>ML660765.1:17619820-17768233 GCA_007570785.1 Antilocapra americana | reverse complement strand
TTTTTTTTAATGCTGAGTAATATTCCATTGTGTATATATACCACAGCTTTCTTATCCATTCGTCAGTTGATGGGCATCTAGGTTGCTTCCATGTCCTGGCTATTGTAAACAATGCAGCGATGAACATTGGGGTGCACGTGGCTCTTTCAATTCTGGTTTCCTCGGTGTATATGCCCAGCAGTGGGATTGCTGGGTCATATGGTAGGTCTATTTGCAGCTTTTTAAGGAACCTCCACACTGTTTTCCATAGTGGCTGTACTAGTTTGCATTCCCACCAACAGTGTAGGAGAGTTCCCTTTTCTCCACATCCTCTCCAGCATTTATTGCTTGTAGATTTTTGGATGGCAGCCATTCTGACTGGTGTAAAGTGATACCTCATTGTGGTTTTGATTTGCATTTCTCTGATAATGAGTGATGTTGAACATCTTTTTATGTGTATGTTAGCCATTTTTATGTCTTCTTTGGAGAAATGTCTGTTAAGTTCTTTGGCCCACTTTTTGATTGGGTTGTTTATTTTTCTAGAATGGAGCTGCAGGAGTTGCTTGTATATTTTTGAGATTAATTGTTTGTCCGTTGCTTCATTGGCTATTATTTTCTCCCATTCTGAAGGCTGTCTTTTCACCTTGCTTATAGTTTCCTTTGTTGTGCAGAAGCTTTTAATTTTAATTAGGTCCCATTTGTTTATTCATGTTTTTATTTCCAATATTCTGGGAGGTGGGTCATGGAGTATCCCGCTTTGGTTTATGTCAGAGAGTGTTTTGCCTATGTTATCCTCTAGGAGTTTTATAGTTTCTGGTCTTATGCTTAGATCTTTGATCCATTTTGAGTTTATCTTTGTGTATGGTGTTAGAAAGTGTTCTAGTTTCATTCTTTTACAAGTGGCTGTTCAGTTTTCCCAGCACCACTTGTTAAAGAGGTTGTCTTTTCTCCATTGTATATTCTTGCCTCCTTTGTCAAAGATAAGGTGTCCATAGATGCGAGGATTTATCTCTGGGCTTTCTATTCTGTTCCATTGATCTATATTTCTGTCTTTGTGCCAGGACCATACTGTCTTAATGACTGTGGATTTGTAGTATAGTCTAAAGTCAGGTAGGTTGATTCCTCCAGTTCCATTCTTCTTTCTCAAGATTGCTTTGGCTATACGCGGTTTTCATATGTCATTTTCTAAATACTTAATTGAACAACTAAGATAAAACTTATAATTCCTGAAGTATTAAAGCTCAGAAATCTCAAGTAATTATTAGAATTGATCTTTATTTAATATGAAAATGTATGTCTGTATAATGCCCCATCTTAATAACTAGAACACCTTTGGATGACTGACACAGTTATTTTTTATAACTTGTAAAAGCAAAATAACTCAATAATATATAATTATAAAGCAATAATGAATTAGAATCTTTGTTAAGTTGATCCAAGATCAACTTTATCCATCGATTACTTTGAAATAGTCACCATTTCTATGAGATCTGAGTCACAAGGAGTTAGGGTGATTTTAGACAGAAATACATTCAGAATATAGGAGAAGATGATGGAATAGGAAATGGCAACCCATTCCAGTATTCATGTCTGTGAAATTCCATGGACAGTGGAGCCTAGCAGGCTACAGTCAGTAGGCGCACAAAGGAAATGTGCATTCAAGATATAGATGCAAATTTTTAAGTTAAAACTTGGTAAAAGGGTGCAAATTTTCATTTATAAGATGATTCAAGTCTGAGGATCTAATGTCAAATATGGTGACTATAGTAGATAATGCTGTATTATTCAATTGGAATTTATCAAGAAAGTAGAACTTAAATGATCTCAAAAAATAATATAGGAGATGATGGATTTCTTAATTAGGTGATGTGAATCCTTCAAAATATGTACATATAGCAGGTCACCAAGGTGTAAACTTCAAATAGCTTACAATGTTATTGTACCTCAATAAAGCTGGAAAAAATAACACTTGAGTGTGAAATGAAAAAATAAATAAAAGTCTAGCCATAAAATTTGACCAGCAAAAATTCTACCCAAACCCTTAAAAAACCATGATTTAGCAAAGAGTATTCTGATTACCTAAGAAAACTACTTATATTGTGTTAAGATCTCTTAAGATTTAAAATAATAAATTCTAGAAGCATAAAAGGAGGTTTTATTTTCCCTTTCAAGGACTGCTGCCAACAAATTTATTCCATTTAAAGTAAAGGAACCATTATAGGGAGAGTAACTATGGTTTGGTTTCTCTGAATTAATTAGGTCTCTATGAATTGTGGACCAAATCTGAAACTCTTTGAAATATTTTTTAAAAAGTGACTAAACATGAAAAGTGTGATCCTAAATGGTACTGCTGAAATAACATTTTACCAGAAAATGAAAAGTTCATGTGCTGTGTTATCAAATATTTTAAAAAATATGTCAATTATTAATGTGATTCTAATTATATATATGGGAGAAGGCAATGGTAACCCACTCCAGTATTCTTGCCTAGAGAATCTTGTGGACAGAGGAGCCTGGTGGGTTGCTGTCCATAAGGTTGCACAGAGTTGGACACGACTTAAGTGACTTAGCATGCATGCATGCATTGGAGAAGGAAATGGCAACCCACTGCAGTGTTCTTGGCTGGAGAATCCCAAGGACGGGGGAGCCTGGTGGGCTGCTGTCTATGGGGTCGCACAGAGTGGGACACGACTGAAGCGACTTAGCAGCAGCAGCAACAACTATATATGTAGTAAATTGGTTTAACAAGCATGATACTTTATTCAACAGTGTTTCTGAAGATCTATAGGATAATTATAATCATTATTTTTATTGACACAGATAAAAATAATAGCTGTCACTTATTGAACACCTACAATTTTCCAAACATTCTGTGCTGGTGTTATATGATGTTTAAGGCTATTGATTTTTAAGTCAGAAGCTGCATTCATATCCTGTTTCTATCATTTACTTTTGGGGACTTAGGGAGATAATTTGTGCCTCAGTCACCTTTTCTGCAAAAGAGTAATTTTAACCACCTCATAGTTTTTTGGTGAGAAAGCATTACATAAGTTAATTCATTAAACCACTTAGACTAATGATTGGAACACAGTCAGTGTTCAATAAATTTTAGTTAATATTACTTGATAGTTTAGATATTTTATCATGATAGAAGATTTGCTATAATTATTTTGCAAGTTAGGAAACTATGACTAAGAGATTTTATGCAAGTTGCCCCAAGTCACATAGCTGGTAATAGAATTAAAAACTCCCAAGTTTATTCTCTTTCCATTATATTGTACTGTTTCCAAATGCATGGCAAAATTCTGAATTCTTTCTTTTTTTATACATTTACTTTTAAAAATTGAAATATAGTTGATTTACAATACTATATTGGTATACAGAATAGTGATTCAGTATTTTTACAGCCTACACTCTATTGAAAGTAATTATTATAAGATAATGGCTATACTTCCCTGTGTTGTACAATATATACTTGTTGCTTATTGATTTTATGCATAGTAGTTTGTATCTGTTAATTCCATACCTCTAATTTTCCCCTCTAAAATCCCTCCACCTTTTGATAGCTGCTAGTTTGTCTTTTATATCTGAGTCTGTTTCTATTTTTGTATATAAATTCTAATATTTTTTAGATTCCATGTATAAGTAATATCATATAATATTTGTCTTTTTCTCTTGGATTTATTTCACTAAGTGTTACATTCTCTAGGTTCATCCACATTGTTGCAAGTGGCAGAATTTCATAATTTCATTCTTTTTTATGGCTGAGTAGTATTCCATTATACACACACACACACACATATATGTATATACACACTAAATGTTCCTTATTCTTGTCTATTGATGGGCACTTGGATTGTTTACATATTGTGGCTATTGTAAATAGTGCTATCATAAACACTGGGATGCATGTATTGTATCCTTTGAAATTAATGTTTTTCTGAATATATACCCAGGAGTGGAATTGCTAGATTATATGGTAGTTCTATTTTTAGTTTTTTTAAGCACCTCCGTAGTGTTTTCCATAGTGGCTGCACCAGTTTCCATTTCCATCAACAGTGTATAAGGATTCCCTTTTCTTCACATCCTCACCAACCTTTTTAATTTGTAGACTTTTTGATGATAGCCATTTTGACAGATTTGAGGTTATATCTTATTGTTGTTTTGATTTGCATTTTTCTAATGATTAGTAATGTTGAACATCTATTCATGTGCCTGCTAGCCAAGTGTATGTCTCTTTTTGGATAAGCGTCTCTTCAGGTCTGCTGTCTATTTGTTTTAATTGGGTGCATTTTTTTCTTTTTGATATTAAGTTGGATGTAATGTTTATATATTTGTATATTAACTCCTTATCAGCCATTTTATTTGCCAATATTTTTCTCCCATTGCATAGGCTGTCTTTTCATTTTGTCAGTGGTTTCCTTTGCTGTGCAAAAGATTTTAAATTTAATTAGGTCCTACTTGTTTATATTTCCTTTATTTCTTTTGCCATTAGAGACAAATCTAAGAAAATATTGCTATATTTTTGTCAAAGAATGTTCTATGTTCTCTTCTAGGAGTTTTATGCTTTCAAATATTACATTTATGTCTTAATCCACTTTGAGTTTATTTTTGTATGTTGTGTGAGGAAATGTTCTAATTTCACTGTTTCATGTGTAGCTGTCCAGTTTATTAGATCTAAATCGAAAAGATTGTCTTTCCTCCATTATCTATTCCTGCCTTCTTTGGTGTAGATTAATTAACCATAAATACATTGATTTGTTTGAGGGTTCTCTATTTTGTTCCATTTATGTAGGTGTCTGCTTTTGTCCCAGTGCCATACTGTTTTGATTATTAGCTTTGTATGATAATCTGAAATCAGGGAGGGTGATAGTTCCAGTGTTGTTCTTTTTTCTCAGGATCCCTTTGACAATTTGGGATCTTTTGTGAAAGTGAAAGTCATTCGGTTGTATCTTTGTGACCCCATGGACTGTAGTCCATGGAATTCTCAAGGCCAGAATACTGGAGTGAGTGATCTTTCCCTTCTCCAGGGGATATTCCCAGTCCAGGGTTCGAACCCGTGTTTCCCGCATTGCAGGTGGATTCTTTACTAGCTGAGAAACAAAGGAAGCCCAAAATACTGGACTGAGTAGCCTATCCCTTCTCCAGCAGATCTTCCTGACCCAGGAATTGAACCAGGGTCTCCTGAATTGCAGACAGATTGTTTACCAACTGAGCTATTAAGGGATCTTTTGTAGTTCCATGCAAATTTTACAATTACTTTTTCCAGTTCTGTGAAAATGCCATTGATATTTTGACAGGCATTGCATGAAACCTGTGGATTTCTTTTGCTAATATTTTAACAAATATTAATTCTTCCATTCCAAGAGCTCAGGATAGCTTTCTATTTCCTTGTCTAATTTTCAGTTTCCTTCACTAGTTTTACAGTTTCAGAATTATTTCTTAAATTACTAAAGGAAAAATATGAACGACAGCCATGACATAATAGGTGTATGTGTCCAACAAGTATATTAACTTAATCAGCAATAATACTTTTATTATTATCCCTCTTTTACAAATGAGGAAATGGAGACATTGAGGGAATTCCTCACTTGCTCAGTGTCATACCGATAGTAAGTAGCAGGAGTACAGATACTTTCAATATGCCTCTCTGTGTCCACAGGTAAGTCTCTGTGGCTCACATTTGCTCAGAAGTGGGTCAGCTCCTAAGGTCTCCACCTATTTGCCCACCACTGATAGGCTGTGTTTGCTGAACTCCAGCTCCTGAGGCAAAAGAGACTTCCTGTCCTTCGTATTCTTTGCGAGCCTTATGACCCTCTGCTGCCTCAGAGCTAGTCTGCACAGCACAGCTTGCACTTCTGCTCTTCCTCTGCTGCACTGAGCTCTCTCTCCCAATTGTTTTTTTTTTTTTTTAATCATTAATGACACTGTTAAGGGATCCTAAGGGAATACTGCTGTGTTCGCTCTGATTGCAGCTTTCCAATGTTTCGCTTAGCCTTCTTTTCCCTTACATCTAATCATACCTGCAGGACTATACTAGCAACGGATTGAACCCACAGCCACCATCTTGTACTCAGAGTGTCTCTCGTCTAGATTAACTGAGGATATGATGCTGACTTAGGGTAGTCATGTTGGGCCCCTTGAGACTTCTCTACTCTCCCCTAGTTTACAAGACATGCTTTCAAATAGCTGGAATCCAGAGTGGATGTAGTTATATTCTTTCTTAGGACTCTTCTCTGCATGCATGCAAATTAAGTTTTGCTGGCTCATCAAACATACCTAAGCATGCTTGGATCTTGAAAGTTGCTGATAGTAGTCAACGACTCATGCTGGGAACTCCACTATCCACACATACAAAGAATCAATAATAATGTTAGAGTAATTTACATGTTAACCAAACCAGTCTGTACATTCCTTTGACCAATACTCCTGAACTTAGTAAATTTATAGTACTGAAACACAAGCCACAGTGTAATATGAAAATATAGCTACTCCTACAAATTTAAATACTTGGGAACATGGTTATAGTCTTAGATATTTTATGGAATGTTATAATCTGTATTCTTATTAAACAATCAGGTGAAAGAAAGTGAAAGTGGAAGTTGCTAAGTCCTGTCCGACTCTTTGCGACCCCATGGATTCTACAGAGGGCTTCCCTTGTGGCTCAGCTGGTAAAAAATCTTCCTGCAATGTGGGAGACCTAGGTCTGATTCCTGGGTTGGGAAGATCCCCTGGAGAAGGGAATGGCTACCCACTCCTGTATTCTGGCCTCGAGAATTTCATGGACTATATAATCCATGGGGTTGCATAGAGTTGGACATGACTGGAATTTTCCAGACCAGAATACTGGAGTGGATAGCCTTTTCTTTCCTCAGGGGATCTTCCCAATCCAGGAATCAAACCTAGGTCTCCTGCATTTCAGGCAGATTGTTTACCAGATGAGCCACAGGAGAAGCCCAAGAATACTGGAATGCATAGCCTATCCCTTCTCCAGTGGATCTTCTGGACCCAGGAATCAAACCGGGGTCTCCTGCATTGCAGGCAGATTCTTTACCAACTGAGCTATCAGAGAAGTCTCATAACCAAATATAATATATATATGTATGATATATATATCTTGCATATTTATAGTTTTATATACATATATATATATATATGGAGAAGGCAATGGCACCCTACTCCAGTACTCTTGCCTGGCAAATCCCATGAATGGAGAGCCTGGTGGGCTGCAGTCCATGGGGTCACTAAGAGTTGGACGACTGAGCAACTTCACTGTTACTTTTCACTTTCATGTCCTGGAGAAGGGGAGCCTGGTGGGTTGCCATCTATGGGGTCGCACAGGGTCGGACATGACTGAGTGACTTAGCAGCATATATATATGTATAATTCAGATGAGCTGAGCCCAGCTCTTGGATTTAGGTTGGGAAGTCCCTCAGATCAGTGAATATACACTGCATCACTTTGACTGGATCAGGATGGGGAATATGATGTGAACTGTAACAGTCAAAATGCTGGACCTTTTGTGTGAGCTATACAAGAGTACTGTTAAGTCCAGTAGAGTCGCTGTTGACCACCTTTGCCACCACCTAAGAAGAACCTGCTTGAGAATAAAACCAGCAAAGAAAAGAACCAAACAAGATGGGTGGTGAGGAATAAGTCTTGAGAATGCTGATTTTTAGTTGTGGGACTTTTCACTAATGTAAATTGATCCCTTCCCTTTTCTCTTTAAGAATTGAGTTGGGTATTTTCATCTGCAAGAATCCTAAGAGGGAAGAATAAAATTGGAACTCTAAGTGAACTTTACTAATGCACACTTAAACAAAAAAGCTTGAATTCTCATTGGAAAAATTAGCTTTGGTTGTTTAACCTTACATTTAAAAAAATCTGTAACTAATTTTTTTCTCAATATTACTCATGTCAATGATAACTTTTTAATTAAATGTAATAAAAGTTTCATTGATATTCTTATTTCTCTTCTTTCTTTTCTCTCTTCTTCACATGCTCCCTCTCTCTTTTCATACATCAGATTTAGAGAATAAAACCAAAATTAGCCTCCATGAATAAAATAAATAAATATGGCTTTTATTTTTATAATATTAGATTTTAACAGGCTATCCACTCAGAGGGAAAAAAGCAACTCTGTCAAAATACTGTTGTCATTATGCTCATCAATTAATTAATTATTTACTAACTGATTAGTTTATCAGTGATTTGGAATTGCTGCTTGGTTGACCAGTAAACCAAGGGCTTCTCAGGTGGCTCAGTGATAAAGAATCTGTCTGCAATGCAGGAGACCTGGGTTCAATCCCTGGGTAGGGAAGATCCTCTGAAGAAGGAAATGGCAACCCACTCCCGTATTCTTGCCTGAAGAATCCCATGGATAGATAGAGGGGCCTGGCGGGCTACAGTCCAAGAGGTCGCAGAGTCGAACATGACTGAAGCGACTGAGCATGCACCTATGGTGGTTTTCCCTACTTTCTTCAATTTAAGTCTGAATCTGGCAATAAGGAGTTCATGATCTGAGCCAAAGTCAGTTCCTGGGTCTGGCCAGTACAGCATTATTTTGCCAAAGCCCTGTATGCCATGGTGGCAAGTTTCAGTCTTACTTCTTGAGACATTGCTTGCTCCTTATGTCTGACTTTTACAGATTTGGAAATTTAGAAACAGGGCTATGTTAAATAACTTGAGATTATGACACTTCAAATATGAGTCCAGTGTTTAATGTTCAAGTATTTCAAAAGCTTCCCAGATGTGATATTGTGCTCTTAATTTATATGGTATCCTTTGAAGATATTTCATTCAGAAGTGTCTGATTTTTTCTCATTGTTAAAATAGCAAATAGTTATACATATTCTAAGCCACCCTGCTGAAAATAGTCATCCCATGCTTTCTGATTTAACTAAAGATATTTAATCTAAAGAATTTAATGCAGATATACTCTACTTTTAAAATATTAAATTAATATTGCTAATTATATAAAAATAATGTATAATGCAATTGTTTAAATTCCAAATGATATTCCTTATGGATTTACTGAAATGGCAAGTTCTTGGAAGCATTAAATATTTTATAATAATACTCTGCTTTATTTATTTCCTCTGTGTTTGCATAATAACTTTCCGTATTGTAGAAATAATAGATCAAAAGGGAAGTTTCATTTTATTTAATAGTCAAACAGAATTTCTTGAATGTTGATTGTGACTCAGGAATTTTCTAAGCATTGAGCTATCCCTTAAGGAGCTTTGAGTATAAATAAGGATGCAAAGAAATTAAGTGACAGTGTCCGTGACACCTTGTTGTGTATAAAGAAAAGTATAGTTATCATCTTCCAAGAAACTTAAAATGTTGTCTGGGGAAGAGCACATGCAAACGGTAAGTGATAAAAATATTGTCATAGGGTAAATTATAAATACAATTCTGTGGTATTGGTGGTGCTCTATGAAAACAGAAAAAGATCACTTTTAGTTGGAAACACAACTAGTAAAATTAGGATGTACAAGTAGCATATCCAAGTGGCAGAATATTCCAAATTAGAGCAAAGGTGCATTGAAAAACCTCAGAGATGGGAGAATACCAGAAGGGCTATTTAAGAGAGGGTGTTTTTTACTCAATTGGCAACTTAAATGTTAAGTTGGAGTGCTTTTGAGATGAGTAGTTGGAGTATGGCAGTGGTACTTAAAAAAAAATCTGGTGATGGGTATATAAATAGGAATAAAGATGAATTACCTAGAGAGCTACTGTACTTTTCTTTGAAGGCTATTTTATGAATAGTAATACTAAGGGATAGTAATATGAAGTAGATAAGACAGGGTAATGTAAAAGGAATACAGGGAATTGATGGCAGGTTCATTATTATAATTGTATAGTCTATGTATCTTTCTGGCTAACTAAATGTGAAAGAGAAATAGAATAAATTACATTCTAGGTTATATCCGGTATTAGTGAGCTAAAGAGTGCTAGTTATGAAACTATGGCTAGCATTAATTTCATTTCTTTAGCACTTCCACAGCTACTGACCATCCTGTTAGGTACTCCATCTATAAATGCCTTTTCTCCCAGTGGTGAGATGAGGTTCGGATGCATTTAGCAAAGGTGCTAAAGTAAATATGACACCATTTAGGTAATAGAAAAAAATGTCAGTTCACATATAAATAATTATATACTTGGTATATTTCACTACCTGAAGAATTATATTCTCTAAAATCAAAGTAAGAAGAATACTACTGTTTCCTTAATGATAGTGGAAGTAAAATTGAAAATATTATACCAATATCTAATTATAAATCAATTAGATATTAATAAATCATGAAATATTAGGTAGTTCTTAGAGCCATGTCACTGGACTATATTTTTTAGCTTATTGTGCGATATTTAGTTTTTTCTTTATGATAATCACATTAGTCACACAATAATCATTGAAGATTGTGATAGTTATTAAAGACATAATAGACAGACACAATATTATTGCAAAGTTATTGAAGAGTTGCTTCATGTTGAAGCAGGAAACAGTTAAATCCTTTAAAAACATTCTAGGTTGAAATTTCATAGATAATCTGAGAGAAAGAGTCCTCTTCAACAAAACTTGAGGAATTCCTCTTGGGGCCTTTATACACCCAAAGCAAAATTATTTTTCTCATTTGAATTTTTTTCTAATCTTTTTTTAACTCTTGAAAAACTTATCTAATGACTTTAATTTAAAAATGGTGACTTCCTATTGGGTTTTAATGACAATGTCAGTGTTAGAACAGTTCCTGGTTTCTTAAAAGAAGACAAAGGTTAATGAATCCTGTAAGAGCCTAGTAAATGAGTTTTTCTAATTTTTTTTTTAACATGCAGAGAGTTTCTGAATTGTAGATTTTTTTTTTAATATGGAGAATGTCTGTGTGTATCCTTGAAAGACCACGTGCGTCTGTAGGTACTCCATATAATGAAGCAAGTAAAGCTGTGTGGAATATGTATATAAACTAACTTTATGTTTATGTGACTCATGTATGCATATATTTATTTCACTGTGTGATTATTTGATAATTTCAATTCACACATTAAAGTTTTTCCTTTAAAAATATGTAATGAACTCCATTGCCAAGAAAAATCTACTTCTACCATCCTAAGGTTTGCAATATTGAATACCCTCCAAACTGTCAGAATCAAATATTAAATACTCTAAGTATATTTTATTCTTGACTTTGGATTGTTATCAACTTATATTAAAACTACTTCAGCACCATAATATAAAATATGCTATTAATGAAAAACTGTAATCAGGTCCGGATTTTCTCTCTTGGTTTAACACTGAGTTACTCTGATTAGATTGTGGGCATAAATTCACCTCTGTTAGTACTTCCATTTCCACTAAGCAAGTTGGCAAGGGGAAATCAGAAGTGCCCTGGCCCTGGGCATAGATAGGAATGCAGAGGAGCAGTAGAAGAGAAAAGGCAGATGGTTTTTTTGTTTTTCTGAAGCTAGCACAGATTCTAAGTAGACTGTGAGGGCTCGTGTGAGGCTTTGGTGAGGAAGCTTCTTTGATAGTACCAGGGGTTGGGGGATGTCAGTCTCAGGACTCCTTATAAAACAGTAGCCTCACACATACACTGTTACGGATAATTATGAGTTCCCACAACGTGCCCAAATTTGTTCTCCATGTTTGGTAAACAAAACTGATGAAGGAGGGCTTAAACCTCATTGCAGGGTCAAATATTAACAGGTGTTTTACATCTAACAGGGACGGGACAAGTCATGTTTATTACTTACATACTTATAACAACCACGTGAAGCAGGTATACTGACCCAGATTTATAGATGAGAAAAGAGCCCATGAAATATGAGTAAATTACCCAAAGTCATATAATCAGTAAGTGATAGACTGTGATTTAAGCATGTCATTTGGACTGAAAATGCTGATTTTTTTTTTTTACCACAGTACACATGCCTTAAGAAGTTTGTGGAATATTATAAACTTTGTGTAGTTCAGCAAAATCACTGGGAACGTGGGCTTTGGAGAGGCTATCTTTTTGTGACATTCAACTTTGCCACTTATATCTGTGACCTTAGGCTGGTTACTTAAAATTGTTAGCCTCAGTGGAGTAATCATATTCTGTCTCATCAGATTATTGTGAGGATAAAGAAAATAAATATAAAACATCTAGCACAGTGACTGGTACAGAGTAAGTAAGTGTTAAAATATGCTGTCTCTTCTTATCATGATCATCATTATTTACAATATTTTATTATTCTTTCCTGGTGAGAAAAGCTGTTTACCCATTTAAAATTTGCAACTAGGATTAAGAATCCTGGCTCAAGGGGCAAGAAAGAATCTAAGTGTAGATTTAAGAAATACCAGGTATGTAAAAAGTGTGCTACTGATTTCAACATTTAAACAATTTTAGCTGACCTGTCACCAAACCCTTGGGTCATTATGGTGTTTTCCAACATTAAATATTTAAATTAGATATTTTCCATTATTAAATTATTTTCATTTGAGAACAAATGAGTACATTTAATGAAGGCATTGTTAAAAACAGCACAGCATATTTAACTGAAAACATAAATGAGTGAGTTATAATATTTACATAATACATTTGTGCCATATACATCCCTCTTTTCTAAGTTTAACGTAATGTTGTACCACAGTTGCACATTAACCTTACAATCAGACACAAGCTATGCAATTAAATGCTCACTTAAAATTAGCAATTATAAATGTCCTTGCATATATAGTAGCTCCTAAAGAATGTAATGCACTTGCAGTAATATCTACTATATTGTGTGTTGCTATTCTGCTGTTCAGCAGAGGAATTGAATGGGGAAATAATTTCACACTGCATATAATGCATCTGATATGAAGGAAACTTGAAAATTATTTAGTTACAGATTTCTCTGACCAGGCTTGCAAAGTGGCATATATTATGTTAATGGGCAAGCATTTGAAAATGAATTTGAATATTAAATGCACTAAATTTGGGTTCTGACATGAAGGCAGGCAGAGTTTGATATACAATTTACAAACAGGTTTTCTTTAACTCCTTCATTGCTATGGCTCACTGTCATGCTTTGTGCTTAACATTTTTAGTCTCACAAGTTTTTCATCACTGAAAATTCCACAATATTGAAATCTAATGATTAGCCTGTACAAATGAAGTTCCACTATAGTATTAGATTTTTATATTCTATATTTAGTTGTACTCCATGTTGTTCAGTGAAAAATAGTTGCTTATTCATGAAAGTTGTAAGTAGGAAAGAAATGAGCAACATCAATCACTTTATTAATGGCATACTATATTTTTTCGCTTTTGTTTGTAAAGTAACACATTTGGGTTGACGTCCATTGGAATGTACGCTACCAAGCCACCGTTAGATACTCAACCAAAATATCTTGGTTTCAAGTGGAAGCAGAGATCACCTATTTACTACTAGTGGAATCGTCATGTTTAAATTTATAGGAAATGAATAGTTAATAGTAAACCTACCCACCAAAGAATATTTTTATTGAAAGAGCAAAGTATTATAGTACACCGGATGTTTTAGGTCATTTATTTTGTTTTTGCTCTGGGTCATTTTACAGAAGCACTTCTGCTCCCTAGCATTAAAATAAGAGCCACTCTACTCCCCAGATATTACCCAGCAGCACTTGGGGGCTCTTAATGATTAATACCATCACCGTCCAGCCACAAACCTTTCTGCCGCAGATAATGCCAGGCAGCAAGCGTGCTTGACACTTTTAATGTATAATTAAGTAGGAAAAGTCAGCACTCAGTATGCAAATTTTTCAAAATGATAAATGATGCCATACAGCAGTAGGGATTGATTTGGTGTAAATGAAACTAATTAAGGAAATGTCAAACATAATTAATAAAACAGGTTTAAGCTGCAAAACATTGTCAATTGAATGAATGAGGAGGCATTGGCTCCCATTGTTTCTGCTTTATTTAGGGCTTGTGTTTAGCTTGTACTCTTCCTAAATGCACTTTCGCTACCTCACACCCTCCACTACCAATTCCCAGAGAGGGGGAAAATAAATTTGCTTGTCTCTCCACTGACTGCCGAAATTAATTGCAGAAATCTTGTCCCATCCAAGTGTTACATTCACTCACAGGACATTAACATAACTAATTTGAAAGAGCCCAAATGACTGCATAATAGAGCACTGTCAGTATGCCTGACAGTCTTTGGTCATACCAAATTAGCTTGGTTTTCTAATTGAAATTTTTTTCCTTGGACTCTTTTTATAATTTTTTCCTCAGCTATTCATTTTTGATAAGAACAAAGGTTTTATAATTTACAAAAGAGTGCTTGACCTATAATTACTAGGAGGAAATTAGGGGAGGTAGAAAAGTCAGATTTAGTCCTGGTAATGATGCTAGAGACCTTGCTCCCTCTAGGGAGCCTGAAGAATAATGGAATCTTCTATTTTTACGGGCGACCTGTGCACTGGTGCTGACTCTAACTGTGAATCCGCTTTACTTTGCAGATCACTTGCTTAACACTAAAGGCGCCAGCAGAATGGCAGGTCATTACGCCAAATGTCATTCAAACCAATGCCATTTCCACACGCCCTTCCCATTCAAAGAGTGAACTGAAGAACATCTGCCAGTCCTCATGTCTCACCCTTGTAAATCTTCCATGTAGAATCTCATGCGACTTAGTTTGTGAACCATTTAGGTAGAGAAGGGTGAAAGAGGCAAGGAGTGTGTCGAGAGTAAGAAATTTAAAGAATGCTGAAATGAGGAAATATTGTTACCTGCATGCTGTGGATGGTGTAATCTTATCATACCTGATACAGTTTTTCAAAAGAAGGATTCATTCTGCTACCACTCTGTCTTCAGTTTGGAGAGCTTTTCCCCAAAGGATGGTTTTCCTTTTGTGTATGCCATAAAATGATTCAATACATAAGAATGGAATCAGTTCACTTTTTATACTTTAAGTATGAATTCTACACTCACATGCTATTTTAGATTAATTGAAGAAATTGTATGGAACTGCAGATATGGAGTGCATAAGAACTCAGATGGAATATACACTCTCTTCTTAGTCCATGAGGTTTCTGCTGAGTAGATGGGTAGAGGTACAGATGCTATGGTGTGGCTTTATTTGTTTAAAGTCTTGCTTCTATTAAACACTCTACTTCTATGCCTTCTTTCATTTGGATCCAGGAAAATAAGTAATGTTTACATGTAATAGTGTATGAGTTTATAAAGATTTCTGACTTTGAACTGGCTAAATCTTTTGGGGCTCATTCCTAGATACTCTCCACTGTATTCTTTCTAGTTTTAAAATAATACTTGCATGCATTTATCAGTTGCTCAGTCATGTCTGACTCTTTACGACCCCATGGTCAGGCAAGAATATGGAGTGGGTTTGCCATTTTTCTCCTCCAAGGGATCTCCTGACCCAGGGATCAAGCCTGTGTCTCCTTTGTCTCCTGCTTTGCAGTGGATTCTTTACCTGTTGACCCATCAAGGAAACCCACATGGAGTTATCTATTAATTTTATAATATTGATTGATTCCTTTTTTTTTAACCAGCATAATATTTTATGTATTGTATGCAACTGGAAGAAAAGATAGGTGGTTGTTTTATACAACTGTAAATGGAATAGATATGGAATAAATCAGTAAGATTCAAAAGAAATCATTATTACTTCTTTCTCTTTGTCTAAATAGGACACAAAGAAGTACTTGAGGTTTATTTTATCCAACATTTATGTTGGTAACTTTGAACAAGTTTTTCTGAGGCAAATTTCATTTGATCTAATTCTAATTCCACCCCCCCTCTGCCCGGTTATAAAATAGGAGCTAAGAAATTTATTGACCGAGAAATATCTGGGGTCAGTTTTCCAGAACAATCTTTAGACATAGCTAAGCAGAGTAGATTAAACAATGTCATCAAGACCAGATAGTTCTCTTGGCTCTGCTTTCCATTGGGTTGATTGCATCTTCACACTCCACTCTTGGGTCCCAGTAACTTCATGATTGAGACTGTAGCAGTCCAACAGTTCATTGCAATGAGAGAGACTTGTTTGCTAGGCGATTAAAGAATTGTTCCAGGATTGTCCTTGAATGAACCACCAAAAAAGAGGTAGTCATCCTAAAATCCATAACTAGTACAGGCATCTGGAACCAGTTTAAAGACCAAGTCTTGGACTTTGTGCCTCCCCTGATACAGCCCCATCCAAAACCAGCTGAACTCTGGGTGGGGAAGAGGAATTCCCCAGGGAAAATTGTGCTGTTTTTATCTAATGAAAGAAAAAAATGAGAAAACACTGGTGAAAGAATAGATATACACTCCAAAAGTATATAATATAGTTTCTCTGAGCAGAATATATATTCAATGTGGTATTCTTATTCTCTGCTGGATGTTATTGAATGCTTAATTAAAAATGGGAAATTTTAAGACTTCTGTGAGTGAAAGGATTGTTTTATTCTTATGATGAATTGAATTCACTTAAAGGAGGAGAAAAAGAGAATATTGATTTTTCTGATGGTTAATGCTTAGGTATTTATAACCGAACAAGTGTTTTTTAGACTTTTTGTTTAAATTTACAAAAGAGTCACAAAGATAGGGTGGAGAATTCACTATCCATTTCACAAATCTTCCCCAGATGTTAGCTTACATACCATGGTGTACTTGTCAAAACTTAGAAACTGACGTGGTACATGGATATTAACTATAGACTGTATCAGATTTTTACCAGTTTTTCATTGTTTTTTTTTTCTTTTGGTTCCCTGTTTTTAATGCAGGATACCCTGTGTATTGGGCTGCCCTGCTGACTCAGTGGTAAAAAATTAGTCTGCCGACGCAGGAGACATGGGTTCAGTCCTTGGCAGCCCACTTCAGTATTCATGCCTGGAAAAATCCCATAGACAGAGGAACCTGGTAGGCTGCAGTATGCGGGGTTGCAAAAGTCAAACACAGCTTAGTGACCAAACAACTCCAGCAACCCTGTGTACTCGGTCATCATGTCTCTCTAATTCTATCCAATTTGTGATAGTCTCTCAGTTTTTCTCACCTCCCATGACCTTGACAGTTTTAAGGAGGACTGGGCAGTATTTTATAGCCATTTGGGTTTTTCTGATATTTTTTCATGATCAGTTTGAAGTTATGCACCCCTGGAAAGGACACCACAGAGGCAATGTCCCTTTTCACTGTATCATATCAAAGAAACTAGTTATTACTGGTGAGTCTAACCATAGTTACTTGGTTATAGTGCTGTCTGCCTGGATCCTCCACTGTAAAATTATGACTTTTCCCTTTCCATAGTCTATCTGTTAGAGGTGAATCACTAAATCCAATTCATGTTTAAGGGGAGAAGAATTAACTCTATCCCTTCAGGGAGGAGTATCAAATAATTTGAAAATATATGTTGAAACCACTATGTACACGCTCAGTTGCTCAGTCGTGTCTGACTCTTTGTGATCCCACACACTGTAAGCCTCCAGCCTTCTCTGTCCATGGATTTCCCAGGCAAGAACACTGAAGTGGGTTGCCATTTCCTTCTCCAGGGGATCTTCCCACCCCAGGTATTGAACTTACCTTTCCTGCTTTGCAGGTGAATTCTTTGCTGCTGAGCCACTGGAAAATGCCTAAAACCACCATAGTAACATGAATATTGATTTCTGGTTCCTCTTCTTGTCTAATTCCAGCTTAAACATCTGAAATTTCTCAGTTCATGTACTGCTGAAGCCTAGCTTGAAGGATTTTGAGCATAAGCTTGCGGGCATGTGAAATGAGTGCATTTGTACACTAATTTGAACATTCTTAAGATGGCATTGTCTTTCTTTGAGATCGGAAAATAAAACGGATCTTTTTCAGTCCTGTGGCCACTGTTGAGTTTTCCACATTTCCTAGCATAATGAGTGCAACACTTTAATGGCTTTATGTTTTAAGATTTGAAATAGCTCAGCTGAAATTCGATCACCTCCACTAGCTTTGTTCGTAGTAATGCTTCCTAAGGCCCACTTGACTTCGCTCTTGAGAATGTCTGGCTCTAGGTGAGTAACCCCATCATTGTGGTTATCTGGGTCCTTAAGAGATTTTTTGTACAGTTCTTCTGTGTATTCCTGCCACATTTTCTTAATCTCTTCTGCTTCTGTTTTTTGTCCTTTATTGTGCCTATCTTTGTATGAAATGTTCCCTTAGTATCTCCAATTTTCTTAAAGAGATCTCTGGTCTTTCCCTTTCTATTGTTTTCCTCTATTTTTTCACATTGGTCACTTAAAAAGCCTTTCTTATCTTTCCTTGCTGTTTTCTGGATCTCTGCATTCATGCGGGTATATCTTTCCCTTTCTTCTTTGCCTTTTATTTCTCTTCTTTTCTCAGCTATTTGTAAGGCCTCCTTAAACAGTCACTTTGCCTTCTTACATTTCTTTTTCTTAGAGATGGTTTGGGGTCATCACTTCCTGTACAATGTTATGAACCTCTGTCCATGGTTCTTCAGGCATCCTGTCTACCATTTCCAGTCCCTTGAATCTATTCATCACCTCCACTGTAAAATCAAAAGGGATTTGATTTAGGTCATATCTGAGTGGCCTAGTGGTTTTCCTTACTTTCTTCAATTTTTTAGTCTGAATTTGCAACAAGGAGCTGATGATCTGAGCCATAGTCAGCTCCCAGTCTTGTTTTTGCTGACTGTATAGAGCTTCTCCATCTTTGACTGTGAAGAATATAATCAATCTGATTTTGGTACTGACCATCTGGTGTTGTCTGTGTGTACAGTCATCTCCTGTGTTGTTGGAAGGGGGGGTTTGCTATGACCAGTGCATTCTCTTGGCAAAACTCTGTTAGCCTTTGCCCTTCTTCATTGTGTACTCCAAGGCCAAACTTACCTGTTACTCCAGGTGTCTATTAACTTCTTGCTTTTGCATTCCAGCCCCCTATGATGAAAAGAACATCTATTTTTGGTGTTACTTCTAGATCTTGTTGGTCTTATTAGAAATGTTCAACTTCAGCTTCTTCAGCATACATGTCAGGACATAGACTTGGATTACTGTGATGTTGAGTGGTTGGCCTTGGAAATGAACTGATATCATTCTGTCATTTTTGAGACTGCAGCCAAGTACTGCATTTTGGATTATTTTGTTGACTATGAGGGATGCTCCATTCCTTCTAAAGGATTCTTGCCTGCAGTAGTAGATATGATGCTCATCTGTATTAAATTCTCCCAATACCGTCCACTTTAATTCACTGATTCCTAAAATATCGATGTTTACTCTTGCCATTTCTTGTTTCACCACATCCAATTGAACTTGATTCATGGACGTAACATTCCAGGTTCCTATGCAATATTGTTCTTTAGGGCATCTGACTTTACTTTCACCACCAGACATATCCACAACTGGGCATCATTTCCGCTTTGGCTCAGCCTCTTCATTCTTTTTGGAGTTACTTCTCATCTCTACCTCAGTAACATATTGGGTACCTACTGACCTGGGGGGTTCATCTTTCAGTGTCCTACCTTTTTGCCTTTCATACTGTTCATGGGGTTCTCAAGGCAAGAATACTGAAGTGATTTGCCATTCCCTTCTCCAGTAGACCACATTTTGTCAGATACTAGCTAGCAGGGACATGCTCTTCAAGCACTCACTGTAGCTGGACAACATGCCTGGTGCCATGACTGTCCCAGTGCTGGTCCTTGTTGAATGTTTAAATGTTCACTGGCAATCGGGTGTTGGTCAGTATGTGGCCAGAGGTTGAGACAAAGGCCCTGCTGGAGTGACTGGGAAGGGAGTCCAGGTAAGGTTGGAGCTGATGTTGGATGATGCCCAGAGATCAAATTGCCAACATGTGCTAATCATACTAAAAGCAAGGGAAGCAGGGCATTCCCCCCCGCCCCGCCACAAAAATCTACTTCTCCTTCATTGACTATGCTAAAGCCTTTGACTGTGGGCATCACAACAACTGTGGAAAATTCTTAGAGAGATGGGAATACCAGACCACCTGACCTGTCTCCTGAGAAACCTGAATGCAGGACAAGAAGCAACAGTTAGAACTGGACGTGGGACAATGAAAAGCAAAAATCACTGTCATGTCCAACTCTTTGCAACCCCATGCAGTATGTAGTCCATGGAATTCTTCAGGCCAGAATACTAGAGTGGGTAGCCTTTCCCTTCTCCAAGGATCATCCCAACCCAGCAATAGAACCCAGGTCTCCCTCATTGCAGGTGAATTATTTACCAGGTGAACCACAGGGAAAGCCCTAGATTACTGGAGTGGGCAGCCTATCCCTCTCCAGCAGATCTTCTCAAGCCAGGAATTGAACTGGGGTCTCTTGCAATGCAGGTGGATTCTTTACCAACTAAGCTATCAGGGAAGCATGGAACAATGGACTGGTTCAAAACTGGAAAAGGAGTATGTCAAGGTTGTATATTGTCACCCTGCTTATTTAACTTCTATGCAGAGTACATCATGAGAAATGCTGGACTGGATGAAGCACAAGCTGCAATCAAGATTGCTGGAAGAAATATCAATAACCTCAGATATGCAGATGACACTACCCTTAGGGCAGAAAGTGAAGAGGAACTAAAGAGCCTCTTGATGAAGGTGAAAGAGGAGAGTGAAAAAGTTGGCTTAAACTCAACATCATTCAGAAAGCTAAGATCATGGCATCTGACCCTGGCACTTCATGGCACATAGATGGGAGAAATGTAGAAACAGTGTCAGATTTCGTTCACCAGACTGATGCTTAAGCTGAAGCTCCAACACTTTGGCTACCTGGTGAGAAGAGCTGACTCATTGGAAAAGACCCCGATCCTGGGAAAAACTGAGGGCAAGAGGTGAGAGGGACAGAGGATGAGACGGTTGGATGGGATCACTGACTCAACGGACATGAGTTTGAGCAAACTTAGTGAGATGGTGATGGACAGAGAAGCCTGGCGTGCTGCAGTCCATTGAGTCACGAAGAGCTGGATACAAGTTAGTTACTGAACCACAACCCACAACAACAACATGAATATTTGGGCAAGATACCTAGAGACCCAGCAACTATCCTGTTCCCTTTTAATGTTTTGCCCATTAAAATTTTTTTAGCATTCATTAGTGGATATTGTTTGGAACAATTATTAACGTAATGTTGTAATGTTGAATTTCTATTTTCCTTTCCTTCCAGTTATTTTCAATTATTCATTAAGTAGGTTCTACTTTCTTTTTTTTTCTCCTCTCATTTTTCTTTCTCCTTCCTTCTCTTCTTTCCTCCTTGCCTACCTTCCTTCCTTTCTCTCTCTTTTCCTTCCTCCCTCTCTTCCTTCCTTCCTTTTAACATGTTTATATGATAATGAAAAGTATTTGGTAAATAAATAGATTTGGAGAAATTGTATTACTTGATTTTAAGACTTGCTGTGTGTGCTTAGTCGTTCTGTCTCATCTGAATGTTAGCAACTGCACAGACTGTAGCCTGCCAGGCTCCTCTGGTGTTATCCTGGCAAGAACACTGCAGTGGCTTGTCATTTCCCCTCCAGGGGATCTTCCTGACCTGGGGATTGAACCCATGTCTCCTGCCCCTCTAGCATTGGCAGATTAGATTCTTTACCACTGAGCCACCTGAGAAACCCCAATACTTACTATATAAAACTACCATTATCAAAGTATTGTGACATTGGTAAAGAGAGACTTGGGTGAAAGAAACAGAAAGAAAAAGTGAACCTTGGCCTAAGCAACTAAACTTATACAAAAAAATTCACTCAGAAAGATATCATAGATCTAAATGTAAAATATAAAACTATAAAAGTTTTATAAGAAAATAGAATATCTGTGTAGCCTGTGGTAGATGAAGAAGTCTTCAATGTGACTTCTAAAAATGTGGTTCATAAGAGAAAAGATAAATGAGGCTTTATCAAAATTAAACAAACCTTTTGGTTTGTAAAAGACAATTTAAGAAAATGAAGTCAGGCTACAGACTAAGTAAAATATTTGTAAATTACATATCCAACAAATAAAATGTATTTTGAATGTAGGAAGAACTCTCAAGATTCTACAGTCATAAAACAATACATTTAAAAATAGGTCAGAAGATTTTAATAAACACATGCAAAAGGAGATACAATGATGGTAAAAAAAAAAGGGGGGGCCCAAGAAGATGCATTCACCTCATTCCTTTAGTGAAATGCAGATTAAGGTCCTGATAAGATACCTCTGTGCTTCCCAGGTGGCGCTAGTGGTAAAGAACCCGGTTGCCAGTGCAGGTAGACATAAGAGACACAGGTTCACTCCCTGGGTCAGGAAAATCTCCTGCAAAGGAAACAGCAGCCCACTCTAGTATTCTTGCCCGGAGAATCCCATGGACAGAGAAGCCTGGCAGGATGCAGTCCACAGGGCTGCACAGAGTCTGACATGACTGAAGTGACTTAGTACACACCTTTGCATACAAAATACCACTACCCATCTGTTATCATGGCTAAGGAAAAAAAAATATTGGTGATCCTGCAAAGCGAAGATCATGACATTTGCTGGTGGCAAATGGTATAGTCACTCTGAAAGCATTTTGAAAGTTTCTTATAAGAGTTAAACATGGGCTTATCATTTCACCCAGCTGTCCTGCTCCTGGGTTTTTAACCTAGAGAATTGAAACCCAATATTTACACAAATATCTGTATAAATATATTATGACAGCGCTATTCATATTTGCCAGAACCAAACCAAAACAAACATAAATGGAAAGAAATCAGATGTCCTTCAGTGAGTACATGGATAAACAAAATGTTCTCATCCCTTCAATGGGCTACTACTCAGCAACAAAAAAGACAAACTGCAGATATACCCAACAACCTGGGTGAATTTCAGAGGTATTAGGCTGAGTTCTTATTAGGCTGTTTGTTTCAATTTGTATGACATTCTCAAAACAAAAACAAAAAAACCCCTATAGTTTTTGAGAACAGATCAGTAGCTACGAGATATAAGGTTGTGGGAGGAAATAACTACATGCAGACTGCAAAAGTGAATTCTGTATAGTGGAGAACCTGTTCTGTGTCTTGACTGTGCTGGTGGTCACACAAATCCAATATATTTTAGTATTTATTGAAGTGTATTTTGAAAGGAAAAAGTCAATCAGTTCAGTACAGTTGCTAAGTCATGTCTGACTCTGCAATCCCATGGACTGCAGCATACCAGGCTTCTCTGTCTGTCACCAATTCCTGGAACTTGCCCAAACTCATATTCATCAAGTCAGTGATACCATCCAACCATTTCATCCTCTGTCGTCCCCATCTCCTCCTGTCTACAATGTTGCTCAGCATCAGGATCTTTTCAAATAAGTCAGTTCTTCGCATCTGGTGGCCAAAATATTGGAGTTTCAGCTTCAGCATCAGTCCTTCCAATGAATATTCAGGACTGATCTCCTCTAGGATGGACAGGTTGGATCTCCTTGCAGTCCAAGGGGCTCTCAAGAGTCTTCTCCAACACCACATTCAAAAGCATCAATTCTTCGGTGGTCAGCTTTCTTTATAGTCCAACTCTCACATCTATGCATGACCACTAGAAAAGCCATAGCTTTGACTAGATGAATCTTTCTCAGTAAAGTAATGTCTCTGCTTTTTAATATGCTGTTTAGGTTTGTCATAGCTTCTCTTCCAAGGAGCAAGTGTCTTTTAATTTCATGGCTGTAGTTACCATCTGCATTGATTTTGGAACCCATGAAAATAAAGTCTGTCACTGTTTCCATTGTTTCCCCATCTATTTGCCATGAAGTGATGCAAATGGATGCCATGATCTTAGTTTTCTGAATGTTGAGTTTAAGCCACCTTTTTCACTCTCCTCTTTCACTTTCATCTAGAGGCTCTTTAGTTCCTCTTCGCTTTCTGCCATAAGGGTGGTGTCATCTGCATATCTGAGCTTATTGACACTTCTCCCAGAAATCTTGATTCCAGCTTGTGCTTCATCTAGACTAGCATTTCGCATGATGTACTCTGCGTGACAGTGAAAGTTGCTGTCGTGTCTGACTCTTTACAACCCAATGGACTATGGAGTCCATGGAATTCTCCAGGCCAGAGAATTCTGGAGTGGATGGCCTTTCCCTTCCCCAGGGGATCTTCCCAACCCAGGGATCGAACCCAGGTCTCCCGCATTGCAGGTGAATTCTTTACCAGCTGAGCCACAAGGGAAGCCCAAGAATACTGGAGTATGTATCCTGTCCCTTCTCCAGGGGATCTTCCTGACCCAGGAATCAACCCAGGGTCTCCTGCACTGCAGGCAGATTGTTTACCAAGTCATCTATGAGCATAGACGTTAAATAAGCAGGGTGACAATATACAGCCTTGACGTACTCCTTTCTCAATTTGGAAGCGGTCTGTTGTTCCATGTTCAGGTCTAACTGTTGCTTCTTGACTTGCATGCAGGTTTCTCATGAGGCAGGTAAGGTGGTCTAGATTTGCATTTCTTTAAGAATTTTCCACAGTTTGTTGTGATCCATACAGTCAAGGGCTTTAGCATAGTCAATGAAACAGAAATAGATTTTTTTGTGGAATTCTCTTGCTTTTTCTATGATCCAAGGGATGTTGGCAATTTGATCCATGTACTCTGAAACTGAACTGTACTTCTAAAGAAAAAAGTCAATATCATTATATGAAAATTCTAAATATAAAAACTGAAAAGTAAAATTAATACATATGCAAAGGTAATTATTTTATTCTTTGTTAAACCCAGTACTGTGGCAATGTTTCTATTTTTGCTCAGCTTATTTCAGCTTTGGCTATTGGGAGCTCTTTCAGAGATCTATTTAAACATGATTTTTATTGAGGTTGTTTTATGAAGATTTCATCAATGCAATTCTAATATTAACTAAAAGATTGAAAAGACAATTTATTATATAATTGTTCATTGGAAAATGACTAAATTATTCTGATTATTCAGTTCTATTACAGATAGCATCTGGTTGGTTCAGATTAGTTACTAATAGATTACTTCCTGTGATAGACATTTTTCCCAGTTTGTGAGTTCTTGCTTTGTAACAATTAATTAATATTTTCTGTTTCAATATGACATATATTGATTTGTACAATTCCCTACTTTACCTTGTAGGATTCTCTTTCAACTGATTTTTCTCAAGTTATTGACTGAGTAGGTGGGTATTTATTTGGGATCCAGACAAATAGTTACTGGCAATTACCTAATATTATTTGATCAATTTATAAAAAGCAGGAAAATGACTATGAACTTTCTACCAGGAATTGATATTAATATTTTTTTAAAGCATAATTAAAGACTGCATAATTCATTTGGTTAGCATTAATTTTGATAATTAAATCATTTCCTTTACTTGGTCAATGGAATACTAAATGATGTATGTACTAAACAATTAGGTTGCAAAGTAATAATTATAAGTGAAACATTATAATATGACAGAAAATTATTTGATGTATTTTAAAAGAGATAATAAGGACTTCCATGTACTTTTGGGATGGACAATGGTGGTGGTTTAGTCGCTAAGTCGTGTCCAACTCTTGTGACCCCAAGACTGCAGACTGCTAGATTCCTATGTATATGGGATTCTCCAGGCAAGAATACTGGAATGAATTGCCATTTCCTTCTCCAGGGTATCTTCCCAACGTGGGGATCAAACCCAGGTCTCCTGCATTGCAGGCAGATTATTTACTAACTGAACTACTTGGAACAATATCATCTTGGAAATAGTGTAAACAATTCTAGGTATAATCAAAATGCATTTCAGACTTTCAAATAGATTTATACCACTCTTTTTGAAGAACATAATTTAATATTTGTAACTTGTTTAATAGTTATCATTTTTTCTAAGAAATCAACAAGAAAATCATAAATGGACATGTTTGAGGCAAAGTGTGTGCGCGTCTGTGTGTGTATCTGTGTGTGATAAATATACTGACTACTTTTGTGGTAGACTTGTGTGGCCTACATGCTGTGTATCTTTTGGATGTTCAGAAGGATTGTTATTTGTGGGAGAACATGATATGGTTGCTTACAGGCTATGAACAAAATAAATAGTTTAATTGACACTGATAATAACAACAAATTGACCCTAAGGCAAGCAAAACATTAAAGGGACAGAGGCTCCATTTTCTACACACTTGTGTGTCTTAGTATCTTGATGCTTTGATTATCCTTTAGAAATAGTAACGATAGCTGTACCAACTCAAAATAATATCAGCATTACCTGAGTCCACCTATACTCATCAGAGATGTTGGCCTATAATTTTCTTTTCTTGTGGTATCTTTGTCTGGTTTTGGCATCAGGGTAATGGTGGTCTTGTAAGGTGAATTTTGATAGTGTTTTGTCCTCTTCAGGTTTTTAGAATAGTTTGAGTTCTTTTATGTATATTCACAAACATGTGACACAGTTCATTCCTGGACTTTCATTTGCTAGAATTTTTTAAAATTTAATTTCATTATTATTGATTTGTTTGTTCATACTGTCTGTTTCTTCTTGATTCAATCTAGGCAGTTTGTAAGTTTCTAGAAATTTGTGCATTTCTTCTAGGTTGTCCAATTTGCTGGCCTATAATTGTTCACAATATTCTCTTATAATTTTTTGTATCTCTGTGGTAATCAGTTGTTATTTCTCCTTTTTCATTTCTTATTTGTTTATTTGGGTCCTCTTTCCTTTCTTCTTGGTGAGCCAACTAAATGTTCATCAATTTTGTTTATCTTTTCAAAAAGCCAATTTTTGGTTTCATTGATTTTTTCTATTGTTTTTGATCTTTATTTTAGTTTTTTCCTCTCTGGTCTTTATTATTTACTTCTTTCTGTTGACATTGTGCTTTTTGTTCTTCTTTTGCTAATTCATTTTTGTGGTAGGTTAGGTTGTTTATTTGAGATTTTTCCTGTTTCTCAAAGAAGATCTGTATGGTGATAAAATTCCCTGTTAGGACTGCTTTTGCTGCATCCCATGGACTTTGGAGTGTTGTGTTTCTTTTTATTTTTTTTTAAATTTATTTTTCTCTTTACATTATCATGTTGATTTTGCCATACATTGACATGAATCTACCATGGGTATACATGTGTTCCCCTTCCAGAACCCCCCTCCCATCTCCCTCCCGATTCCATCTCTCTGGGTCATCCCAGTGCACCAGCCCTGAGCACCCTGTATCATGCATCAACCCTGGGCTGGCGATTGATTTCACATATGATAATTTGCACGTTTCAATGCCGTTCTCCCATATCATCCCACCCTTGCCCTCTCCCTTAGAGCCCAAAAGACTGTTCTATACATCTGCGTCTCTTTTGCTGTCTCACATACAGGGTTATTATTACCATCTTTCTAAATTCCATATATATGCGTTAGTATACTGTATTGTTGTTTTTCCTTCTGGCTTAATTCACTCTGTATATTAGGCTCCAGTTTTGTCCACCTCAGTAGAACTGATTCAAACGTATTCTTTTTTATGGCTGAGTAATATTTCATTGTGTATATGTACCACAGCTTTCTTATCCATTCGTCAGTTGATGGGCATCTAGTTGCTTCCATGTCTTGGCTATTGTAAACAGTATGGTGATGAACATTGGGGTGCACGTGTCTCTTTCAGTTCTGGTTTCCTCGGTGTATATGCCCAGCAGTGGGATTGCTGGATCATATGGCAGTTCTATTTCACGTTTTTCAAGGAATCTCCACACTGTTCTCCAAGAGTGTTGTGTTTCTGTTTTCACTTGTTTCAAGGTATTTCTGATTTTCCCCCTGATTTCTTCATTGACCCAGTGGATTTTCAGTAGCATGTGTTTAGACTTCATGTGTTTGTTTATTTCCCACTTGTTCTTCCTGTAATTGATTTCTAGTTTTATACTCTTGTCTTGTGGTTACAAAAATGCTTAATTTAATTTCTATCCTTTTAAATTGGTTGAAATTTATTTTGTGGCCTTGCATGTGATCTGTCTCAGAAAATGTTCTATGTGCACTTGAAAAGTGTGAGTGTTTTGCTGTTTTTGGATGGAATGCTCTACATCTGTAAGTCCAACTGGTCTGTTGTGGCATTAAAGACCAATGTTTTCTTATTGATTTTCTGTCTGAGTTGGTCTGTCCACTGCTGTAAATGGGGTTTAAATTCTCCTACTATTATTGTATTATTGTCACTTTGCCCTTTTACGTCTGTTAGTATTTGCTTTGTGTATTGAAGTCTTCCTCTGTTGGGTGCCTCTATGTTTATGAGTGTAATGTCCTTTTTTATATTGATCCCTTGATCACTTAATCCCCTTCTTTGTCTTTTCTTATAGTTTTTGTTTTAAAGTCTGTTTCATCCGATACGAGTATCACTTCCCCTGTCATTTCTGACAGTTCAAGCGTCAGATATTTCATAACATGACTGAAACGACTCAACACACATGTCCTTACTGCCGTCTGATTACTTGGTTTCCACTTATTTTATAGTTCTTATCTGTTCTGTTCTTGTTTTTTGTCTTCTCTTGTGGTTTGCTGATTTTCTATAATAGTATCTCTGTTTGTTGTCTTTTTAGTCTTTGTGTGTCTATTGTAGGTTTTCGTTTTGTGGTTACCATGGGGATCCTGTGTGTTGACCTATAACTATCTGTTTTAAACTGGTAGTCATTTAAGTCTCAACATATTCTAAAAGAGCTAAATTTTTTACTCGTTCACATTTTTGTTTTTCATATTTTACAGCTTTATGTTTACCCCTAAACTATTTATTATGGTTATAGTTGGTTTTTCAATTTTTTTTGTCTTTTAACCTTCATACTGGCTTATTTAAGTGCTTGGTTCTCAGTACTTCCTATATATATTTTCCTTTCCTTGTGGGATTTTTCTTTTCCTATAGATTCTACTTTTCCACTAAGAGAAGACCCTTTTACATTTCTTTTTTGGCAGGTTTAGGGTGGATGAACTCTTTCATCAGTACATAGTATATCCTTTTAACTATAGTTATATACTTAGAATATCCATGTAAATCCATCATAGACTAATAAATATTTCTTCCTCATATAAAGATATACATTTTCCTCTATTTTTATATTCCAATGGTTGTTACTGTTCAGTCGCCCAGTCATGTCCAATTCTTTGCGACTCCATGGACTGCAGCATGCCAGACCCTCCTGTCCCTCTCCATCTCCCAGAGTTTGCCCAGGTTTGTGTACATTGCATCAGTGATGCCATCCAGTCATCTCATTCTCCGGTACCCTATTCTCCTTCTGCTCTCAATCTTTTCCAGCATTAGAGACTTTTCCAATGAGTTGGCTTTTCATATCAGGTGGCCAAAATATTGGAGCTTCAGCCTCAGCATAAGTTCTTCCAGTGAGTATTCAGAGTTGAATTTAAGATTTTATTTAAGGTTTCTTTTATTTTATTTTCTATTTATTTATTTATTTTTCAAATTTTTCTTTACTTTATTGTGTTGGTTTTGCCATACATTGACATGAATCTGCCATGGGTATATATATGTTCTCCTTCCAGAACCCCCCTCCCTCCTCCCTCCCAATTCCCTCTCTCTGGGTCATCCTGGTGTACCAGCCCTGAGCATCAAACCTGGGCTGGCGATTGATTAGACACATGACAATTAACATGCTTCAATGCCCTTCTCCCATATCATCCCACCCTTACCCTCATCCACAAAGTCCACGAGTCTGTTCTATACATCTGCGTTCCTTTTGTTGTCTCCCATGTTGGGTTCTCGTTACTGTCTTTCTAAATTCCATATATATGCGTTAATATACTGTATTGTTGTTTTTGCTTCTGGCTTACTTCACTCTGGATAATGGGCTCCAGTTTCGTCCATCTGAGTAGAATTGCTTCAAATGAATTTTTTTTTAATGCTGAGTAATATTCCATTGTGTATATGTACCACAGCTTTCTTATCCATTTGTCAGTTGATGGGCATCTAGGTTGCTTCCATGTCCTGGCTATTGTAAACAATGCCGCGATGAACATTGGGGTACACGTGTCTCTTTCAATTCTGGTTTCCTCGGTGTGTATGCCCAACAGTGGGATTTTTTGGTCATATGGCAGTTCTATTTTCAGTTTTTTAAGGAATCTCCACATTGTTCTCCATAGTGGCTGTACTAGTTTGCATTCCCACCAACAGTGTAAGAGGGTTCCCTTTTCTCCACATCCTCTCCAGCATTTATTGCTTGTAGACTTTTGGATGGCAGCCATTCTGATTGGTGTAAAGTGGTACCTCATTGTGGTTTTGATTTGCATTGCTCTGATAATGAGTGATGTTGAGCATCTTAACATGTGTTTGTTAGCCATTTTTATGTCTTCTTTGGAGAAATGTCTTTTGAGTTCTTTGTCCCACTTTTTGATTGGGTCATTTATTTTTCTGGAATGGAGCTGCAGGAATTGCTTGCATATTTTTGAGATTAATTGTTTGTCCATTGCTTCATTGGCTATTATTTTCTCCCATTCTGAAGGCTGCCTTTTCACCTTGCTTATAGTTTCCTTTGTTGTGCAGAAGCTTTTGATTTTAATTAGGTCCCATTTGTTTATTCGTGCTTTTATTTCCGATATTTTGGGAGGTGGGTCATGGAGGATCCTGCTTTGGGTTATGGCAGAGAGTGTTTTGCCTATGTTATCCTCTAGGAGTTTTACAGTTTCTGGTCTTATGCTTAGATCTTTGATCCATTTTGAGTTTATCTTTGTGTATGGTGTTAGAAAGTGTTCTAGTTTCATTCTTTTACAAGTGGCTGTTCAGTTTTCCCAGCACCACTTGTTTAAGAGATTGTCTTTTCTCCATTGTATATTCTTGCCTCCTTTGTCAAAGATAAGGCATCCTTAGATGTGTGGATTTATCTCTGGGCTTTCTATTTTGTTCCATTGATCTATATTTCTGTCTTTGTGCCAGTAACATACTGTCTTGATGACTGTGGCTTTGTAGTATAGCCTAAAGTCAGGCAGGTTGATTCCTCCAGTTCCATTCTTCTTTCTCAAGATTGCTTTGGCTGTACGAGGTTTTTTGTATTTCCATACAAACTGTGAAATTATTTGTTCTAATTCTCTGAAAGAGACCTCTGGTAGCTTGATAGGACTTGCATTGAATCTATAGATTGCTCTGGGTAGTATACTCATTTTCACCATATTGATTCTTCCAATGCATGAACACAGGACATTCCACCCCAAAACAATGAATTTCACCTTTTTCTCAAGCGCACAAGGGACCTTCTCCAGGATAGATCACATCCTGGGCCATAAATCTAGCCTTGGTAAATTCAAAAAAATTGAAATCATTCCAAGCATCTTTCCTGACCACAATGCAGTGAGATTAGATATCAATTACAGGAGAAAAGCATTTAAAAATTCCAACATATGGAGGCTCAACAACACACTGCTGAATAACCAACAAATCACAGAAGAAATCAAATAAGAAATCAAAATATGCATAGAAATGAATGAAAATGAAAACACAACTACCCAAAACCTATGGGACACAGTAAAAGCAGTGCTAAGGGGAAAGTTCATAGCAATACAAGCTCACCTCAGGAAACAAGAAAAAATTCAAATAAATAACCTAACTTTACACCTAAAGCAACTACAAAAGGAAGAAATGCAGATGCCCAGGGTTAGTAGAAGGAAAGAAATCTTATAGATCAGGGCAGAAATAAATGCAAAGGAAACAAAAGAGACCATAGCAAAAATCAACCAAGCCAAAAGCTGGTTCTTTGAGAAGATAAATAAAATTGACAAACCATTAGCCAGACTCATCAAGAAACAAAGGGAGAAGAATCAAATCAACAAAATTAGAAATGAAAATGGAGAGATCACAATAGAAAACACAGAAATACAAAGAATCATAAGAGACTATTATCAGCAACTATATGCAAAGAAACTGGACAACCTGGAAGAAATGGACTAATTCTTAGAAAAGTACAACTTTCCAAGACTAAACCAGGAAGAGATAGATAATCTTAACAGACCCATCACCAGCACGGAAATTGAAACCGTAATCAGAAATCTTCCAACAAACAAAAGCCCAGGACCAGATGGCTTCACAGCCGAATTCTACCAAAAATTTAGAGAAGAGCTAACACCTATTCTACTCAAACTCTTCCAGAAAATTGCAGAGGAAGGTAAACTTCCAAACTCATTCTATGAGGCCACCATCACCCTAATTCCAAAACCCAACAAAGATGCCACAAAAAAAGAAAACTACAGGCCAATATCACTGATGAACATAGATGCAAAAATCCTTAACAAAATTCTAGCAAATAGAATCCAACAACACATTAAAAAGATCATACATCATGATCAAGTAGGCTTTATCCCAGGGATGCAAGGATTCTTCAATATTCGCAAATCAGTCAATGTAATACACCACATTAACAAATTGAAAAATAAAAACCACATGATTATCTCAATAGATGCAGAGAAAGCCTTTGACAAAATTCAACATCCATTTATGATAGAAACCCTCCAAAAAGCAGGAATAGAAGGAACATACCTCAACATAATAAAAGCTATATATGACAAACCCACAGCAAACATTATCCTCAATGGTGAAAAACTGAAAGCATTTCCCCTAAAGTCAGGAACAAGGGTGCCCACTCTCACCACTACTATTCAACATAGTTTTGGAAGTCTTGGCCACAGCAATCAGAGAAGATAAAGAAATAAAAGGGATCCAGGTTGGAAAAGAAGAAGTAAAACTCTCACTGTTAGCTGATGACATGATCCTCTACATAGAAAACCCTAAAGACTCTACCAGAAAATTACTAGAGCTAATCAGTGAATACAGTTAAGTTGCAGGATACAAAATCAACACACAGAAACCCCTGGCATTCCTATACACTAACAATGAGAAAACAGAAAGAGAAATGAAGGAAACAATTCCATTCACCATCGAAACAAAAAGAATAAAATACTTAGGAGTATTTCTACCTAAAGAAACAAAAGACTTATATATAGAAAACTATAAAACACTGATGAAAGAAATCAAAGAGGACACAAATAGATGGAGAAATAAGGTTTCCTTTAAAATTGACTGGTTTAATCACTTCTCCAATAATTAACAGCTAGAAAATATAATTTTTTTTCAGTTTAATTTTATTTATTTATTTTATTAGTGTAACAAATTCAAGAAAGACTTTCTTTACAATATTGTGTTGGTTTTTCCATGCATTGACATGAATCTGCAATGTGTATACATGTGTTCCCTTTCCAGAACCCCCCCTCCCACCTCCCTCCTGAGTTCATCTCTCTGGGTCAAAACATAATTTTAATAACGAAAGATTCATCAGAGTAGGAAATACATAAAATATTTTGCAATACAATTTAATTTTAATATGTGGAAAAACTTTAAATGTAAACCATACAATCTTATCTTAGGAGATTTAAATGAAAATTTGAATAGTTGGATATACAGAGTATAATCCTGGAAAGGGCTATTTTATATTATCAAAAATATCATTTTTAATGAATGCATAGAAAACATTACAATTTAAATACATCAAAATTTGACTTGAACTTGGTAGTGTGATTCTTCATAAAATATAAACTTGAAATGATTTTTTAGAAAAAAAGCATGAAATTATGACATAAGAAAAAGGTAACTGTCTCCATTAGACATTAGAAAATGTAATTTAATATCAGTGCATAAAGATTTATACATTTAGTATCAATATAATTTAGTATCATTGCATAAACTATTAGTGGCTCAGTCTGTCTTATTCTTTCTAGCCCCATGGACTGTAACCTGTCAAGCTCCTCTGTCCATGGGATTCTCCAGGCAAGAATACTGGAGTGGGTTGACATTTCCTCCTCCAGGGGATCTTCCCAACCCAGGGATGGAACTCAAGTCTCCTGCGTTGTCAGGTTGGTTTTTTTTTTTTACCAATAGTGCCACCTGGTGAAACCCATCGATACATAAAACACTGTATAGTTGTTCATTTTGAACATTGAATGAAATGTAAGTTAGTTTTAAAAATATCAGGAATTATATATCAACTCATATGCTAGAATATACTTTCTAAGTAAAACAGAATTAAAACAGTATTATTACAACTTTAAGGAAAAAGCTATCTGCATGGAAGTTATGATGGCATCCAATAAGAAGGTGAACAGTTCTATTGCTTTTGATTGCTACAGTGTACCAGACGCTGGAAAGCCACAATTATATTCAATTTTCATATGGTTATTATCATCCCCGAGCCAGATTATTATATAACTGAAGAAGATAAGTAGTAATAAAAGCCAACAAATCCTATATTTCAGTGTTTATAAAATAACAAAGTAAATTTATTAAGCATATCCAGCATGTCTATATTTGAAATAATTCTGTTTTAGGGTGTACAGTAGTATTATCTATTAAAAAGCACATTTATTTTAAAATTCTCTTATGTCCATAAAGACAGAAAGTTATCGACTTACTAAGGGTATCACAGGAACACTATGGCCACTGTGACGATCATATATTTATTTAGGTTTTCTTCCTTGGTGGCTCAGCAGTAAGGAGTCCTCCTGTGATGCAGAGGACACAGGAGACACAGATTCGATCCCTGTGTGGGGAGGATCCTCTGGAGAAGGGCATGGCAGCCCACTCCGGTATTCTTGCCTGGAGATTCCCATGGACAGAGAAGCCTGCTGGGTTGCCTCCCACAGGGTCTCAAAGAGTGGAACATGACTGAGCACAGAGCACATAAAGGCATTCATTCTAGGAAAATATTAAACATCAAAATATGATACTTGTCAAGTCCCTTGGGAAAAGTTATGTTTTTAATATTAATAGTTTTGTCAGGACGTTTATATCATCAGTATCTTTGGATGATCTTCAGTTTAGACTTCTGGATTCTGTAATTGCATTATAGAAAACAGTCTATTGTGCACTGCATGATATCTGCATTCAGCAGTTTGTTCCTGCTGGCTGTTCAAAAGACAGTGCGATATAAATTCAGTATCTGGCATCGTTGGTTTTTTTGCTTTGTGCATTTTAGACCTGGTATTTCTACTGATACAGGTCAGTTTCTTATACTTACACTGTTAAGTTTGGCATAATCTTCAATAGTAACGGATACTTTTTTTTCCCTACGGTTGTCATTAAGAACTAGACAGATCCCATCTCCTGACCCTAAACAGGATCCTATAGTAAACTGCTTGAGGAAATTGCATCTTGAAGATTACAGGTGGCAAACTTTGAGGTGCACTCCACTGAAGATCAAAGAGTCCCAACTAAACAACTGTGGCATCACAGCTGTGGATTGAGCAGAATTTTTTGAAAGGGCCACCTTGAAGATGATGACTATGGTGATTGGCAGTGGAAAGAATCAGGACGTGTGAAAATCCTTAAAAATTTATTGACTTAAATAACTTTGCCTATGTTATGAATAAAAAAGAAACCTTTGTGCACAAAAAAAAGAAAACAGTCTATTACAGGGCAAAATTTGAAAAATTATCTATAAACACTAACATTTTCTTTTGGACTTAATAGCAGATAGAGTTTACATTATTGTTATTAAAAGCATTTCAAAAGTTATAATAGAAAGCATTTTCCAAGCCTTTACACAGAAAATAGAAGAGGAAAATACTTCTCTTGTTATGTCAATATTTTCTAGTCATTTATTTTTTTCTTTCATATTTTGAAGCTATGTTTTAGATGCACACCAATTTGCAATATTGTATCTTGGTGAATTAAACATATAATCAATATATGTAGTTTCTCTTTAGCTCTACTAATTATTTTCCTTAAAAGTTATGTTTTCTATAAAATTAAATGGTTGTGTTGGTTTTCTGTGGTTACTATGGTTATGTTTTGGTATAAAATATTTCCCCTATCCTTTTATCTTATGTCTTTAAATACTGTGGTTACTAGTGTTTTATTATAGATAGCATATAGTTGGATTTTGCAGGAATGCGGTGTAGCTCTTAAAATGAGAGTTCAAAATGCTTTAACTCCTCTTCCTTTCATTACATGGTATTATTGCCCAGGATTTTTTCACTATTTTTAAACACGTTTTAACCTCCCATACTAGACAGCTATATTATTTACTCTACCCATATTATTTTAGACTTACCCATATGCTCACCATTTTTTCTAGGTTGATTTTCTCTCATCCTAAAGTCCATCTTTATTATTTCCTTTAGTGAAGGCCTTTTCTAGCAAAATGTCTCAATTTTTATTTGCCTAAGAGTATTCTTTCTCACTTATTGAAAGACAGTTTCTCAGGATATATAGACCTATTCTAATTTATGTTATCATTTATATGTAATATCCCAATGACTTGTGGTTTTCACTATTACTATTAGTCAGATTTTAATTTGCCTTAAACATTCTGAGTGTATTTTTGGATGGCTTTTAAAATACTGTCTTTTTCTTTAGCATTATATATTTAATTGAGGTGAGTCTAGGTTTTAGCTTATTTTGAGATAATGATAATCTCAGTGGAGAAGGGACACATTACTGAGGACAAGAACTCATTAAGTTTCAAAGGTGTGGGGACTATTTTGCTTCTTAAGCTGGGTGATGAGTTTTATGTATCATATTTGGAAATATTAAATACTGCATATGAACATTTAAATTTAAGAGTGTCTCATTCTCTAACCAATCATGCTGTAAAACTAAGTGCATTATTATGTGTAACAATATTATACACTTATATTTTGACATTATATTCATTAATTTTATCATGCCCCATTTCCTCAACTGGATTGTGAGCTTGCTTTATTCCACATTGTCTTGTTCATTTTTTAAACTCTTGGGCATGGAATTCTTCAATGAATAAGCTTCAGTTGATCTACTCATCAGAAAGTGATATGAAATAATGTTAAGAATACAGTTTTCTCAGCTAAATCTCTACAGTATTTAATCTAGTTTCACATTCTGAAAATTTTAAGTTGTTAATTGACTATGCTTAGCATTTTCATTTTGCATATTACTCGCTTGTTTCTTGCCTAAATTCTGACTTAATATACCTTTTCCTATAAGCACCTCCTATCTTCAGAATGAATATGTCCTGCATAAAACCACATAAGCCCTAAGTAAATAATTTACTGTGGGGGCTAAGTACAATATCAGATTAGTCTATTTCCTTCAAAGAGCCCTGGATCCAAGAGCCCTTCAGTTTTATGATTTGTTGAGGTACAACACAATTCTTAGCTGAGCTGGCTCTCTTTTAAAAAAGAAAGAAAAAAGAAGCTTTACTAAAACAAGTACACACTTAACCCCCACCACAGTTTCATTTGCAGTGGCATTTAAACTACAATGGCATTTAGTGCAAACATTTTCCTTTTTCTATTTTCTGTTGTAAATGTTTGGAAAATGCTTTCCATTGTAACTTTTGAAATACTTCTAATAACAATAATATAAATTCTATCCACTGTTAAGTCTAAAAGAAAATGGCAATGTTTATAAATAAGTTTAATGTTTCCTTCTTGACAGCTGTTGTCCTTCATGTGTCTTGAGTTTATGTCTTTCCGGAAAATCTCTATTACCATTCCACCACTCTGTATGTACTCTTTCTCTAGTCTTCCTCTCTTCCTAGAATTTTCTGATGAGTTTTGAACCTTTCTTTTCTCCTTGTCTCACATCCTCTCTCAACTAAGTTTTCTCCATTTTTTTTTTAATTCCTTCAGATGTATCTTCTTCCAACTTCTCAACTTCACATGGGTTAAGTGAACTAAAGTTCTAATCCTGAGGTAACATAGTAATGTATTGGGTTGGCCAAAGTATTCTGTAACATCTTACAGAAAACCCAGACAAACGTTTTGGTTAACCTGTCTGCCTATCTGCTGAGGAGTCTCTTTCTGAGCTGTTTTCTCCTAAAGCAGAGATGTTTTTGTTTAAATATTATATTCCCATTCTGAATGTTAGTTTTTTCCTTTTTATGGTTTTACTGAAAATAAAGCTTATGTTTCCAATAAGCTTTCATACAAACAAGAGAAGATTCATTACCCAAACCACATATAATTCAACTAAGAACAATATACAGACTGGCCAAAGGTGATGTTCCATCTGTGTTTCTTTAAAAAAAAAAAATTCCTCAGCATTAAAAAAAATTCATTTGAAGCAATTCTACTCAGATGGACGAAACTGGAGCCCATTATCCAGAGTGAAGTAAGTCAGAAGCAAAAACAACAATACAGTATATTAACGCATATATATGGAATTTAGAAAGACGGTAACGAGAACCCAACATGCGAGACAGCAAAAGGAACGCAGATGTATAGAATAGACTCGTGGACTTTGTGGATGAGGGTAAGGGTGGGATGATATGGGAGAAGGGCATTGAAGCATGTTAATTGTCATGTGTCTAATCAATCGCCAGCCCAGGATTGATGCTCGGGACTGGTGCAGCGAGATTTCCCGGGGGGAGGGGGGAGGGAGGAGGGAGGGGGGTTCCGGAGGGGAAGCATATGTAAACCCATGGTGATATCATGACAATGTATGGCAAAAACAATAAAAAAAATTAACAACAGAAAAAAAAATTCCCTGGTATGGCCATCTTCAGGCAGGATTTTAAATTTAGGAGAACAATAAAGGAAGATATTTGGATTCTGACCTTTGCTACAGTCTAGCCCTGGGAACATTCCAAATACATTTTGGGATTTTTTAAAATCATTTCATCAGAACTGAAATGCTTTCACTGAAGATGGCCTTTGCACAATAATTTATGTATTGAATAATCTAGGAGGTGATTTAGTTATTTTACTAAATATTAGTAGTTTTTTGTAAACTGGGAGTAAGTGATGGAATTCGGGCAATAGGGTGTGTCTAAAGCTGACTGCTATCATTATTGCAAAATTGCCAGTCTGTCTGTTAGAGATTAGGGGGATATTCAGGAAATAAGATTATTGATTCATCTAAGTACATGGAGGATTTATAATAACAATGCGTTCTAATTCTTTATCTTCGGCTGTAACATTTTGCTAATATTTCTATTTGAAGTGATAAACAGGGCAGTCGTCTTGGTTTTATAAAGGCTCACTCTTTTCAAGGCTGTGCCAATTGTGCTAGTCAAAATGACAAATGCCATATATTACTTTTCCTCTAACTCTCCCCCCATAAGCAATTCTGAGAAGAGACAAAATTCTTCTGTGCCTCTTAGACTTTGCACAAGGTCCTCACTGCTGGAAATGTTCCTCTTTTCATCACTGTTCCTCAGCCTTACTGCTATAGCACCCCCAGGTTTTTACTCTGTCTTTGTAACTTGTGATTATCCCGTGTATATATTCAGTCTGAGATACATATTCTCTGAATTCTCTTAACACTGTATGCAGGGTACTGCATTATAATTATCTATTTATTGGACTGATTCTTTACTATTCTCTGATTATTAGATTAGGAGCTCACTGAAAGCAGAGATTTTCATCGTCTCAGTTTCTCCAGTGCCCAGCATACTATAAATAAAGTAAGCGAAGAAAAAAGTACAATCTGGTTTAATTACTAGGCTTTAAATAAAGGGTTTATTAAATTATAAAAATGATCTTTGAACACAGCTGCTGTAGAGTTTCTACTATCCTCCTAAGAAGGACCGCATTTCGTGACAGCTATGTTTAGCTAGGCAAAATCATTAGTCAATCTGGGTGTGAACACAGGCACAGTTTTGTTAATTTCCTTTTTCACTTTGTATTCAGTTGTTTGTCGCTAAGTCGTGTCTGACTCTGCAATCCCATGGACTGCAGCGTATCAGGTACCCCTGTCCTTCACTATCCTCCAGAGTTTGCTCAGATCTTCAGTTACTGAAGATTACACAAAATTTACTTTCTGATGTATATCAAAACTGTTTCATAGTAACAATGGTGGAATTAGAAATGCTTTATTCTCCCTATGTATAAAATTTGGGGACTGAAGACCAATTCAGACTGAAGAATGCAGAAGTTTACTTTTGTTCTGACTCCTCTTTCAGTTATTAAAATCTTCATCCTACTACTTTTTGGTCTAGAAAAACTGATATAAAAAACAAAAACTCAAGCCTTGGTTAACGAATTTATGGACATCTTTGTATAATTCACATAAGTATATGTTTATTATCTGTCTTACAGAAATGCAGTTATGTCCTAACTGGAAATTTATAGAGGGTAATTCTCATAAATTCAGTTTACACATTGCCTGGTCCAGCTCCGTAACAGATGTGTAATGCATGTTTTTTTATAATGATGTAGAAATGTTCAGTTGCAAAGGTGGGCTGTGGTCACATAATCTTCCTGTTCCCTGCTCAATGAATAATTCAAGTAGTAGCCTTCACACTCCCCATAACATTGAGAAGATATACCTGTTCCCAAGTCTTGTTTTCTATTATTGAGATGTAAGGAGCTACTGCAAATGCAGAGTCTCTGGGGCCTTATTACAGGGGCCAGCTTCAAGTTTCTATTGGGAACTCAAAAGGATATGTCAGGAGAAACTTTAGACTAAAATCACTAGTGAAAGAGCAGGCATGGTTTCAGGGGCAGTGTTTGTATTACATGCAGAGTGTATGTGTATTTGGCAAAATATTGTATGTGTTGAGGTGTGTTCCTTTACTTGTTTTGTATTTTATGAACATAGCCAGATATTGAAATCTCTCTAAGGATGTCATTTGAAAACATATAATCTTACACAAAGAAATATGGATAACATATTTTGAAATTATGTATCTTATATGTGGTTATAATATGGCATGACACATTAATTAGATAGTTATAATTGACATATATGAGAATCTTAAACAGTTGTATGCTTATGTGAGGGGAGAAAATAAAAAAATAAAATGTAAACTTAAATGCAAACCCATACGTGATGTGGCTATCTGAGTGATTTTGTAACAATTATCCATGGGACAACAGCAAATGAGGCCGTTCATTAGGTTCCTGGAACCTGGGGAGAAACTATATGTAATAAAAAGTGTTCTGCCTTGAATCAAAAATTTATATCTGTACATTATTGGAGCATTCAAATTTCACTCCAAATGTATAAAAATAATTATAACAAAATGAATTTTCTGTATTTATAAAAGATATTAAATATTTCATGAGGGAAAATAGTGCTAAACTTTAGTAACAGATTTCCCATATTCAAGGAAAACAACTTACTGCATTTTTTTTCCCCTGACTAAGGTTCTGATTTAATGAACCAACCACTTTCTACACTGCTAAGTTTCCTTTAACAAGCGTTGTCTGGAAAGCCCTAGGTGAGTATTCTCAAAAATATTGCTTCATTTACAATTTTAAATGATATTTTCATAAGAAGTCTGTTGACAAAGACAGCCAAAATAGGAAAACAATGGAAAACTTTATGATTTATAAAATGAATTCTTCAAATATAAGTCAAATGTATGCAGCACATATTACTATTTATTACCTTGCATTGGCTGAAATTCATCTCTTCTGACAACCATGGGTAAATCATGTTACATATTTCATAAAATATGAGTACTGGTCCTTTTCTGAAGATGCCACTTAGTGTGTGAACTCACTGCCATTGGCTGCCTCCCAGTTGCTATAAGCTCCCTTAAGACCACTACTTCTGCAGAGTCCTATGGCAGTTGAATCAGAGAAGAAAAGGTATTTATAGAAAACATATGCAAAAGGTTGATAGCTTGTCCAGTTTTTAGTGCATAGACTGACAGCTAAATACAAATTGAGAAATGTAAGTTTCACTTCAAGCAAATTTACTGGGTGAAAACCTCGTTTTTTCATTTCATTTGAATACATTCACTGGCTTCTCAGAATATGCAACTTTATAGTGAGCATATTTTTTATTCTTGAAGGCTCATTATTTTACAGTGAGGTTACTGAACCTAGACCACGTAGAGCAGATTACCTAGCATAATATTAATCAAAATATACATGGCAAATAGGATTCCATACAGTGCCATACAGGCATCTGTTTTTAACACAGAATAAAAAAGTGTGTTTAGCTCCTTTATTAAAAGGTATTATGGACAATTTTTTTAAGCCATCTCTCTAAGACTGTTAACTGGCATATAATTTAATGTACTCTCAAGATACTTGGCTTTTACTGTTTCCTTCAAAACAATGATATATAAAAGCACCTTGATATAAAGATGCCTTTGACCCTGAGAAAAGACTTAAATAGGTAAGAATAAATTAAATAATATTCTAGATGCATGTAACAGTTACTCTGGCTCTTGCAAAATAATGTATTTTCTGTTGCCATGTATGTCTTGATGGAAAAATGAAGCCAGTTCTGTTTCTAAAGGCATAACTTTTGTTCTCTAAATAAACCATATCAGTTTTAAGTTTTGCTTGAATCTGACAGAGTTGCCAAATGCCTAAATATTTCTAAACCAACTAATGAAAGGAGATCCTGTGAATTTTTATAAGAGAGAAATAAATTCTACTATGTCTGTTTAGGAAATTTGAGACAGTTTTGAGGGTACTGAATTTTATACTATCTTTATAGTATTTTCTTAATAGAGAAAAGGAAGCCAGTTCACTTCCATTGAAATATAGCCAGATAATTTAATGCTAAATAAGCAAGAGGGATAATGATAGGGGAAGAAAAGCTAGGCTAAGAAGTATAAAACAAAACTAAATATTGTGACATTTTTAATTGAGTAAATTTTTTGAATGCCAAGTGGTAAATAAAACATAAATCATAAAGGTAATGTAAGAATGCATGCTCTTTTCAAAGAAGTGAAAATATTTGAGAATAATATTAGGAAGTGAAAAACAACAATAAAAGCAGCAATAAAACCTTGACATCACCCCCTATTCCCCCTGCAATAAGATTGCATGTCTTGCAATCTTAAATATTTGGAAGGCGTCCTAAAAAACCTTTTCTATATATTTGCTTGGTTATATTATTATTTATATTTGTATATTGGATGTGTGTACATGCATGTTTACATAAAGGTATTATACACTACATATGTTTGTACATATGTATGGGCTTCCCAGGTGGTGCTGGTGGTAAAGAACCTGCTTGCCAATGCAAGAGACATAAGAGACATGGGTTCAATCCCTGGGTTGGGAAGATCTCCCGGAGGAGAGCAGGGCCACCCACTCCAGTATTCTTGCCTGGAGCATCCCATGGACAGAGGAGCCTGGCAGGCTACAGTCCATAGAATTGTGAAGAGTCAGACGTGACTGAAGTGATAGCATACACACGTGTGTGTGTGTGTGTGTGTGTGTGTGTGTGTGTGTGTGTGTATAGTCCATATATAATTAAAAATTTTTTTCACTTGAAGTAAAATGAATCAATATTTTGGTATGTGTGTCTTTTGTCTGGCTTTTTCATACTGTTTTTAAGTGTGGCTAGTACTAAATATCTTAACCATTTCCCTACTGATAGACATTGGACTAATTTAAATTTTTGTTTACAAATGTAAAGAAATCTTTATGTCTGTGAGGTCGATTTCTAAGTGATTGATTGATTTTCCTGGATATTCTAAAATTTTCTCTGAGGAGTTGATGCTGGTTTGTATCTCTTCCCCCAAAGGTAAGAGAACTACTTTCACATTCTCATCAAAACTTTATATTATCAAGCTTTATTGATAATCTATTGGTAAAATCTGTCATTATTTTAACATGCGTTTCCATTACTACCAGTGAAATTGGGCTCAGAAGCATTATGCAGCTTGTCTTAGGAATTCTGGTATGGTCTTTTATAAACCTGCTCTCTATGTGTCAGCTGGGGCTGCAGTCATCTCAAGGCTAGACTGGAGTAGACCACTTTCAGGTTGGTGACAGGATTCAGTTCTTCAGGGACTGTCAGTTTTTTGCTGCATGGGTTTCACTACAAGTCAGCAACATGGTTTCCGACTTCCTGCAGAACCAGACACAGAGAGAGTGACAGAGGGTAAGCAAACAGAAACTAGAGTCTTTTTAAAACTGATCTCAGAAGTGATAGATCTCAGAATTCCATTGCTTTGGCCATATTCCATTCAACAGAAGTGAATGATTATGTCCAGCTCACAGTCAAGGTTAGGGCATTGTACAGGGGCATATACACCAGGAGGTAAGCATCCTCGGGGTGTTAGAGGCTACCACCCACAAATGCACAGGATGATGGAGGCCTGCTTTACAATATTGAGTTCTTCCCATAGAAGAATATGGTAGGATTCCTTAATGGAATAGTTTTAATTATTTTGTTATTCTGAACGTGGTTAGTCACTCAGTCATATCCAACTCTTTGTGACCCCATGGACTGTAGCCCACCAGGCTCCTCTGTCCATGGGGATTCTCCAGGCAAAAATACTGGAGTGGGTTGCCATGCCCTCCTCCAGGGGATCTTCCCAACCCAGGGATCGAACCGAGGTCTCCCGTATTGTATGCGGATTCTTTACCATCTGAGTGAATGGGATTTTACAAATTTCTACTTGCAGGTGGCATTACTGTTAAACAAAAGTTTCTCTGTATATGAAACATTTATAAATTTTATTTTTATATTACTTTTTGAATTCAATTAGCATGTTTACCTGCAAATAATAATGATTTAAATTCATTTATTTTAGTGAAGTATAGCTGATTTACAATTTCATACGAGTTTCAGGTATTCTGCATAGTGGCTGAACATGTTTGCTGATTATACTCCTCTGAAAATCATCACAAAATAACAGCTATATTTCCCTGTACTCTACAGCACATCCCTGTAGCCTATCCATTTTATACACAGTAGTTTGTACCTCCCAGTCACCCATCCCCATCCTGCATCTCTTCCATTCCCTCTGGTAAATATCAGTCTGTTCTCCATACTTGTGAGTCTCCTTCTGTTTTTACTATATTTATTTGTTTCATTTTTTAGATTTCACGTTAGTGAAATATAATATTCTCCAGGTTCATCCATACTGCTCCAAATCTCAGCCACTAATTTTATGGCTGAGAAATATTTCATTGTGTATATATGCATCTTCTTTACTCAGGTATCCATGGATGGAATAGTTTGCTTCCGATCTTAAGTACTATAAATAATGTTGCTATGAATATTGGGGTGCATGTATCTTTTTGAGTTAGTGTTTTCATTCTATTAGACATATACCTAGGAATTGAATTGCTGGATTATATGGAAGTCTTGTTTTCACTTTTATGAGGAATCACCGTACGTTTTTCTACAGTGGCTTAATTTATATTTCCACCAACAGTGTGCCAGGGTTCCCTTTTCTTCACATTTTCACCAACATTTGTTATTTGTGCTCTTTTTGATGATAACCATTCTGACAGGTGTGAAATGACACCTCATTGTGGCTTTAATTAGCATTTTCTAATAATTAGTGATGTTGAGCACATTTTTACGTGTCTGTTAGCCATCTGTGTGTCTTCTATGGGAAAATGTCTGCTCAGATCTTCTGCCCATTTTTAAATTGATTGCCTGTTGTTGTTATTGAGTTGCATAAGCTGTTTATGTAGTTTAAGGTTAACTCTTTGTTGGTTATATCTTTTGCCAATATTTTCTCCTATTCTGTATGTTGTCTCTTTGTTTTGTTGATGGCTTCCTTTTTGTGTAAAAGCTTTTAAGTTTAATTTGGTACTGTTCATTTATTTTTGCTTTTATTTTTTTGCCTTAGGAGACAGATCCAAAAAATATTGCTATGATTTATGGCAAAGAGTATTGTTCCTATATTTTCTTCCAGGGGTTTTAAAGTTTCAGATTTTGAATTTAGGTCTTTGATACATTTTGTATTTATTTTTGTATATGATGTTAGGAAATATTCTAATTTCATTGTTTTAAGTGTAGCTTTCTAGATTTCCCAGCACCACTTATTGAAGAGACTGTATTTTCTCCATTATCTATTTCTGCTTCCTTTTTTTGGAGATTAATTAACCATAGTTCATGGGTTTATTTTTGGGCTCTTTATTCTATTCCATGGAGGTATGTGTCTCTTTTAGTGTACTATGTTGATTACTGTGACTTTGTTTTATTTTTTCCCCTCAGGATTGATTTGGCAATTCGGAAACTTTTGTGGTTTCATGCAAATTTTAGAATTATTCATTCTAGTTCTGTGAACAATATCACTGGTATTTAATAGAAAGTGAAAGTGTTAGTCGCTTAGTCTCGTCCAACACTGTGACCCCATGGATGTAGTCGTGCAGGCTCCTCTGTCCATGGGATTCTCCAGGCAAGAATACTGGGGTAGGTTTCCATTCTTTTCTCCGGGGGATCTTCACAACCCAGAGATCAAACCCAGGTCTCCTGCATTGCAGGCAGACTGTTTAATGTCTGAGCCACAAGCTAGGTATTTAGTAGGAATTGCATTAAATCTGTAGATTGCCTTTGTTAATATTTTAACAATATTAATTCTTCCCGTTCAAGAGCTCAGGATATCTTTCCATTTCTTTGTATCATCTTTAATTTCCTTTATCAATGTTTTGTAGTTTTCAAAATCTAGTTTTTTGCCCTCCTTGAACTTATTTCTAGGTATTTAATTCCTTTTGATGCAATTTTAAAGAGGACTTTTTTCTGCTTTCTTTCTCACTCATTATAAGTATATAGAAAAGCAACAGATTTCTGTATATTAAGCTTATATCCTGCAACTTTACTGAATTCATTTGTTTCAGTAGCCTTTGAGGGGGGCTTAAGTGTTCTTTGTATATAGTATTGTGTCATCTATATATACTGATAGTTTTACTACTTTGAATTTGGATGCTTTTATTTCTTGTATGACTGCTATGGCTAGGACTTTCAACTATGTTAAATACTACTTCCAATGTATGTTAAATAGGCTGTGAGTTTGTCATTAATTGACGTTATTATGATGAGATATGCTTCTTCTGTATCAACTTTGATGAGAGTTTCTTCTATCATGAATGCATGTTAAATTTTGTCAAATTTTGTTTTTGCCTTTGTCTACTGAGATGTTCATGTGTTTTATTCTTTGTTTCGTTAATATGACATATCACATTGATTGGCTGATGTGAAATCATTCTTGCATCCCTAGTATAAATCCTATTTGATCATGGTGCGTCAACCTTTTATGTATTGTTGAATTTGGTTTGCTAGTATTTTGTTAAGAATTTTTTCCCTTTTTAAAAAAAGTATTTTTTAATTGGAGGAAAATTGCTTTACAATGTTGTATTGGTTTCTGCCATACAACACAAATCAGCCGTAATTACACATGTATGACCTCCCTCTTGAGCCTCCCTCCTGCCCCTCTCCCCCCTCTAGGTCATCACAGAGCACTGCTTCCCTGGGTTCTATAGCAATTTCTTACCAGCTATCTATTTTACACATGGTGGTGTATACACATCAAGGCTACTTTCTCCACTTGTCCCTCTCTTTCCTTACCACACTGCATCCACAAGTCTGTTCTCTGCATCTGTGTCTTCATTCTTTCACTGCAAATAGGCTTATTCATACCATTTTTCTAGATTCCATATATGTGCATTAATATACATTTTTTCCTCTTTCTGAATTACTTCACCCTGTATAATAGGTTCTAGGTACATCCGTCTCAGGCACCTACACAAAGTCATTCCTTTTATGGTTGAGCAATATTCCATTGTGTATTTGTACCACATTCTTTATCCATTCATCTGTCAGCGGACGTCTAGGTTGCTCCCATGTCCTAGCTATTGTAAATAGTGCTGCTATGAACACTGGGGTACATGTGCCTTTTAGAATTGAGGTTTTCTCAGGGTATATGCCCAGTAGTGGAATTGTTGGATCATATGGTAGTTCTATTCCTAGTTTTTAAAGGAATCTCCATAACGTTCTCATAGTGGCTGTATCAATTTACATTCCCACCAATAGTGCAAGAGGGTTCCCTTTTCTCCACATCTTCTCCAGCATTTATTGTTTGTAGATTTTTCGATGATGGCCATTCTGACTGGTGTGAGGTGATACCTAACTGTAGTTTTGTTTTGCATTTCTCTAATGATTAGTGATGTTGAGCATCTTTTTGTGTGTTTATTGGCTACCTGTATATCTTCTTTGGGGGAGTGTATGTTTAGGTCTTCTGCCCATTTTTTGATTGGGATTTCTTTTTTCCTGATATTGAACTGTATGAACTTCTTATATATTTGGAGATTAATCCTTTGTCAGTTGTTTCATTTACAGTTATTTTCTCCCATTTATTGAGAATTTTTGTGTCTATATTCATCAGAGTTATTGACCTGTAATCTTCATTTTTTTGTAGTTTCTTTGTCTGAATTTGGTAGCAGTAATAGTGACTTCATAGAATGAATTTGAATTTCATCCTCTTTGGTTTTTTGAAATAGTTTGAGAAGGGGAAATATCAATAACCTCAGATATGCAAATAACACCACCCTTATGGAAGAAAGTGAAGAGGAACTAAAGAGCCTCTTGATGAAGGTGAAAGAGGAGAGTGAAAAGCTGGCTTAAGCTCAGTATTCCAAAACTGAAGATCATGGCATCCAGTCCCATCACTTCATGGCAAATAGATGGGAAGCAATGGAAACAGTGACAGACTTTATTTTCTTGGGCTCCAAAGTCATTGCAGATGGTGATTATAACCATGAAATTAGAAGATGCTTGATTCTTAGAAAAAAAGCTATGACCAACCTAGACAGTGTATTAAAAAGCAGAGACATTGCTTTGCTGACAAAGGTCTGTCTAGTCAAAGCTATGGTTTTTCCAGTAATCATGTATGGATGTGAGAGTTGGACCATAAAGAAGGATGAGCACAGAAGAATTGATGCTTTTGAACTCTGGTGCTGGGGAAGACTCTTGAGAGTCCCTTGGACAGCAAGGAAGTCAAACTAGTCAATTCTGAAGGAAATTAACCCTGAATGTTCATTGGAAGGACTGATGCTGCAACTGACGTTCCAACACTTTGGCCAACACTTTTACTTATTGGAAAAGACCCTGATGCTGGGAAAGACTGAGGGCAAGAGAGGGGGACAACGGAAGATGTGTTGATTGGATGGCATCACTGACTCAATGGACATGAGTCTGAGCAAACTCTGGGAGATAGTGAAGGACATAGTATAATAATATACATATATATTAATATATAAATAATATACACTAAAATAATATAAATAATGTAAACATTATATTATTTGAATGTCTAGTTTCAACAGAAATGTACCAGATTTGCAAAGAAGAAGACAAGTATGGCCCATGCACAGGAAAATAGTTTAAGCAATAGAATCTGTTTTTGAGTAAGCCATGATTCTGTAGTTGAGAAAGATCTAAAAATCTCTATTATAAATATGTGAAAAGAACTAAAAGAAACTGTCTAAAATGAAAGAAAGTAAGGGCTTCCTAGGTGGCAATTGTGATAAAGAATCCACCTGCCAATGCCAGAGACACTAGAGATGTGGGTTTGATCCCTGGCTTGAGAAGATCTTCTGAAGTAGGAAATGGCAACCTACTCCAGTGTTCTTGCCTGGAAAATTCCATGGACAGAGGAGCCTGGCAGGCTACAGTCCATGGGGCCCACAAAATGTCAAACACAACTAGCAACTGAGCAAACATGAGAATTATGTACCAATATATAGACAGTGTCTGTAAGGAGGTAATATTTATTTTAAAAAGGACCAAATAGATAGTCAGAAACTGAAAGTATAGTACCTAAAGTGAAAAATACAAAGTAGAGGCAGAAGAGTAGATTTGTATTAGCAGAAAGAAAAAAAAATCAGTAAACTTGAATATAGCTTAACTGAGATGATCTAATCTGAAACAGAAGAAAAAGGAATGAAGAAAAGTAACTAGAAAATTAGAGACATACAAGACACCATCAATAATAAAAATATATATGTAATGAGAGTTGCAGTAGCCAGGAGAGAGATAAAGCATCAGAAATAATATTTAGAGATAAGGGTCAACAGTTTCCCAGATTTGAATAAAAGCTTGGGCTTCCCTTGTGGCTCAGCTGGTAAAGAATCCACCTGCAATGCGGGAGACCTGGATTCAATCCCTGGGTTGTGAAGATCGCTTGGAGAAGGAAAAGGCTACCCACTCCAGTACTCTGGCCTAGAGAGTCTATGGAATTACAAAGAGTCAGACACAACTGAGCAACTTTCACTTCACTTTACTTTAATCAATATATCCAAGAAGTTCAAAGAGCTCCAAGTAGGATAGACTTATAGGTTCACATCTAAGCACATCATAATCAAACCTTTGAAACTAAAGGGAAAGAGAGCAAGGGAAAAATAATTTATCACATGAAATTATCCTCAATAAGATTAACATTAGGTTTCCCATCAAAAACCATTATTGGCTAGAAAGCAGTGTTTGCATTTGTTCTCTGCAGTGTCCAACATTGAAATAACCTATGTCAGTGTTTAAAGAAAGACTGTTAACCAAGAATTCTGTATCCAACAAAACAGTCAGAAAATCAGGAGAAATTAAAATATGCCCAGATAAACAAAAACTAAGAATAGTTTCCATTAGAAGACCTGCTCTACAAAAAAAATACTAAAGGAGTTCTTTAAGATGAAATGAAAAAAATCATAGGCACTTACTTGAATGAATATAAAAAAAAAATAAAGAGCACAAAGTGGAAATGCAGACGGCCAGCAGGCACATGCTCAACATCACTAATTATCAGGGAAATGCAAATCAAAACTACCATGAGATAGCACCTCACACCTGTCAGAATGGTATCATCAAAAAGAAGATAACAATCATTGATGGAGATGTGGAGTAAAGGGAGACAGTGCTGGTGGCAATGTAAATTGATGCAGCCATTGTGGAAAACAATCCGGAGATTTGTCAAAAACCTAAAAATCGGACTGTCGTAAGTCACAGCAATTCCACTCTAGGGTATGTATGTGAAAAAATCAAAAATCAAATTCAAAATGAAAAATGCACTCTAATGTTCATGGGATTATTATTTATAATTGTCAAGATATGGAAGCAACCTAAGTGTCCATCAACACTTTATGAATGGATAAAGAAGATGTGGTGTGATATATATGTGTGTGTGTCTATGATGAAATACTACTCAGCCATGGAAAAGAATGAAATTTTGCCATTGACAGCAACATGGATGGATTTGGTAGGCATTATGCTAAGTGAAATAAGTCAGATAAAAGACATACTGTATGATATCACTTATATGTGAAAATCTAAAAAAAAATGCATCCAACTGGAGAATAAAATAAAATAGAAGCAGCCTCACAGATACAGCAAACAAGCTAGTGGTTGCCAGTGGGGAGAGGGAAGGAAGGAGGGGCAGTATAAAGTAATGGATTAAAGAAAGAATTATTATGGATTATGTGAAATCATGTATGTCAAAATTTTGAAATCTATGAAGCACTATAAAATTTAAAGAATCTTCATTTAACTAGGAAAAAAGTTACCAAAAAAAAGCACCAGTAAAGGTGACTAGATACATAAACCTAAACGTTGGTATAGATATACTTTGTAATCCTTTACTTCTTCTATTAATAGTTGATATAAAAAATATCTTTACAAAGCATAATTTTAAAACTGTATTGATTATTCTGGCCAGTCTGAGTCCCTGGCATTTCCATATGAATTTTAGTATTAGTTTGTCAGTTCTGCAGAAAAGCTAGCTGGAATTTTAGTATGAATTACTTTAAATCTGTATATCAATTTGGAAAGTATTCCCATTTTAACAATATTAAGTTTTTGGAATATGAGATGTCTTTCTATTTAGTTAGGTCCTCTTTAATTTTTCTCAACAGTATTTTGTAGTTTTTAAGTACAAATTTTCTACTCTCATTATATTTCCTTCTAAGCATTTTATTATGTTTATGCTATTATAAATGACTTATGCTTTTAATTTTCTGTTGTATTGCTCATTCCTGCAACTGATTTTAAAATTGCTTTATAATAATATATTTATTCACTGCTAGGTATCTTGGATGTTAAATTTAACTTTATTAATGGGAAAAAAAGGTTGATTCAAGATTCTTATTTATAGCTTGAATGATGATCCTATAATTTAGAAGTAGTTTGGTCATGTCACCATTTTGAAAGAGATGCTATGAGATAGATAACTCTGCCAGTGTTTCAGTGCTAAAATACGTTTTTGTGACGGTTGATACAGACTTTACCAGATGACCTCTTGGGTTTGAGGACAAAGATATTGATAGGCATTCAACTCATATTCTTATAAAATTCAGTTACTCATTTATACAATTATGTAATTCTATCAAGATGTTGTAAAGTGAACCATGAGAACTTTGATATCATTTTCTAAAGTATATTTATGTGAGTTTTTATTTTAAAGCCTTGCTACCATCAAAATATAAAATATGAAATCATTTAATAGCTAAATAAATTGAATGTACCATACATATTTTTAGTTTCTCGAGCTAAACAACAGCAGCTGTCTGTTGAAATTAACTTTTATGCAGAAATAAAATTTATATTTGATTTTATTTGTGTAATTTGCTAAAATTATTTTTCAGGAAGTATTATTTTGCATGAAAAATTATAATGTGAAAACTGTAATTTTGTCAACAGTGTTTTTATGACTTATGTGGATAAAATAAAATTTCCAAGGATAAAAATTAAATGTATGCACATTTCATGTGCATGTGTTCATATGTCTGTCATCAACTTCTGGAAAGATCTCAAATATCTACTAAGTTAGAAACAACTGATGTATCCATTTGGTTCAATTAGCTCAATATAGGCCCCATGGATTAGAACATTCGTTTTTGAATTACTGATTTGTATTCTTTCTTTTCTGTTTTACATCCAGCTGCTTTCCCAAAGTATACTTTCAAATATTTAAAATAATTTCCAACTTAACATTGCCAATATTGAACTCTTGAATTATTCCCTTAAAAGTGTTTGCCCTGGTTTTCTCATTGCTCAGGAAAAAAGCCTTAAGAGATCCTGGACTCCTCTTTCTCTCATATCTTGCATCCAGTTTACCAGAAAATTATTAGTTGTACATTTATTGTCTTATTTAGTGTTAATATGAAGAGGGTATTATTATCCTATTTTCAGATAAATAGAAAATATTAATAATTATCCTAGGAAACACACAGTACTTATTATACCAGGCACCATTTAACCCTTTGAGCTATTTTACTTATTGTAATCCAAATAATACCCCTAATAACCATGTGTGGTAGGTTCAATTACTATATCCATTTTACATGTGGGAAAATGAGGCACAAATTAAGTATAAGAATTTGTTGCCCAAATTCTCATAAATAATGTGTGTAGAAGCCAAAATTTGAAACCTAAGCATGGCCCCCAAATGCAGTAAGTTCCTTTCAGCTGAAAGGAGAGAGTTTTAGGGAAGCTTAAATGAAGGACTACATGATGAATAGACACTAAACGTATAAAATTTTCATTTTCCTCCCTTACCACTGTCCCATAGGCATTTCCCTGGTACCAAACATGTGCCAGGCATTAATGCACAGAGACATGCACAATGAGTTTCTTGTGCACAGGAAGATTATGGTCTTGTTTGAGAGGTAAATGAAACATAAATGACTGAATAGATTGTCATCACTAAATATATGAAACGTATGGAGAGGAGAAGCTGCTGCTGCTGCTAAGTAGCTTCAGTCGTGGCCGACTTTGTGCGACCCCATAGATGGCAGCCCACCAGTCTCCCCTGTCCCTGGGATTCTCCAGGCAAAAACACTGCGGTGGGTTGTGATTTCCTTCTCCGATGCATGAAAGTGAAAAGGGAAAGTGAAGTCGCTCAGTCCTGTCCGACTCTTAGCAACCCCATGGACTGCAGCCCTCCAGGCTCCTCCGTCCATGGGATTTTCCAGGCAAGAGGACTGGAGTGAGGTGGAGATGAGAGGAGAGAGAGAGAAAAGTTGCAATAAATACTTGTGATAGACAAATCACTATTTGTAAAATAGTAGTCAAGGTATTCATATGTACATGTAAGAAAGAATATATTCTATTCTTACTCTGTGTTTACGCGCCTCCCTGAGACACTTCTTTTTTTTTTTCCTTTTATTGTTTTTGCCATACAATGCCATGATATCACCATGGGTTTACATATGCTCCACCTCCAGAACCCCCTCCCTCCTCTCTCCCTCCTCTCTCCCTCCTCCCTCCCCCCGGGAAATCTCGATGCACCAGCCCCCAGCATCAATCCTGGGCTGGCGATTGATTAGACATGTGATAATTAACATGTTTCAATGCCATTCTCCCATATCATCCCACCCTTACCCTCATCCACAGAGTCCATGAGTCTATTCTATACATCTGCATTCCTTTTGCTGTCTCGCATGTTGGGTTCTCGTTACCATCTTTCTAAATTCCATATATATGTGTTAATATACTGTAAACACAGAAATATAGATCAGTGGAACAATAGAAAGCCCAGAGATAAATCCACGCATCTATGGACACCTTATCTTTGACAAAGGAGGCAAGAATATACAATGGAGAAAAGACAACCTCTTTAACAAGTGGTGCTGGGAAAACTGGACAGCCACTTGTAAAAGAATGAAACTAGATCACTTTCTAACACCATACACAAAGATAAACTCAAAATGGATCAAAGATCTAAGCATAAGACCAGAAACTATAAGACTCCTAGAGGATAACATAGGCAAAACACTCTCTGACATAAACCAAAGTGGGATACTCCATGACCCACCTCCCAGAATATTGGAAATAAAAACACGAATAAACAAATGGGACCTAATTAAAATTAAAAGCTTCTGCACAACAAAGGAAACTATAAGCAAGGTGAAAAGACAGCCTTCAGAATGGGAGAAAATAATAGCCAATGAAGCAACGGACAAACAATTAATCTCAAAAATATACAAGCAACTCCTGCAGCTCCATTCTAGAAAAATAAACGACCCAATCAAAAAGTGGGCCAAAGAACTTAACAGACATTTCTCCAAAGAAGACATAAAAATGGCTAACAAACACATGAAAAGATGTTCAACATCGCTCATTATCAGAGAAATGCAAATCAAAACCACAATGAGGTATCACTTTACACCAGTCAGAATGGCTGCCATCCAAAAATCTACAAGCAATAAATGCTGGAGAGGATGTGGAGAAAAGGGAACTCTCTTACACTGTTGGTGGGAATGCAAACTAGTACAGCCACTATGGAAAACAGTGTGGAGGTTCCTTAAAAAGCTGCAAATAGTCCTGCCATATCACCCAGCAATCCCACTTCTGGGCATATACACTGAGGAAACCAGAATTGAAAGAGCCACGTGTACCCCAGTGTTCATCGCGGCATTGTTTTCAATAGCCAGGACATGGAAGCAACCTAGATGCCCATCAACTGATGAATGGATAAGAAAGCTGTGGTACATATACACAATGGAATATTACTCAGCATTAAAAAAAAATCCATTTGAAGCAGTTCTACTCAGGTGGACGAAACTGGAGCCCATTATCCAGAGTGAAGTAAGCCAGAAGCAAAAACAACAATACAGTATATTAACACATATATATGGAATTTAGAAAGACGGTAATGAGACACTTCTAAGTTGAAGAAAAATAGAGACTCTTCATGGTGCCTTGAGCACTGAAAGTGCCCAGCCTTTAGAGCCATTCTAATTCTCTTTTCCACTAAGAAAGACAAAAATCACATCTATAAGGTATGATAGGAAATAAAATGAAAGTTCTGAAAGATGAGTTTAGAACTAAACAAAATATAACCTTAGATTTATTTATTTATTTTTAGATGTGAATACATTGCATTTTTCTTATGGAGCATTTGTCAGATGAAAGCTGGCTGTAAATTGTATAACTGGGACAGTATTACATGAGATGTTAAATATATTAGATGCAGTAGAGTATTTAACCAAGGTCCTCCCTTTTTTTTTACTTCAAGAATTCATATGCAGTTAAAAGTTGACAATTGACAAAGAGATTTTGAAACATGGGTCTTAAATATTTACAGACATTTTAAAAAACAGTATTTTCAGTTTTCGACTATATCATGTTTATGGCTTCTCAGATTATTTACCTTTTTGATACCTGCCTCTCTTTGTTTCTCTAGCTATCAAACATATAGTAGAGAAAATAAGAGAAGTTGTTCAGATTCTGTAGAAGCACGTTAATTTTAGTGGTAAGTAAATCTTGCCACTCGAATACCTTTTTTTAAAGGGGCAAGATTCTTGTAAAAGATGTAAAGCAACAGTCTAGTAGAATAAAGTACTTGTACTTTCTATGTAAATTGGTAAGATGGAAAACATTTTATTTCATGGCATTAATGTCACAGGTCAGTCAAGAGTTTATTGCCAATCCAGAGGAAATTCTCTTTTCAATGACATATGTCATGACCTTCAACTTCTAGTAGTTGTAGAATGCTTAAGGTCAACTATTCTTACATTCAGAAAATCCAGATGATGTACATGACAAATGGTGGAGTATATTGTTAATGATTTCTTGGGCAAATGCAGTAAAATATTGCACTGTGGGCTGAAAGGTTACTGACCCTGTGATATTATGTCTGACACTAATCATTATTTCCCAGTTGAGCTATTTGAAAGGATAGTCAATATTTTGTTTGTTAGACTTCTCCTTTTAGTTTATATGAATTAGAAAGATGCTGCCCCTCCCTGTACATCACCAAATGGAATAGAGCTACTGAAATTTTATCAACTAAAGACAAATTGTAATGAAGAACAGGATTTCTTTCTTTCTGTACAGCTTTTTTTCTTTTTACTCTGATTTTAATTAGTTTTTTTTCATCTTACTCAATGGAAAAAAATAGAAGCTTCACATAAAATTAAAATTTCAGTGTAAATAGTTTACTATCTAGAAAGAAAAATTAATATTGAGCATCCATCCTTTATATACTGTACACTGTACTGATTTTTTTTTTTGCTATTTTCCTTAAATAACAGCCTCAATAGACACTGATTTAGAAATAATATATCTGCCTGGTCTCTAAAATGTGCTGTTTCTGAGTTCTCAAAAGCAACAATGGATTTTTTGTTTTCTTCTCCAAAGTTGGTACATCTCACCTCTTGTCTCTTTCTACAGCTTTCCTCCAGCAGTACAACTGCTAATTAATACTGTTGCCCAGAGATTTTTCTCATAACATACTGGGTGAAGGGTGCTGTCCCGTTTCACTATATGACCCATTCATTATAGCACTTGTCTATTCTGTGTTCTGAGAGATTAACATGTCTAAGTACCAGCTATGCGTTCATCTGCTGCTCTGCTTATGTAAACCATGGCCAAATCTTCTCCCCACTAGAAATGCCTTAGAAATCACTATTTATTTTTATTTTAGGCAGGCAAAGAGATTAAGAGAAAAAAGTACTACGTGAGTTAGTGTATTTGATCGCTAAATCCTCTGATTGGTAGGGATTGTGAAAGATAACTTCCAGAACCTGTATCACTGCTTTACATAACTTATCATTTCATCTCATCCGTGACTCTCATAGTTTATGGCACATAACCTAAAACAGTAAACTTGAGCCACTTAGAGAACTTCTGTAACCTTGGAGAGAGAGACTCACTCTGGGACTCGTACATCTGGGACCACACACAGAAAGTATCCTAAGAGCAAAACCAAACAAAAACCCTAGGAGCAAAACCAAAACTCCCTCAAAACCGAAAACCTGCTATATTTTTTATTATGCAATATTTGTGTTTAGCCATTTTCGCTGTTGTTATTACATCTTATTATTATATCTTTTCCTGTGTTTATTGCTACTACTCTGCATATTGCAGTTACTGTCTGTTAAATTTTTTTATTGCCCTAGAGTTAACTTTATCCTGCTCATATCTTTGGAGCAACAGAGGAAAGATTTTTCTATTTAAAAACTAGTGCTGAGATGCCTCAAAAATAGAGTGTAAAGAATGCAGAATGTGGGAGCAAGTATCATAAGAAGCTTTCCAGCCAACTTTGGCCTAAGAGCTACAAGAGATGTATATTATCACTGTGCAGATAGAGTGAAGTAAAGCATGTTTGTGAGACTGTAATATAAGCCAAGTTAAATTAAAGGCATTCTTTCCTAGGTAGGTGCACAAGAAAGGAACCCAAAATGTCTCCTACTTTCTTAAGCAGAGTGATCCAAGAATAGAAATGGCACAGATAAAAGGCAGCAACCAATCCTCATTACTGTGAGGATGGAGAAGCTCTATACAGTCAGCTAAAACAAGATCTGGAGCTGACTGTGGCTCAGATCATGAACTCCTTATTGCCAAATTCAGACTTAAATTGAAGAAAGTGGGGAAAACCACTAGACCATTCAGGTATGACCTAAATCAAATCCTTTCTGATTATACAGTGGAAGTGAGAAATAGATTTAAGGGACTAGATCTGATAGACAGAGTGCCTGACGAACTATGGACGGAGGTTTGTGACATTGTACAGGAGACAGGGATCAAGACCATCCCCAAGAAAAAGAAATGCAAAAAAGCAAAATGGCTGTCTGAGGAGGCCTTACAAATAGCTGTGAAAAGAAGAGAAGTGAAAAGCAAAGGAGAAAAGGAAAAATTTGCCCATTTGAACACAGGGTTCCAAAGACTAGCAAGGAGAGATAAGAAAGCCTTCCTCAGTGACCAATGCAAAGAAATAGAGGAAAACAATAGAATAGGAAAGACTAGAGATCTCTTCAAGAAAATTAGGGATACAAAGGGAACATTTCATGCAAAGATGGGCTCTTAAAGGACAGAAATGGTATGGACCTAATAGAAGCAGAAGATATTAAGAAGAGGTGGCGAGAATACACAGAAAAACTGTACAAAAAAGATCTTCACAACCCAGATAATCATGATGGTGTGATCACTCACCTAGAGCCAGACATCCTGGAATGTGAAGTCAAGTGGGCCTTAGGAAGCATCACTACGAACAAAGCTAGTGGAGGTAATGGAATTCCAGTTGAGCTATTTCAAATCCTAAAAGATAATGCTGTGAACGTGTTACACTCAATATGTCAGCAAAATTGGAAAACTCAGCAGTGGCCACAGGACTAGAAGAAGTAAGTTTTCATTCCAATCCCAAAAAACGGCAATGCCAAAGAATATTCAAACTGCCACACAATTGTGCTGGTTCAAAATTGGAAAAGGAGTACCTCAAGTCTATATATATGGTCACCCTGCTTATTTAACTTATATGCAGAGTACATCATGCAAAATGCCACACTGAATGAATCACAAGCTGGAATCAAGATTGCTGGGAGAAATATCAACAACTTCAGATATGCAGAAAACACCACTCTAGTGGCAGAAAATGAAGAGGAACAAAAGAGTTTCTTGATGAAGGTGAAAGAGGAGTGTGAAAAATATGGTTTAAAACTCAGTATTCACAAAACTAAGATCATGGCATCTGGTCCCATGCCTTCATGGCAAATAGAAGGGGAAAAAGTGGAAACAGTGACGGGTTTTATTTTCTTGTGCTTCAAAACCACCATGAATGGTGACTGAAGCCATGAAACTAAAAGATGCTTGTTCTTTGGAAGAAAAGCTATTACAAATATAGACAGCATATTAAAAAACAGAGGCATGACTTTGCTGACAAAGGTCCGTCTAGTCAAAGCTATGATTTTTCCAGTAGTCATGTATGGATGTGAGAGTTGGACCATAAAGAAGGCTGAATGTGAAGAACTGATGCTTTCAAAATGTGGTACTTGAGAAGATTCTTCAGAGTCCACTGAACAGCAAAGAAGTCTAACCAGTCGATCTTAAAGGAAATCAATCTTAAATATTAAATGGAAGGACTGATGTTGAAACGCTAATACTTTGGCCACCTGATGCAAAGAACAAACTCACTGGAAAAGACCCTGATGCTCAGAGAGACTGAGAGCTGGAGGAGAACGGGGCAGCAAAGGGTGAGATGTTGCACTGACTCAATGGTATGGAGTTAGAGCAGAATCCAGGAGATGGTGAATGACAGGGAACCCTAGCATGCTGCAGTCCATGGGGTCACAAAGAGTCAGATCGGACAAAACTTAGTGACTGAACAACAACAAGTTTTTATTTGGCATATTTCTGCAACTATCTTATTACTTCTGAATGTAGCTGAGTTTCAGTGGGTGCCTCAACACAAGGAAACTCTCAGATGCCCTCATCTATGTGAAATAATCTGCATTTTGTGAATGCCATTCAAGTAATAGTTCTTCCCTTTTCTTTTGGAACCGGGCATCTATGTGATAGAGAGGTTGTTCTGCGTTCCACATGTTCTTGACCAATTCTTGTGTGAGAGAGCCCGTCTGCTAGTGACTATATAGTACTTTTAAAGCCGGAGACATTCCAAATTGCAGATAAGCAACACGCTGTGCTTGGGAGCTCAGTCATGCCCAACTCTTTACGACCCTGTGACTGTAGCCCGCCAGGCTCCTCTGTCCGTGGGATTCTCCAGGCAAGAATACTGGAGTGGGTAGCCATTCCTTTCTGCACGGGATCTTCCTGACCAGGGACCAAACCTGTTTCTCCTGCATTGCCCATGGATTCTTTACCATCTTAGCCACCAGGGAGATCCCACAGATAAGCAAACAAGACCCAAGATTTTTTAAGCAGTTGCTGTCAGGTCATAATCATTTGATAAAGCTAGCAATAACACCTGAAATACTTGGTTCTTTGCCTTCAGTATATATATGCACTGCTTCTTCAACCTCAGTTGATCAAACATTCTCTTATTTAATTAAACTCCTACAAATGTCTGTTTTTTTAATGTACTAAAATGAAATAATTCTTGAGATTTGTTTTTACATCTGTAAGAAATACTGTAATTATTTTTGTCTGTTACTTCAAAGAACGATCATCTGAAAAAGGGAATTTTTCAGGCCACATCAGACATCAAACTCTAAACTGAATTTCGTAAAGAACTATAGATGTCTTAATTTCCATTATTAGTATGAGTAATGAAACTGGTCAGAGAGGGGAAATAATTTATGCACGTTAATAAGAAAGGGTAATATCAGACTCTGGGTGGACCCCATGATTCTGAATGCGTTTCATAGGCTCTATACTCCTGAGTTGATCTAATCCAAGGAAAGTATCAGAGTCTTGGCCAAGTTCAGTTCATTTGAGTTTTACCCACACAGCAGTTAGAAAGAAGTAGAATCCAAGGATGCTGCAATATAGTACCTTTCCACTTGAATTAATCATTTTCAGAAAAGAAGACTAAAAGTACAGTTAAGAAGCAACAAGGGCAAAAGGGAGATTTACTGCTGATTGAAATGGACTAGTAATTCTTTGTTCATCCTCATAAAAATCATTCAGTGCAGCAGGAGAAAGAAATTAAAGGAGCATTTAGAAGGCCAGTGGCAATGGTGTATTGTTGTAAAAAAAAGAAAGAATGAGAGTATATTAGGTGACCGGTAGCACCAAGGAAAGAGAAGCAGGTGTCTGCTCTCCTCTTCTGATCTTGTATTATTTATTACAGAGAACTTGTCCTCATAACACAGAAAGTTTCTGCTTGTAGGAAAGAAAAATATTTTGTAAAAGACACATGAAAGCTTTTTTGTGTGCAATTGTTTATGTATATGGAAATATGTTTCTGCTGCCAGAATCAGAACTATATTTGTGGCATTTGTTTAAATGTTTATATTGTTATTGACAGCAAAGTTGACACGAGATATAACTGATGTAGGTGAAAAAGACTACTTTTGCTATGACTTGAAAAGTAAATGTTTCTATAGATATTTTAACTTTCCCATGTGTTTTCATGTCTTTTATGTCCTGCGTCTATTTGTTTACAGGTATTTATTAAGGATCTGCAGTATTCTAGGCTCTGTTCTATATACTGATGATGCGTTGGTTAGTAAGACATCCTTAGAGAGTTGTATTATGGTAGAAAGATAAACAGTGAACAACTAAATGAATAAAATTTTTTGGCGAGTGATACAAAAGCTAAAATCAGATTGATAAATTTAAGCACAGTCTATTAGTAGCATGCTGCTGCTGCTGCTAAGTCACTTCAGCCGTGTCCAACTCTGTGCAACCCCATAGACAGCAGCCCACCAGGCTCCTCTGTCTCTGGGATTCTCCAGGCAAGAACACTGAAGTGGGTTGCCATTTCTATTAGTATAACCAGAACTAAATCCAGACCTCCTCATTCTCAGGTCAACACCATTTCTGTTATACAAGCAATAAAGGACAAAATAAGATTTATAATATATGTGGCAAAACAGATGCAAAACAAAGATGGTCATTTCTGGAGTGATGTGTGCTTTTCCTCATTCAGTATTATTAGATTTGTTTTCTGTCCTTTGTTTTAGTTAAGCTTATACATGCTTGTTGGAGAAGGAAATGGCAGCCCCCTCCAGTATTCTTGCCTGGAAATCCCATGGACAGAAGGGTCTGGCGGGCTACAGTCCATGGGGTTTCAAAGAGTCGCACATGGCTGAGGGCCTAATACAAGCACATAGCTGCTTGTGTATTAGAAACCACTGCTTTAGAATATTGGGCTTCCCAAGTGGTGCAGGCAGATTCCGGGAAGATCCTTAGGAGAAAATACTGGAGAAATACTCCAGTATTTTTGTCTGGGAAAATCCCCTGGACAGAGTAGCCCAGCAGGAATGCTACAGTCCATGGGGTTACAAAGAGTTGGACAGGACTAACTGACTGAGCACAGATGCTTTAGAATATTCATTTCTAGATAAAAACAAAAAACCCAAAAGACTGCTAGTAAACTTAAAAATCTTGTATATTTAAAAGTCCATATTTTACCAATAAAGAGAAGGATTTCAAAGTAACTATATTAGCAGGGACTCAGAGTCAAATGTATATTCTCTTTTGTCTGAAGTGTGCTCATCCAACTAAACTTAATTTTGAATAAACCCACAGAAGGTGAAACCAACAGATACTGTTTCCCAGCACTTCTGCTTGTCTGAGCCCACTAGAGCCATCACCCAGCTTCTGACTCAGGAACTAGTAAACCACAGAGGAAGGATAGGATGCAAATCCATGTCAGATGGAATAGGGCCAACACTGTTCATGTTCCAGGTAGAGCAAAAGAACCTGGGCTGTGTTCATGCCGACTGCCCAGCGCCGGTTACAGTGGAGCCCAGCGGGGCAGCTTCCGGTAATCAGTGCCCAGCAGTGAGTGTTCTTTTGGGTTGGGATTTAGGGTGTGATTTTGATTATCACCTGGCTCTTTTGGTTTGCTCAGTTCTGAATCTGCTAGTCAGACTGTCCGGCAATTGTTTGAGCGACTCCATATACCTTTGGTAAATGTCTTCTCTGGTTAAATAGTTCAGAGGTGATTTCTGCTGCTTGCAACATTAAAATCACTGCAACTTTCTGAAGAAAAATCATATATATACATATATTTTTTACAGCTATTAGTTCTATTAGAAAGAGATATCAGGTTTTGGATAGGCAGAAGGAGACAGATATATGAATATTAAAAAAAAATCTCCCCAGGTAATTCTAGCAAATTCTACTACTCCTGTTGAGAATCTGGATTAAGATACCTTTCCATTGTTTTAAATGTCACGTAATGATTACTAATTCATTGAGTCCTGAGGCAGAAACCTGGAGGGGGAAAAAAATCAAGGGACCATTTGGTTGAATCTTGGATTTTGTGGGTACAGGAGCCTAGACATTATGAAAATGTGTTTTGAAAACACTGTTGAGGAAGCTGGAGACTCATGGGAGATTTAATCTATGTAAACAAAACCAGTCTCAGTTACAACTTCATGTTAAATTCACATATAAGTATAGAATATTTTTTAAAGCTCAGAAACATGTTTATAGCATATGTTTTGTGAAAATATATTGAATATAATGAGAGATAATTTCTTTAACAATGTTGTCTACATGAAAATATCAGGTTTTCTATTGGTATGAATCTCTGTAATTAAGAGTCTCATATTTATGGGAAATGATCAAGCCTTTCAATAAACAAATGTAATGAAAGTAAACAAACAAAACCCAAATAACCAGTTCTCCCCCCAAAAAGGGAGGAGAAAAATCTATTTGCCATATTCTAAATAGTGAAAACTATCAACTTCCAAACTTGTAATATAATACATATTTACTTATTAAGTCTCAAATTTAATTATTCCAGACCCTTCAAGGAATCACATTCAGAGAAAGAGAGTAGCCAGCAGTATTAAAAACTTTTAACTTTGGTCTTAAAAAGAACTTTAAAGTAGATCCAATTCTGACTGGCTAAGTTTCTGTGTGTGTGCCTGCTAAGTTGTTTCAGTCAAGTGTCTGTCTGTGTGTGACCCTAAGGATTGCAGCCTGTCAAGCTCTTCTGTCTATTCCCATATTCTCCAGGCAAGAATACTGGCATGGGCTGCTGTGCCCTTCTCTAAGGGACCTTCCTGACCCGGGGATCTGACCTGCGTCTCTCACATCTTACCTGCATTGGCAGGCGGGTCCTTTGATGCCAGCACCATGCTCAGTTTCTGAGTCCCACTTAAATCATCTCCAAACCCAGACTTGGAAGACTTTTCCTCCCTCTCCAGTCTTCTCCTTTTTCCTCTCTCCTGCTTTTGTTCCATCACCTTCACCTGAGCATAGGCTTCATCTCCTTTCTTCTGGTGGCCTCTGTGTTTCATTTATTCTTTCCCTGTTCTCCATTTCAACATTTTAAAACTTCAGGAGCTCGTTTGACTGAGTCAGTCCCTCTTCAGAAGGTGGAGGCAGATGAGGGAAGCTTGACTGAATAGACAGACTGGTATGGGACTGAGAAGAGGAGGCTGAGGTCAGTTAAGGGTAAAGATAATGATTTTTATACTGTTGTCCCCCAAAATGCATGTAATGCTGTGCAAGGTGAAAATATATTAATTTTCTTTGATTTCTTAAGTATCTACATTTACTATTTTGGAGGCAATGTTGCTATTTTGTTTTCCCCTTTTGTAAATACCAAATTTCATTTTATTTTCTATTTCACACACAAAAAAATGCTCCCCCACATCTGAACAATAAAAGGAAGATGGGGGAAACCAATTTTCTATTGGATTTTTATCATCCTAAATTATGTGTCATTTAAGAAATGGCATAACTCATGCAACTTAGATAATTATATATCACGTTCCTGTCCTCAGAAACCCAGACCCTAGAGTACTACTTTTTCTGTTTAAATATTTAAGTTTTGTATTACTAATTCTATTCAAGTTTTTAAAAGTAGTCTGAGAAAATCTAAGTAATGTCTGCTGCTGCTAAGTCACTTCAGTCGTGTCCGACTCTGTGCAACCCCATAGATGGCAGCCCACCAGGCTCCTATGTCTACATCATTTAAATTCCCTCTCTGTGAACATCCTACTGCTCAGTGCTTAGTATGTCTGACTCTTTGTGACCCATGGCCTTTAGCCCCCCATGCTCCTCTGTCCATGGAATTTGCCAGGCAAGAATGCTGGAGTGGGCTGCCATTCCTTACTCTAGAACACCCTGTAGACTTTTCTAAAATACTCACATCTATCTCTCTATCCATCTATCTAACTACATACCAATATGAAACGTATATCTGTATCTGTTGGTATATGCAAATATATTGCTCTTTATGCACTGAGTCTCAGTTTTCAGAGTTTGAGAACTTTTATCTTTGGATCTATGTTTGTGATTGAACTTGTGCTGGGGACAGTATATATTAACAGTTAGTTGTGTTAGTCATTTAGGGGTATATTTGCCCCTCACACCCAGGGGATGATGTTTGATTGTTACTATTAGATGAATGTTACTGTCATCTGATTTTGGTGTTGACCATCTGGTGATGTCCATGTGTAGAGTCATCTCTTGGATTGTTGGAAAAGGGTGTTTACTATAACCAGTATATCCTCTTGAGAAAACTCTGTTAGCCTTTACCCTGCTTAATTTTGTACTCTAAGGCCAGACTTGCCTGTTATTATAGATGTCTCTTGACTTCCTACTTTTGCGTTCCAGTCCCCTACAATGAAAAGAACATTTTTTGGGGGGGAGTTTAGTTCTGAAAGGTATATCTCAGAGAACTATTCAGCTTCAGCTTCTGCAGCATTGGTAGCTGGGCCATAGGCTTGGATTACTGTGATGTTGAATGGTTTGCTTTGGAAATGAACCAAGATTATTCTGTCACTTTGAGGTTGCACCCAAGTACTGCGTTTCAGACTCTTTTGTTGACTGAGAGCTACTACAATTCTTCTAAGGGATTCTTGCCCACAGTTGTATGTGGGTCATACAACTGTGACCATATATGATGGTCATCTGAGTTAAATTCTCCTGCTCCATCCATTTTAGTTCCCTGATTCTTGAGATGTTGATGTTCACTCTTGTCATCTTCTGCTTGACCACATCCAGTTTTCCTTGATTCATGGACCTAACATTCCAGAGGTTCCTTTGTAATATTGTTCTTTACAGCATTGGGCTTTACTTTCACCACTAGATACATCCACAACTGAGCACCATTTCCCCTGTGGCCCAGCTGCTTCATTCTTTCTGTAGCTATTAGCCATTGCCCTCAGCACTTCCTCAGTAGCATATTGGACACCTTCAGACATGGGGGCTCATCTTCTGGTGTCATATTTTTTTGCCTTTCCATATTTTTTATGGGGTTCTCCTGGCAAGAGTACTTGAGTGGGTTGCCATTTCTGCCACCAGTGGACCCTGTTCTGTCAAAATTCCATCCATCTTGGCTGGCCATACATGGCATGGCTCATAGCTTCATTGAGTTATGCAAGCCCCTATGCCATGCCATGACAAGATTGTTGTCTATGAAGGTTCACTGGTCATAGAAAAAGTACCCAAGAAACTACCCTATACGTAGACATCACCAGATAGTCAATACCAAAGTCAGACTGATTATGCTCTTTTTGCAGCTAGAGATGGAAAAGCTCTGCACAGTCAGCAAAAATAAGACTTGGAACTGACTGTGGCTCAGATCATGAGCTCCTTATTGAAAAATTCAGACTAAAATGGAAGAAAGTAGGGGAACCCTTAGATAATTCAGGTATGACCTAAATCAAATCCCTTATGATTATATAGTAGAGGTGGCAAATAGATTCAAAGGGTTAGACCTGACAGACACAGTGCCTGAAGAACTATGGACTGAGGTTCATAACCTTGTATGGGAGGTGGTGATCAAAACCATCCCGAAGAAAAAGAAATGCAAGAAGGAAAAGTGGTTATCTGAGGGAGCTTTACAATATCTGAGAAAAGAGAAGTGAAAGGCAAGGGGAAAGTATACCCAACTGAATGCAGAGTTCCAGAGAAGAGCAAGGAGAGATTAGAAGATCTGCTTAAATTAACAGTGCAAAGAAATAGAGGAAAGAGGTAGAATGAGAAAGACATGATGCAGATAATCACGATGGTATGCTCACTCACCTAGAGCCTTGGAGTGTGAAGTCAAATGGGCCTTAGGAAGTATTACTATGAATAAAGCTGGTGGAGGTGATGGAATTCCAACCAAGCTATTTTAAATCATAAATGATGGTGCTGTTAAAGTGCTGCATGCAATATGTTAGCAAATTTGGAAAACTCAGTAGGAAAAGTCAAAAGAAGGGCTATACTAAAGAATGTTCAAACTACCAGAAATTGCACTCATTTCACGTACTAGTAAAAATATGCTCAAAGTCCTTCCAGCTAGGCTTCAGCAGTATTTGAACCAAAAGCTTCCAGATGTACAAGCTAGATTTAGAAAAGGCAGAGGAACCAGAGGAACCAAATTGTCAACATTCCTTGTATCATAGAGAAAGAAACGGAGTTCCAGAAACAGATCTACTTCTGCTTTATTGACTTTGTTAAAGCCTTTAACTTTGTGTGGATCACAACAAACTGCAAAATTCTTAAAGAAAGTGGGAATACTAAGACCCCCTTATGTGTTTTCTGAGAACCTATATGCAGATCAAGAAGCAGCAGTGAGAAATGGACATGGACCAATTAAATAGTTCAAAATTTATAAAGGAGCATAGCAAGGCTCTATATTGTCACCCCGCTCATTTATTTTCTCTGCAGAGTAGAAAATAATGGCATTTCATATGCGATGTGAAATGCCCGGCTGGATGAAGCACAAGCTGGAATCAAGGCTGCTGAGTGAAATATCAGCAATCTCAGATATGAAGACACCACTCTAGTGGCAGAAAGTGAAGAGGAACTAAAGAAACTTGATGAGAGTGAGAAAGCTGGCTTAAAACTCAGCCTTCAATCACTTCATGGCAAATAGAAAGGGAAAAATTGGAAACAGTGACAGATTTTATTTTCTTGGGCTCCAAAATCACTGCAGATGGTAACTGCAGCCATGAAATTAAAAGACGCTTGCTCCTTGGAAGGAAAACTATGATAAATGTAGACAGCTATTAAAAAGCAGAGACATCAATTTGCCAAACGTTCTTATAATCAAAGCTATGGTTTTTCCAGTAGTCATATACGGATGTGAGATTTGGACCCTAAAGAAGACTGGGTGCCAGAGAATTTAGGCTTTCAAATTGAGGTTCTAAAGAAGACTTTTGAGAGTCCCTTGAGCAGCGAGGAGATCAAACTAATCAATCCTAAAGGCCATCAACCCTGAATATTCATTGAAAGGACTATACTGAAGTTCCAATACTTTAGCCACAAGAGTTGACTCATTGAAAAAGACCCTGATGCTTGGGAAAATTGAAGGTGAAAAGAGAAGAGAGTGTTAGAGGATGAGATGGTTAGCATCACCAACTTAATAAACAGAAGTTTGAGTAAATTCTGGGAGATAGTGGAGAACAGAAGAGCCTAGTATTCTGCAGTCCTTGGGGTGGTAAAGAGTTGAACATGAGTCAGTGGCTGAACAACAAGTGTCAACTAGTGGGTGAAGTCCAAGAAGACTACTAAATACACTACAGTGCACAGGACAGCCCCCGAAACAATCATCCACTCCAAAGTGTTAATAGTGCCAAGGTATGCCTTTTATAGCAGCCATTATATGAAATTTCAAGGTGAGATCTTACTGCTTCACCTCCCCTGTGGAGTATTTTCCTCAAATATAGTTTTTGAAAAATATATCTTTTAGGCATTACATTGTAATGTAATCTAAGATAGGTTTAGTTATCAATATTTTAATTAACTATTATGGTAAGCAAATAATGCAGTGTTTAGAAATGGATAAAATTATTTCTCATGTGAATATTATTTTATATTTCTCCATTTTAAAAGATTGCATATTATTTAAATATACCCTAGTGATGAGAAAAAAAGTCTTAGTTTTGGGTGGTTATTAGACATATATATGTTGATAAAAGATTCTAAAGTAATTATTTACAATAATTATTAATTTATAAACTAGATTTTGACTTTTTAACATTCATTTAAGTAAAAGTATGAGATCCAAGATGGTTAACTTTTACATAATTTATTATGATTTTTAATTGCTTTTCCAAGAAAAAGAATTTTGAGTTTTTTTCAGTATTTCATTTGAATCAAAATACTGATAATGTACTACCTACACAAAAAGCTTATTTATATATATTTCATATATATGGGTAATAAGCTGGCTGAAAGAATTGACTTTCAGAATCAAGAAACTAAGATTTCAGCATCCAGTCCCATCACTTCATGGCAAATAGATGGGGGAAAAAATGGAAACAATGGCAGATTTTATTTTCTTAGGCTCCGAAAGCGCTGCAGATGGGGACTGCAGCCGTGAAATTAAAAGGTGCTTGTTCCTTGGAAGAAAGGCCATGACAAACCTAGAGAGTGTATGCAAAAGCAGAGACATCACTTTCTAACAGAGGTCCGTCTAGTCAAGGCTATAGTTTTTCCAGTAGTCATGTATCGATGTGAGAGTTGGACCATAAAATAAGGCCAAAGAATTGATGCTTTTGAACTGTGGTTCTAGAGAAGACTCTTAAGAGTCCCTTGGACAGCAAGGAGATCAATCCTAAGGGAAATCAATCCTGAATACTCATTGGAAGGACTGATGCTGAAGCTAGAGCTCCAATACATGGACACCTGATGCAAAAAGCCAACTCATTGGAAAAGACCCTGATACTGGGAAAGACTGAAAGCAGGAGAAGTGGGTGACAGAGGCTGAGATGGCTGGATGGAATCATGGACACAATTGACATGAGTTTGAGCAAACTCGAGGGGATAGTGAAGGAGAGGGAGCCTCTCTCCCCTACCCCCACCTTATCCTATCCCTCTAGGTCTTCAGAGAGCACTGAGTTGAGCTCCTTGTGCTGTTTAGAAAGAGATATAGAAGTAGCTTTCCTTCTAAAATAAAATTAGAAAAGGAAAAACATTGAAGAACATTCTTCTATGTGCCATTTCATCTGCACCTGTATTTTATCAGAAAATAAAATATTTACTTAATGCTAGGAAAATATATTTACAAGGGTTATCTTGTAAAACAGCATTGTTTTAATATTTTGATATTTTAATATAAAGCTTAATGGGCTGACTGTAAAGGAAAGTTTTTTTAAATGTTTTTTCTTTTTAAACTTTTACAGCATTGTGTTGGTTTCTGCCACACAACAACACGAATCAGCCATTTTATACATATATACCCTTTGTGAGCCTCCCTCCCCTCCCCTGATCTTACCCCTCTTGGTCATCACAGAGTGCCGGACTAGGCTCCCTGTGTTATACAGCAACTTCTGACCAGCTATTGGAGAGACTGCTAGATGACTGGGCACGTTGCTTTAAATGCCATTCCTTTATTTCCAAGGAAGCAGGTTTCAGACTGGAAATACTATTTCAGGTTAATAAGAGGTGAATCAGCCAGGCAAATCTTTCCCCTCCACCTTACCACCTCATCCGAAGAACTAGAAGAATTCGACTATTTATACTTAGTTGCTTGGAAGACCTTGGAGAATTTTTTTTTTTCAGAAAGTTGGATCTCATCATGAACTAGGTCAAGAGCAAAAGATCTGTGTTAAATCAGGAAGATTTAGTTTTCACATATTTGCTGAGAGGTCTGTGCCAAATACTAGGTACATGCAATACATGGATAATTTGTTCAGTTTCTCTTCTGTAGTTTAGAACTAAAGAAAAGTATGGCAAGCTGCCATCATTTAAATCATTACCAGCAGATTTCATAACCCCTCATAATCAGAGTCCTAATTAACCAAAATCTTTGGTAATAACTATCATACATACAGGAAGGTATAAATGTTATGAGAAATGAGAAGTCATAGTTAGTGGAACAAGGTTGGTGCAAGACACACTGTTAGTTCCTGCAAAATATCCATTGAATATTTTCTCCATTGATAAGAGTTCGTATTCCCAACCTTAGGAAAGTGCACATGGTTGTTTTAAGTCAGTCATAATAGCTTAGACTTGTGATACCCAAAACAGTAACCACCAGCTTTTGAGAACTTGAAATGTGAGGAGGCCAAATTAAGATATGCTATAATTATAAAATAGTTACATCAAATATTGAAGATTTAGTATAAGGTATAAAACATTTTGTTAATCTTTTTAATAGTAATATATTAAAATTATATTTTGGTTATATTGGGCTAAAATATATCATTAAATTAATGTTATCTCTTTCTTTTTATATTTTTAATGCAGATATTACCAAATTAAGGATTATGCATGTGCCTTGAATTATATTTTTATTGGCTAGCAGCATGTAATAGTGAAATTTTAGAATTTGCATTTACCTTAAATATTCTTATTTTTACTTCAGTTTTGAATGAAGATATTTAAAAAAAAAAAGCCTATCTGGAAGAAAGAAAATTATACCAAATGGAACTCTGAATCTATACAAAGCACAAGAGTTTTAGGAAAAGTCTGTATATAGGTAAATATAAACTAAATGATTTCTTATTTTTTTCTCTTTTAAATTGAGATATAATTACCTTCCAATATTGTGTTAGTTTCTTGGGTACAGCATGGTGGTTCGGTATTTTTGCCAATTACACTCCATTATAAATTTTACAAGATGATGGGTATAGTTCCCTAAACATAGGAACTATATATGTTCCCTAAACATAGGAACTATATATATAAACCCTATAGTATAACTTAGTTACTTATCAATTTTATGTATAATAGCTTATATATGTTAATCCTGTACCTTGTTATATCTGTTAATTTGTCCCTCCATACTTCCCTCTCCCCTTTGGTAATGACAAGTTTTCTTTCAATACCTATGAGTCTGTTTCTAATTTGCATATATATTCATTTATATTATATTTTAGATTCCATATATATGTAATATATATAACATTTATAATATTTGTCTTTCTCTGATCTATTTCACTAAGTATAGTGTTCTCTAGGTCCATGCACATTGCTGCAGATGGCAGAATTTCATTCTTTTTCATGGCTGAGTTATGTTCCATTATATATAAATATGTATGTATAAATACACACATTGTATACACACACACACACACACACACACACCACCTCTCCTTTATCCATTAATCTGTTGATGAACTTTTGGGTTGCTTGGCTATTGTAAATAATGCTGGTATGAACATTGGAATGCATTTATCATTTCATGTTAGTGATTATGTTTTTTCTAAGTATATATCCAGGAGTGGAATTATGATCCCTGAATCAGGAAAATCCCCTGGAGAAGTGAATGACTACCCAGTGCAGTATTCTTGCCTGGAGAATTCCATGGACAGAGGAGCCTGGAGGGCTACAGTCCATGGGATTTCAAAGAGTTGGACATGACTTAGTGACTCAACAACAACAGCGAGCATCTCAATGTCACTTTCACATTTTTTTTTTCCTGTGGTAGTTCTATTTATTATTTTTTATGAAACTACTCTACCGTTTTATATAGTGGCTGAACCAATTCACATTTCCAGCAACAGTATACAAGAGTTTCCTTTTCTCCATATTCTCTTCAACATTTTTTATTTGCAGACATTTTCATGATGACCATTCTGACTGGTATGAAGTAATATTTCACAATAGTTTTGTTTTGCATTTCTCTAATAGTTAGAGATGCTGAACATCCTTTTGTATGCCTATTGGCCATCTGTATGTCTGCTAAAAAATGTCTAAGTCTTCTGCCCATTTTTTGGGTGGTATTGCTTGTTTTTCTTTTGATATTCAAGTTGAATGAGTATATGTGTATGTATGCTCAAAAATGTCCAACTCTTTGTGACTCCATGGACTGCAACCCACCAGGTTCCTCTCTCCATGGAATTTTCCAGGCAAGAATATTAGAGCAAGTTGCTATTTCCTTCTCCAGGGGATCTTCCTGACCAGGGATCAAACCTGTGTCTCTTGCATCTCCTGCATTGACAGGCAGATTCTTTACCACTAGCACCACCTGGGAATATTAGTCCTTTATCAGTTGTATCATTTGCAAATATTTTCTTCATTTAGTAGGTTCTCTTTTCATTTTGGTTGTGGTTTTCTTTGCTGTACAAAAGTTTTAAGTTGGACTGGGTCTCGTTTATTTACTTTTCCTTTTTTTTCAAGAGAAGTAAGTCCCTTGGGAAACTGAATCAAGAAAATATTATTATAATTTATGTCAAAAAGTGTTCAGCTTATGTTGTCTTCTTCTAGATGGTTTAAGGTTTCATGTCTTATATTTAGGCCTTTAAACCATTTTGAATTTATTTTTGTACATGATGTGAGGGAATGTTCTAATTTCATTGTTTTACATGTGGCTGTCCCGTTTTCCCAGCACCACTTGTTGAAGACACTGTCTTTTCTCCATTGTGTTTTTTTGACTCCTTTGTTATAGATTGACTGTAGGTACATGGATTGATTTCTGTGTTCTCTTATCTGTTCCATTGATCTATGTGTCTGCTTTTGTGCAAACATACTGTTTTGATTACTGTAGCTTTTTAGTACGGTCTGGAGTCAGGGAGAGTTATAATTCCAGCTTTGTTCTTTTTTCTCAAAATTGCTTTCACATTCCAGGGTCTTTTGTGGTTCCATGTAAATTTTAGGATTATTCTAGTTCTGTGAAATGCTCTGTCCTGAGTATTTTGATAGGGATTTGCATTAAATCTGTAGATTGATTTGAGTATATGGATAGTTTAATTATACTAACTCTTCTAATTAAAGAGAATGGAATGTCTTTCTATTTATTTGAATCATCTTTAATTTTCTTCATCATTGTTTTGAAGTTTTTAGAATATCTTTCAGCTTTTTGGTTAAATTCATATCTAGGTATTTTTATTCTTTTTGATGTGATTTTAAATGGAATTTTTTTTTCCTACTTCCATTTCTCATTGTTCATTGGTATATAAAAATGCCACAGATTTCTGTATATTAATCTTGTATCTTGAAATCTTTCTGAGTTCATTTATTATTTCTAATAGTTTTTGGATGGAGACTTTGTTGTTCTCTATATAGTGTATCATGTCGTATGTAAATAGTAGCTATTTTACCTCTTGGTTTCCTATTTGGATGCATTTTACTTCTTTTACTTGTTTGATCACTAAGACTAGGCCTTCTAATACTATACTAACTAGAAGCTGTGAGAGTAGGCCTCCTTTTCTTATTTCTGAATTTAGCAGAAAGGATTATAGCTATTCACTGTTGAATATCATGTTGACTGTGGATTTATAGTAAATGGCCTTTATTATGTTGAGATATGTTCCTCTATAAAAACCTTAAAGAAGTATACTTCAATCATCACCTCCATAGCCTTTGTGTTATTGTCATTTATTTGTTTCTATCTAGCAATACATTATAAATCAGATAATATATTGTTATCGGTTTTGCTTTAAGCTGTTAATTATCTTCTAAAGTGATTTTTCAGAATAAGAAATCACTCTTTAAGCATGCATGGAATATTTTCTAGCATAGACCACATGCTAGGTCACAAAATAAGTCATGGCAAATTTAGGAAGGTAGAAATAATATCAGGCTTCCCTGTTGGCTCAGCTGGTAAAGAATCTGCCTGCCATATGGAGACCTGGGTTCGATCCCTGGATTGGGAAGATCCCCTGGAAAAGGGAATAGCTACCCACTCCTTCTTCTGGCCTGGAGAATTCCATGGACTGTATGTACTCTATGGAGTCACAAAGAGTCAGACACAACTGAGTGACTTTCACTTTCATGTTTCTCTATGTCCACTTGATGATAGTTTTTATCATAAATGGATATTGAATTTTGTCAAATTCTTTTCCTATTTCTGTTGAGATTATCATGTCCTTTTTCTCTTTATTGTTTTGGTATAGCACATTGATTGATTTGAGTGTGTTAAGCCATCATTGTGACTAGAATAAATCCAACTTCATCATGGTGTGTGATCCTTTTAATGTATTGTTGGATTTGGTTTGCTAATCTTTTGTTGAGGATTTTTGCATCTATATTCATTAATGACATTGGCCTGTGATTTTCTTCTTTTTTTTGTAGTGTCTGTGTCTGGTTTTGGGATAAGGATACTGTTAGCTTTAGAGAATGCATTTGGGAGTGTTCAGTCTTCTGGAATTTTTTGGAATAATTTGAGAAGTATGCTGTGCTGTGCTGTGCTTAGTCACTCAGCCGTGTCTGATTCTTTGCAACCCCACGGACTGTAGCCTGCCAGGCACTCTGTCCCTGGGTATTCTCCAGGCAAGAATACTACAGTGGGTTGCCATGCCCTCCTCCAGGGGATCTTCCCAACCCAGGGATCGAACCCAGGTCTCCTGCATTGCAGGACGATTCTTGACCATCTGAGCCATCAGGGAAGCCTGATATTATTTCTACCTTCCTTAATTTGTTGTGACTTGGTTTGTGACCTAGTATGTGGTCTATCCTAGAAAATATTCCATGCATGCTTAAAGAGTGATTTCTTATTCGGAAAAATCACTTTACAAGATAACTAACAGCTTTAAGCAAAACAGTAACAATGTATTATCTGATTTATAATGTATTGCTAGATAGAAACAAATATATGACAATAACACAAAGACTAAGGAGGTGATGATTGAGCTATAGTTTTTTAAGTTTTTTATGCTCTATTTGAGGGTAGATTTGATAATTAAAGATGTATTTCAACAATGATATTGAAAATCCCAAATTAAAGTTATAGCTAATAAGCCAACAAAATTGAATCATAAATATAAATATAGTTAATCTCAAAGGAGGCAGAACATGAGGGGAGAAGAATGTAAGGAAAAGATGATATCATGGAATATAATTAGCTATTTGGTAGATTTAAACTAAAATTTATAAATAATACCTTAAATACAAATGGCATAAGACTCTCAGTCAAAATTAAAAAAAAAATAGAACAGATGAAAAAAAGCAAGATCCAACTGTATGCTGCCTAAAAACATGCAAAAACACAAATAGGTTAAATATAAAAGTATAAAAAAGTGATCTCATACTAACACTTATTAAAGGCACACTGGAGTGAATTGAAGACAGATATGTAAATAGATGCTTGAATATAAATGTTGATAGGAGCACTCTTTATACTTTTCACCAGAATTTTAGTAATTAAACATTTACCAACATATTCCTATTCTTAATAGATGTAAAGAAAGCCTTTCACCAAATTTAGTATTGATCCATGGTTAAAACTCTTAGCAAACTGGCAGTAAAAGTAGGCATACTTATCTTAATAAGGGACATCTACACAAAAACTTACAGTTAACATTGTGCTGCGTGCATGCTAAGTTGCTTCAGTTGTGTCTGACCCTTTCTGACCCTATGAACTGTAGCCTGCCAGACTTTCCTGTCTATGTGATTCTCCAAGCAAGAATATTGGAGTAGGTTGCCATGCCTGCCTACAGAGGATCTTCCTGACCCAGGGATCGAACCCATGTCTCTTATGTCTCCTGCATTAGCAGGTGGGTTCTTTACCTTTAGATAAATCTGGGACAACATTGTGCTTAACTGCAAAAGACTAAATCTTTCCACTTAAAATTGACACCAAAGCAGTGAGGTTGCTCTCGTCATTCCTGTTCAACTTAGTATGGTACATTCTAGGCAGTGCAGTGGGGTTGCTGTTGTTCAGTTGCCCAGTTGTGTCCGACTGTTTGTGATCCCATGGGCTGCAGCACATAAGGCCTCTCTGTCCCTCATCAGTGCAATAGGGTTAAATTATGTTAAAAGCCTATAGGTTAGAAAGAAGTAATAAAATTTTCTTTATCTACAGACCATGTGTTGTCTACATAGAAAACTTTAAAAAGAACTATAAGAAGTTATTAAAACTAATAAGTAAATTTAACAAGGTTACAAGTTATTAGGTCAAGATAAAAAGTCAATTCTATTTTCATACGTGCGCTATAAACAACATGAAATTTAAATTAAAATCCACTACTTGTATTTGCCCCAAGAAATATGCGCTTATCTGTAAACCTAGTAAAATATGTGTGAGATCTTTATACTGGGAACTACAAAACACAGATGAAGGAAATCAAAGAATACACGAATAAAAGAAGAAAATTTAGTTTAAGAATTAGAAGATTCAGTTTTGTTTAGATGTCACCTCTCTCCAAAATAATGTATAGATTCAAAGCAATTTCCCAAAAAATCCAGGTAGGATTTTGCAGACATTGCCAAATTGATTCTAAAATTTGTTCATAAAGACAAAAGAATAGTAAAACAAAAACAAAATTGAGCTACAGAACTTTCTATTTCTAATAAGATTTATGATGAAGCTATTGGGTTCACACTCCAGGATATCCATCTCTAGGTGAGTGACCACACCGTTGTGGTTCTGGGTCATCATGACCTTTTTTATATAGTCTATGTATTCTTGCCATCTCTTCTTAATCTCTTCTGCTTCTGTTAGGTCCTTGCTGTTTCTGTCCTTTATTTTGCCCATCCTTGCATGAAGTGTTCCCTTGATGGCTCTAGTTTTCTTGAAGAAATCTCTAGTCTTTCCCATTCTATTGTTTTCCTTTATTTCTTTGCATTGTTCACTTAAGAAGGCTTTCTTATCTCTCCTTGCTAAACTCTGGAACTCTGTACTTAGTTGGATATATCTTTCCTTTTCTTCTTTGCCTTTTGCTTGCATATATTAAAATGGCTACACAAAAATTCACCAATTTTATTTGAACATAAAAATGCATGCTTACATGACAGCTGTCACAATAAAATGTAAAAAAGTTATTTCTAATGATGTTAAAGACAACTAGGTTCTAGGTTCTCCTAGAGCCAGCTTACAGGGAAAAAAGGAATAAATTCTTTGGCCACCCTCATATAATAATCTTGTCAGGCAGTAGTAGTGAAACAATAGTCATGTAGATTAGTGGAACAGAATATGGAATCCAGAGATAAGTCTACACAACTAAATCTTTTTGACAAAGATATAATGTCAATTCGATGGAGAAAGGATTGTGGTTTCACCAAATGGTGTTAGAGCAATTAGATGTCTGCATACACAAAAACTGAAAGGAAACTTGATACATACCAAAAATTAGCTCAGAATGACTCATGTACTAAATATATTATACACAACTAGAAAAATTCAAGAAGAAAACAGTAGAATCTGTGTAATCTTGCCTCAAGATTTCTTAGATAAAGCAAATGATTGATTAAAAATTGCTAAGTTAAACTTCATCTAAATTAAATATATAAGTTTTGAAAGATACCTGTTGAAACAATAAAAAGATGAGCCACATGCTAGGTGAAAATACTTATCAAAATAAATGTTTGCAAATATTTTTATCTGGTATTGATTTATATCCAGAATAAATCAACATAAAGAACTCTCAACACTCAATAAGAAACAATCATCTCAGTTAAAATATATGTAATTAGTTTGAATGGACATACCCTCAAAGAAAATAAACATATGCAAAACAAGCACATGAAAAATTCTCAATGTCATTAATCTTCAAAATGCAAATTAAATTCATACCTCATAGAATAGAAAAATAAATAAAAATTAAAAAGTGATGATACCAAGCACAAGGATATGGAGCAAATGGTAATTACATCCATTGGTGGTAAGATCGCAAATGGTAGAGCCACTTTACAAAAGTGTGTCTTAGAAAATCACCATTCCTTTACACAACCTCCCAATCGTGGTGAAAATTTATGTTCATACATGTATCTATTTGTAAAGCTTTATAAAATTATATTTCTTATCCATATAAGCATACACACACCTAATGCAACATTATTCTTAAAGGTTAAATATAAAAGAGCTGCTTTCATCTATGATGGAATAATAAGTATTGGCCTTAACCTCCCACTGTAAACAACTCAAAAACTAGAACAATATGTGAAGCAATTATTTTTCTGACATTGGAAAATGATGGTAAATGTTTGTTATCCCTGAGAAAAGGAAAACAAAGATGCTGAGCCTTAATATCACCCAGGATTTCTGCCTGATGACAGTTTTCAGACTGTTAGGATGGCCAGAAAACCCAGACAGTGTCTGGTAGCCTTGCTGAGTTAAGAAGCTGGAAACTATAGGTCAGGGAGGCTGAGACAGTTAGAAATTTCATCAAATAGTTCTAAGAGGGAGTTATACAGAAAAAGCTGCATCTGTGTCCTGTAGTATTTGATGGCAATCAGGCTGAACATGAATAGAGCAAAAGTCCACAAGGCTGCACAAAAAATGACTGATACTCATTTTTAAATGAGCAATATCATTCTTCAGTATCCACCCACGTCTAGATGTACTCCTTGTCTTACTCTTAGAGTTTAGGACTACATCCACACTCTGTACATACTAATAGGTATTGTCCTCTTTAGCTGTTTCCTTAACCCCAACCAAATCAAACTTTCTTCTCTCTAAGGGCTCTGATAAGACCAGCTGCCCACACAAAAATGCTTGAATAAAAAATAATTGCTCTGTAGAAATTATAGACAGTAATAAAGATGGTGTAATATTGGTGAAGAGACACATAGAAATCAATGGAACCACACGTAGACCTACGTGAGTATGGTGCAAAGAAATTAAACAGATAAAGATGGGTGTTTTTAATAAATACTGTTGGTCATGCTTTTGTAAACATGTCAACCTATTTCTTTACTCAAATATTAATAAAAAATTAATAATAGATTTAAATGTAAGACATGATCTTCCAGTTGGGTTCAGTTTAGTAGCTTAGTTGTGTCCGACTCTTTGTGACCCCATGGACTGCAGCACCCCAGGTTTCCCTGTCCATCACCAACTCTCGGAGCTTACTCAAACTCATGTCCATTGAGTTGGTGATGCCATCCAACCATCTCATCCTCTGTTGGCCCCCTTCTACTCCCACCTTCAATCTTTCCCAGCATCAGGGTCGTTTCCAATGAATCACTTCTTCACATCAGGTGGCCAAAGTATTGGAGTTTCAGCTTCAGCATCAATCCTCCCAATGAATATTCAGGACCGATTTCCTTTAGGATTGACTAGTTGGATCTTCTTGCAGTCCAAGGGACTCTCAAGAGTCTTCTCCAACACACCAGTTCAAAAGCATCAATTCTTTGGTGCTCAGCTTTCTTTATAGTCCAACTCTCACATCTATACATGACTCCTGGAAAAACCATAATTTTGACTAGACAGACCTTTGTTGGCAAAGTAATGTCTCTGCTTTTTAAATATGCTTTCTAAGTTGGTCATAGCTTTTCTTCCAAGGAGCAAGCATCTTTTAATTTCATGGCTGCAGTCACCATCTGCAGTGATTTTGGAGCCCCCCCCAAAAGTAAAGTCTGTCACTGTTTCCCCATCTATTTGCCATAAAATGATGGGACTAGATTCCATGGTCTTAGTTTAACAAAAATAAATAGAAGACATTGCCTATCACTTGGGGTTAGGCCAAGAATTTTAGAAATGGCTCCAAAAGCATGACCCATAAAAGAAAAACAACTGAAAAATTGAACTTTATCTAAATTAAAAACTTCTTTGCCAAACTGTCAAGGAAATGAAAACATACAGAGTGGGAAAGAATATTTGTAAGTCATGTATCTGATGAATATTTTGTATCTGGAAAATATAAACAGTTCTTAGAATTCCATACTAAGAAAGCCAACGGCCCAATTAAAAATTAGGTAAAGACTTAAGCAAACATGTCACCAAAGAGGATATAAATACAGAAATGCAGAAAATGCCTTCTACATTATTATCCAATAAGAAAATTCAAATTAAAACCATAACGGGATACCATTACACACCTATTAAGTGGCTAAAATTAAAAAAAAATAATGACAGTATCAAGTGTGGTGATGACACAGAGAAGCTACAGCTCTCATACATTGCTGGTGAGAATGCAAAATCATGCATCTGCTCTGGAAAACAGATTGGCAGTTTCTAATGACATTAAACATATACCTACCATATGAGTTAGCAATACCATGTTTGGATATTTTCCATAGAGGAGGGAAAACAGATATTCACACAAGAAACCTGTATGCAAATACTGAGAATAACTTTCTGTCTGTTAGAGCAGGGGACAGCAACACTGGGAGATACAGGACAGAGCATGGCCAAGACTTGTCCCAGGGAGGAGGGGACATCATGGGGAGGTAGTGAGCCAAAGCTCCTTGCCTCTTTGCACAAGTTCCATTGCATCATTGAACTTCTCTGTCAAAACACAAGTTCAAAGGTAAAATTAAGAGTTTTTTAAAAAAGAATTTAATATTACCGCTGCAGAGCCCCAAAGTTGTGACCCCCTTATGAGTGTGAGGCCTGTGTGTCTACACTGGTCACACACCGATGGAGGACCGGTCCTTATTCCAAGTCATATTCCTAACTGGGAATAGATACATAGCCTTCTAAATCCCTGTGTCCTTTTTCCTGACAAGGAGATGAGGAAAGCTTGAGCAACCACTTTGATGCTAAAACAGGGACCCCACAGGTTGAAAATGGTAGAGCTTTCCTATTACTAGAGGATATATTATCTATGGATGTTATATGAAAGATAAATAAATTTCTGCATTGTTTCAGTCTCTGTATTCTTGAATATTTTGTGATAGCAACTTCTTCACTAATGTGTTTTTTTTTTCTTGGCTTATCTTCATAAGACCCAATCCCATTGAGAATATGCAAGGTGTCCTGGAAGGTTTGATGAGAGAAAATAAGAGAGATATCTCTCATGCCGAAATATTCCCAAAGATTTGGGGAGAGAAAAAAATTGTTACATAAGCTATAAAATTGGCAAATTTTTGTGGCACCTCTCTGAAGACAGCACACTAGGTGTGGAGAAAAGCATTGAGCAGCAGAAATGGCAAAACTGAAGGGATGACAAGGATAACAGAATTAATAGCCCTGATGTTCCCACATTTTAGTGGTATGGGGAAATCTAAGTTATTGACTGAAAGAAAATAATGAAAATGACTTTTATTTACACGCCTGAGCTTGTTGCCTTTGTCTTATACCCACTACAGATATAAAATCTTCCTATTTTTTATTCTTTTTTTTTTATTCTTCAAAATATTCACACAAGTCTTGGAGAAATGCATAAGACATCTCTGTATGTTTCAGAAGGTTTTGTTACATTTAGTCTTATCACGTGACTTTTTTATCTGTTTTATTTTAAGGGCTTACTTGGCTCTGCTCACAATATAATTGAGGAATTATATGGAGAATATAGGGCTTCCCCTGTGGCTCTATGGTAAAGAATCTGCCTGCAACACAGGAGATGCAGGAGACAGGTTTTCAATTCCTGGATTGGAAAGATTCCCTGGAGAAGGATATGGCAATCCACCTAGAATATTCTTGCCAGGAAAATTCTATGGACAGAGGAGCCTTGTGGGCTACAGTCTGTGAGGTCAGTCGCAAAGAGCTGGACACAACCAAGCACTCACTCACTCACTCAATCAAAATATGCTTTTAATATAAATGATGCTACTGTAACATATTAACATACTATTTTATATGCCTTTTGCTTCTCTAGTGAATTGACTGTTGTATAAAATTGTATGCATATATTCAATCAACAAACATTTAGAGATTATCAAATATGCACCTGCTAGAACTCTAGTTCTTGTCTCTTTAGGAAAAAAAAAAAGAATAGAAGCTTGCTTGTTATTTTGCCTGAAGACACATTGATGATTATTTGATAAAATTCCACCATGGATTTTGGGGTGCCCATTAAGTTACCAGGAACTACCTGTTTATCTTCAAAAAAAATGGATGCCTACTCTCAAAGTTAGGTAGATTTATCTTTTACCTTTGATATAGTAGACAGTGATATATTGGTTAGACCTTCCAGACATGTGAGTTGGAATTCTGAGACAGCATTAAATTGGTTTGAAATGTAATTATCTTTGTCAGCAGACACAGTATACTCTACTGGGTAGCAGCTCATCGGAAAGTTACTGTAAAATGTGTGGTCCCTCAGGGCTCTGTTCCTGTCCTTTTATTTTTATATTTATATGCATTTCATGGCAGTGTCATTAATAGATCTTGATTTCATTATCATATCTATTCCAGCATTATTCAGATTCACTAAATGGTTCTTGTAGAATCAAGTCCTGTGATTTTCCAACTCACTTTCTACTTTATTAAGACATGGAATTGAATGAGAAGGATAGTTCCTTCAAAAGAATGTTCATAAAGAAGCATTCATATTGACTTATCTAAGTTATTTTATAGATTTTTTCATACTTTGCACTTTTCTTCAGCTAGATTACATGGCTTCAATTGAAAAATTACATTAAAGGATACTAGGCTGCCCTTATTGGCAGTTTATTTTATTTTATTTTTTATTTTGATGTGGCATAGGAATTTCACAAAAGGATTTTTCATTGTATTATTAACAGAGGATTTACATTGACTTCTTTACTCTGAAATTCTATAATTTTTTAACCAAATGCAGAGTTACATAAATCCAGTGGGACCATCCAATTCTATCACATTATAATAGAATCACTAATAGAAATGTCCCTACAGCAAATTTTATCATTCTCAAGGTTTGACGTGATTACAAATGTGTGATGGGGAATTTAATGTGTTTTTAAAAATAATCTCACAGTAAAATTCTATGGTGGTTCTATCTGGACTATAAGGTCAAACACAACTCTTAAGAATAATCTTAAAATCCTGAAGCCCCCTTTTCAGTTTTGTTTCTCAATTTTTTGTTTGTTTATTTGTATAGGTGTGAGTCTTTTGCATCTATCAAGTGGTTACTATCTCCAAATACAGGAGGACTGGGGTTCCCTGATTCTGAATTATACATTAGCCTTGCTTTACTTCCCCATAAATTATGTTAAGTGAGTGCTTCTCTTTGAGTTTTATTTGAAGCCTCAAAGGCTATACCTACAAGAGAGTCAGGTATTCCTTCATTCTTGAATGAAGTGTTTCCTTATCTCTGCAGCACTTGCTAAGAATCAGTACAATCAGTTCTAGATAATGTGATTCAGGCTAACAAAGGAGATTGAGGAGCGGAAAGAATTTTTATTATTGCTAAAGCACAGGGAGTAAAAAGAAAGAAAATACTAGCAAGACAAGCATGGAGTTAATGACAAAGAACCCTCTAATTTTTGCATCTATTCTTATCTCTTTTGGAAACAAGATAGCTAACTTTTAGCTGGGTAGGAGGGCATGGCGACCCACTCCAGTATTCTTGCCTGGAGAATCCCATGGACAGAAGGGCTTGGTGAGCTACACAGTCCATGGGATCACAAAGAGTCAGACATGACTGTGTGACTAAGCACAGCACAAACACTTGGGATAAATATTATATTTTCCAGTGTATTTGTAGGTAGATGTGACTTTTGATTAAGTTTAGGGCATTGTGGTGTGAGAAAATGAGTTGTATCACTTATAGAATCTGTCCTTCAAGGTAGAGGCTGTTCCTCCATCTCTCTCTCCTCCATTCTGCTTTTGGAATGTGCTTGGAGTGGTGAACCATCTTGGATTGTGAGAGCCAAGGTTAAAACCTAACAAGGAGCAAAGCAGCTTTGTAGAAAATTGGGTCCCTTGATGATAATGGAAGTAGTGCTGCCATGAAACTTTCAACTGCCTTCCCCAGTATTATGTTAGTAAGAAATTAGTTCCTAGATTAAATCACTCTTCTGTTGGGTTTTGTTACTCACAGTTTAGCCATATACTAAGTAAAGTAACATATTAAAGATTTTTCACTGTATCATACAGGCAAGCATTTAATTGTTTTATGAAGTTATAAAGATGAAAGATAAAGATGAAAGACTGGGAAATGGATTGGAGAAGAGGCAGAGGAAGGTGAAATATGGGAGTTTTTCAGAGGAATGAATTATTTGTGTGGTACAATGAACAATACAGTTTTACAAAAGGAATATGCAGTGTAGACTCTACTGTAGAATCTTTCAAGAAGTAGAACTTGAGCAGGAATATAGAAGAAAAGAAGACACTTTTAGAAAAAGACTCTATTCTATGTGGTAGAGAAGCAAGACAAAGAAGGAGGGCTTCAGTGTTGAGGAGTAATGGGAACTGAGGGAAGAAGATAAAACAAAGGCAGATAATATTAAAACTCTGAATGTCAGAATGAAATGGATTTATGCAGGAAACCCATGAGGAATCATCATGTAAATACTTGAGAGGACTGACGTATATTTAGTAGCTCTATAAATATTTGTTTGATTATAATTATTGACTGCATTGCGTGTGTGTGTGTGTGTGTGTGTGTGTGTGTGTGTGTGTGTGTGTGTAGGGGTAGGGGGAGCGTGCACTGACTACAGAGGAGTACCCAGTACAATATATTGGAATTCTAGAACAAGAAATAACTCTTATACCATGTAATTTGTACAAAAACTCAAACATTTCCTATTTAATATAAGCAATCTTGGACAAAATATCACAAGAGTCACAAATTGCATACTGTATATGGAGTATTATCAGGGCAGGGAGAAGGCCCCACATCATCTTATGGTCCACACACACTATTGTTCATTTGCTTTCCGTGTCTTACTACATGTTGCAGTTGATGAATATTTCATTTACGATGATCCTTATATTTTCTGGGCTTCCCTTGTGGTTCGGATGGTAAAGAATCTGCCTGAATGTGGGAGACCTGGGTTCGATCCCTGGGTTGGGAAGATTGCTTGTAGGAGGGCACCTTGCTTATTTAACTTATATGCAGAGTACATCATGTGAAATATTGGGCTGGATGAAACACAAGCTGGAATCGAGATTGCAGGGAGAAATACCAATAACCTCAGATACACAGATGATACCACCCCAGAGAGCGAAGAGGAGCTAAAGAGCCTCTGATGAAAGTGAAAGAGGAAAGTGAAAAAGTTGGCTTAGAACTCAACATTCATAAAACAAAGTTCATGGCATCCAGTGCCATCATTTCATGGCAAATAGATGGGGAGACGGTGGAAACAGTGACTGACTTTATTTTCTTGGGCTCCAAAATCACTGCAGATGGTGACTGCAGCCATGAAATTAAAAGACACTTGCTCCTTGGAAGAAAAGCTATGACCAACCCAGAGAGCTTATTAAAAAGCAGAGACATTACTTTGCCAACAAAGGTCCATCTAGTCAAGGCTATGGGTTTTCCAGTAGTCATGTGTAGATGTGAGAGTTGGGCCATTAAGAAAGCTGAGCACCAAAGAATTGATATTTTGAACTATGAGTTTGGAGAAGACTCTTGAGAGTCCCTTGGACAGAAAGGAGATCCAACAAGTCCATCCTAAAGGAAATCAGTCCTGAATATTCATTGGAAGGGCTGATGCTGCAGCTGAAGCTCCAATACTTTGGCCACCTTATGCGAAGAAGTGACTCATTTGAAAAGACCCTGATGCTAGGAAAGGTTCAAGGCAGTACAAGGGGACAACAGAGGATGAGATGGTTGGATGGCATCACCGACTCATCAGGCATGAGTTTGAGCAAGCTCTGGCAGTTGGTGATGGACAAAGAAGCCTGGTATGGGGTTGCAAAGAGTCGGACATGACTTAGTGACTGACCTGAACTGATATATTTTCTGGTTTTATCTAATTTAAATATCCAAAGATTACTAGTGAATTTTAAAAAAATCCTGTATAGAAAGTTCATATTGAAGGCAAGGCTAATAGTACAAGAAGAAGTAAACTGTAAGAAAACTGCTGAGTTGGCAGTCCTTTTACACTTTGTTCATGTTTTTGTCTGCTATGTTAACAGAGGAAAATAATGATAGTCTTGGTATGTTTGATATAAATCTATCAGTAAATGTTAAATTAAGGCATTAAAAATTAGGGTTTTAATCATAATTCTCACATATTGGTGGTCAGTCACAAACATAAAATGAGGAAGGACACTGGCAAGAGGCCTGAGGACTCCCGAGTGGCTATTTTTGTAGCTTCTAGGTTTAGTTTTTTCTCTAAAATCAAGTTAATTTGTATAAATGGTGATGCAGGAACCCAGAATTAAATTGAAGACAGCAAGGATTCTATGAAAAACTCATAGATCTTAGATATAGTTTGAGTTTTATTCCTTCATGTTTGTGTTCAAAATATTTCATCTACCATCACCAGCAGTTTCCTAGGCTGTAAACAATATTGCTTTAAACTTTTACCATACAATTAGTTAATCTCTATTTGAAGCTCTTCTGTGCTTTCAGTTTTGAGCTGTGGACTTCCTCCGGGTCCTCTCAGTGTCTTTTGGTTTGAGCATTTTGACAGAATCTTAAATAAAAAATACAGGAGAGTTTGAGTCCTCACTGTCCATAATAACATCTGCACCCATGCTTATGAAGTTTTATGATTTTCCAATTTCACATCTCCTACTTCGTACATTGATTTTTTTGTAATTACTTTTTTCAGTTGGTCAAGATATAGTAAGAATTATGTATGTTCAAATACCCTAGTGAAGAGGCTGATATGTAGAACAGGGTTTTCTTTACAAAGGTAGGTGGTATTCAGAGATGTACATGATTTAAGATCTTGGTATTGTCTTAGTCTGTTTGAACTGCTATAACAATATACCATAAACTGAATGGTTTATAAACAACAGAAAATTTATTTCTCACAGTACTGAAGGCTGGGAAGTCCAAGATTAAGGCATTGACAAATTAAGTGTCTGATGAGAGCTGCTTTTTGGTTCAAAGATGGCTATCTTGTTGCAGAAGGGGCAAGAGAACTCTCTAGGGTCATTTTTATCAGAACACTAAAGGGCTCCACCCTCATAACCTATTAATTCCTCCCAAAGGCCCACCTCCTAATACCATCACATTAGATGTTAGGATTTCAACATATTAACTGGAGAAGGGACGTCCACATTTAGTTTATAGCAACTCACTTGGTTTGCTCACTACATTTTGTTATGCAGATAATTACATTACATTCTATATCCCTTTATGGCCATGATATCATTCAATTATCTACCTTTTCCTGCCTCATTAGACACTGGAATTATAAACAGAAGAAATAGTTAAATTATGAGTCTTTTCATGTGTTTATATTTTGTTGATAATTCTTTGTGAAATCTATTACACAGTATTTTAGAGGAATGTGCAATATTAACCTTTATATCAGTAGTCAAATGAAACAATTGGATTCTGTGTTTATTTTAAATTAAAGAAAATGTCTAGTGGCTTTTACTTTATAATGTGTGCAAAAGGCAATCTGGTCATGAGTTTGAGGCGTATAAACTCTTCTATGATAGGAGACTGGAGTACCATTCTGAGGTGAAAGTCCATGTTCAACTTCATATTTGGGAAATTCATTAGCTTCTTGTAAACCAGCTTATCCACAATTAAAAAAAATGCATCACAGGAAACCAAAGGTAGCCTGTGCTTGATTTTTAGTGTATTATTAAAGAATATGTTGCAACATAAAATTAAAACAAAGTTCCACTGGGAGAGACGACTGGAGAGGCAAATAGCATCTGACCTATGTGATTTAGAAAAGCAGTCACGAAACAAAACAAAAAACAAATAAAGGAAACTAGTCATTATGCTTTCTTTGCTCAATCTTGGTCTCTGACTTAAATGTTTACTTGTAAGTCACTGTTTTGTTTTTACGACTGTATTATAAAGGCCTTTCTTAAAAAGATTACTTACACACACGTGTGTGTGTGACCAAAATAAGCATTTTCCTTCCCACTGCCTGGGAAGATCATACCCAATCATTAGTATTTACATAGCAGTTGCTTCCATCGAATTCAAAGAGCAGAGGGATTCTCTTTTAAAGTCATTGGTAAGACAGTTTGTTTTTTCCATGAACATACTGAAATTATGCACTGGGCAAATTAGTGAATTTTACCAAATATGTCTCAAGGATAAATATAGCAATTTTCACAGTGAATGTTTTCCATCTCTCAGGAAATCTGTTTGTCATAAAATGACAAGATTTTTTGGAGGGTTGGGGGAATGGGGCGATTGCCTTTGCAAACTGATTTTGAATTTCATTAAATAACAAGACAAACCTGAAAAATATTTTATATTTAATGGAAGTACTTAAGCATGATCTTTTGGTGGAAAGCAAATGGAAAGAATTTTTAGCACATCTACTAAAGAAACAGATTTTCCTTTACTCCTCCAGGGTGATCATTATAAACCATAACTTTAAAATTTTAAATTATGAAAAATATCTTGGGAATTCATGTGAATTTATACCAATAAACTAGTCTTGTAATGTTGTAAGTGAGAATGAGTGTGCTTTTATAAGACAATAATTTTGCTATTTTTCTGTGCAGTAATGCCAAAATAATCAGGTTTAAAATATGATGACTTACAGTGAAAACTGACATAAAATATTTCATATTTGTATCTCTACTGCACTAGATGGAAATACTAGATGGAAAAATAGCTAACATTTGATGCCCTCTCAAGCATATAAATAATAAAAAATCCAAAGATTACAGATGACCTAAATTCTGTGTTTCACCAGGTAAATCTCTGAAAGTCGCAGGTCTTCCATCCAGTTATTAAAGCCCTAGTGAAAGTTAACTTTGAGAAAGCTAATATGCTACTTATGTCATAATACTACAGGGATGTGAGTGAAGAAATACTAAAAAAAAAAAAAAAACTGTCACAGATTTTTCACAATTATTTCATCAAGAAATGTTCTTCCAGGTGGCTGTTTAAAAAAAGCAACAAAACAGTGTTGAAATGTCTTATAAATCGTACCTCAAATCAAAAAGTGGCAAAGTTTTCATTTTCTTTCCATCTCTCTTCTCTCTATGAATTCCTTCTATTTTGAGTGATCTTTCCAAGGAGGCTTAAACAACTCAATGTTATTGAAGCAACCTGTTAGCTTTCGTTTTTGTCCATTTCTCCTATTTATGCCTGGCTTCCTGGCACCTTCTAGTGTTGATGTTTTTATTCATACCAAAGCCATGTGGATTTTAATGTCGTTAGTTATTTAAGTTTTGACATCATAGTCAATTCATGTTTTAAGCCAGTCTCTGGTTAGAATGTCTATTTAAGACACAATTCTCAATATAGAAAGGAAAGGGCAAGAAAAGACCAGGATTCTTTTTTTCTTATGAAATTGCTATGCTGTCAATTAGAATTATTATACATGGCACTCCTATCATAACCACACATAACAGATGTTTGATTGACCAGAAAGTTTTATAAATTGATATGGTTTGTCATCAATTTTTCACAAAGGTTCTTGCTGACAGCTTAACAAAAGGGATGTAACACCACCTAAAGTAGAGAGCAATAATGATAGTAATCATTTTATACATGGCAATAGTATGACAACTGGCCACAAATACATTAAATTATGTATTTTCTTTTACTAATCTATAGCCAATGTTTATTTCCTATTATGCTATCCATTTAAATGTAATTGATAATGATCAACAAAATTCCACTATCATTTTAATAATGTATATGCTAATTCCTTATTATTTTCCTAGCAATTGGCAGAATTTTGCTCTTTGCACCTGGAGGATGTTTGAAATTCTGCATAACCCGGGTTTATGTTCTGTGTATTGCAAAACGTGAGATGTTCCCTTTAATAACCTGAAATTTTAATAAGGGTCTAAGAAATAGTTGGAAAAAAATCAGTGAACTTGTATTTAAATTAGGTCTTTGAGAGCTTGGAGATTCTAACTTGGTGAACTCTAATTAAATCCCTTAAGGCCACTGGGTCTGCCTCCCTAGTTCTTGATGGTGAAAGTTAAGGTCTTCAAAAAGAGTCCCTTGGCAGTATACAAGTGGAGAGGAAAAATCCTACAGCCCTTCACTATAGCATTTTACAAAGCTAGAATTCCAGAAGGAGTACCAGGCAAGGGAACTACAGAGGCTGTAACCTGAGAACTAGTAAAGCTGGAAAGTAGAGGAAAAATAATTTGGAAAGAGCAGTAATTCAAGAACATCATTCACAGAGATGGCAGTGTGGATTTGAAGCAAGACAAAGGAGCAAATGAGATACACATGTGCTGCTAATGGCAGCGCAACTCTTAGCTGGCACATTTTGCAATTAACATTTCCAGGAAGAAATGCTCAGATACAAAATTGTCATTTTTTTAGTTCTGACATTAGAGTGTTCTTTTTTCTCCCCTCAGGGTACATTTTCCATATAAATATCTAAACTTCCCCTCTTCCCCAACTAGATTTTAGTTGTGTAGGTGAGTTTATCTGTGATTGTGAGAGCAGAATAGGTATATTGAGTTTTCTTAAGGCCAAGAGGAAATAAATAATAGGTGATCAAAATATGTGGAACTAAGTGTATTCTCAGTAGCTTTGCCTATTCAGTAATGTAGAAGACATGAACTAAATAAACCATTGAGTGGATGCTTCTTTATTTTATCAGTGTGATAGAGGCTGGAGGTAGGGAGATTTTTGTATATTCTCCTCACATTTAAGATATATTTGAAAGTAATATTTATTAATAATATTCATAATTTAATCTCCTTAACCCATTGTGCACTAAATGCTCCATATTACCTCTTGAAAAATAGAATTGTCAGCCTTGCAGAGAGCTTTTGTTTTTCTTTTCTTTTTTACCCTAATCATTCATTTTCTACCAAAATATCCAGTTTGGCTGCCAAAGTGTGTGTCAGTCCTTGCCATAGATACCTGTATTGTGTTCCTTTTTTACTTTTTGGCATTTACACTCTCTTTTACTGGATTGTATTTTAGTAAATTAAGACAAGACAAGGATCTGCCAGTAGTGACAAATACCCACAAAGTTTCCTTCCCCACTGGGTTCCTGTGAAATGGATAGAGAGCTAATTGGAAAGGAGAGGCACGCTGTTGGATTCTCATTAGTCTATTTCAGTGCCACGGTCACGTGGACTAGTGTGTTCTTTCATATGTGATTGATATGTGATGTTCTGGCAGCCCCCATCCTGACCAGATGCTCTACAAAGTAGGAGTAATATAGGAAAACTTAGAATTTATACTTTTGTAGTTGGCTCTGCTTTTCATTTCAAAAAGGCTTTTAAAGTCCTATGAATGCTATTTAGATCACTTATATGTCTAGATGGAAATACTGATTCTTGATGCTTTGAATAAACCCCTTACCCCAAAGGCATATCGAGCTACTGGGTGCTAGCTTTGTTCTTGAATATAAGTTCCCAAAAGTTTTATTTACTTTTTGAACTCTTTGCTAGGATAAAAGTGCCATGGTGCTTTTGTGGTCTGCCACTTAAGTGGCTTCATCTTTTCTTGAGGGAGAAATGAAAGTAACAAGCAAAATATAGAGGAGGTTTGTTCTCTGATCAAAAGGGTCATTTATTGATCTGGTGCTTGAAAGGAAAAGATCTGTTTGGGGGAAAGTCATTGTACTATCTAGAGTCTGAACTTTTCTTTTCTTGTTATCTATTAGAGCACGATAAGTCTACAGTTTTTATTTTTGCTGAAGCAAAACTCGTAATTAAAATAAGAGCTCCATCACCACTATGACCATATGACTGTTATAGAAAACTTGCAAAGCTGAAAATAAACATCCATGCTAATTGAAATGCTGATATTTTAATTAGTCTTAAATGTAGATGATTTCTTCCAAGTGATAGTTCACACTATAACATTTTCGTTGTTTCCTCTCTTACCCAAAAGAGAAAATTAGGAAGACTTGTCCTTTGAAATTAAATATTATCTACTTTCTTTTCTCCCTCCTCCCTTTTCAGACCTCACAAATTAGCTTGAATACACTACTGACGGATTGTCCAGTGACTAGAAGACTAGACTTAAAGCAGAAATTGCAGTCTCATTTCAACTGTAGACCTGCTACATCAAATTGAACAAGTTAGTAAACCCTTCCTGCATTTGTTTTCTTCTTGGAAACTTCTAATATTGACAATAAGGAACTAGAGTTTAATATGGGCTTCCCTAGAGTTTAACATATATTGAGAAACTGAGGTACATAGGGCATTATACAAAAAAGACATTTGACCCCTTCTTAGAATCAAGCCTAAACATTGTTGGATGTATGTAATATATATCTAGATAGACAGATAGCTAGATAGAGGTATATATGTGTATGTGTTGTAGGTGTAAATCATTGTAGTAAGTGATGGACTTGGATGTATTAATATCATATAAATATTAAATACATGTAGCTGTGCTGATACAACTTTCCCAAACTTTGTTATTTGGGATACCAGTGTTTTATAAGATGTCATATTCTTTGAGGGGAAAAGGGGGCTCCCTGTTGAAATAAATGTAGACTTATTTTGGATATTTATAACATAAATCAGAAAATTAAAGACTCTGGGAAAGAATGCAGAACTAGAACTAATGATTCTAAAACCCATTTTGCCTCATTATAATGATTAATGTAAAACTTTTATTAAAATTTCATCACTGTTCCAAATATACATTTGGGAAAGAAAGCTTTATACCAACAAAAATGTATATTAAAACCTTGTAACACTTGTATTTGAATACCAGTTCAACTATTTAAGTATAATACTAAAGAGAAAATATTTAGCTTTCTTAGATGTCAGTTCTTATTTGCAAAGTAGGGGAGATACTGTTTATCCCATGCTTGTTGTGTTTATAATATGTGGCCTATGTGATGTATCAACTTACTGCCCATCCCACTTCTGCTCTGCTACTTTAGTTGAGATTTCATATTAAAAAAAAATTTTTCCTATTTTTATAAGATTGAAGTCAATGTCTTTGTTAGTTAAGCTTCACATATGAAATCATGAATTTCAAGAGTTGTCACTCAATATACAAAACTAAGAATCTGTTATCAGTTAGTAATGTATTCAGCTAGAAGTCTTAGGAAATCTCAGAAGAGCTTAAACCGTCTTTGTTTGCTTTTCTTTTTCTTCTTTCCTATACGGCAGGAAGTCCAGATCAACAGTTCTATCTCTCTATTCCATCGTCATCATTTGCATATTGTATCACATAGCTCCTTTGCATGCCAGCCACTTTGGTTGCAGACCGTGGTGTGCCAGACCCCATGTCCAGAGATGAGGGATTTATTCAAATTTGAAAGTAGAGGGAAAGGCTAAAAACTCCAGGCATGCTTGGTCTGTCTGCCTGGCATGTGGCAGCTGCCAAGAAAGGATACCTCCTTGTTCACAGAAGATGATGGGCTGAGCTTAGTGGCAGCAGTATGATCCAGAATGTGTGAGGACTATGAATATGAAAAAGAAACATTTTTTTGCCCGATTCTTTTGTGTTCTACCCACCAAATTACAGTTTGGTGTTGGTAGTCAGGGGATGGGGCATGGGTGGAGAAGATGGTTCCCTCACACAGCCAGCAAGCAACTCTCTGGACACCGACTGGGGGTCCTACAAGTCAAACCAATTCTGACGTTGTCTACCTGGTGGCTCAGATGGTAAAGAGTTGGCCCACAATGTAGGACATACGGGTTTGATCCCTGGGTTGGGAAGATCCTCTGGAGAAGGGGATGGGGAATAGCTTCCAACTCCACTATTCTTGCCTGGAGAATTCCTTGGGCAGAGGCGACTGGCAGGATAAGTCCACGGGGTTACAAAGAGTCGGACACGACTGAGTGACTAACACTTTCACTTTCCACAGATTGAGGGTGCAGTCCTAGGAGACCACCTCCTACCCCCATCCCCACAACATAGGTTGTTACCTGTGCTTCTGACTCCCTGGCTACAAATTGGAGGTTCCAGTAACACCCTCCAGCTCAAGATGTCAACCTATGCTGTTCCCTATATTTCTGACTGACCGGTTATAAATGAGAGGTTCCCATGACTTCCATCTTGGGTTTGACTAATTTACTAGAAAGGCTCACAGAACTCAGAAACATTTTATTTGTTACATCACTAGTTTATTATAAAGGGCATAGCCCAGAAACAGCCAGATGAAGAGATGCATAGGGCAAGACAGAGGAGAGGGTGCCTATCTTCTGTGTTCTCTGCGGGAGCCTCACTCTCCCAGCACCTCCACAGGTTCTCCAACCTGACCGTTGGGTTTTTATGGGGGCTTCATTCCATAGGCATAATTGATTAAATTATTGACCATTGGAGATTAAATTCCACCTTCAGCTCCTCTCCCTTCCCTAGATGTGGGGGTGGGGACAAAAGTTTCAACTTTCTAATCACAGCATTGGGTCCACTGGCAACCAGCCCCCTTTCTTCATTGGTTTCCAAAAGGCATTATTTAACACAATAAAAGATACCCTCCTTGCTCTTTGAAAGAAAGAAAGTGAAAGTGAAGTTGATTAGTCATGTCCAACTCTTTGGGACCCCGTGGACCGTAGCCTGCACCAGGCTTCTCTGTCCATGGGATTTTCCAGGCAAGAATACTGGAGTGGGTCGCCATTTACTCCTCCAGGGGATCTTCCCAACCCAGGGATTGAACCTGGGTCTCCTACATTGCAGGCAGACGCTTTAACCTCTGAGCCACCAGGGAGGTTTTACCCTTTACACTTAGGCAATTTCAAGGATTTGGGGAGTGTGATCGGGGAACCAAAGATAAGACTGGATACAGATTTATTATTATAAATCACAATATCACACTGATAGACTGAATTGATGAGTTGATGACTTTAGATGTTAATTTATCTCTGGAACCTAGGCTAACTCTGGGTCTGAAAGAACCTCATTTTTGTGGCCCTGCAATTTCTACCAAAGTTCTAAAGCATCTTGATTATAAACTGTAATACCGGTAGACAGCATACCACATTGGTTAAAAACAGGACTTTGGTTTCACACACAATTGGGACTTGAATTTGACCGGTGCTGTTGTTTATGTTTGTCACCTTGGGAAAGTCATTTGACTACTCAGCTTTGATTTTTTTTTTTTTCATCTAAAAAAGCAAAAATATTAGTACTCTTTCCCTTTAGGGTCTTTTGGGAGGATAGTATCTGAAAATCTATTTAACAGACTTGGTACAAAATAGGGCTTTCCTGGTGGCCCAGCTGGTAAAGGGTCCACCTGCACTGTGGGAGATCTGGGTTTGATACCTGGGTTGGGAAGATCTCCTGGAGAAGGGAAACAGATACCTACTCCAGTATTCTGGCCTGGAGAATTCTATGGACTGTATAGTACAGGGGGTCGCAAAAAGTTGGACACGACTGAGTGACTTTCACTTTCACTTTCTTTTCTGCTCCTCATGTATAACTTTCCATTCACTTCCTTCTCCCTCGATCTGTCTAAATTTTCAGGAACCTCTGCTTCTCAGATGGATTCACACTTGAGCAGTCCTAATGGCCAAAATGCGGTGGGAATTTCTGTTTCATCCCATCTGCTAGTCCAGACAGGCCAGAATAGGCCCCAGAACTCCCTAACCAATTCCACTTTCAGAAATGCACACTACTGAGCACATTTTGCTTTCCTTGGGGAAAAGACTCAGGTAACAGATGAGGATGTTGAAATAACACCACACCCACCACTTTCCAGAGAAGCTAATTTAAAATCACTTGCAATCTGGGAGAATCTGTCTCAATATCTTCTTGCAAGAACCTACAGCTAACTGTTCACTGAAAGGTTTCCTGAGAATAGGATTTTATCCAAGACTTGTGACAGTGGTGACATAGAATGAGGCTACAGAGATCTAATTAAAAAGGTGATTTCCTAACATACGGAGCTGCTCTGTGAAATCCAGAGGATGTGCTGTGCTGGGGGAGATGCTGACCCTGTAAATTCTTCTGACATTAGGCTTAAATCTTAACTGCTAAACACCTTTCAAATATTTAACTCTCCCCAAGTCAATGCACTCCCTGCAAAGCTCTATTTGTTGACTTTTATCCCAGTTGGATCGACTTTGGGGACTGTCTCACTGAGACCTGTGCATTAAGTGGTACATATGTTGAATAAACAGCCAGACAGCTACCAACTGTTAAGTTGCTTTACTAGAGTATAAAAAAAAGCACATATGCCACGTTGAAAGCAAAGGAAAACAAAACTTTATAATAGAATTATAAAGTGGTTCAGGTAAAATTCAACCACAGGCTTATGTGCATGATTATTTTTGTAAATAGCATTAGGATTATTTTGGAGAAGAAATCATAATCTGGAAGTGATTTCAGATACAGCACTAAATATGATACCTTCTCTGGTGGCTCATAATTCATTTCTGTGTTAATAAAATGAGGGAGGGGACAGGCTGTATTAATATAAGCAAAAACTGGGAATGTGCTCAGTTGAGGAAACACAGGTTTGATTTTCTCACAAGCAACAGATGGAAATAAAAGCACAGGTTGTTCTTTGCAGGTATGGAAGAAACAACAGAACACACCAGCTTTTCTGGCAAAGAGATTGGAAGTATTTATAGTTTTCACTCTTGTTACCACCAGCGAGGCTCTCCTGTGATGCTCTGGTGGAACAACATTGACTATGCATCCAGGTGGCCACCTGCTGAACAGAAAATCCTGGTCACCAGCAATTGATTTGCATAGGAGGCATAGTAGCCATGTTATCTTAAAGCATGTTTTAGTTTATTTTGGTATCTTCCCAGTGATCGAACCCAGGTCTCCCACATTGCAGGAGGATTCTTACCATCTGAGCCACCAGGGGGTGTTAGGGAAATGGACTCCCAAACTTCCTGTAATCATTGGAGTATCTATTCAGGGGCAGTGGAAGCTGGGGCCAAGCCTGAGTCACAATTGCAGAAGATGTATTGGAGGTAGGATGCACTGAAGCTAAGAGAAGAGGAAGGAGGAGAAGGGAAAAACCTCAGACTGTGATGCAGGTCTGACATCTGTGAAATGAAGGAGGTGGGATGGAGAATTTGATGGAAAAAGTCTCAGATGACTGGCCACTCTTCACAACAGCCAAGACATGAAACAACCTAAATGTCCACTCACAGGTGAATGGATAAAGAAGACAGGGTTCCTACATATATATGATGGAATATTATTCAGCCATAAAAAGAGTGAAATAATTCCATTTGCAGCAACGTGGATGGTCCTCAAAGATTATCATACTAAGTCAAGTAACTCAAAGAGAAAGACAAATACTGTATGACATGACTTATATGTGGAATCTAAAATATGATACAGATGAACTTATCTATGAAATAGAAACAGACTCACAGACATAGAGAACAGACTTGTGGTTGCCAAGGGCTGGGGAGGTATGGATTGAAAGTTTGGTGTTAGCTCTGCTGTGTGCTTAGTTGCTCAGCTGTGTCTGACTCTTTGTGACCCCATGGACTGTAGCCCCTGAGGCTCCTCTGTCCATGGGTATTCTCCAGGCAAGAATACTGAAGTGAGTTGCCATGCCCTCTTCCAGGGTATCTTCCCAACCCAGGGATTGAACCCAGGGCTCCCGTATTACAGGAGGATTCTTACCGTCTGAGCCAGCAGAGGGTGTTAGTAGATACACAAACTATTACATATAAGATGGATATACAAAGTCCTACTTTATAGCTTAGGCAACCATAGTTGATACCCTGCAACAAACCATAATGGAAAAGAATTTTACAAAGAATGTCTGTATACATATAACTGAATCACTTTGCTGTATAGCATAAATTAATATAACATTATAAATCAACTATATGTCAATAAAATAAATTTTAGAAGAAGAAGAAAAGAGAACAGTGTTTTCCAGACAAGGTGGCCGCTGGCCCAGTTATAAGCTCCAGAGGGGAGGTGCCTAGAAGGAGGGCCTCTGATGGGCAAACATGGCCATGTCCTAGACCTTGTTGCTTCTGCCATCACTGGGTGGAGCTGCCTATGGAAAGTGTGCTTTTACAGTGAAGACCGGGGTGGATTCCGAAAGTGCTGTGACTAGAGGTTGTTGGTTGGCAGCACTCCATAAGTCCTCCTTGGAAGGAGGTCTGAGGGTAGCTCTGTGGCTGGCACAGCAGGCTTTCTGAAGATAGCACGGAAGTAGAGTAGTAAGAAGAGATGACTTTTATACATTCATTTGTAACAAAGGGCAAAGATGACTTGACCTCTGTGGCATATCTTCTGAGTTTACATTGATACCGATCCTCCAGACTTGCAAAACACACTATATTTGGATCCTATTCACTTTCCCATCCTTTCTTTTCTGCATGACTTGGGAATAAAATATATTAGACAGGGGATGATTTTGCTAGGGTGGAGGAATTCTATCCCATTTTTAAGAAAGCGAATGCACTTCGCTGGTTCAGTAATGCAGAGCCAAGGGAGCCCAACTTCAGACCCTGGTTTTGCCACTCACCAACTTTAATATTTTAAGCAGCTTACTTTCTTTGTATCTTATTTTCCTTGTAATAGAAAAAGCAAATCAGTATCAAATATGTTTTCTCTGCAGAATGACTTGCTGAAAAATTTTCTTGTTACAGAAATTTTATTTTTTCAAGGTTGTTTTGATTTTTTATGATAATGTTATATATACCTTTATGATATTTTCACTACAAATGTATGAAAGACTTCAGAATAATCACAGTTCAGAATCAATGAAAATAAATATACAGTTATTTATTGAGCTCTTACTCAGCTCATAACACTGGGGGTGGCAAACATTGTTAAACAGGAGAGCAGGAATTTGGAGGTACTCTTCACTCATTTCAGCACTCTGCTTATTGTGGTTTAGTCACTAAGTCCTTTGAGACTCATTGCAACCTCACAGACTAGCTCACCAGGCTCTTCCATGTATGGGGTTTCCCAGGCAAGAATACTGAAGTGTTACCATTTCCTACTCCCCAGGATCTTCCTGACCCAGGGATTCGACCCACGACTCCTGAATTGCAGGTGGATTCTTTACCACTGAGCCACCACGGAAGCTCCATTTCAGCACTTAGGAATGCTTATCCTTTTCTTTGGTTAAAAACAGCACAGATTTGTTACTTTCCAGTTATGTAGATCAGAAGTCTGGCTACTGGACTGGGCTGCTGTTCCTTTTGGAGTGCTCTATTGGCAGTCCGCCTGGAGAAGGACATGGCAACACACTCCAGTACCCTTGCCTGGAAAAATCCCATGGACAGAGGAACCTGGTAGGCTACAGTCCATGGGGTCGCAAAGACTCAGACATGACTGAGTGACTTCACTTTCACTTTCGGGGGGCAGTCCATTTACTTGCCTTTCCAGGGCAGAAAAACTGCTGGAAAGATCCACATCCCCTGGATCTTTGCTTTGTTCCTCTAACTTCACAGAAAAATATATTTCATTTATCTAAACATTTTTCTATGGTCATATCTCCTTTTGATCATAATTAGGAAAATTTCCTAAAGGAAATCAGTCCTGAATATTCATTGGAAGGAGTGATGCTGAAGCTGAAACTCCAATACTTTGGCCACCTGATGCGAAGAACTGACTCATTGGAAAAGACCCTGATGCTGGGAAAGATTGAAGGCAGGAGGAGAAGGGAATGACAGAGGATGAGATGGTTGGCTGGCATCACCGACTCAATGGACATGAGTTTGAGTAAACTCTGGGAGTTGGTGATGGACAGGGAAGCCTGGTGTGCTACAGTCCATGGAAGTCACAAAGAGTCGACTGAGAGACTGACCTGAACTGAACTGAGGAAAATTTTTTTTTTTAATTTTATTTTTTTTTATTAGTTTTGCCAAACAATGATATGATATCACCATGGGTTTACATATGCTCCCCCTCCAGAACCCCCCTCCCTCCTCCCTCCCCCCGGGAAATCTCGTTGCACCAGTCCCAAGTATCAATCCTGGGCCGGCTATTGCTTAGACATATGATAATTAACATGTTTCAATGCCATTCTCCCATATCATCCCACCCTTTCCCTCATCCACAGAGGCCACGAGTCTATTCTATACATCTGCATTCCTTTTGCTGTCTTGCATGTTGGGTTCTCGTTACCGTCTATCTAAATTCCATATATATGAGTTAATATACTGTATTGTTGTTTTTGCTTCTGGCTTACTTCACTCTGGATAATGGGCTCCAGTTTCGTCCATCTGAGTAGAACTGATTCAAATGAATTTTTCCTTAATGCTGAGTAATATTCCATTGTGTATATGTACCACAGCTTTCTTATCCATTCATCTGTTGATGGGCATATAGGTTGCTTCCATGTCCTGGCTATTGTAAATAAAGCAGCGATGAACATTGGGGTACACATGTCTCTTTCAATTCTGGTTTCCTGAACTGAGGAAAATTTTATTGATTTTAAGAACCCTTGTGATAAGATTGTGCAGAGTATATCATGAGAAACTCTGGGCTGGAAGAAGCACAAGCTGGAATCAAGATTGCTGGGAGAAATAACAGTAATCTCAGATATGCAGATGACACTACCCTTATGACAGAAAGTGAAGAGGAACTAAAGAGCCTCTTGATGAAAGTGAAAGAGGAGAGTGAAAAAGTTGGCTTAAAGCTCAACATTCAGAAAACTAAGATCATGGCATCTGGTCCCATCCCTTCATGGGAAATAGATGGGGAAACAATGAAAACAATGTCAAACTTTATTTTTGGGGGCTCTAAAATCACTGCAGATGGTGATTGCAGCCATGAAATTAAAAGACACTTACTTCTTGTAAGGAAAGTTATGACCAACCTAGATAGTGTATTAAAAAGCAGAGATGTTACTTTGCCAACAAAGGTCCGTCTAGTCAAAGCTCTGGTTTTTCCACTAGTCATGTATGGATGTGAGAGTTGGACGGTGAAGAAAGCTGAGTGCCAAAGAACTGATGCATTTGAACTATGGTGTTGGAGCAGACTCTTGATAGTCCCCTGGACTGCAAGGAGATCCAGCCAGTCCATCCTAAAGGAGATCAGTCCTGGGTGTTCATTGGAAGGACTGATGTTGAAGGTGAAACTCCAATACTTTGGCCTCCTGATGTGAAGAGCTGATTCATTTGCAAAGACCCTAATGCTGGGAAGGATTGGAGGCAGGAAGAGAAGAGGACAATAGATGATGAGATGGCCGGATGGCGTCACCGACTCAATGGACATGAGATCGGGTAAACGCTAGGAGTTGGTGACAGACAGGGACCCCTGGCATGCTGCGATTCATGGGTTCACAAAGAGGTGGACACGACTGAGTGACTGAACTGAACTGTGATAAGACTGGGCCTGTCTGGATAATCTGAAATAATATTTTTATATCAAGGTTCCAAACTTACTTCACACCCCTACAGTCCCATTTGCCATGTGGGCAGCCTAGTTCCAGGTTCCAAGGATTACATTATAGGCATCTTCAGTGCTCTAAAGAGCTAAGGCAGCATCTAGAAGCTGAGAAATGTAAGGAAAACGATTATTCCCTGTAGCTTTCAGAAAGGAAAGCAGCAATAGAAGATGAACATTCCACCTTGCCTACCTGAATTTATTTTTCACTGCACTGTGGTACACTTTCCTCACAGGTATAGCCCTCGTCTGCTTTATCTCAAAGGGTGACTCTGCTGATCTGGCTGGCTAGCAGACGTCTCATTCAATTAGTCCAGCCTCCAAAGCGTCTCTTATACCCTTGAACAAGCTATTTTATTTCCTATCTCAGTCCTTTTCTTTAAGCTCTTTCCAGCTTTTTATTTATTTATTTAATTTTCTTTATTGTGTTGGTTTTGCCATACAATGACATGAAACCGCCATGGGTTTACATATGCTCCCCCTCCAGAACCCCCCTCCCTCCTCCCTCCCGATTCCCTCCCCCTGGGACATCTCACTGCGCCAGCCCTGAGCATCAACCCTGGGCTGGCAATTGATTTCACATATGATAATTGACATGTTTCAATGCCATTCTTCCATATCATCCCACCCTTGCCCTCTTCCATAGAGTCCACGAGTCTGTTCTATACATCTGCGTTCCTTTTGCTGTCTCTCATGCAGGGTTCTCGTTACCATCTTTCTAAATTCCATGTATATGCATTAGTATACTGTATTGTTGTTTATCCTTCTGGCTTACTTCACTCTGGATAATAGGCTCCAGTTCTGTCCACCTGAGTAGAACTTATTCAAATGAATTTTTTTTTAATGCTGAGTAATATTCCATTGTGTATATGTTTTGGAAGTCTTGGCCACAGCAATCAGAGCAGATAAAGAAATAAAAGGGATCCAGATTGGAAAAGAAGAAGTAAAACTCTCTCTGTTAGCAGATGACTTGATCCTCTACATAGAAAACCCTAAAGACTCTACCAGAAAATTACTAGAGCTAATCAGTGAATATAGTAAAGTTTCAGGATACAAAATCAACACACAGAAATCCCAGGCATTCCTATACACTAATAATGAGAAAACAGAAAGAGAAATTAAGGAAACAATTCCATTCACCATCGAAACAAAAAGAATAAAATACTTAGGAGTATTTCTACTTAAAGAAACAAAAGACTTGTATATAGAAAACTATAAAACACTGATGAAAGAAATCAAAGAGGACACAAATAGATGGAGAAATATACCATGTTCTTTCCAGCTTTTTAAAGTTTTTTTTCTTTTTTTTGATGTAGACCATTTTTAAAGTCTTTATTGAATTTGTTACAGTATTGCTTCTGCTTTGTGTTTTGGTCTTTTTGTCTGTAAAGCAAGTGGGCTCTTAGCTTCCTGACCAGGGATCGAACCTGTACCCCTTGCATTGGAAGGTGAAGTCTTAACCACTGAACCACCAGGGAACTCCCAATGCCCTTTCCAGCTTTGAAAATAACCTCAATAGTTGGCTCTGCCTTTTCAAATCAGGGTATTCGTCAAGGTTCTGTTAAATACTCAGATCCTTCCTGAAGATTTTTCCACCTACTTCATCCCACCCTGAATGTTTCTAACTGAAAATCCCACTGGTATTGAAATCAGAGGGTGACAGCTTAGCTCAAAGTGTTTCATATTAGCAATATCTCCACCAATCCAAGCAGTGTTAAACTCCTTAAGAACAAGAACAATCTGTTGTATATCTTTGTGTCTCATTCAGCCAATGCTACGTAGCTGGTGCCAAAGTAAATTAATACTTTGTTTATTGAGAAATAGTCAACATTTAAAATATAAATATCTCTAGGAGTTGATTTCATCCTTGAAATTTTTAACATTTCACTGTAGTTTATGTGATGATTTAAACTACATTCTATATAAATTGAGATCTGATTCGTGGGTTCAATAAGAAGACTATCTAGAAAGAGAAATAAATACAAATAACTAGGGGGTGTTAGCCTAGAAGGGGAACACACATTGACTTTCTGTGAAGCCATACGGAAGCCTAAAGCATCAACAGTCAGGGGATGAGGTGGGAGTGACAGTTAAGCAGGCTGAGATAAGGAGACAGAAAAAGAAGGGCCTGTTCTACCCGTTCCATAATTTTGGCCTGACCAGACACGTTAAACATATCCCTGCATTCAAAGAGCCTGTGATGTAAGAAATGAGGTATTTAGTATGTTTGAAAGTAGGATAAAATGTATATTTCATCATGGAACAGATGGATTTTAGAAATTTTGTAAAGAAAAAAATGGTAGAATTTGGCTGTTTGAATGTAGAAGGGAATATAGGATTTTGGAATTTCCCATTTCTTTTTCCATTTGCAATTACATGAATTTATACCTCTCTCTCTGTGTCTTTAAATACACATATGTACATATGTATATATATATATATATATATATATACACACATTATCATACAATATATATTATATGTATAAATACACTATCACACTATCTGTATATTATCTATATATTTGCCATTAGTTTTGTCGGTTGTATTGCTAAAAAGTGTGATGTTTGTATTTTGAAAGAATATATGTGCTCAGCATTTATTCAACCACCAAATAACTGACAATTCTTCTGACTCGAAATCATTAATTTAGATTATATAAGACTGAGTTACAAGATGATTTCCATAAATAAATCATGGAATTTGGATGATTTCCAAAATCATCCAAATCATCCAAATCATCCAAAATCATCCAAAATCATTTGGATTATTTCCAAAAATAAAATTTCCATTTCATTATCCCTTTAATAGTTCTGTGGACAAAATTAATATGACTTTCAATGAATAGCTAGAGAGTAGTATTACATTTTTTTTTGTACAAAATTTCCTGAACAAATTAGGGTGTGAGTTCTACTTTCCATTTTCGTATACATTCTTGAATAAGATTTGTTTTAGTTAACTCTCATATTCTTACAACTAAATAACTCAGGAAAATGTATTACTCAGCAATACCAAGAGTCTTTTACATTCTGGATGTTCTTAAATGAACCACTTTTTAAAAAGGAATTTGTTTTCTCATGCTTTGTGATTCAGTATATTATGCTACATTCCGATTATATAGCGATGCATAAATAGCACTTACCTTAATGAACCAACCACAATTTCTGGCTTTTAACGTGTAAGACAAGTATTATGAGTTTGATATGAAAATGAGTGGGAATTCCCGCCGACTCCAACAGAGAGGTTCATAGTACAGGAAATAGAATGTATTCTCCACCCAGAGTTAGTTTTTATAGCCTACACGCTCTTGATATTTGTCAGCTAACAAGAACTTATATGATTTTTTGTTAACTGTGTGTGTGTTTGTCTGCTTGTCATCTGTATTTCAAACTGGGAATGAGTTTCATGTCTCTTTGTTCCCCAGTCACAAAGTGCTTTGAGCCTCTGATTCTTAGGAAACAGCCGATTGACTGCAGCAGTTATGAGTCCATTGTGAGACCACGTTCCCACAGCTTATCTGGACATCTTTACTAAACCAGAGCATTTGGAAAAACCTGATCCTTCTGTGCTTCTTGAATATGTCAGGAAAAAGAGTCCTATACTATGAATGCCCATTTAATTTCATTTTAGGCAGGTTTACTTTGTATAAATACCAAACTTAAGAAGTCAAACTGTCCATCATATTTTAGGAATGTAATTACCCAAAGGAAAAGAATGTTGAGCTGGTTATCTAGTTAACTAAGAGGTCTATGATTTTCAGAAATAATCCAGCGCAATATGAGTTCATTACATCTGAATTGACCAACTCTTGAAATGAATTCTTATTTCTGCAGATCCAGTTTTTTATAGGTATTTATTTTTATTTTTCTTACAGATCTACTCTAATCTATACTTTTCCTCTCCTGTGGTGAGTACAACATTATACCTGGCATCTAGCACAATGCTTATTACATATAATAATATGTATTATAATAAAGATTATAAATATAAGTTGAAATAGGAAATAAAGTATGTATTGATGTCAGTGAATGATCAATCCAAAGTTATACCTATCCCAAAGATTAACTGGCATTTGCCAGGGCAGTCTTTGAGGAGAACCTCTAGTTATTTCAGGGAAGACAAAAATGACCCAAATATCTGTTATCTCAGAAGTTGCCTGCCATAGGGAGCTACTCATTTGAATCGATTCTGGGCAATATATTCAAGATGTTTGTGTTTGTCATGCCATGATCTACGCCTTGGCCACACAGTCCTTGACTCTCTTCTATCATTCTAGAAGTGTATGACCTCTAAAGTGTATGGCCTTAAAAAAGATAGACTTCCCTGAAGTCTTTGTACTATAAAAGAAAACCTCCAGTAGAATCTAATGTGTTTCTAATAATGGAATTCCAATATAAATAAGGGATATTTAAGGCTCTGAATTTCATGGAAATATGTTTCTTTGTCTCCCAAGGCCAGGGATTGTGGCACAAAAATATAAGGGAATTAGTCCCAGTGTCCTTACTGTAAGAGGGCTTCTGCCAGAGTAAGAAGGTTTTGAGGCAATAATGGTAACTAGAATCACGTTACAGCTGGAGTTGGGGTGTGTATTTTGGTTTGAAGTAAAAGCATGTGTGATCCCTGGGTCAGGAAGATCCTCTGGAGCAGGAAATGGCTACCCATGCCAGCATTCTTGACTGGGAAACCCCTCAGACAGACGAGGCTGACGGGCTACAGTCTGTGGGATTGCAAAGAGTTAGGCATGACTGAGCGACTGAGCACACACAGACGAATGTGTATGATTTACTCCTTGTGAGTGGTGTTATGCAGATTTATCAAGTTACGTGTTAGAGTAAAGTTAATAATGATGAGACTATCTGGGCCCTTTTCAGTGACTTCTCTGATTCACAGGGATTTCTCAGGTTTATGCATGGATGTGTGGAGAGTGAGGAGTGTGAAATATTGCAATGAATAGCATGTCTGTGATGGTGACAGTAATAGGAGCCTTTGAGATCAAGCTGCTGTGTTATTTCCCTAGGCTATGGCCGTAGGAGGAAAGAGGATGAGAGTGTATATAAACATATGTGTATACATATATACACACACGTATATATATTCAGTTATGATATTGCTTATGTCTTTGTCCACTATTGTCAAAATTTCAAGGGTTGACTCTAATACTTTTTCATTCTCTTGCTTTACTTCCCTGGTGGCTCAGACGGTAAAACATCTACCTGCAATGCGGGAGACCCGGGTTCGATCCCTGGTTTGGGGAGATCCCCTGGAGAAAGAAATGGCACCCCACTCCAGTATTCTTGCCTGAAGGATCCCATGGACAGAGGAGCTTGGCGGGCTGCAGTCCATGGGATCACAAAGAGTTGGACATGACTGAGCGACTTCACTTTCCTTCTCCTTTCCTTTCCTGCTTTACTTGGAAATCTGAATTTCAATAATTTTTACCTACAAAATATGAAATTTAGAACAAAGGCCTAGCTATAGGAATGATCTTGGATAATTTTTTCTCCCTGCATTTACTTTTGAAATTAAACAAGTACACCAAAATAACAAGTCTGCACCAGGGAATGAAGACAGCTTGCTGTCCCCCAGGCCACCCTAGTACCCCTTCCAGTTCTTTGAATTACTCTTCCAATATGTATAATTAAGAGGATGGCCTCATAAAATTCTCCAAAATCGTGGTTTAGGCTGTGGATCTTTTGCCTTAGCACGTTCTGAACCTGTGTCTAGTTATGCAGTGGTGCTCACTGACCACATTTCCAGGCACGTGCTGCTGGGAAGAACCAGACTCAGTGCTTTGGTGTTCAAGAACACACACCGCTGCATCAAACATATCTGAGAACACAGGGACCTTTCGCAGATAGTAAGATTCTTTGAAAATCTTTGTACCATTGCTCTATTGGTACATCTTCTGTGTTTTGCCAAAATCAGGCCAGGATATTTCCCTTCCTATTCCCTCTCTTTTAACTACCTGCTGGGTTCCCTTTGCTCCTCCGAAGCGTATCAACACTGAACATGATGTCTCAGTATAAGACAGGAACGGTCGATCCATCTGGGAGTCTAAGCTTCCTCCATTCATTTTCAAATGAATAGTTTCAAAAACTGCTATTCCTGTTTGTTCCACACAAGGACTGGGTTCCCTAGTTCTTAGATAGTTTTACAGACCATTTCCCTACATATTGAGCTGTCAGCCATTGTTACTTTTTACAATCCGGAAGGATATGCTAATTGTACTGACATATAAAGCAATATGCTTAAGAACATGCCACTCAAAAGTGTAGGTCTCAGGAGACTTCTACCTACAAGAAATCTCATCTATAAGGAAATATCCCCTTTGAGATAAAGGCAATTTTTTTGTAATAACATTGGGGAAGGCTAAAATGTGATTTATAGCACACCACAACACACTATAGTGTGATTTGACTGTTGTATAAAAACATATAGATTTAGGTTGAATTTAAATAGATGGTAGAGAGGGAGGGAAAGAGAGAAAATGAAAGAGAGGGAGAGATGAAAATACCAGATGACTTCCAACTATAAAAAGTTCTCTAAGAAATGACAGAATAGTTAATGCATAGATTTCAAAGAAAATTACTGTTTCATAGTGTTGGGTATTAAACCTCTAATTTCTATAGGAATCTCTAATTTTTCCACATATTATGTCAAGGAACTAAAAATGTCTCCTGTGGATATTTTTGTAATAATATTTTCTGTTATATAAAAGGCATTGCCAGACACTGCCATCTGCCGTGTAGACTGACAGTGTATGAATCCGATGTCTTTCTGCGACTTCCTATCTTATATAATTGGAGGCTTCAGCCCAGAATGATGCTTCATTTCCACCTAAGGACCACCAAGTTTAAATTTGCCTGCAATATTTTAATCATTTCCCTGCTATGCACTGATAAGACCAGCGCTCTGTGTAGTTAAAAGCTCTCAATGTGTCTATTGAGAGGGTGTTAAAAATTCTCTTCTAGGCTTCTGGCCATCATCCAGAATTCCATAATACCTTTTGAAATGAGACAGAAAACATAATACATTACAATTGATAAATGTTTCATTTGTACTTTATTTGGAACATTTTAAGCATTCAAAATGTCTTGGCTACATCAACATTGGGAAGTGTTGTTTTTTGGGTTTTTTTTTTTTTTTTTTTGCTTTTTTTGCTGAGATGAGAAAGATGTCTTTGTGAACTGTTCATGTAAAGATTAGAGTATTTAAAATATATGTCCACCATGCTTTACAAGGATTCAAGGGCAGTGCAAGTAGTCTATTGACTCAGATGAGTTTGTACATGTGTTCATGTGTGTTTGTATGGGGAGGTTTATAGGAGTAAATGTCACCATCCAAGTCAATGAGACAAGATGACTGAAAAAAACTTCTGTAGTTATTTATTTAAAAAATAACACCCTTTTCAATAAAAGAGAACTCTTTGTAGTTAAAACCTTTTAATTGGAGATAATGTCTGTGTAACTGAACATTGTCAAAAGGTAATGACCTCCTGCTGCTAAGCCCTGCAAATATTGGCTGGAAGCCAGGGCATTTGTTTTGAAAGCAGGAGATGTGGGTCCTTTGACATGATTATTTTAAAATGGCTTCATTTTTTTTACACGCCATATCAGAAACTTTATCATCCTAGTCCATATCAGAATGTGCTTCCACTTTTTTCTGCCTCTAAATGTCTTTGCAGGTTGTGTTTTCACTGCTCTTAAATGTACCAATTAACACCTCTGCTCTGCCCAGTGGCTTTTCTTAGAATGATACAAGTTAGTTCAGTTCATCCTGGGGTTTGCCAAAAAGCCTTGAAATGAGTTAGTATTCATTAAGGTATGCCACTCAGTATAATAAATGATCAATGCTCTATAATTCACTGTAGCTGAGAAAATAGGTTGTGTAATTAAAATGAAACAGTGAAAAGTGTCTCCGGCTCTCTGTCCCCTTATGCATTCCATTTGGCCAGTGTCTGAAATTTCATTTGGCTGATGTATAAGATTTCACTTCAAATGTTCTTCTGGGTTGACTGAAATTTCTACCAGTAGGAATGAAAGATCTAAGAAGTGATTTCCTTATGGGATCAGATGCACAAGAGGAAGTATTACCCTGGGATGAGAAGATTTGAGAGTATTAAAGTATAATATTTATAATATGACTGTGTGTGTGTGAGCAGTTGTGTCTCACTCTTTGAGAGTCCATGAACCGAAGTTCGCCAGGCTCCTCTGTCTTTGGGATTTCCCAGGCATTCCCAGTGGGTTGCCATTTGCTACTTCGAGGAATATAGTATGAGGACTAGAGATGCTTAAAAACCATCTCCACTTCCATCTTCATGCTTTTCTGAGGCATCTTTGGTGATGGCCTTGGAGCCACTTACATCAGGATTGGGTGGAATGGATTAATTGCAGTGATTTTCTCTTTTGGCTAAGGAGGGAGAGGTTTTTGTTACTTTTCAAAAGTATCTATTTTTGTCCTGTCTCACCCTCAGTTGTTTGATTCAGTTGTTTCAGAATGGGGCCCTGACATCAATATAGAGCTGTATTTTAATTTCTGCAGTGCTTCTAATTTGCAGTCAGTATTTCCGACTCAAGCATGCCTCAGAGTCTCTTGGAGGGTTGTTGAAACACAGCATGCTGTCCCTGCCCTGTGCCCTGTGAATGACGCAGAGCTTCTGATTCAGTGAGTCTGGGAGGTGCCTGAGAATGTACGTTTCCAACAGGTTCCTGGGTGATGCTGATGCTGCTCTAGAAAGTATGGTAAACCATTTGAATGATGTCAGTTTACTCATTTCTTTTTTCTTGATGACATTGAAAAGAAGAAAAGGGACAATGAAGTACGAGAACAGACTAGGACAAAAGTAGGTTGGGTTTTCCCATTATTAACTGCCACTTTGTTGTAGCTGACACACTTGTTTTTTTTATTTCTTTCAGGTTTCCTATCCCTTTAGTTTACCAAGAATTTTTTTTTTATTCCTAAAGTCATAAAAATTTTAAAACAGTAATCCTAATACTAGTACTTGCTGAACATTTAGTAACCATCAGGACTCAGTTTAAATGTTGTATACATATTATCTCATTTAATCTTCACCATTAAATGAAGATTTTCTTATCATAATCTCTAACTACATTCTTCAAGTCACACAGCTTAACAGGTAGTAGGTTTGGAATTGGAAGTCAAGCAAACTGTCTCCTGAGCCTGAACTTTCAGTAATTCCTCTAGACTACTTCAGCATGGTAGAGGTGTTACTAGCTCAGTCATGTCCGACTTTTGGGACTCCAGGGACTGCATCCCACCAGGCTCCTTCTGTCCATCGGACACCCCAGGCAAGTATACTGGAGTTTGCCATTCCCTTCTCTAAGGGATCTTCCTGACCCAGGGATTGAACCCAGGTCTCTTGCATTATGGGCAGATTCTGTACCGTCTGAGCCACTAGGGAAGCCTCCTCACTTCAGTTGTGTCTGACTCTTTGCAACTCTGTAGACTGTAGCCCACCAGGCTTCTCTGTCCATGGAATTCTCCAGGCAAGAATACTGGAGTGGGTTGCCATGCCCTCCTCCAGGGGATTTTCCTGACCTGGGGATTGAACTCACGTCTTCCTGCATCTCCTGCATTGCAGGTGGATTCTTTACCCACCGAGCCACCTGGAAAGCCCCTACTTCGGCATACCTAATGGATTATCAAATAAATTATCAACAGCTCTGTGAAGGAAATATATCACTGATTGTTATTGAATTATTCCCAATGATAAAAGTCATGATAAAACAGTTTCCATTTATTGAATGCCTACCTTGGGTCACAGACTATGTTTAACATTATTAGCAAATCAATTTAAGTGGTGGGACAATTAAATGGCAAAATTAAGGTTTAATTTAGGCCTTCTCATGGGTTTTGGAGTGTCTACTTCCAAAAGGAGTTGTTCATGTTCCTAAATACATGGCAGTTTCTGGTCCAAAATTCTGAAGAAATTCGGCTACATTTCCCACAACAACCCTGTATAACCCTGGTAATCTTACCTTTTGCCTAAGCATGTATGATATAGGCTTCTGTTACAATAATAGAAAAAAAAATTGACTAAAATCGTGGTCATTCTGATGGGAATAGTGAATATGAGGTTCCCAGGCGTGGAGAGTTGCAATGACTTAACTGAAATCGCCCAAGTTATGAACACCAGAGCCAGGGACGAAGCTAGCGCCAAACGTACTCGTGACATTTTGGCTTGTTTTCTCCCTGCCACGGTAATCTACTCCCTGTGTCTGGTTTGGCACCGTTTCTTGGATCGCCTGTGGGAGGATGTGTGAGGTCACCGTGCAGATTGTAAATTGCGTTTGTTTCCGCACAGCATTTCTGAGAGCTGGCTCAGTGAGTCTTCTGAGAAGACAGAGGGAAGGGTTGCTGCTCGTGGGGTTCAGGAGTGGTGGATAGCCCTCCGAGGGCCATCGGCCGGACCTCGCAAGGTTGCGGTTGGGAATAAACCAGATAACAGAAGCAGAGTGCCTGCCACCTGGGAGGCAGGTGGCTCAACCAACAGTAGCCGTAATTGACAATCTCCGGAAGCGGTGAGAGCAGGGAGAGTGAGTGGGCGGAGACAACAGGTCGCTGGGCTCATGGCTCAGATGACTCCAGGTTTCCAGGATATCATAGGAGTCCTAGCAAACACTTGGTTTGTATGTAGAGGGACATGAACATTTTCCAAAACCAGAATCAGTCATTTTCATACTCTTCTTTCTGAGGTTTGCCAAATCATGTCAACAGGTTCAGCTCAATCTGACTTTTATAATCTGAACAATTATCGAGACCCAGACTCTGTACAGGTTGGTTATTGCATGAGAGTTGTTTTCCTGGTAATTTAGTGCCAAGAAACGTTGTAAATGTGGAGAGGTGGGACTGTGTACGAAATGCTCAGACACTGAAGAGATGTGTTTTTCTATTTGCCATTCTTTCTGCCTGCTTACCTATATATATATTTATACACATACTCTCCCCATCCCACCCCCAGCTCAATTGACTTTCCAATTTATTTATTGAAAAGCACCCATTTTGCAAAGTCGCGGGCACTACCCTACGAAACAGTAGGTGATAAAAATTTAGCATAAGTCTTTGATATTACCCGGTTTTCACTGCTTGCATCTCAGTGTTCTGTTTAGTGTCACTTGCCCTGATAGTGATGTTTTCTGAGTTTTAAAGGTTAGACCTAACTGTATTCTCTAATTTAGATAATTCCTGCACTCATCCCATACGCGTCGTACTGGCATCAGCAAGCGCATGTGAATCCCACTGGTGAGAGGAAATACTTAACAAAACATTTGTTATTAGCTTTTATTGTCTGTCCCTGTCAGTTTTGATCATGCTGTTCCTTATCTCAGGATTTAGGATGTTTTTTTTGAACAGTTTTCATATGTAACTTCTTTTAAAAACATAAATGTAGAGAACCCATCTTAGAGAAAATGTGAAAAATAGGACAAATGTAAATAGTGCATCTCTGAATCCAACTATTAGAGTTTTAATATATTCCACTCAGTTTCTTAGAAATCATTTACAAGTGTGCTTATGATAATTAACTATGATAATTATAATAATAAACAATTAAAAAGTGTAGTTATAGTAATAACCAGGGCCATGTAATTTTGCTTCAGGCAATACTTGTTTTAAATAGTAGCCTTTATTTTTGAACAATCTTTAGTAGTAATATTCTAAAAATAGCCAGATATCTTATCCAGTGGATCTGTGATAATGTCCTAAAACATTCTCCTACTGTTAGATGGTAAGTTGTTTCTAATTGTCCTTAGTGTAAAGCTGGACCTTACTAAATTTAGCTTTGCATATGTTTTGGCTGATTTCCTTAGGCTAGATTCACTGGCCTATGAATAATGAGAGCAACTTTGACAAGGTATTTGCCAAATTGCTTTCTAGAAGAATTGCACTAATTTATGTTGTCGTCGGGAATGAATGGGATGGTGAATTCATTGCACTTTTACCAGCACTTTCGACATTTACTTACTTATTTGTTTTTGCCATTTTACATGTCAAATGGTATTTGTTTTAACTTACACTTTCTGGCCACTAGGAAGTTTAAATATTTTCAAGATTATATTTGATACTGTTTTCTTTTTAATGTTAATTGTCTAAGTTATTGCCAGTTTATTTGTTATATTCTTAGTGATTTTCTTTTGGGAGTTTGAATATTCTGTGTTTTACACACATAAAAATGTAATCAAGTTTGTAAGCCACTGCCACAGTGGTTAAAAAATTTCAAAAGTTTTTGATTTTTTAATTGTAACATTTCAAATGTTATGATAATATTTGCTATTTTCCTTGATGTATTCTTTGTAAATTCCAGGCATAGAAACCGATTTATTTGTGATTTGGTTTGATAAGTATTCAATATTATTTTCATTTTCTTTGGTTTAATTTTCAAAACATTCAACTTTTTAATACTACATCTGGAACTTGTTTCAGCATATGGTGTGAGGTGAGCATATTTGACTTTTAAATAATTTACTATGTCATGACCCAGCTGCCTGATTTCCCTTACAAGTTGCCAAATGTCCAGTGAAAGAAGAATGCTCTTGTATTTTGTGTTCACTGAGATAGCATCTGTTACTTTATTAAGTATGCCGGAGTTTTTTTACTGAGGTAACTATGCCTTAGCTGAGAGTTACGTTCGAAACGCTGAATTAATTCCTTCAGATGACAAGGATATAACTTATTATTTGGTGTTTTTTTATGGTACTCCATTATAAGAATATACCTTAGCAAAATATTGTAGATACTTTCTATTTTTTTCAAAAGTACTTTAGCCTGTAAATATTAATGTATGTTTTTAATCTTATGGATGAACTCGGATATCAAATATGTGTTTGAATTATAGCTCAATAACTGAGCTATAGTTTTTTTTTTTTTTTGCATAAGTGGTTTTATGCAAAGTTTTCAAATTTTTGAGCTCCTGTTTTCTCTGTAGAAAATGTGGATAATAACACCTACCTTACAGGACAATTGTAGCTATTAAAGTGAGGAAACATGTAAAATGCCTGGTTCAGGTCAGTCGTTCAGTCATTTCCGACTCTTTATGACCCCATGGACTTGAGCATGCCAGGCATTTTAAAAAAATGCCTGGTAGGTGACCTGATAGAGAAAATACAGACTCATTGCTTTCTTTTCTATATGGTACAAACTATTGACCATCTGAATTGGTAGAAAAGAACAAATACTTCTGGAAAAGCTCACATAGGCACTACTTGGCTTTGAAATATGTCTCATTTAAACTTGAATACAGTTATTTCTGATCTACACTAAATACTAAAGCGAATCTTAGCCTTGGCTAGAGTTCTTGTGACAGTCTTCTAATGTTATTGAAACATTCAGCCCTCTAGACTCACAGAAGCTGGGCCTCTCAAATAAGACTACGACTTTTCCTTGCATGCATGCTCAGTAGCTCAGTCTTGTCCAACTCTTTGCCATCTCATGGACTGTAGCCCACCCATGGAATTTTCCAGGCAAGAATACTGGAGTGGGTAGCCATTTCCTACTCCAGGAGATCTTCCTGACCCCCCAGGGATTGAACCCATGTCTCCTGCATTGGCAGGAGGATTCTTTACCACTGAGCCACCCGGGAGCCCCAGGACTTTTTTTCCTTAGTTGGACTTACAACCCTTTCAAGGCAGTACAGTATATTGGACTGTATATAGGCTGTGCTTCAGTTTAGCACTTTTCAGTCAATGCTTTCTTTGTTTTATCCCCACCTTTTCTGCCACTAAAAAAGACAACTTACTGGATTTCACTAAAAGAATTATCATTCTTATCCCATCATCAGTGCCTGTAAAGATTAGCTGGAAAATAGTGCTGATTTGATGAATAATGTTCTCTTTAATTTCTCTGTTAACAGAATCCTCATATAACAGCTGCCTACAAAACAATTGCCAAGTCTGGGATTGAATGATTAATTGAAATAGTCACAAGTAAAGATATTTTAGCCATAAAAGGTATGAAAATAGCAAATATATTTACTGTGAGAATACAAAGACTCGACTTAAACACTAGTTAGTATTGTAATAGTCCTGGAGTGTGAGTCAGCAAACAGTTATCAAGTTGCCTTTTTGAATCAAAATGAAGATGATTGAATTCAAGGTGGGTTGGTTATAACATGAATGAAAGGGAAAGAGGAAGCCATAACTGTCACCTCAGAGAGAATCAGCAAGACGGCTACTCGATGCTGTAGATACCATAGTACTTGGCACTATTTCTCAAAAAGAAACTTTGTGGTATTTGCAGAATGTGCTGATGTGTGTCATATTAAAATCTGTTCTAGTGGAGGTCTGTAGTCAGGAGTTCAGTGCAAATGCACTGATTTCCAAAGTCTTGAATTTATCCTGCTTATGTCTTTTATCAGTTAGGACAAATACTTCAAATAATTGCATCTTAATTTCTTCATCTGTAAAATGGAAATATCATGGCATACTTCATAAGCATAATACAGGAAATCAGATAGCGTGCATGATAATGCACAGTATAGATATTTTGCCTTAACAGTACTGAAATGGCATTTGGGGTTTGATTTTGTTGATTCTGATTGAAACTCTTTTTCAGTCAATTCACTTGCTCAGTCATATTTGACTCTTTGCGACCCCATGGACTGCAGCGTGCCAGGATTCCCTGTCCTTCACCAACTCCCAGAGCTTGCTCAAACTCATGTCCATTGAGTCGGTGATGCCCTTCAACCATCTCATTCACTGTTGTCCCCTTCTCCTCCTGCCTTCAATCTTTCCCAGCATCAGGGTCTTTTCCAAGGATTCAGTTCTTCACATTGGAGGCCAAAGTATTGGAGTTTCAGCATCTGTCCTTCCAATGAATATTCAGGACTGATTTCCTTCAAGATGGATTTGTTGAATCTCCTTGTAGTTCAAGGGACGCAAGAGTCTTCTCCAACACTATAGTTCAAAAGCATCAATTCTTTGGTGCTCAGCTTTCTTTATTCCTGCTCTCCAATGGTCCAGCTCTCTTGTTACCAGTATTTAAAACTCTGTGTTTATTATATCTAGCCTTCCCTGAGGGTTGGTTTCAGGGATATTTTATTTATTCTTGACCTTGATACACAAAAAGAACATCATATTCTCTTTTTTCTCTGGATAATTATAAACTCAGGCCCTCTTTATGGACATATACCATATCTTTGAAGATGTTCCCATCTCTGAATGATTTCTTCACTAGCTGTGACCATGTTTTATAGCCTGATCTCCATTTGATCTTGGCTTCATGTGGCTGCTAAATTCTAAAATTTCTAGTGTAGCTCATTATGAAAATCTTCCAACCCTTTTCTGAATCTGGCAGGAAATTTGAAAATAACTTTCTTCAAAAAAGTGAGAGCATAAATAATAATGAAGCTAAAATGAAAATGAGAGGATGTAATCCACTTGTGAGCTGGAGAAGAGCAAGGTTACTACTCATTTGGGTTGTTGGTGGCTCACCTGATTTTGTCATCCTATAAAGGCTGCTTTTTAAAATCACTTTGCAATTAGTGCTCTAGTTTTTTTTTCTTGTGAGGAAAAAAGCAAAAAATAACTGTATTCTATGATTTCTTGAGAACTTAAAGAGAAAGTAAAAAATGAGTTCTTCTTTTTCCTTCTTGTCTAGATTCTAATTCTTCTCATATTGAGCTAATGACTATGAGTTAGGTTCAGTCCTTTGACCTCCACCTAAAAGTGGATAAGAACTGAAAAGAGATCACCATTATGGGAGCTCCAGACTTGGGCTCTGTAATCAGTGTTTTATCTTTAGCACACTCTAAAAGCTCTGTGTTTCTCAGTTTTCTTACTTATTAAGCAGGGTAAGTAATGGCTTCCTTACATCATGGGGTTATTTTGAGAATCAGATAAAATGGTGAACGTCAAAATCGTTTGCAAAACCAAAATGTCATTTTTAGGTACATGTAAAATATCCCAAATATGTGATGTTTTCCCCTTCTCTTTTATACTAACTCTAACACATTCAATTATAAATATCAATGTAACTTAATCTCATAAAACCGAATATAAGTCTTATGGAACACACACATATACATTACTTTTTCCTCATTTGCCATCATTGATGACGCTTGTCGAATTATCTTCTTGGCACAGCATTAACTTAGGGCCCAGGTATGTCATAATTCCTCATTGATGTGCTTGCTCTGGAAATTTACTTAAAGTAATTTGATGAAAAGCTATGTTAATTCAATTATTGAATTCATGCTTTATATTTAAGTCTATAAACAAAAATTACAGAAAACTACTTAAGTTATTGCATTATTTTAATACTGTGATTGAATAGCTTTTGGATTTGAGGTTGGTAGGCAGCATATTTAAGTGATGTGTTCATGAAGGTGAAATATTAAAAACAGCTTATGAAAATCTCCCATCTGGCAGTTACAATTGATCAGAAATCTACTCTTCAGCATTATTTTGAAAATAGCATGAGTTTTTAATTAAAACTGTTCATTCGATTTATTAATGTAAGTAAAACCTCCCATTTGAACAGGTTTTACTTGAGAAAGTGGTTTTCTAAAGCCCCTTTATGGATTGAATGATACAATTTTCAATAAAGAATAGTTATAAAAGATGTCAGACATTTATTCTCCATCAATCTTTTTTGTGTTCTCTTTAATTTCGAAATTGAACTGTGAACATAATTCTGCTTGTGTAAAAATATTTGATGAATTCATGATCTTAATTCTATTATTTTAAATCTAGGCTAACTAAAAGGATCTACAGAGAAAACTCTTTCATAAACTGTGTGAAGGTATTCTTTATATCAGGTAATTTAAACAAAGCTGGCATGGACAAGAAATAAGCACATTAGTTAGCTTAAAATGTCTCACTTGGAAACAACAGGCAAGGCATTTTTATTTTGATGATAGCCAATGCTTATTCAGTTGCTGTGTTCATTGCACACATCATCTAGTTTAATCCTTTCAATAATCCTGTACTGTCTCCATTTTACCTGGAAATAAATTGAAGTTTGGGAGCCTATGTAACTTGTGAGTAAACTTCAGGAGAAGGATTCCAGATCAGGCAATGGGCCTCAAGCCACAGGCACTTCCTCACTGCTCTGAACTGGAGTCCAGCCCCTGCTTGTCCTGTGACGGGGTTAAAAGGCCAGGGCTACTAACGTCTCGATGAGAACCCCAGCACCTGAATTACAGGCTGTGGTGTTTCCCAACCACAGCTATTGATCAAAAGTGCATTATCACAAATGTGAATTGAGAAACTATAAAATGGGAAATCCCTTTTTTGGCATGTCTGTTCCCCAGGGAAATGTTTGTTTCCCTCCTGTTTTACACTGGTTCAGCATCATGCTGATGTGTTAGATCACAGGTGGGTAATTTCTCCCTGTGTTCATTGCGCAGTGTTATTGCTGATAGGTTCACGATAATTCCTCTCCTTTCCAGGTGAAAATTTTACAGACAGAGACAGTTGATTTGTAGTTGAGCCCTCTAGGTTCGAGAATAGGACTGAATGGGAAAGATGTACACACCCGACTCTCCTGCCCTGGTGATTTCTTTATTTTTCATAACAGCCCCAGGTGAGAGGTTTCTGCAACCCATTTAGTAGCTAATTGCAGCATACCCATTCGCCAGTAATGAAGGTCAGTGTGCTTAATTATTGGCAGTTTTCTTGACTGTATCTGTATACATATACACACATGCACACATATATATATACATATGTCTGTGTGCAAATATGTGCATGTGTGTGTGTATATATGTACACACACATATTATGAACATGGGCTTCCCTGGTAGCTCAGATGGTAAAGAATCTACCTGCAATGTGGGAACCACCAGTCCTCCCTGGGTCAGAAAGACCCCCTGGAGGAGGGAATGGCAACCTACTCCAGTGTTCTTACCTGGAGAAGCTCATGAACAAAGGAGCCTGGTGGGCTGCAGTCCATGGGGTCGCATAGAGCTGGACAGGACAGAGTGACTAAGCATGAACACATGCATGATGAACGTGATTGCTCGTGAACTTAGAGTTCAAAGCCATGAACTTTATGTGTTGCTGTTGTTATGGGACTCTTAGTCTATTTTGTAAGACTTGGAATAAATTGGCTCAGAGGATCTTAAACCTTACGTTATAAATAAGTAGGGCTTACCTGATAGCTCAGTTAGTAAAGAATCTGCCTGCAATTCAGAAGACTCTGGCTCGATTCCTGGGTCAGGAAATGTTACCCACTCCAGTATTTTTGGGCTTCTCTTGTGGTTCAGATGGTAAAGAATCTGCCTGCAATGTGGGAGCCCTGGGTTCGATCCCTGGGTTGGGAAGATCCCCGGGAGAAGGGAATGGCTACCCACTCCAGTATTCTGGCCTGGAGAATTCCATGGACTATATAGTCCATGGGGTCGCAAAGAGTCAGACACGGCTGAGTGAGTTTCACTTCACTATGAATAAGGATATGATCATGAGACCACCAGTGTCTGAATCTGCCATTGAAACCATGGATAGATATAGATATGCTTTCTCCCTCAAATTTTCCAGGGTGCTGCTCTAATATATTACTGATAGCCATATGCCTCAGCAGGGGAGCAAGGGAGACTGGCAGCTGGCAACTGGAAACTACCAGCAGCTCAGCACGTGTCTGTTGTGAAACCAGGAAACCTCACTGTGTTGTTTTTCAGTATATATCTGTAATTCATATTCTGCTTGTAACTCTGAATTACAGCTTTGTTATTTTATCCACATTACTCAAAAAAGTAATTTCCAAAGCTTGGAAGTTTGTATTTCTACTGCTATTTTCTACCTTTTCAACAAATAGGTTCCATGGGCTCTGGAATATGTTCCCTTGCAAATAAATTCCAGAGTGTTTAGTTTTTAGTTGTTTATTTATCGGTACTCTGAGTTATAACAATAGTTATTTATCAGAACTTATAAATACTCGTACAGAATGAAATTGAATTTAAATGTGTGAAAAAGCCAAGATTAAGGGAAAATAAAAATAAAAATTGAACTGGGGGTGAGGTTGGTATATAAAATATTTGCCCTCAAGTTCTGTACATTTGTTAGGGACAGATCACAAATTTGACTCCAAGGTTTCCAGAAACCAATCAGAAAATAGAAATTTGATCTCTGTCTCTGGTGTAAAAAGAAATGCATTGCTTTGAAGAAGCATATTAACTATTCATGGAACCAAGATCAGGTGGCAAAATTTTATATATTTGTATATTGTAAGGAAGAAAAATTGAAAACCTGTTTATCACAGAGTAAGGTGTATTATAGGTCTATTTTGTGTAAAATTCCTAAATATTGGGGGTATGACCTTGCCAGGGCCTTCCCTAATGGCTCAGATGGTAAAGAACCTACCTGGAATGTAGGAGATCTGGCTTTGATTCCTTGGTTGGGAAGATTCCCACCCACTCCAGTATTCTTGGCTGGAAAATTCTATGGACAGAGGCACCTGGCCAACTACATTCTGCAAAAAGTCAGACACAGCTGAGTGACTAACACTTTCACTTTGGGCTTCCCTGGTAGCTCAGCTGGTAAAGAATCTGCCTGCAATGCAGGAGACTCTGGTTCAATTCCTGGATTGGGAAGATCCTCTGGAGAATGGATAGGCTACCCACTCCAGCATTCTTTGGCTTCCCTGGTGGCTCAGTCAAGAAAGAATCTGCCTGCAATTCAAGAGACCTGGGTTTGATCCCTGGGTTGGGAAGATCCTCTGGAAGAAGGATGGCAACCCACTCCAGTATTCTTGCCTGGAGAATTCCCATGGACTGAGGAGCCTGGCAGGTTGCAGTCCATGGGGTGCAAAGAGTCAGACACGACTGAGCAATTAAGCACAGCATATCACCTTGCCATGGTATAATACAATAAAAATCATTTTGATGGGAGAGGAGTAGCTATATTGTATGATCCAGTCATGCTACCCTTTGATGAGCCAGCTGGTGCAAAGAGATTTTAGAATGTTAGAGATGAGGCACAATGTCAGGTCTATAAATGGCTGTAAAGCTTCAACTTAAACTGTTTTACAGTAAAACTTCAGTTCAGTGCACATGCCCCTGATCCTTCTTGGAAACGGATGGCACTTGTTGCTTCTGAGTAAAAGGTTCCTAGTTACCACACTAGCCTTAGCAAAGAAGTCCTAGAACCAGGAGTAATAAAGACCCATGTTGGGGTTGGGGAGGAAGGGGAAGTGACCATTTCTTACTCATCTCCATCACCCCCGGACCTGCCATTGGAATGCCTGGCACATGAAAGGAGCTAGGTACTGGTTGCTTTATATTGAGGTTATTCCTGACCCAAGCTTAAAAATTAATTCACTATTTTAATGGAGGTACATAACTTTGTTTTTGAAAGGAGAGAATGATACTGATCTCAATGGGATGTTTCTAGGACAAGATAAATTAAGATATAGTAACACAGTGACCAACAAAAAGTTCTTGGTAAATATTTGCTGAATCAACTACTGAATTCTAAACACTATGTAATGTAAGAGGTGAGAAATGAGTGGATTATCTCAGTACTGCCATGATAAATATTTTCATGGCAAAACATCTGTGATAGTATTCTGACTCATGTTACTTTAATAAATAATCTCAGTTATAAGAATGCATTTTTCCTCATGAAGTTTGATGTAAGTATATTTTATTTTGAATGGAGATTTTAAAAAATAATTTGCAGAGGTGTTTTATTTTGCTTTCTCCTATTTATGTTAGCCTTCTTCCAAGAAAATTGCTAACCATTGATCTAGATTCTAAAATGAATGGACTGCATAATCTTGATGATCCTCCCTAAATATTTATTTTTATTTATATTGATATTTTGACTGGTATTATGCAGTAGTAAGTTCAGATCATATGATGTGATTTAGAAGAGTCTGTCTTCTAAATTAAGTGACAATAAGTTGAGTGATGGACAAACCCTTGGTTTCTAAATATACTTATATCTTCTGGCCTAATCTTGCTAACATATTGTCATGTTTATTAGTAAATAATTTGTCCTCATCTGTATATTATCCTTCAATAAAATAATACATTTTTGTCTTTTCAAATGATGCAGTTTTCTTCAATACTGCCTTGGAAATCCAATCTCCAATATTTGTTCTTAGATTCTCTTATACTATATATTGTATTGTTAAGGTATAGATATCTAAACTGGCCACAGTTTGATTTGAAATAACATTTCAAATGCCTGTTTATTGGCAACACTTTCTTGAGCATTACGAGGCATAATCATAGATGTTTTGAAAACTACCTTTGACTAGGAATTCTTTCTTTACTACACTGTTTTATTTATTTGGACATAAAAGTTGTGTGGAATTGAAGGAATAAAAAACAGTGCCATTTTGAAAATAATTTTAGTCTCATATTTACGTAGGTATATATATATGTGTAATCTTATCACATTGTTTATTTGGGTAAACTTTCACCCATGCAGGATTCCAAGTTTTTCTGTTATTTTTCTTTTCCTTGATCTACCTCCTGAAGGATTTTTGAAAGTTTTGGTTTTATCCTTGAGAAATATATACCTTTTCTTCTAGATCCTCTGTTCTCTTCTTATTCTTGTTAATACAGGCTTTTTCCTGGATATTTAAATTTTTAATTTTATTATCTAAAGACCTATAATATATTTAAATACAATTTCTAATCTGTTGCTTTCCAATCTATCGCTTTAGGCTAACAGAATTTAACTCATTATAATAAAGAAATTATTTGGTCGTTTTGAACCATCTGTGTCTTTCCTGACTTGGTGATTTCAAATTTTATAATGTTACTTAATTGTAGCCTTTTTACCTTGTTTAAAAGCGATGGTTTAGATATTGACTTCATTGGGCGCTGTGGTGGTTATTAATTTGCCGACTATTTCCAGCTTTCACCTTTTAGACACATGACAGTATATAACTTTCAGGCCTGTTGTGGTTGTGAGGAAGGGTCCATAGGACTAGTTCTGTCTGCTGAATTCTGAGCAAGAGTAATGTATGTCACTTCTGGATCAAACTATTTTCTTATCATTGCAGGTTCTTCTGCAGTTATCTTACAGCTAGGTACAGTGGCTGACATCATTTAAGATGTTGGCTGGCCTGTTAGAACCTAGGTCCTTGAGTCAAGTGAATGATCCTAGCCGACTCTGGCCTACAATTGACATTTATCATAAGCAGCAATAAACTTGTTTCATTTTAAGGTGCTGAGATTTGGGAAGTGTTTGAAACTATAACATAGGGGCTTCCCTAGGGTCTCAGATTGTAAAGAATCTGCCTGCAATGCAGGAGACCCAGGTTCGATCCCTGGGTCAGGAAGATCCCCTGGAGAAGGGAATGGCTACTCACTCCAGTATTCTTGCCTGGAGGATTCCATGGACAGAGGAGCCTGGTGGGCTACAGGCCATGGGGTCACAAAGAGTCAGACACAACTGAGCGGCCCACACACTTTAAAACTATAGCATAACCTAGATTGACTGGAACAAGTTGTGTTTGGTTTGACCTTTTCTGGGTGGTGCTAATGAAATTGGAAATGGCAGTGCTCCACTCAGAGCCCTGCAGATCCCACTAACAATCTACATTCTTTGCCCACCTTCTGTGTGCTTTTACATCTCATAGCATGCACTTCCTTTTCTCATCAGAGGCCTGCCCTCAAGATACTGGTGCCACTTACTCCTGGGAGCCTACAAACCAGTGATTAACTGGCTAATGAAATCCCAGCTTCCTTACCTGCAAAGAGGACAAGTTTGAGATAAACATACCTTCCTGAATTCTCTGTCAGGATCAGTTTGAAGCTACCTCTGTGGGAGCTTACCTGAAATCTCACCCTTGCTTACTGCTTCCCCTTTCTAAGTCTTGCTTTCTTGGCTCCCTGATAAGTTGCTGCTGGGAATTCTCTCTTGATAAGTCTCTTGTGGCTCATGTTAAAACCTGTTCTGTGAAAGCTTACCTAAGATTGGGAATGAAATATATAATATGTAGTTTCATAGCAGTGCTTAAGGAAATGCGCTTGGCTAGACTTTAATCACTGCAGATGGTGACTGCAGCCATGAAATTAAAAGACACTTGTTCCTTGGAAGAAAAGCAATGACCAGACTAGACAGCATATTAAAAAACAGAGACATTGCTTTTCCAAAGGTCAATCTAGTTAAAGCTATGGTTTTTCCAGTAGTCATATATGGATGTGAGAGTTGGACCATGAAGAAAGCTGAGTGCTGAAGAACTGATGTTTTTGAACTGAGGTGTTAGACAAGTCTCTTGAGAGTTCCTTGAAGTGCGAGGAGATCCATCCAGTCCATCCTAAAGGAAATCAGTCCTGAATATTGATTGGAAGGATTGATGTTGAAACTCCAATACTTTGGCCACCTGTTGGGAAGAGCTGACTCATTGGCAAAGACCCTAATGCTGGGAAAGATTGAAGACAGGAGGAGAAGGGGATGACAGAGGACAAGATGGTTGGATCTCATCACCGACTTGATGGACATGAGTTTGAGCAAGCTCTGGGTATAGGTGATGGACAGGGAAGCCTGGTGTGCTTCAGTCCATGGAGTCACAAAGAGTGAGACATGACTGAGTGACTGAACTGAACTGAGACTTTAACTTACCACAGTATATTAGAAAATGCCAAAGTTTAGAAGGTTCCTTTTTAGCTTCAAACCATTTAAACCAGGAATTTTGTCATGTTTAATGTTCTGTTATTTATCGGATTGAAACAGTATTGCTGCTTTAGTTTTTTTAGTAAGACTTGATTTTTATATCATCATTACATCATTTCTTCACTTAGGGTGGTGGACTTGTAATCATTCTATTTGTTTATAGTCCTCAAACATCTTCAGAGCTCAGGTCACATTATAAGATACATTTGGGATTGGGGCAAAGCTTGTGATCACATAAAAAAGCAGAGCTTACTGGCCACACACAGGGGAAATTTACCCATAATCTCTCATTATTGTAGTGCTTTCATAAACTGTTATAACTGGCCATTGATCTTGATGGCATATAAAAGTAAATGGGGAAAACCCCACTTCTTTCTTCTATTGCTGCTTTCGTGTGTAAGACTGTTAAATGTTATTAACAAGATTTATCCTTTTTATATGCTATCCACTTTGGTGTGCAATTCTGAGTGATATTTCTCCTTGCTTTACTTAATTTCTGAAGTGATATTAATATTTATATGTTTGTTTAAAAAGATACAATGCTTTAGCAATTTCAAATGTGGGATTTATTTTGAAGTATTCTTACATATTTTTAGGTCACATTAGGAAAAGCCAAGTGGGAAGCGTATCATCCAGACCAACCTACTGAAATAGTGAGAATCCTTTACTGCATCACCTTATAGGTTAATAGGACTCATACTGACAAGTGAACTGAAAACAGAGCACCACTGCATTGTTTGCTTGGATGTATATCAGACTTTGAAGAAATAATGCATTTCCCTTCTTGGAAAATGTCTCTTATGAGGTGAGGGTCTTGGAACTTTATTTTTTCGGTCAAGGGTAGAAGAAGTGGTGGAGAACTCATATATGTTATGGTTAATGTAATTAAACCCCTGTAAATTTAATTGCTGTTTATATTTTTATCAGCCATTCTAGTTTTTCCTTCTTACATCATTTCTTGAGATAACTTTTACTTACATCTGGTTAATAAGACCAAAAGTTACCAGAAAATCTTTAGAATGCATGCATTTTATATGGATGCAGGTAAAACCCAGCTATCTTTTCTCTGTGCCTCTGAGATAGAGTCAGGGCTAAACAATAAATGATGTATTGGCTCACAGTAAATATTTGGAAAATAATATGCCACCATCTATTACATTTTAACATATATACATATCTTTCGACTTAGCTTATTCATTTTCAGGAATGTAGTATATAAAAATAAAAGTGATAATATATAAAACATATATATATATATATATGTATATAATGGGGGTTTATTTTACCCTTGCTTATCACTTCAAAGACCTGGAATTACTCTGAATATCTAAAAATAAGTGAATGGTTATATAAGTGAAGGTACAATTTCAATAGAGAATGTTTTGCAGCTATTAATATAAATGAGTTAAACTAATACATCCTAATGTGAATAGATGTTCTTGATTTGTAAAAGAGCAGTTCTAGGAAAACAGATATTGTATGAACCAATTTCTCTTAAAAGAAAAAGCTCTCTGTATTGGTAGGAGCATAGAGTCAAGCCTCAAAGAGTATATACTAAAAATTTAACATTTAACTCAGGGGCAGCATAGCTGGGGAAAGAATCTAAGCTAATAACATTTTAATGCTTCTGTATTATTCAGGATGACATAGCAGCTATACATTTCTTTTGTAATTTTGAAAATGATAAAGTTTACAAAGTTTTCTGAAGAATAAGTCAGAGATAAATATAAACGTGTCTACCTCTGTTATTTAGGAAACACTTTCATTCTCATTAAAATTATTTTCTTCTAGGTAAGCATATCTATTTTTCTCTAAGGGTTTCTACTTTTGGCTTTTGATGCCATATTTCTTTTGGAGTATGTAAGCAGGAAGACTCATTTCAGACCTTATTTATATGTTGTATATGTAACTGTTGTATATGATGTAGAAAGAGAGAAGTAACTATGCAAAGGTGACCAAATAAATTTTCATTATACCATGTCACTAGGCAGAGATAGCTCTTCTCCTTTATAAATTCACCTTCAAAGAAACAAAGAGATCAGATATCAAGTGGTGATTTCATAGACATCACTAACACTCACCAAACCTCCTCTTGGTCTTTGCTGCTTCTGGACATACAAAAGTCCAGTTTTCCATTCCCTTAAGTTTAGGCGTGGGCATGAGACTTCCCCAGGCAATGACTGTGAGTCAAAAGAGTAGGCATTATTTCCAGTGACAGCAATACGCCTTCTATTGTTGTCATTGTTTATTACTGCAACATTAACTATCATGCCCAGTTGATAACAGTTACTGAAAAAACTTGAGTTTCTGTGTAATACTTGGATCTTATGCTCTAGGTGTTGTCAGAATTTTGTATATAGGAGACACAACCTTTTAGAATTATCTATGAGATAAAATAATTTTTTAATTATATGAAATTTAATCTCTTACCTAGTGGGCTGTGTCATCAGATAAATCTAGGTTCTTATCTTGACTCAATCATTTGCTTGGTAATGTATGAACTACTCTGCTCATCTGGGTGTCAGTTTACATAAGTGATATCAAAGTATGCATCCTTATATCAGGTGGGTTCTATGAATTAACCAAAGTAATGTATGTGATCCAGTGTTCCATTTGTAGTGTATGCTCAATAACTGTTAGCCACCTGGTAGATCCTTGTGAAAATATTTTAAGTGTGCTTGAGAAAGTAGAGAGAGAGAGCATTAAGATAAAAGGAAGAAAGCGGTTATTGTTAAGAGAAATTCCCAATACCATCAATTTGATTAGCTGTATCCTTTGAGATTATGGAGTAATGTTGAAAGAGTCTATATATATATATAGACTAAGTCCTAGTTCGTTTTCTGTTTTAAATTTATTGAAATACATTATAACTACACTATAGTTTGGAGTCTGTTTCCCATCATCTTCTATCTCACAAGTATTAGGTTCTCAGACAGACAAAATATTGTTCCCCTATCTCCCAATTCTACTTTCCGAGACAGCAAATACCAGGAGATTTGTTAGCAAATAGCAGGGGGATTGGAATTGGAAAATGCTAGTACATATGCTTTCTGGAAATTGAAGTAGTTCACAGACATCATTTATTCACATACCAATGAACGATGGGATGGGAGAGCTGCCATCATGATACGCTGAACTATTTATTTAAATATATCCATGCTGGTTCTGACAGTTGGGATGGAAGTGCTTAGTAACAGTTTTGGAAAGTATGACCTAGGAACACGGATGTAGTCTCTGTCCTTGTATTTTGCAATTGAATTGGTAATGAGACAAGTCTACATCACAACATACTGTTAATATACAAGTGTATCGTGTGACCTCACATGATAGGTGCCTAACTCATCACATGAGAAGGGTGCCTAACTCAGTCTTGAGATATTGGAGAAGGTTTTCCAGAGAGTTTTCTAGTCTGGGATCAAAATGATGATGGGATATATAGCTAGCAAATGATAGTCAAGAGAGTTGTTTTCCTGGCAAATGAAAGTAATTATTGGTTGCTGTAACCAAGAAGTGCAAGTGGTAATTTCATTCCCAGCTGTATCCAGAGGCTCAAATTGTATCATCCTAAACAACACAGAGTGTGGAGGGGTGGAGTTGCTATCAAAAAAAGTGAGTTGGGCCGATAAGTTTCAGAGAGAATTTCAGGAACTCAGTTTTGGGCATCTTCATTTTGAGATGCCAGTGATATTGTCAAATGGGTACGTCAGTAGGACAGCTCAGTTCAGTTGTTCCATTGAGTCCAGCTGTTTGCGACCCCATGGACACCAGCACACCCGGACTCCGTGTCCATCACCAACTCCGGAAGTTTACTCAAACTAATGTCCATTGAGTTGCCATCCAACCATCTCATCCTCTGCCGTCCCCTTCTCCTCCCACATTCAATCTTTCCCAGCATCAGGGTCTTTTCAAATGAGTCATTTCTTCTAATCAGGGGGCCAGAGTATTAGAGTTTCAGCTTCAGCATCAGTCCTTCCAATGAATATTCAAGACTGATTTCCTTTAGAATGGACTGGTTGCTGTCCAAGGGACTCTCAAGTCTTCTCCACCACTGCAGTTCAAAAGGATCAATTCTTCAGCACTCAGTTTTCTTTATAGTCCAACTCTCACATCCATACATGACTACTGGAAAAACTATAGCTTTGACTAGACAGACTTTTGTTGGCAAAGTAATGTCTCTGTTTTTTAATATGCTGTCTAGGTTGGTCATAATTTTTCTTCCAAGGAGCAAGCATCTTTTAATTTCATGGCTGCAGTCACCAATGGCAGTGATTTTGGAACCCCCCAAAAATAGCCTGTCCCTATATCCATTGTTTTCCCATCTATTTGTCATGAAGTGATAGGACTGGATGCCATGATCTTAGTTTTCTGAATGTTGAGGTTTTTTAAATTAATTTATTTTTTAAAATTTTCTTTACATTATTGTGTTGGTTTTGCCATACATTGACATGAATCTGCCATGGGTATGCATATGTTCCCCTTCCAGAAGTTTTAAGCCAACTTTTTTCACTCTCATCTTTCACTTTCATCAAGAGGCTCTTTAGTTCTCCGCTTTCTGCCTTATTGGTGGTGTCATCTGCATAGCTGAGTTAATTGATATTTCTCCCGACAATCTTGATTGTAGTTTGTGTTTTATCCAGCCCAGCATTTCTCATGATGTACTCTGCATATAAGTTAAATAAGCAGGGTGACAATATACAGCCTTGATGTACTCCTTTTCCTATTTGGAAATAGTCTGTTGTTCCATGTCCAGTTCTAACTACTGTTTCTTGACCTGTATACAGATTTCTCAAGAGGCAGGTCAGGTGGTCTGGTATGACAATCTCTTGAAGAATTTTCCACTGTTTGTTGTGATCCACACAGTCAAAGTCTTTGGTATAGTCAATAAAGCAGAAGTAGCTGTTTTTCTGGAACTCTCTTGCTTTTTCGATGATCCAGTGGATGTTGGCAATTTGATTTCTGGTTCCTCTGCCTTTTCTAAATCCAGCTTGAACATCTGGAAGTTCATGGTTCACATACTGTTGAAGCCTGGCTTGGAGAATTTTGAGCATTACTTTATTAGTGTATGAGATAAGTGCAATTGTGTGGTAGTTTGAACATTTTTTGTCGTTGTCTTTCTTTGGGGTTGGAATGAAAATTGGACTTTTCCAGTCCTGTGGCCGCTGCTGAGTTTTCCAAATTTGCTGGCATATTGAGTGCAGCACTTTCACAGCATCATCCTTTAGGATTTGAAATGGCTCAACTGGAATCCCATCACCTCCACTAGCTTTGTTCATAGGAATGCTTTCTAAGGCCCACTTGACTTCACATTCCAGATGTCTGGCTCTAGGTGAGTGATCACACCATCATGGTTATCTGGGTAGTGAAGATCTTTTTAATATAGTTCTTCTGTGTCTTCTTGCCACCTCTTCTTAATATCTTCTGCTTCTGTTAGGGCCGTACCATTTCTGTCCTTTATTATGCCCATCTTTGCATGAAATGTTCCCTTGGTATCTCTAATTTTCTTGAAGAGATCTCTAGTCTTTCCCATTCTATTGTTTTTCTCTATTTGTTTGCACTGATCTCTGTGAAAGGCTTTCTTATCTCTCCCTGCTATTCTTTGTTCAAATGGGTATATCTTTCCTTTTCTCTTCTCTTCTTTTCACGGCTATTGGTAAGGCTTCCTTGGACTGCCATTTTGCCTTTTTGCATTTCTTTTTCTTAGAGATGGTCTTGATCACTGCCTCTTATACAATATAAGGCAGTTGGCTGTATAAATTATGAAAATGGCTGTAAATACACATTGTGAGTTTTTAGTGTGTATATAGACAGTATTTAAAGCTGTGAAGTGGGATAAGATTATTGTAGGTTTGAGAATAGATAGAAAAGATCCCAGGGATCATTCCCTGAGATTCCAACATGGAAGAGTGGGGAAGAGAAACAGTAAAGAATATCAAAGTGAGCATCTGTAGATATAGGATAAAAATCAGGAAATTGTATTCTTGGGAGCAGAGATATATAAATATAAAACATGGAAGGGATAAAAGAGAAAGACATTCACAGGCCCCCTCCAGAAACCTGTGTCTGTGCCTTAATAATCAGCCTTCTACCAGTGTTAGGAATGGAACTCACATATTCCCAGAAAAGGTCATCCTTCCTTTTTCTGTGTTTCCCCATTCTCTCTAATGGACAAAGAACAGTTTGAGCTAACTATAGAGGTATTGATTTATTTAATAGGTAAAAGTCAGGAAGGAAATAAACAATACTACGGAAGACTCAGCAAGTAATTACTGCCTTTATTTTCTTTCTCTTGAATCCTTCAAACCCAAGTTCCAAGGGATAGCTGAGGAACTAAAATACGTGTATCAGAGGTATTATGGATTCCAGACCACTGTAATAAAGTGAATATTACAATGAAACAAGTCACATGTATTGTTTGATTTCTCAATGCATATAAAAGTTATTTATACTACACTGAAATCTATTAAATGTGCAATAGCATTATGTAAAAAAATACCAATGTATACATTGCAATTTAAAAATATCTGATTCCTAAAAATTCTAACCATCATCTGAGCCTTCAGTAACTTGTAGTGTGCTTAGTTGCTCAGTCATGTCCAACTCTTTGTGACCCCATGGACTGAAATCCACCAGGCTTCTCTGTCCATGGGAATTCTCCAGGCAAGAATACTAGAGTGGGTTGCCATGCCCTCCTCCAGGAAGTTGCAGTAGGAATATCAAAGTTCACTGATCACCATAAAAATTTGATAATATTGAAAATGTTTATATATTGCAAGAGCTACTAAAATGTGACATACATACAGTCCAGGAAGTAAGCAAATGCTGTTGGAAAAATAGTGCCAATCGACTTGCTCAACACAGAATTGCCACAAACCTTCAATTTGTAAAACTTCAGTGTTGAAGAAGTGTAATTAAACAAGGATTGCCTGTAGTAAGTTGTTCTGCCTCACCTTCCTTGACCACAGATGTCTCTGCCACCAAATAGTTCTAAATCTACTCGTTGACATTAATTAATATTCCTATAAAGGTCAAGAGTCAGAATGTTTTAAGTAAAGGTGATTTTTTTAGTTTAATACTTTTCACCAGAATGTAGGTGTGTAACGAAACTTAATGGACAAAAAGATGTGAGATACAGGCAGTGAACAAAAAACCCTCATAATCAGGAGAACTGAATCCTCTGCTTGGATGAGTCGTGAACAAAATTTCAAATATGGGAGTAGACAAGCTTTACATCCAGACAGTCTGACTCTAGAGCCTATATTCCCAACCAGAGCTTGAACTCTGTTTTAGACCCTTCTGAAGATAATACACGTGAAAGTGATTGGGCAACTTTAAAAGCATTCTGCACATAAAGATACTATTATCTCTCTCTCTCTGTCTTTTTTTCCCCTTATTTCAGAGATCAGTCAGGAACATCTGGACACCACTTACTCTCTGGACACCCTGTCAAAGATTCCTTTCTAAAGAATCTCTGTGTGTGTGCACACCCCCGTATATGTGTGAAAAATACTGGTTGCTTTAGATGGATTTGTTGAGTCTGTTTAGAAAATGTTTTTCTTTTCTAAGCACCCATTGGCCTTATTGTCACTAGATGGCAGAAACAGATCCTGCTTCTGTGGGAAAATGAGAGTTCGTTTTGCATTTGAGGAGGGCACAAAAAAGCTTCCCACAGACAGTGTTTACAGGCTTTCTTTATTTTGACATTTCTTCTGAATACATTAATGTTTTAGAAATTCCCTGTTAGGTCCCCTGCAGGGGTATGCTGCAAAGTGATCTTGGCTTACACAGAAAAAGGATGGTTTGCATTATGTACTTTGTGGTTCAGTTTATAATTTTAGAATTGAATACTACTTTATTTAAGATGGGGGGTGCAGAGTGGGAAGGGGGTGGAGTTATAGACTAAGAGAAATCAAGATGCTGTCTTACAATACCAAAGTGCCGCTACCAGAATATTTTCTCTGAGCCAGAGATGCCTTCATTATAATTCACTCTCTTTAGAATAAGGGAATTGACAGTCGAGGTGTCAAATATAAATATATTTTAAAATTCTCTATGTGAATTTCCATACGGGTGAGAGAATGATTTTTTTCTTTCCCTTTTCTGCAAAGTAGTTATTGCTTCAGAGTGCTGTTAGTTTCTTATAAAACTAAATGATTGAGGCAGTATTTATTTTAAAAGCCAAGCTGATGCTCTAGAGGCTTTACAAACAATGTGTTACCATCCAACCATTGATCTCTAATTGCTCACATAACCAATTATGACCTTCCTTTAAAACTCCCAAATAGAATTGTCTTAATTCAAAGAAGGCTATTACAGCATCTTGAGGCTGAAATTATGGATTAAAGGTTATGTCCTATACATTTGTTCTCATGTACCTTTGAACACATTTTAAAGCATAATCTTATATTAAAAATAGTTTTGTTCCTCTCGGAAAAAAATTTAATTCTCTTAGGATTAAAGGACAGTTTTAGTTTTATATTTACTTGCTTAAAATTCAACTTTAAAATATATGTGTCATTGTAGTTGTGGCTGTGGGAATTCCAAAACCATAGGAAGAAATGCTTGGTGAATTCATTTGCATACCAATACCCAGAATGCTTTTCCAGCTCACTGCTATTTAATCGAAGTCAGCTGGTGTCAGAGCTCTGGGAACAAGCTGAACCGTTTTGACGTGCTTCTCTGTGCATGTACTGAGTTCTTTTTCTGCACCAAGTACACAATGAAAACTCCAAAATGATTACTGCTGTGAATTTTTTATAGACTTGACATTTTTTTGATCTGCATTTTCTTTACAACTTTCTTTCAACCCTTCCTATGAAACATTATTATTGTGATAAAACTCTGATAAGCGGGTCCAGGACTAATTACCTGGAATCTAAGTTAACTTGAATAACTTGTGACTCAGAACACATATTCTTCAATTAAAAATAAATTCAACTCAGAGAGAGTGGTGTAAGATTGGGAATCTCTACAGGTTTGATGCTGGAAGTTGATGAGGTCTCATGCAAGTCAGGGATACAGTAGGTCTATTTTAAATCATGTTTAAATGGTACTGATCAGAGTAAAGTGCTAGGGAGGTAGAACGTGCGAGTTTTCTGGAGAGTGTGTCAGAAGGAAATCAATTATGGCTCTTTGGTGATATTAAGAATTACGTATTATGGCATGGCAATAACACTGTGGATATGGTTTTTAAGCATCATATTTTAGAGATACATAAAAAAATATTTACAGGTTAAATGATGATATCCAAGATTTGCTTTAAAATAACATGGGAGAGATGAGTAGGGTTACAGATGAAATACAAATGCCATGTGTTGGATATGGGCAATGGATATATGGGGGTTTTTAATAATTGCTCTGTTTACTCTTGTGTCCATTGAAAATGTTCTGCAATAAAATATTTTTAAAAGGAAAGGTAAAGAAATAAGTCACATAGGACTTAAGCATTTGCATTTACTCTAAATTTTCTTTCAAAAAACAGTGATTTGTGTCTTTAGGTATTATATCACATACATCTGTGTGAAAGGAGGTTATTTCCTCAATTAATAAATAAGAAAAATGAAGCTATGTATTCATTTTTGACCCCTCCCAGCTGCTCCAGAGCTTATTCTCTCTCTCCTGAATCTGTGTTTAAGTTCTCTTTTCTAGATGCTATTTAGTGGTGGTAAAAGTCTCTTTCATCTTGTAAAGTTATCTTGGTCTTCACATCCTCTTCTTATCACTCTCTCTCTTGTTTTCATAAGAATTTGTCTACTTTCTCTATTCCTTTCTTGCCCTGTCATTCTTTAAAAAAAAAAAAGTGAGATAAATGGATTCAAAGAAGTGTCAATTACCTGTGAATAAATGGAATACTACCAGTAACTTAAATTTTTAATGTAGCTCTCCTTACTCATATATCATTTATATCCTATTATATATAATGCAATATGATAGACATCATATTTAAATTTTTGTTTTTGCTGTGTTCTTGTTTATTGTTTTGCCACTATGTGTATAATGCTAAACACTATTTTTTTTTACTTTTAACTGCTTGATAATATCTTACACAGTGGATAATTCTGTAGTGTTCTTCCATGTTATGCTTTTGAGATTCATCTATGTTGTGTGGAGTTCCTTTGATTTTGCAAATCCATTATATTGTGCTCCATCAGATTCTCATATCATTTATATTTATCTGTTTTTTTGTTTGTAGACATTTACTTCCAGTCTTTGTGCTCTTAAAAATAATACCATGTATTTGCACATCCTGGTATATTTGCATATGCTATACGTGTGTATGGATTGCTATAGGACACTTTTGGGTCATAGAACATGTGTATCTTTGATTTTTCTAAGTAAAGACAGATTGTTTCCTAGGTGTGTAAAGTAACCGGCAGTGTTTCAGTGTTCCTCTGGTTTCATGTTATTGCATTGGCAGTACTTGATATTGTTGAAATGGAATATTTTTTGTTAATCTGGTGTACTGGTATGTGAAATAACAGAATTTTCTTAATTACTAAGAAGATTGAGCTGCTTTTCCTGTGTTTGCTTTGCCAATCAAGTTTCCTACAATGTGAATTATCTCTTCAAGATATTTGGCAATTTCTATTTAGTTTTCTATTTTTATAACATAGATTCTTAGGAATTGTGGCCACTCTCCAAAACATCCAATTATAGTTGCTGCTAATGTCATCTTCAGTTGAGGTCTTTTCTGAACCCAGTGATAACAATTCCAATGGACAATTTTAAGTCTTCATTTTACTTGATTTTCTTCTTTTCAGTTGTATTTTAAAACTCCTTTTTTCCATGACATTATAGTCTCCTGATTTTTCAACTCTAACTTTCCTCAGTCTTTGCCTGCTTCTTTTCTATTCTTTATTTTTAAGTCAATTTCTATAAACTAGAACACTATTAACTAGTGTTCTTCAGATTACCATCCTGAACTCTCTTCTCTTTTCATTATTCACTGTATACCAGGGCTTTTGTATAAGTGATGACTTCTGCCTAAAACCTAAAATACATTCTCTTCCCTCCCCTCTGCAAACTCTCTTTGTTACCTTTTTTTCCTCTTGAACTTCTTCCCCTCTGTCTCTCTCATCCCCTTTCTTTTTCTCCTCCACCGTTACCCAATCCTCAATGATTTTAACACTCATTTAGTACCCTGTTTTTCAGATTCAGTAAAAATTGCCCTGGGAGTTCTCCAACATCTCAGTTCAGATTTTATAATCTTTTCACACTCTATGTATTCCTTGTATGTCTAGTCATTCTTGCTATTGTTTCTTGACCACATGCCTCACTAGATACAAAGATTCATATGTTGAAATCCACACCTGCTTCCCCTGGTCTCAATATCATTTCTGTTATATCACTTCAGTTCAGTTCAGTCACTCAGTCGTGTCTGACTCTTTGCGACCCCATGACTGCAGCACTCCAGGCCTCCCTGTCACCACCAACACCCAGAGTCCACCCAAAGCCATGTCCATCGAGTCGGTGATGCCATCCAGCCATCTCATCCTTTGTCGTCCCCTTCTCCTCCTGCCCCCAATCCTTCCCAGCATCAGGGTCTTTTCCAATGAATCAACTCTTCGCATGAGGTGGCCAAAGTATTGAAGTTTCAGCTTCAACATCAGTCCTTCCAATGAACACTCAGGACTGATATCCTTTAGGATGGACTGGTTGGATCTCCTTGCAGTCCAAGGGACTCTCAAGAGTCTTCTCCAACACCACAGTTCAAAAGCATCAATTCTTCGGTGCTCAGCTTTCTTCACCATCCAACTCTCACATCCATACATGACGACTGGAAAAACCGTAGCCTTGACTAGACAGACCTTTGTTGGCAAAGTAATGTCTTTGTTATATAGTAGGATCTTAATAAATATTCTTGAATAAAAGGATAAGCAGACTTAGGCCTATGACTTTACCTAAGTGAGATGGTGGTAGCATTTAGCAATACAGGGAGTTTAAGAGACAAAAGAGTTTATAGAAGAAGATGAAGAGTTTGATTTTGGATACATGATGTTCAAAATACTTTTGAGTGAGACATTCAAGAAGAGGGACAGTAGGATGCTTGATATGAGGATCTGAAACTGAGGAGAGCAATATCAGTTGGGATTATTGACCCATAAGTTGTCACTATGTAGGGGATATATGGAATAATGAGAAAAGAAATGATTTGCTCATGTAGCCTGAAAAAGAGGACCATACAGAAGTGTAACTGGCAGTGATCTAGTCCAATTCAGCACTTTTCTCATTATAGGCAGATTTTCTTAGCTCAATCCATTAGACCTAAGAGTCACTGAGTTACAGAAGGAAATACTTAATTCTGTAACATTTCTAAACACCTATTTCCTTATTTCTATGTAATCGGTCTGAGCAGTCCAGCGTCTGTACAATAGCAAGACGTACGTGTGTGTGTTTATTGTTTTTAAATAATTTCACTTCTTACAGCCCTAGAATGGTGTCCTAAGACACTCAGAATAAAACCCAAGGTCTTTATATCATGGCCTGTACTGTCTTCCGCCTCTCTGCACGTCACCTTTTTCCTCACTCTCTCCTTCTACTTTCTCATCTGCTCTGCCCACACCGGCCACCATGGAGATGTTCTCCCCCTGGCCACAGCAAGGACACGTTCCCCTCACATATTTGCCTAGCTTGTTTCCTCTTTTGTTATTGTTTCTGGGCACATGTCACCTTGAAAGAATGGTTTCAGTTGACTTCTATCTAAAATAGCAGTCTCAGCCATTACACTCTGTTCTTTCTTCTGCATTTATTTATTTTTCTGTGTCTTCCTTATCAATTTAACTTCTGTTTCTTCTCCATCCCTCTCCTGAATGTAATAAGGTTAAGGAGAGTGAGAATTACTGTTTAGCTCACTCTAAAAACCTCAGTTCTAGAACAGTGCTTATCACTTAAAAGCCACTCAATAAATGCCCGTTAAATGACTGAATATAAGAAAACAGAATAGAAGAAGCAGAAGTGATATGGTGTGGTGGTTAACTGCAGGGATTCTGAAGTTCACATGCCTATGTGACTCCATCATTCACTAGTTGGGGAAATTACTTCAACTCTCAGTACCTCATTTACCTTATATTTAAATGAATATCTCCATTCCACTTTATATGGTTGCCATGAGGATAGAAAAGATATTACACAGAAATCCATTGTTCCAAGGCCTGGTGCATAGTCAGCACTCAATAAACATTTAAATATCATTAATAGTAGCAACCCAAATCAATTCAGTTTATGGAGTGTACCATTTATTTAGAAAATATTTGTTCAGTACCATTACATGTTAGGTATTTTTCTTGAGATTAGGATCACGATGATTAATATAGATAAACCTTATCTATATTATATATAACAGATATACTTTAAAAACTTTCTTGAGACCAGAATTTAAAGATACTTTGAATCCACTTGAAATTTATTATCAAATATCCAACATTCAAAGACACTTTTGAAGAGTAGCATATTTTTCTTTTTAACTTTTCACATACATAAATAGTAATTCAAATTCCCGTCAGGGCTTGTCAATTGATATTTACTAAAACTCTAACTCTGGGAAAATTCTCCCCTCAGCTTGTATACTATTGATCCTTGGCTCAATGAAAAGAAACATAAAAATCTTCTAATAATTATACTTTTACTCCAAAATCTGGCTTACAAGCATAGAAAGTAGTCAATGATAAATTCAAGATACTGCCCCTTTCTCATTTATCTTACTTTAAATGTTATTCATCTGTGCATTTCTTTCTTGTGAATTGAGGAAGCAGTGAGTAAGTGTGGTTTATGACTTAAAATAACTTGTGTAAAAGTTTAAAAAACTATTCATGCTTCTCCAGCCATACCTTTTACACTAAGCATGTGTTCAGGCAAATACCAGGTAATGCTTCTTGGAGACCAAGTTTTCTTAGGATGCTCCCTTTCTGGTTTTCTTTCTAAACTCCTTTACAGGAACTGTGATGGATCACCTAATCCCTTGCTGTCACCTCGTGAGTTGTGTTTGTTAGTTGGCTCCTGAATGATATTTTCTGGGCCCAGCAGCATATGATTGAATCCTAATTTCCTCAGCGTTTAAAAAAATCAAATTAATTTTTAGAAAACAAGCTAAAGGCCTATCTTCAGACCAGTTCTGATATGTTTCCCAGGAAATTAACAATAAATCTGGTCTTATGAGTAGTTGTTATAATTTAAGCAGCATTAAATAGTTTTCTCTTCTCATCCCATTCCCCCAGACAAAAACAGTTCCACCAATTGGTAGAGTCTAAAATGCACACTTAATTCCTGCAAATTTTTCAGTCTTTTATTTATTTATTTATTTATTTTGCTGCCATGATGGGTATGCACAGACAATGCCCCATTTTCCATCTCTGGATTATTTCTTCTTCTTCTTCTTCTATTTTAATTAGTTTTGCCATACAATGACATGATATCACCATGGGTGTACATATGCTCCCCCTCCAGAACCCCCCTCCCTCCTCCCTCCCTCCTCCCTCCCCCCGGGAAATCTCAGTGCACCAGCCCCGAGCATCAATCCTGGGCTGGCGATTGATTAGACATATGATAATTAACATGTTTCAATGCCATTCTCCCATATCATCCCACCCTTGCCCTCATCCACAGAGTCCATGAGTCTGTTCTATACATCTGCGTTCCTTTTGCTGTCTCGCCTGCTGGGTTCTCGTTACTGTCTTTCTAAATTCCATATATATGCGTTAGTATACTGTATTGTTGTTTTTTCTTCTGGCTTACTTCACTCTGGATAATAGGCTCCAGTTCCGTTCACCTGAGTAGAACTGATTCAAATGAATTTTTTTTTAATGCTGAGTAATATTCCATTGTGTATATGTACCACAGCTTTCTTATCCATTCGTCAGTTGATGGGCATCTAGGTTGCTTCCATGTCCTGGCTATTGTAAACAAAGCAGTGATGAACATTGGGGTACACGTGGCTCTTTCAATTCTGGTTTCCTCGGTGTATATGCCCAGCAGTGGGATTGCTGGGTCAAATGGCAGGACTATTTGCAGCTTTTTAAGGAACCTCCACACTGTTTTCCATAGTGGCTGTACTAGTTTGCATTCCCACCAACATTGTAGGAGAGTTCCCTTTTCTCCACATCCTCTCCAGCATTTATTGCTTGTAGATTTTTGGATGGCAGCCATTCTGACTGGTATAAAGTGATACCTCATTGTGGTTTTGATTTGCATTTCTCTGATAATGAGTGATGTTGAGCATCTTTTCATGTGTTTGTTGGCCATTTTTAGGTCTTCTTTGGAGAAATGTCTGTTAAGATCTTTGGCCCACTTTTTGATTGGGTCATTTATTTTTCTAGAATGGAGCTGCAGGAGTTGCTTGTATATTTTTGAGATTAATTGTTTGTCCGTTGCTTCATTGGCTATTATTTTCTCCCATTCACCTTGCTTATAGTTTCCTTTGTTGTTCAGAAGCTTTTAATTAGCTCCCATTTGTTTATTCGTGCTTTTATTTCCAGTATTCTGGGAGGTGGGTCATGGTCATGGAGGATCCTGCTTTGGTTTATGTCAGAGAGTGTTTTGCCTATGTTATCCTCTAGGAGTTTTATAGTTTCTGGTCTTATGCTTAGATCTTTGATCCATTTTGAGTTTATCTTTGTGTATGGTGTTAGAAAGTGTTCTAGTTTCATTCTTTTACAAGTGGCTGTCCAGTTTTCCCAGCACCACTTGTTAAAGAGGTTGTCTTTTCTCCATTGTATATTCTTGCCTCCTTTGTCAAAGATAAGGTGTCCATAGATGCGTGGATTTATCTCTGGGCTTTCTATTTTGTTCCATTGATCTATATTTCTGTCTTTGTGCCAGTACCATACTGTCTTAATGACTGTGGATTTTTAGTATAGCCTAAAGTCAGGTAGGTTGATTCCGCCAGTTCCATTCTTATTTCTCAAGATTGCTTTGGCTATACGAGGTTTTTTTGTATTTCCATACAAATTGTGAAATTATTTGTTCTAATTCTCTGAAAAAGACATCTGGTGCCGTGTTTAAATACAAGTTGTCACAAAGGAGTAGAATTTCAAGTCTTTATTACATTATCATTCTGCTTTCACACTTCAATCTTTATTACACTGTCACTCTTCAGAAATATCTGGGTGGCTGGAGAGGTGGGAGATAGTGTCTGGGTGCTTAGGAAGGGGGCATTGTCAGAGAGGGGAGAGACGTTGCGGTAGGGACTATGAGAATGCCAAAGAGCATGTCATGTATTTTACAGTTTTTCCTTAACCTTCCATGAGAAGAAAGATTTAGATCTGTGCGTAGCCTAATAAAATGTAGTTACAATCCCAAAATTTAAAATAAAGAGTATTTTTAAATTAATTAGGCTTTCATTGCTACTTCTACTTTTCTTAATGGGAGGACAGAATATTTGAAAAAAATGTGTAGTCTTGCTAAGTTCTTCCTTTGACATAAAAACTCTTAATTTCAAAAAACATTTCCAATTAAATTTGTGAGTCAGTGACCAACTTTCTACTAAGCACATAGTGATATGAAGATTTAGGGTTGCCAATATCAGATTATAAATCAACTGACGAATGGATAAGAAAGCTGTGGTACATATACACAATGGAATATTACTCAGCATTAAAAAAAAATTCATTCGAAGCAATTCTACTCAGATGGATGAAACTGGAGCCCATTATCCAGAGTGAAGTAAGCCAGAAGCAAAAACAACAATACAGTATATTAACACATATATATGGAAGTTAGAAAGACGGTAATGAGAACCCAACATGCGAGACAGCAAAAGGAACGCAGATGTATAGAACAGACTCGTGGACTCTGTGGATGAGGGCAAGGGTGGGATGATATGGGAGAATGGCATTGAAACATGTTAATTATCATATGTCTAATCAATCGCCAGCCCAGGATTGATGCTCGGGGCTGGTGCACTGAGATTTCCCGGGGGGAGGGAGGAGGGAGGGAGGAGGGAGGGGGGTTTTGGAGGGGGAGCATATGTAAACCCATGGTGATATCATGACATTGTATGGCAAAAACAATAAAAAATAAATAAATAAATAAATAAATGACAGTCTTAATAGTGACATACATTTTCAATAACTTTAGCCCAAGATATACCTCTGTTGTCGCCATAAGTATATTTTTGCATCAACATGCTTCAACTTTCTCCCAAAAGATTTTGTGAGCTAAGCCTCATGATTGTTTCTAAATGAAAAAGCTTAACATTGTCATTAGCAAACTAGTTATAGAGCTCATGACTAAAAGAATTATGAAACTCCTAGGGATGAGCTGGAGATTTTAGTAGTGTGCTTAAAATGAAGGCGAGAAATTAGATTCAGTGCTGAGAGAAGAGAATACTTTTTAGCAGTACACATCTGTTACATGGCTGCAACAAACCAGGTTCCATACCAGATGAAAACAGCAAATCCCTGCTAGTCAAGAAGTGTATAACATGTTGAAAAAGTAAGTTCAACAAGCAAGTAAGCAGTTCTTTAATAGGCACTGTAAAAGAAGCCAAAGAGGTATCTTAGAGAGAACCTTCAGCTCTAGCTTGAATGTTGCTCAAGAATTTGGGAGAAAAAGAAGGATATTGTAGCAGGAGGGAAGCATGTGCCCAGGAGAAGGCATGCTGGGTGTGCTAAGGTGTCTAGTAAAGCAGGATGAGAAAGATGCCAAGGAGGGCTGAGAAGTATACAAGAGAGGAAGGGGCTTTGAAAGGCACAGTTAGGAGCATGGACTTCATCCTGTAGAAACCATACCATTGTAGAAAACCATAGCTTTAGAAAGACACCTAGGTGCATTTTGAAAGAGTTTGGAGTCAGAATAACATGGCTTTGATGAAGGCCATAATGATGAAATCAAAGGAAACCGGTTAAAGTGGAGCTTGCCAGCAGACAAGAAGAATTTGCCAGTTGGTTTAATTAACTGACTGGCTAGAAATTGAAAGGAAGGGAGAAGCAGTATCTGACTTGGACAGCCAACTCAAGGGTGGAGAGAGAAAACCTGAGTAAAAGGATTTGTGACTTGAGCACATTTAACTGATGGTTAACTGGATCTGTGGATAAAATGGGGAGTTTAATAACAGATTTATTACTCTATAAAGGGATCTGTCCAGTTACAGGCTATTTGAAGTTATCGGGAATAGGAATGGGATTACACAGAGAGTGATTCACGTGAGGCTAGAATGAACTAAGAGAGTACAAGACAAACATCAAAATTTAAGATGCTTGCAGATAAGACAGACCTCCAAAAGGAGGAAAATAGTGTGGTGAGAAAGTGAGTGGAGAAAGAAAAGAACATTGCATTATCAAAGGGAGGAAAAACTTTCAAAAACTTGGGAACAAGGAAAATGAGAACTTTAGATGTGACCCTTGACTTTCCCTCATAGCTCAGTCGTCAAGGAATCTGCCTGCAGTGCAGGAGATCTGGGTTCAATTCCTGGGTCAGGAAGATCCCTGGAGAAGGAAATGGCAACCCACTCCAGTACTCTTGCCTGGAAAATCCCATGGACAGAGGAGCCTGGCAGGCTACAGTCCATGGAGCCACAAGAGTTGGACACGACTTAGTGACTAAACCACCACCACCACCACCTTGACTTCGATGATTAAGATGATAGTTACTGATCTTAACAAAAGTATATTTACTGAATAGGAATCAAATGCTAGTGGTTAGGTGGGAATTACGGAAATTGAACAGTGGATGTATATCATTTTAGAAGCTTAATTCTGAAAGAAAGAAGAAATAAAAAAGAAAAAAATGTGATTTAAAGAGTGGGCAAGCACGAAATATACATATTTTTAATCTTACTTTTTTCCCTTTCATTTTCAAGGAAGATGAGTGAAGTGGAAATGAATCCCTCAGAATAAACATGGACATTGATATTAAACACTTTGTGAAAAATTCCTATTTCTTTTCTGTTATGATTTTGATCAGTAAAAACTAGATCACTTAGTGGTACCACTGATTTAGATAAGAGGCAAAGGTCTGTTCTTGAATATAAATAGGGCTGTTCCTCCCCACCCCCGGAAGCAGCATGGGATGAGGTTATAATGTTTTAGGAATAAATCATTTTGTTAAAATAAGAGGCAGGAAGTTGAGGAAATAAATTCCAGATGACCTTAGTTTCCAGATATATACTGAGAATAAAGTAGGTAAAAGTTTAATATTCATTTCAAAAGAATAATAAAACTTTGGACAACTACTCTAGAAATGGAAAAGGGAACTAATTAAAGTCATTTAAAATTACTTATCAACCTAGAGGGCATTGTTAAAATCAGAAGCCCTATATTTATAAATGTATCAGATGATATGTTTCTGTGATGTTTTCCTAACACAGCTCACTATGTATGTTGGAATGTAGAGAGTGGATGACTGGGCTTATCGAGAACTAAATACTTGTGGGACAGGAACACAGGAGTTATGAGCCTAAGGAGTTGAGATGCTAGCAAGAGAGAGACTTAATATGCTAGCCAAGGATTCTAGGCTGAAAAAGGAGGAAGGTAAAGTCAGGAGAAAACCCATTTAGAGACCTGGAAAACAAGGGTGTTGTGTGGTATTCCTGGAAGCTTGGATACTTGGGGGAAATAGTCAAGCACCTTTTTCAAAAGTGTTGGGAACTGCGTACTTCAGTTCTATTGTTAAGGACTGAGTCATTGAGAAAAGTAACAGTGAAAATGAAAATGGCCTTGAGGATATAGGGAAATGACCTAACAAAACATATCAGAATGAGTTTCAATTGATATAAGTGCAAAGTTGACATCCTTTGGGGGCAAAAACTGAATGATACAAATACAGAGTAGAGAAGTAGATAAAGTCAAGTGAAAAAGAATAGATCTGGGTAATACCTAAACCAAGGTCTGTGCATTTAAGGCAGTTAAACGGAGGAACTGTGTTTCAGAGTCAGAGCTGTGTTTGAGTGTCTCCTGAGGAGGTACGGGTCAGCAGTGGCCTGCCGCAGGGGCAGGGGCTCTGGGTGCAGCAGACCTCGGTCCGGCATAAGCCCTCCTGGAGGAGGTCGCCATTAACCCACCACAGAGCTGCCAGAACTTACACAGGACTGGGGAACAGACTCTTGGAGCGCACAAACAGAACCTTGTGTGCACCAGGACCCAGGAGAAAGGAGCAGTGACCCCACAGTAGACTGACCCAGACATGCCCGAGAGTGTCCAGGAGTTGCGGGCAGAGACGTGGGTCAGCGGTGGCCCGCTGCAGGGTCGGGGGCGCTGAATGTGGCAATGCGTGCACGGGACCTTCTGAAGGAGGTCGCCATTACCTTCATTACCTCCACCATGGTTTGGCCTCAGGTCAAACCACAGGAAGGGAACACAGCCCCAGCCATCAACAGAAAACAGGATTAAAGATTTACTGAGCATGGCCTTGCCCATCAGAACAAGACCTGGTTTTCCCCTCAGCTTCCATTAGGAAGCTTCCATAAGTCTCTTATCCTTATCCATCAGAGGGCAGACAGAATGAAAATCACAATCACAGAAAACTAACCAAACTGAGTAGAATTCTAGTTGAGCTATTTCAAATCCTAAAAGATGATGCTGTGAAAGTGATGCACTTAATATGTCAGCTAATTAGGTAAACTCAGCAGTGGCCACATGACTGGGATTGTTAGTTTTCATTCCAGTCCCAAAGAAAGGCAATGCCAAAGAATGCTCAAACTACTGCACAATTGCACTCATCTCACACACTAGCAAAGTAATGCTCAAAATTCCCCAAGCCAGGCTTCAACAGAATGTGAATCATGAATTTCCAGATGTTCAAGCTGGATTTAGAAAAGGCAGAGGAACCAGGGATCAGACTGCCAGAGTTCCAGAAAAACATCTACTTCTGCTTTATTGACTATGCCAAAACCTTTGACTGTGTGGATCACAACAAACTGTGGAAAATTCTGAAAGAGATGGGAATCCCAGACAACCTGACCTGCCTCCTGAGAAATCTGTATGCAAGTCAAGAAGAAACAGTTAGAACTGGACATGGAACAACAGACTATTTCCAAATAGGAAAAGGAGTACGTCAAGGCTGTATATTGTCACCCTTCTTATTTAACTTGTATGCAGATTACATCATGAGAAATGCTGGGCGGGATGAAGCACAAGCTAGAATTAAGATTGCTGGGAGAAATATCAATAACCTCAGATATGCAGATGACACCATCCTTATGGCAGAAAGCCATGAAGAACTAAAGAGCCTCTTGATGAAAGTGAAATAGTAGAGTGAAAAACTTGGCCAGAAAGTCTACCTTTGGAAAACTAAGATCATGGCATCTGGTTCCATCACTTCATGGCAAATAGATAGGGAACAATGGAAACAGTGTCAGACTTAATTTTGGGGGGCTCCAAAATCACTGTAGGTGGTAACTGCAGCCATAAAATTAAAAGATGTTTGCTCCTTGAATGAAAAGCTATGACCAACCTAGACAGCATATTAAAAAGCAGAGACATTACTTTGCCAACAAGATCTGTCTAGTCAAACTATGGTTTTTCCAGTAGTCATGTATGGATGTGGGATTTGGACTATAAAGAAATCTGAGTGCTGAAGAATTGATGCTTTTGAACTATCGTGTTGGAGAAGATTCTTGAGAGTCCCTTGGACTGCAAGGAGATCTACCCAGTCCATCCTAAAAGAAATCCTGAATATCATTGGAAGGACTGATGCTGAAGCTGAAGCTGAAGCTCCAATACTTTGGCCACCTGATGCGAAAAATTGACTCATTGAAAAATACCTTGATGCTGGGAAAGGTTGAAGGCAGTGGAGAAGGGGACGACAGAGGGTGATATGGTTGGATGGCATCACCAACTTGATGGATGTGAGTTTGAGTAAGCTCTGGGAGTTGGTGATCGGCAAGGAAGCCTGGCATGCTGCAGTCCATGGGGTCGCAAAGAGTTGGACACAACTGAGCAACTGAAATGAACTGAACTGAAAGGGAAGAAACAACCCAAGTAGATTCTTTTCTTTTAAGCAGTTTGGGAAATTTGAAGGTTTTTTTTTTTTTTTTTTGGAAAAAGCAGTTGGATTTGATAGGCAAGAAGTGAAAGTGAAATTTTTAAAAAAATTTATTTATTTATTTTATTTTATTTACATTATATTGTTGGTTTTGCCATACACTGACATGAAACTGCCATGGGTATACATATGTTCCCTTCCAGAACCCCCCTCCCACCTCCCTCCCGATTCCCTCTCTCTGGGTCATCCTGGTGCACCAGCCCTGAGCATCAAACCTGGGCTGGCGATTGATTTCACATATGATAATTAACATGTTTTTAATTATCAGAAAGAAATTAAATCTCTGAAGGTTTCTCTCATCTCTACCCATAAAAGAAACAACAGCCTTTCAAGAGCAATGTGCCAAGAAATCATTTGTAGTATAGACAGATGTGTTTATTTCAGGCAAAACACCAGGAATCTATATAAATGTTCTTAGCATAGTTTAGGTTATGACTTTTATTTTGTTAGGAGTACTAAGTAAAGTATGACTTCTACAGAAATAGATGATTATATACAAAGCAAGCATTAGCTAGTTTGTTTTTTAAGGTATTCGAGTAGAATTTACAATCATGCAGTACATTGAATGGAGTAATAATGATGATTCATGAATGGATCAAACCACAGGTCTCATATTTGATGTGCATGCAGTCTGATTCTAGGCCACAAAGCCAGACTTTGACATGGGCCCTTTCCTTTTACTGTTCTCCTGAGCCAGAGTTGTCATCAAGCAATGCTCCCAGGTCAGCTGGATCTGCCACAAACCGTCTGTTTTTCCTCCTCCTTCATGATGCCCATTACAGAAGAGTTTCAAGTCCTCAACTTCACCTTTAGGGAATCTATATATCATTTAATGAAACATCCAATGGCACAGTTTTAGGATGATGTTGGCCATAACAAAAAGTGTTTGGGGGAGTTCTAGCAGTTTTATTTTTAAAGAAATTATAATCATATCAACATTATTTATTATTAGAAGAAGTCCATGCTCCCAAGGAGCAAACAGTTAACACAAATTGAGCAGTTACTCTGTGCCAGGTAATGTGCACATTTAATTTAAATGCATCATTTCACCATCTTGGGATGTAATTATAATTTACAAATTATGAATCTGAGTTTATATAGGTTAATTGACTTCCCCAATAGATGGAAAGCAGGATTATAAACTCAAAACTATTTGAGTGTATAGATTTCTTCAAACTTCATTTATTGAGGACCTACTGGGTTTAGGAAATCATTTTGGGTATAGGAAGTAAGAGGATCTCTGGTAGCTTGATAGGAATTGCATTGAATCTATAGATTGCTTTAG
>ML660765.1:17529167-17619420 GCA_007570785.1 Antilocapra americana | reverse complement strand
ATGGTGATATCATAACAATGTATGGCTAAAACAATAATTAAAAAAAATAAAAAAATTTAAAAAAAAAAAAAAAAAAGGAAGTAAGAGGATATATAAGCCATTTTTCTTCCAATCAAGCAATTCAGGTAAATATGTAAAACACCTTCCATAAGATAACGTGACAAGTTCTAAAGTAGAATCATGTATACATTTTTTGGGGGGACAGATAGGAAAACAAACATTTTTTCCCTGAGGAGAGAGAAATTTCACAGTACAGGTGAATTTGAACTGGAATGTAGTGTATGATGGGATTCCACCAAAGAAACTATGCATATGCTGAAAAAGTTTACCTTGAATTCTTGTTCTTCACAACTTGAGAAAATTTATGAAGTATTATTTCAAAAAATTTTACTGCAGCCTCATGTTTATTTTAGGGGGTGAGGGGAGTCAAGGAAGAAGAGAGAAATTCAGAAGTAGATTTATATAAAATAAAGATAAAATCAAAATAAGGGTTATGATTGATTTTAGAAGCAACTGGAAAAAAAAGACAGAAATGGAAGAGGAAGGAAATATCAGAGGACTCTAGGAAGTAAAATATGGAAGAGTCATAGTAAAGGAGATGAAGAGATTTGGGTGAGATGGCAAGAAAATTTTAGAGTATCTGACTGCAATGTTATTTTAGGCTATTATACTGAAATATAATATGATTTTAATGAAAAATTTTCTCATAAAAAGTCAAAATTTTTGTTGAAAGTATCAAAAATCAAGACTGCCCAGAGTGTGTATTTGACAACCACACCTTCAAATAGAGCAGATAAAGTCAAAGAGAATGTTAAGTTGTAGCCTCCAAATTTCTTATTTTCTTACTATGCATCTGAGCCTTATTTTGAAAACAAAAATCAATGATGCTGATTTTAGAGTGCGTCTTCTGAAAATAAAGTTTAACTTCTCATGATGAATAAATGGCTTTGTTTTAGCATTTCAAGAAGGTAGTCAGTTTATATGTGCTCTTTTAGAGGATGATTTTTCTTTGAAAATCCTGATGTTTTAACACTTACAAGTCTGTGGATTGATGTGCTTTCAGAAAACAGAAGACATCATCAAGGGATGGTTATACAGGATTTTGGTGCTTCCTGAAAATTCCATTTCTGCTTCTGTAGAAATGTTTGCATCTCAATTCCATTCCTACCCACTGTTTTTTGTTGTTGATGTTGATGCTCTTCTGATGTCTTTCAGATCATGCATGTTTGTGTGCATGTTTATGGCTTATGTTGTTGTTGTGATTGTTCTAATAGAAAGAATTTGAGGTGTGGCAGACTCTTCTCACTCTCTGGCTATAAACTCTTGCAACACATAACAAACAGCCGATCAGAGAAATGGTGAACATTTCCTGTATTCTCTGTACACTTGGCAAGGATTTTTCATATTGTATATTATTGGCTCTGCTGTGTGATAGCACAACAGAGCCTTTGTAATGCTCTCAGCAGAGCTATTTATATACTGCGACTCTGCTAAGTATCCTTCCCTCTGCTGGGGTTCTCCCACAGACTCAAAAGAAAAAGTGATTCGCTCAAATGAAAGAAGTATAGATTGACAATGCTCAGAGCACAGGCTGCTACAAAGGCAAAATAAGTCTTTATATAGCTCACATTAAGTATTATTATTTTCAGTTGAATGGCAAAATGGAGGTTAGCCAGAAATGAAGTAAAAAGATATTTCTTTCTAGCAGTCAGATAATTGGAATCAGGTTGGCATGCACCTGTTTGATGCTCTAAATATATTGTGTCAAAGGGTCCCAGACCCCGGGTCACCTAGCTTTCAGTGATTTCCTTCAACCACTGTTCAGATACAAATTTTAAAAGATGAGTGTCAAAAGGTTCCCTGTCACCTGTGGTCACTTTTTGAAATGGATTACTGAAAATCTAAATGACTTGGCTATACACACTCGAGCCTCCCAGGTACCACCAGCGGTAGGTGAAGCATCCTCCTGCCAATGAAGAAGACGTGGGTTCTATCCCTGGTTGGGAAGATACCCTGGAGTAAGAAATGGCTACCCACTCCAGTTTTCTTGCCTGAAAAATTCCTTGGGCAGAGAAGCCTGGCAGCCTCAAAGAGTTGGGGTCACAAAGAACTCGACTTGACTGAGCGACCCTATAAGGAGAGTGAATGTAAAGCAAACCAACAAAAGGAACAAATGTTATTTTATTTTCAAGGTATCCCATTCGAACTAGTCACTAACAATCTGAAACTGAGAGTTAAATTACCTGGCAATATCCAGGTAATTAAATTTAATTAGTTAAGCAAGTTAAAATTTTCCTTTATATCATATTGAGGTTGAAACTGGATCTTATGTTTGTTCTCAAAATTAACCTGAAACATTTGTGTTTTCCTGAGTTTATATCAAATTATGCTTATGGCATTTATGCTTGCATTTTTATAAGGATAAAATGCTAGCATTCTAGCATTACCTGGACATGGGGTCCATTCTCTGTTATCAGATTCAACCAGGGAGGGCTTGCCTGTAATCTGACATTTGTATTCATGTTAAAAGTTCTGATATTTGGATTCACTCATATTCAGTCATGCATTGTTCAACAGCATGTCTTTAAAAATAGCATAAAATACATAAAAATAATAAGGGTAAGAGATACTAGCAGAATGTGATGCTTCAGTTAATGTCACACTAACCCGAGGATATGGGAAATGTCAATTTTCAGTGGTTAAGGCAGACCACAGATGTGTGTATAATTCTAGGAAAAAATGATTATGTAAAAAAGTGATGATCTTTTATTTGCCATTTGTTCACTTCTTGGTTATCTGTATAAAAAATCAGGGAACATGAGCAGTGTAACTTTCTGGTCTTTACTGGCAAAATAAGGTAAATTCTTACAGGAAATAAGGGAAAAAATAACTGTCAATTTTTAAAAATAAGGTTTGTCATGTACTTGCTTAATGAATGACATTATTTTGATGAAAAAAGACAAAGTACTTGTATTCTTTTTCCAGTAGAGTTCTATAACTATTCTCTTTTTCGGAGATTTAAAAAAAAATTTCTTCCAGTACTATATATCCAGGTAGTAGCTGACTTATTTTTTCTATGAAGATATGATATAATTTGATTACAAACAATTAGCTAATTTATTATCAAACAAAAATATTTAATAGATTATATTATATTAAAATTCATTGAGATAATAAAAAATTGAAGCTATTAGGTGATTTGTATTCCAGCTTTCAAATTTTATGTGTGTGACAAAATACTTAAAGTAAAAAAGTTATCTTTGAGCAAGAAGCCAACTGAACTTGAAATGCAGAGGATTTGGCTAAGGCAAAGAAGACTATACTTAAAAATTAGATTCTTAATTTCATTCCTCAAGAGGCTGTAGAATTTTTTTCCCCCCTGAAAAATAGCTATACTAGATCTTTAAAAGTATGGTATGGCCTTTGAAAATGTCATTAGCTCTGCCAAGTAGAGTATAGAGGGCTTGACTATCCTTGAATGACTTTTCAGAGGAGAAATTCAGGTGGAGAAGTGTCTAAAAAATTTTCTCCCAGTGGTACATCTGGTAAAATAGTAGGCCATTTAAATATTTGGGGAAAATGGAATGGATTCTTTTGTTAGATACCTATGGGATACTTCACATGTTATAAACATCTCTTGAATTTCACAAGTATATTAAGTTATCAAACACTCTGAGACGTTCTACAATCAAGAAACTGTTTACCCATGTTTGACACAGAATTTTAAAAAGTATTTGACCATGGAATTGCTTTATTATAAGGTACTCAGAGAAATTAGCATTTTGGGTAAAACAAATCAGGTGTATCAACTGACAGTGCAAAAAAGTAACTACATTTAAAAGATGACATTGACCATAAGGTATTAAATACTTCCACAGGTCCTCATGTGTATTAATGTATTTACATATGTAGTGTCTGTGTTCTACTTTCCCTGGATAATCATCGTATATGTTCTCCTTATTTCTGTAACCAACCACTTTCCTTTATAAGTTTCTCAAAACTTGCATATGTATTCATCATCAAGAATTTTCCTTTCAAACTCTGTTGAACCCATTTCAGTCAGGCTTTTGCTCCTGTTAATTCACTGAAATAGCTTGTCATAGGCAATGGTGACCTCCATGGTACAAAATGCAGTGATCTCTTTTCAGCTTGACTTTACAGTAGCATTTTTGACATACTTGATCACCCTCTTCTTTTTAAACGTTTCTCCAGTTAGGTTCCAAGACACTAGGCTCTTGGTTGCCCTGCCTGATGGCTACTTCCAGAAAGCCGTAAGATCACTGGACCACTTCTTTTTTTTTCTTTTTGATTTTATTTATTTATTTATTTTAATTTTCTTTACATTATCGTGTTGGTTTTGCCATACATTGACATGAATCCGCCATGGGTATACCTGTGTTCCCCTTCCAGAACCTCCCTCCCTCCTCCCTCCCGATTCGTTCTCTCTGGGTCATCCCAGTGCACCAGCCCTGAGCATCAGACCTGGGCTGGCGATTGATTTCACATATGATGGTTAACATGTTTCAGTGCCCTTCACCCATATCATCTCACCCTTGCCCTCTCCCATAGAGTCCAAAAGACTGTTCTATACATCTGCGTCTCTTTTGCTGTCTGGCATGCAGGGTTCTCGTTACCATCTTTCTAAATTCCATATATATGCGTTAGTATACTGTATTTTTGTTTTTCCTTCTGCCTTCTTATTTATTCAGCTTTCACTGTCCAGGTGAGCTCCTCTAGTCTGCTGGCTTTAAATACCATCTGTGTGTTGATGAGTCTCATATAAATCTTTTCTAGGCCCCTTTTTCCCTAAGTCTCCCCACTGATTTTTTTCTATAATTTTATTACAGTAATTGTTTTTATTTTGATAAACATAATATAGTCCAGTTATAATATACTTTATGACTTTAATATAGCTGTGACTTATCAAAGTTCGTAGCTTTTCCACACTGATATTTAATAGACACTTCAAAGTGTCAAAACTCTCTTTATTATACTTCCTCATTCTGCAGTCTGTCCCATCTCAGTAAATAGCAACTCCAATTTCTCTTATACTATTGCATGTTCAGAACAAACACTTCATCATGTAGGATAGGCAGTTCAATGGCTCAAGGCCTTGTCTGCCAATTGACACCATTGCATTTGCTAGACCATCTTTCAGTTCTATAAGTTCGTCTGTTTTGGTAACTGATATGGTAAGAACAATGAAATTTTAGGCATCAAGTGTCCTTAATTATAAAGAAGATTCCTACTTCCTTAATTTTAAAGTGGATTCCCTGATGATAAGGAGGTAACCAGATGATTTTGCTGGCAGAAACATGGTAGGTGGATAAGAAAAATCCAAAATCAGAAAAGTTTTTTTTTTTTCTTTTCCAGTGAGCCAAATCTCTGCTGGAAATAGTTTAGTGTAATGAGCAAACTATCAAGTAAATGACTAGATGATTGATTCTGGGTATCTATTGATTTTACATTGATCTATCATGTTGGCATCCTGATATTTAACAGTGATAGTAGCCATATCAATTTGGGTAAAGGGGGGTCTGTTTAATTGAGCTCCCAACTATCCTCTGTCTTTGCCATGATAGCACTTTGTTTGTTAGCCCATTGTGAAAGCACTGGCTTAAGTGAAGTACTGTGAAGAAGAGGGTACATGAAATCCACAGGTTATAGTATCTTGTCTGCCTGATTATTGAGAACTTTTTTGACAATGGATGTGAGCATTCAAGGACACAAACATCTTTCCACATTGAAACTGTTTCAAAAGATCTACCCAAATACTTTCTCTTAAACCAGCTTGTTGTTAATCTTCAAATTTAAAAAAAAAAAAAAATTTGGAGTACAGGGGCTTTAAAATGTTGCACTAATTTCTACTATGCATCAAAGTGAATAAATTATATGAATATAAATTTAAAATTTATTATATATATAATTTAATATATATGTATAATTTAATATAAATTTAAAATATAAAATAAAAAAAGAAAGTCCCTTGTTTTGGACTTCCTTCCCATTTAGATCACCACCAAGCATTGAGTAGAGTCCCCTGTGCTATACAGTGAAAGTGAAAGTGTTAGTTGCTCAGTCCTGTCTGACTCCTTGTGACTCTGTGGACTGTAACCCACCAGGTTCCTCTTTCCATGGGATTCTCCAGGCAAGAGTGCTGGAGCGGGTTGCTATTTCCTTCTTCAGGGGATCTTTGCTACCCAGGAATTGAACCTGGATATTGTGCCTTGTAGGCAGATTCTTTACCATCCGAGCCACCAGGGAAGCCCTGGCGCTATGCAGTAGGTTCTCATTAGTTACTGATTTTATCCGTAGTATCAGTAGTGTATACGTGGCAATCCCAATCTCCCAACTCATTGAATTTCTCTTTCTAGGTAAAGAGGTCCATGAAATGTGTCATGCAAAATTCTACCCTATAGAAGATTTTCTTTTCTGTTCTTCCTGGCTTATCCTTAGTGTATACACACACACACACACACACACAAAACAAATTCAGTTTTTTTCGTCCTTAGGTAACTAATCCATTTGAGTCCAAACGTATGGATTAAGTAATTGACAGAAACATGTCATATGAGTGTATAAGTCAAGTTTTTGTGAAACTTGCACCTTCAGGCCCCTTTGGCCTTCACAATAAGTAAATCTTTCACTTGGCAGTCAGTGGATGCTGAGTACAGTAGAGTTTGTCTTTAAATAACACTAAGCAGATTAGGACATATGATTATCTGTTGTTTAATAGTGAAGAGTAGAAAAAAGCCAAGTCATGTCTCAAACAGCAATCAGCTATTTATAGAAGACTTGATTTTGCTATAAACCCTAAGATATTGTGACTATTTTTTGTTTGTAACAAGCTCTAGATGGCAGCCAAACCATCACAGGTATGGAGTACCAGTAAACTGACTGGTTCATAAGGACCAAATGACAGAAACATTTATATTGAACCTAAAACATGTGAAGAACCTGTTCTTGTTCTGAGTTTTATACAGAGCTGGCAATGTTTGGTATATTCAGAAATTGGGATAGAAATGCACGTATAAATGTGGTAGATGCATGCATTTCTGATATAACCCTTCCTCTGAAAACACAAATTTCAGTTGATAGCTCAGGGCATAGACTGAGCATAATGAAATTTCACATTTGTTTAGTTATGATTGTGAGAAAGACTAGGTGGATGCAGAGAACTGCTCAGTTAACCAGAGCCACTTAGGAATACACAAAACACACCTACCTACCCACCCATAAACAAACTTCAGAAGTCTACTAGATCCCAAGTTCATTGTGTGTATTATGAGGCATAGCTATCCACATCTGGTGTTAAAATGTTCTATCTGGCTTCAGATAACCCTCCTCCCACCACTTCACACTAACTCACCTGCTATATCACTACCATCACTCACTCATGAGCAAATGTCAGGTGTTTAGCAAGGTAAAATACCATATTTATTATAGTACTTATGAATTTCTTAATAATGACATATATGAAACTATGCTATTGTTTTTGTTAGGTTTTAAAATTTTTAAATGTGTCATTGACGAAGTTGTGTCCCTAGCCCTACTTTCCCCTTAAGTCAAGTGATTTTATTGTATAATTTTGCATAGCATGGTAATTTTTAGGAACACATATGCCATCTTAGAGCACAACTGCAATGCAATGTGGGAGAGAGATTCCCACAAACAGGAAGATAAGTTGGATATTTAGAGGCCAAGAAGTGGCAGTTTTCTACAGAAAACAAAGGAATAAGGTTTGGGAATTGAAGCAAGAGAGAGAGTACAGTATCAATGTGTTAAGTATTTGTTGTATTCTAGACAGTGTGTTATTTTAAAATTCAGTATTTCATGGGAGAATGCTTACAGTAATGTCAGAAGGATAGAATAAACATTGTATAACATGGAAAGTAGTAGGAATGACTGCAGAGGAGACAGTTTAATTACAGGCACTTAGAGATACTAGAGTCATCTGGTCCTTAGAAGATAGCTGGACTCTGCCAGTAGTATGGCTTCTTTGACACGGATGAAATAATAGGCAAATAAATGCCTAAATATAAAATCCTCAGGCATTCTCCCTTCAAGCAGTTTAAAATTTATCGTGAGAGTTAAAATATGTTCATAAAACAGTACTGTTAGGTGATAGGTCATCAATGTCAAATGTGTGCTATGAATTCTTCAGAGTCAAAACCATGACGGAAGCCTTTTTGGAGCAAGTGTTGATTTTGCTGTGTCTTTAGAAAAAGGCAGTTTGAATGGAGAAGAGGGAGCGAGAACTCATTCTTAGAGGAAGGAAGAAGAGAGGCACAGGAAGGGGGTAGAGTGTGTTTGACAGAGTAGAAAATAATTTCAAGAAGGAAATACAAAGTAAAGGAGGGAAAGAGAGAGAAATAAACCAAAGACACTGAGCAAGACAAATTAATGGTATGCTTAGAAAAGTGTTTTTATGGGGTAATTGTGGGGATGGAAGTCAAATTAGCTTATCAGGAAGAGGATGGTGAGGGAATAGAAGCAGTAGGGTACAGACTGTTTATTTTATGAAGTTTGTTAGAAAAGGTACTGATGTAGGTCAAGGGTTCAGAATGTTCAAGCAAATTTGTTCAAGAGTGGGGTGTGAATGCTTTAAGACAGACAGACTTGAAAAGTGTGTAAAAATCTTGAATGAATATATATTTTTGACCTCAAGGATAAACTATCCTTCTGGGTCAAAAGTAATTCTTTTATTCTCTTATCTTTGAACTATTTGTTGTTGCCTTTTGTGTTTTTACTGTAAACTTTTATTTCCCCTATTATCTCATTCATAAAGTAAAAACTATATTTTTACCCCAATCTATAGCGTTTCAATTCTACCTGAAAGTATGAATATTCTTATATTTTTCCACTTAAAAATTATTTGTAAATATCATTTCTACCCAAATCACCTTAATTTGAAAGCATTTTAATCAATTTTGTCATATTTAATTTTGTTCCCCAGACTAAAAACCCTTTTTTGATATAGTAATCTAGAATATGTTTAATTAAGAAGAATATCTATCAATGAAGATGGCATTAGATTATAATCTTTACGAATATCTGGTATGAATTTGTCATTAACATTCTTGAGGAATACTTAACACATATCAAGAGTCTTAAAAATAATTACATCAATTGATCTTAAAACTTCAGTTAAAATAATTAGGAATATATTTATAATGAATTTCACTATAGTGCCATTTATAGTCTCAAAAAATTTTAAAAACTCCAAAGAGGAGAATTTTAAATAAGTCATGGTTAAGTAAGTCCATCTATGCAACAGGATGTTAATTAGCAATTTAAAAGTGTTTTCAAATCTATATAATTTAATTATACAAGTAATGCTTAAAGTTAAGAGTATAACATAGGGAGAAAAAATAAACATATAAATGTATTTTAGTATGAATTCCATGTTTCAACATTTTATATATGTATGTTTATGTATATTATTTATACATATATATTTATATCCACATATGTGGATATAAATTTGAGAAAAATTTATTAAAATTAACCAGTTTTTGTTTTGTTTTTGATAATGATGCCTTTAAAGATGATTTAAAATTTCTCCTTTGTACCTGCCTGAATTTTATAAATTATTTTAGGCATAAATTACTTTTATTATCAGAAAGAAGTTTTAAAAATATGTTAAAATGACTAACACACAATAACATCAGAATTACGAGATAGCAAATTAACTCTAACAAAGCTTATACAGGGACATGACAATGTGACATTTTCCACTATAACCTCAACATGAAGAGAGTGGCTACGACTAGGAAAAAAAAGCTAACACTTAAATTTCAGTGTAGCCTTGGAAGATGCTGATGATACAAACAAACGGTAAACTGGAATTTTTTTTTCAAAGGGCATTAGTGCACAGTTGGTGGTCTGCTGAGTCTAGTCTGTCTGATGCTACGTGTTACACTTTTTGAGGAAGTGTTACCTCAAGAAGAATTGCCATCTCTCAATGACGGGAGAATGTGGATTTTTATTTTCCTTCTTAGAATGCAACCGCTTATTTTTTAACTATCGGGGGATACCTTCGCTTCTGTTTGCAAAGTGGTATCCCAGAAATATTTTGCCAACGTCTCAGTTTTGATTTTAGAAAGAAAGAGAAAGAGAGAGAGGGAGATGCAACGCAGTATTTCTCAGAATGTTAAGATCTTAGCTTTGCTTTCATAGATAGATAGATAGATGAATGGTAGACAGGTAGATCTCTCTCTCTGTGTCATAGCAATCACAGGCTCATTTTTCATCTTGTGTTTAAAAATTGCATTGATTTCAAGAGCCTGAACAAGTGTGGTATGTGTTAAGATATGAAGCAACAAGTGACTTCTCCATTCATCAAAAGTTTGTTGAAAGCATGGTTAACCAGTAGAACACAAGAACCTGTGGAGCAGACAAAGATTAATTATACCTGTACCCATGCAGCAATGTTTGTGTTCCAAACAAATTATATTTGCTTGTGTTTAAACGATGCATAAATCTGATGCGTGCAGATGAACGTGTGTTCAGGATGGGTGAGCACACTTGTTTGAATGTCATATTTATCCCTGTATTTTGTCAGAAAATTAACTTCTTTGGAGTTTGTGCTTGAGCTGAGCATATGGTTGTTGATCTCTGGAGATGACAGCCTATCTGAGCAATAGCTCCTTATGGCTCCAGCTCTCCTCGGCTGGCAGATGCTTTGGGCTTTTCTACAATTAAGTGGAGATCATCACTGTTTTCTTTGAGCACTGCTGTGCCTTGTACTCTGAAGTGTTTTGTTAATCACTGTCTGCCTTCGACAGAAGCTGCCAAAGCTCTCATTAAGTTTGAATTTTGAGATGTCATGCTCGAATGATGGAATTTTATCCTTTTTCTGCATGAATGGAATTGGCTATGGAAAGGTGCCAGAAAAAAAAATCATGTCACTAAAATGTACTTGCTTTATATTTGGGGGATGAAACAAAAGGCAGTTAAAGGGGGGTCCCCAATAATTTGTCAGTTCTGGAACATATAGTTTCTTAGGTGATCCAGTTGTGGGGTGCTTCTCCTTGCTAACAGGAATGGTTCCTTTGCTGCATGTATCAACAATCAGTTATTTCCTTGTTCACAAAGTGAACTTTGAATCTTCCTTACTTGTCCCAAGACCTTTCATGACATTTGATATTGATGCTTGAATGTTGAAACAGAAACTAGTACACAAATTGAATAAGAGCAAAGTGATTTCTTTAATAACCTGTCTGTCTAACTGGGGCAAGAGAAGATATTTGATAGCAAAGGGGAAAAGAAAATAAGCTTCTTTTGCCCTTCAAAATGATTATTCGAAGTTGTATAGACTGAAAACGAAATGCATCTGTTGACGATTTAATGATTTGCTGCAGGAAACTAAGTGTTATGGGAAATATGGTTTGAAAAGACATTACCCATTTCTCTTGGTGAATCTAATTGTTTCAGTTGAATGAGTCAAAGTAGGAAGTAAGCCTTGAAGAAAAAAATACTCAGAGTAATTAGCTCTAATGCCTAATCACTGGAGTCATAAAGCATTTAGAAATTTATTAAACTGATACATACAAGTCCAACACTTGCAAAGACTGACATCTCCTGCTTGTTCACAAACTTCAGAAGCACCATTGCTTTTGTGTCTGCTTTGTCTGTGGCTCAGTTTATTTTACTCCAGAACAAATATGGATATTTCATTGAAATGTCTTAACGGACATACAGAAAACAAAACTCAGACTTCTTTGCAGCAGGAGGAAGGCTGGCTAGTCTGACTACAGTCACCTTAGTATCCTTACTTCTGTATGAATACAACATGCATTATTCATAAGGCCAGAAATAGATTTTGTGAAACATCCTTTGAGTACAGTGTCTGCTCCTTTTAGATTATTTTCATGTATTTGCATGTTAGAAGTGCCTGAGTAAAATGTTGATTGAGACTTCTGAGGCAGAATATTAGTTAATGTTTTCCTATGGCTGTATAAAAACAAGGAAACTATTGTTAGTTTCCACATCCTAGGAACAAATGAGAAACACACGATAGGCACCTTGCACTATAATAATGAGAACCACGTGATATGAAATAGGAACTAGAGGAAACAGACAAACATTTGCATATAAATTCCAGTTTTAATCTTTTGTTCTGTATTTAGACAAAGAAAGTCACTCATGTTATATAACTCGACTCATGCAACAAGATCCTATTGCCTAAAAGCTTTCCCTCACCTGGACTTAAAGAGCTGTCTTTAGAAAGAAAGAGGATATTACATTTAGAAAATACAGGACTATAAGATTTGGGACCTATTGGCTGAGAAAGCCACAAAACCCCTCAAATTCATTAAGTATTTTGCCTGTATACCTCACAGTGGCATTGTAAGAATAATATATTAAAAGATCTCTTAAAATATAATACACTATGTAAAAGGTAAGGCAGCTTAACTCCCAACATTCAAGTTCAAAAATCTACTCCTCTCTTCATAGACACCCCCTTCTCTGGATTCAAAGTTTAAGACATATCAAGTATCCAAAACTAGCCAAACATGTATTATTCTAATGAAATTTTCTATAACGGTATAATAGAGCACTTAGTAATGCTAAGTTTCAGTATAGATATTACTTAAGAATTTTTGAACAATTTTAAGCCAAATATTTCATTTATAATAGCTATTTGAATGTATTTCTATCATATATAGTCTTCTTTAATATTGTCCCAGGTGTTTCTTATGTCTTGAACAAATTCAGTTATTAAAATTTATTTTCATTAAATGATTTTGAAATTTGTTAAAGTAGAATCTAAAATACAAAAGGACTTCTCTGGTGGCTCAGATGGTAAAGAATCCGCCTGCAAAGAAGGAGTTGCAGGAGACGCAGGTTCCATACCTGGGTCAAGGTGATCTCCTGAAGAAGGGAATGGCAACCCACTCCAGTATTCTTGCCTGGAGAATTCCACGGACAGAGGAGCCTAGGGGTCTACAGTCCATGGGGTCACAAAGAGTCAGACTTGACTGAGCGACTATCACTTTCACAAAATGCAAAAGCATCTTTGACATTAGCAAGTAATTTGTGAGATAATTTTAGAAGATACAATCAACTTCAAGCTGAAAAATCTCTTTTAATTAAAAAAATCTAGTTTAATTAAATATACATGAAATAGTAAGATAAGCTGTTTGTAACTTTAAATGCATTAGTTTTCAAAAATAAACATAGTGAATCCACATTGTAGAAAATGGAAAGAGTAACTGAATAAAAACAGAACACAAGGAGAAGAATAAATAATCCAATTATTCACAGATAACTACTCACAGATGTTGGTATTGGTCTCTTACCTTACTTTTAAAAAATTTTATATAATAAAGACCATCTGAATTTTTACAATATTGAATCCTGTGCTTTCCTTCTAATATTATATGATGCTATATGAATTTAAGACTGAAGTCTTTATATGTAATTTTTACATACATATTATTATCACATAGATAGCACACACAAATATATATATATATAAGGTTGCAATTATTATCTTCACGACCCAGACAATCATGATGGTGTGATCACTCACCTAGAGCCAGACATCTTGGAATGTGAAGTCAAGTGGGTCTTAGAAAGCATCATTATGAACAAAGCTAGTGGAGGTGATGAAATTCCAGTTGAGCTATTTCAAATCCTGAAAGATGATGCTGTAAAAGTGCTGCACTCAATATGCCAGCAAATTTGGAAAACTCAGCAATAGCTACAGGACTGGAAAAGGTCAGTTTTCATTCCTATCCCAAATAAAGGCAATGCCAAAGAATGCTTGAACTTTACTACACAATTGCACTCATCTCACACACTAGTAAAGTAATGTACAAAATTCTCCACCCAGGCTTCAGCAGTATGTGAACTGTGAACTTTCAGATGTTCAAGCTGGTTTTAGAAAAGGCAGAGGAACCAGAGCTCAAATCGCCAACATCCACTGGATCATCGAAAAAGCAAGAGAGTTCCAGAAAAACATATACTTCTGCTTTATTGACTATGCCAAAGCCATTGGCTATGTGGATCACAATAAACTGTGGAAAATTCTGAAAGAAATGGGTGTACCAGACCTGCTGACCTGTCCCTTGGGAACCTGTATGCAGGTCAGGAAGCAACAGTTAGAACTGGACATGGAACAACAGACTTGTTCCAAATAGGAAAAGGAGTACGTCAAGGCTGTATATTGTCACCCTGCATATTTAACTTATATGCAGAGGACATCATGAGAAATGCTGCACTGGACGAAGCACAAGGTGGAATCAAGATTGCCGGGAGAAAGATCAATAACCTCAGGTATGCAGACGACACCACCCTTATGGCAGAAAGTGGAGAGGAACTAAAGAGCCTCTTGATGAAAGTGAAAGAGGAGAGTGAAAAAGTTGGCTTAATCTTTAAAAAAAAAAAAAAAGGAAATATAGTTTCTGTCCTGTTTCTGTCACTCCTGAGTTGTATATTCTTTCCATTTGTCAGTTCAGTTCAGTCTCTCAGTTGTGTCTGACTCTTTGCGACCACACGGACCACAGCAGTTGAGGCCTCCCTCTCCATCACCAACTCCCAGAGTTTACCCAAACTAATGTCCATCGAGTCGGTGGTGCCATCCAACTATCTCATCCTCGGTCGTCCCCTTCTCCTCCTGTGCTCAATCTTTCCCAGCATCAGGGTCTTTTCAGATGAGTCAGCTCTTTGCATCAGGTGGCCAAACTATATCTCATTCCTCCAATCTAGATGAATGGATTCATTTGCTAGGACTGCCATAACAAAACAAAACCGTCTGGGAGGCTTAATTGTGAGAAATTTATTTTCTCACAATTCTGGAGGCTAGAAATCTGAGGTCAGGGTGTCAGCATGGCTGGTTTCTTCTACAGCCTCTCTTCCTGGCTTGCAGATGGCCGTCTTCTCCCTCTGTCTTCACATGGTCTCCCCTCCGTGGGTGTCTGTGTCTAGTCTCTTCTTTTAAGGACAACAGTCATATTGGATTAGGGCCCACCCTAATGACCTCATTTTAATTTCATTACTTATTGAAAGACTCCATCTCCAAGTCTAGTCACATTCTGAAGTATTGGGGTTTAGAACTTCAGCACACATTTGGAGGAGCAGAACACAATTCAATCCATAGAATGGGTTTCAGGACACCAAGCAAGTTGTGGATACTTTATATCAGTGAGTGAAGGTAACCACACAAAAGGTGACTCCACACGGATAGGGATATGGATGATGCATCCCTGCCCTAGCAACATAGCCACAGGGCACACAGTTGTCATCTGGGTACCTTAGACACTGTATATGAACCAAGACGACTAAAACGAATCAACAGCTTTTGTCCATCACAAGTTTCATCAATAAAAGATTACATAAATCATAACTACAGCAACTGTAACATATTTTCAAGTAAACTACTTTTAAAAATAAAAAAAAATATATATATAAAAGGTTGGCTTAAAGCTCAACATTCAGAAAACAAAGATCATGGTGTTTGGTCCCATCCCTTCATGGCAAATAGATGGGGAAAGAGTGGAAACAGTGTCAGACTTTATTTTTTTGGGCTCCAAAATCACTGTAGATGGTGATTTCAGCACTGAAATTAAAAGACGCTTACTCCTTGGAAGGAAAGTTATGACCAACCTAGACAGCATATTGAAAAGCAGAGACATTACTTTGTCAACAAAGGTCCAGCTAGTCAAGGCTATGGTTTTTCCAATAGTCATATGTGGATGTGAGAGTTGGATGGTGAAGAAAGCTGAGCACCAAAGAATTGATGCTTTTGAACTGTGGTGTTGGAGAAGACTCTTGAGAGTCCCTTGGACTGCAAGGCGATCCAACCAGTCCATCTTAATATCAGTCCTGGGTGTTCATCAAAGGATTGATGTTGAAGCTGAAACTCCAGTACTTTCGCCACCTCATGCGATGAGCTGACTCACTGGAAAAGAGCCTGATGCTTGGAAGGATTGGGGGGCAGCAGGAGAAGGGGAAGACAGAGGATGAGATGGCTGTGTGGCATCACGGACTCAATGGACATGAGTTTGGGTGGACTCTGGGTGTTGTTGATGGACAGGGAGGCCTGGTGTGCTGTGATTCATGGATTCGCAAGGAGTCGGACATGACTGAGCGACTGACCTGACTGAGCCTTTCACCAGTGTTTTACCAAACACTAAATATTTTTTTTGTATTTAAAACTATTTGATTTTGGTATCTTTCTAAAGAATTTTAGACTTTGAAAAATTTAATTACTGACTGAAAGGGCATGAGAGTTGTTAACATTTTGGTATGTATCTGTTCCGTTCTGTTCAGTCTCCCAGTCATGTCTGACTGTCTGTGGCCCCATGGACTGTAGCACGCCTGACCTCCCTGTCCCTCACCGATCACTGGCAGTTAGCCCATGTTTATGGATACATATATATTTATTTGAGATGTGTATTTAAGGTTGCTTCCCTGGTGGCTTAGTTGGTAAAGAGTCGTCCTGCAGTGCGGGAGACCTGGATTCGATCCCTGGGTTGGGGAGGTCCCCTGGAGAAGGGCATGGCACCCCACTCCAGTGTTACTACCTGGAGAATCCCCATGGACAGACGAGCCTTGTGGGCTGCAGTCCGTGGGGTCACAGAGTCGGACACGACTAAGCGACTAAGCACAGCACATATAAGGTCAAATTCCTTATTTGGACTTTGTTTTAAATCAGGATAGAGATCCTGTTTTTCCATTAGCTATAGAATTGTATCCCTTTGAATTTCTGATGAGAAGAGTGAAAACATTGTGAAGTTTTTTACTTTCTTAATACACACACACATACACACACATTACAAACTGGAGAAAGCAGCGTTTTGCCTAAAAATACCTAATGCCTTGATAGAAGACAATGATGTTGCACTCCATCCATATCTGTTGGTGATAAAAAGACCTAAGTGTTAGCAGAGAAGGCAGAAGTCTTTTTCACCAAGACCACATTGATTTTCAATGGCTCCTAATACTAGCACAATAAAGTCTTCTTGTGCGTTCTTTTTCTCTCATCCTGCCATACCTGCTCTCCTATTCCCACCCCTTCACCACCCTTGTATTGACTTTTCAACATCATGAAGACATTTGGAAAGAATAAAATTCAAAATAGCGCAACAATTTGCTAAATCTGCAGGGACATAGCACTGGGGAAGGCAATGGCGACCCACTCCAGTGTTCTTGCCTGGAGAATCCCAGGGATGGGGGAGCCTGGTGGGCTGCCGTCTGTGGGGCCGCACAGAGTCGGACACGACAGAAGCGACTCAGCAGCAGCAGCAGCAGCAGTGACATAGTGAATCTGTCTTATTTTTTTTGCTTACTATCCTGTAAGATCTTCATGAGGATTAAAGTATTGGGTTGGCCAAAAATTTTGTTCAGGTTTTTCTATAACATTTTACAGAGAAACCCAGACAAACTTTTTGGCCAACCCAGTAGATAAGCTATGTGAAGCGGTTGTCAGGGTGCCAGATGAAGCATGACTTTTCTCTTTTGTTATTAATAAATTGGCAGAGCAGTGATATGACCCTAAAAAACTGTAAGAGTCTTTAATAAATTTTCAGCACATATTAAGAATAGACTAGTAGGGAAAGAGAAAAAATCCTAAAATTTAGGAGCCTTCTTCCTCACAGAGAACAACAAGTTCTGTCATTAAAGACATGACTATTTAGAGACCTACATCCATTTACTTCCTGATAAAATTCTGCAGACTTTTTTTCTGGGGTATATATCGCTAAAATTAAGATATTGCAGTTTATGATAATTTTTTTCTTATTTGGAAACAAGCAAAAAAATAAGTTTTAAGATTGATTGCTGCCTTGTCCTTAAGTTTTGGTCTCTTTTTTAAGAGAGCAGTTTTTATCTGAAATTCAATGTCATCAGTATGAACTAGGTGCCAAAAAATTTGAAGTGTTAAAAATAACTTTGAAAAATACTTGGATTTAAAATGTAAAACTGATTTAAATCTTATTCATATTTTAGTATCATGGGTATTTTTGAGTATTTCAAAACAATCCATTTTTAAAAAGACGATGTGCTTCTTACTTGAGGGAAAATCTTTCACCAGCCAGTGTATCACAGGCACTATGAGATGGCCTGTGGTCTGGAAATAGTGCTATTTCCTCGTTTCTAAAAAGAGAGTATAGGATGGTAAATCATGAAGAAAACACAATTCTCTGTTGTGGAATCGGTAATATTCATACCTAATTCACAATTCGTCCTTCTGTATTAATCATATCAAAAGATAATTAATTATCAAGAGGCATTTTTGAGCTTAATTATTAGCAAAATCTTTCCAGCATCACATATTATGCATAGTATACACATTATACCCTAACCTGGAATGGAAATGTAAATGAAAGTAGACTGAGCTAAAGTACCAATACACTGAATAAAACTAAGTCCTAGTCATTAAAAGGTGACATAATGAAATATTTTGTTAATTCTTACAGGTGTGTTTTAAAAATATTCTCCCCCTAAAAAAATTACTTTGTACTTCAGTCATACATATTATTATAAACCAGATCAGGCTGTTCTCTCTTGGTACAGCTTCCCAGAATTACGCTTTTTATAACCAGAGAAATTGGGTGTGCTCTCTAAAGATCACTACATAATTATCTCCCTTCAAAACAAGCCCCAAATTTTGAATGTTGAAGAATACAAAGCAGAACTTATCATTTATAGATCCTTAGACTGATGGGTAAGGCTAATTTTTTTGTTTTTTGAACTTTGTTTTAAGGACAAAATCTCTCTTTCTCAAGACTGTTTTCATTTTTAGAATGAAGTGATGCATGTATTACAATGGAAAAACCTACACTAACCTATACAATATCCATAGTTTATCTTAGGGTTCTCTCTAGGTTATACAGAGTATGGTTTAGACAAATTGACAATAACATGTGTTCACTATCAAAAGGTATATTTTCACTATGCTGTCTCTTTTAAATATATGTGAGTTCACAGTCACAAATATGGATTAAGATGTTTCATTTTATTTTTATTTATTCACTTTTGAAAACTCGTCTCCTCTGAGCACACTGATTCTGTTCTTTCCTACATATTGCCTTATCTGAGCTCCTAGAATCATTGTTCCATCCTCCTATCCTTCCTCCCTGAGCACATCCTATTCTCAAATGAGGGTACAATTGCTATTTCAATCGGTATTTCTTTACTAGGAATCAGACTCCCAAGACAACAACTCTTATTCATTGCTTATGTCATATATTTATTTTTTCCCTAATTGTTATTCTAATTATTTCCAAGGGAAAAAACTACATACAACATATTCTACTGTCAAGGAGTTGACACTTGAAAAAGAAAAGGAACATATAAGCTTGTATACATAATGGCAGTACAAAAAAACTTAATGTGCTTTTATCTCTAGCTCTCTAGAAAACATAAGCTTCTCCCTAGCCATCAAAGTCTAAAAGGAAATAAGTGTGTGTGTTATAAGGAAATAAAATGGGACAGACTTAGTTGATATTCAGCTTCTGATATTCAAAAGTAGAATTACAAATTTGATACTCAACTTTTGCAAACAAAGTAATTGCCTTGAGGGGAAAATTTCCAAATTCCCTCTTTTTTTCCCCTTGTTTAACCTTTGATCCTGAAGGATTTGCATTTTGGAATTCTAGTCATATGTAAGAAAATATCCTTATTTCCATTTAGTGTTCCCCATGGAGTTGAAGTACCAAAGTGAGGATATGATATAGTAGAAATTTCTTCTTTTTTAGTCTATGTAGTGTGTTAGTTGCTCAGTCATGTCCAACTTTTTGTGACCCCGTGGATTGTATCCTACCAGGTTCCTCTGTCTGTGGAATTCTCCAGGGAAGAATACTGGAGTGGGTTGCCATTCCCTTCTCCAGGGGATCTTTCCAACCCAGGGATTGAACCCCGGGTCTCTGGCATTTAGGCAGAGTCTTTACCATCTGAGCCATGAGGAAAGCCCCTTTTTTCAGTCTAGAGTGGTATTATTAGAAGCTGTGAAGAGAAGAAGCAGAGAAAAAAGGGTCAGCCAGTGTGTCTCTTATGTTATATTTAGAGAGGGCAAAGAGGGCTTAAGATCTTTGGAGAGGGAGGGCAGGAGGGCAGGAGCTCACACACAACAGAGCAGTTCTTGTGGTCAGGTAATAAATCAGAGCTTAGCTAGTAGGACATGGACCACACCAAGAAGCAGATGGTGTGGTCTAGAGAGTTTCCAGAGGAAATGTGGTCAATCAAATTATTGTTCCTAATACATGTGACTAGCCTCTGCCATAGACATATACGTTCACGTCCTCTAATATTCAAATTTTGGTGCTTCTGACAAGAACTGTGGCTTATACATCTCTTCTCCATTGATTTTGGCTTAGTCATAAGAATTTCTTTGGCTAATAGATGCCAGGCAGAAGTGACAACATTCTAGGTTGTGCCATGGTTTTAAGAAACATCATTTCTATTAGCCCTTCTTGTTCTTCTGTTACTCATCATGAAAAGATCCTAATGTAGGTAGTGACTCTACTCAAAATAAAAAGTACACGAAAAAGACCTGAATAGGACCTGGAGCTTAAAGTACAGTCATTTAAGCCAAACCACAAACCTTTGTGTGAGAAAAAGATATTTGTATTTGTAGGTCACTAAAATGCAGGGGAGGGGTTTCTATGCATCGTTGTAACATAGGAAACTTGAACCAATACAGAGGTCACCAGAAGGACCTTGCTGTGGGATGGCTACAATTCAAATGTTTAACATTAACTGAAACAATTCTGTGACACTAGCATGAACCTAAATGAGGCCTAAATCATGCAGGCAACTGCTACTTAAAGAGACTAAGAGGTTAGGTTAGGTTGTACCATCGGGGTGTTCCCCCTTCACAGCCTGCTTTGCGAGAAGCATGTCTATAACCTTAGAGTCTGGAGGAGACAGTGGATAATTTATCTGAAGGCCTGGCTTTCCTCTGCTTCTGTGTTTCATACACTTTGGTAAAACTAGACTTCATTTTACAAAGGAAAATATGAATTGGATAAAAGCCGAGAATTTTTATTCAAGGCAATGAATGCTTCTGAAATAGACAATTTATATCATTGCTTAGTTTAGACTTTACAAGTTAGCCTTTTTTATTTCATTTATTTATTTCTTCCTGATAACCCCAATTTTGGGGCTATGAGAAAGACTAGAGTGATTCTAGCTAAGTAAATTTTTCTCTACATAACCAAATTATGAATTGAAGGAAGACTAATTAAGATGGTTTGTAAAGGTTTCAAGAGGACTTTAGGTGTAAGTAGAAGTATGAAAGAATGGGAAGACATAGTTGGGAGCAAAATGATTGGGGTTGATCTCAATTTTATCTGAATATGGTGCTTGGATGTTTGTGGTTGTTTGTGAAGAAGAAAAATGACTCAAAGTCCAAGAGTTTAATTTTCAAATTCAAGGGAAATCAATGTTATAACTTAAATTCCTTTATGTGCGTTGAGGCAGTTTTCACTTCTATGTTTGTTTGATCAAAGTGAAGAGCTAAGTAAGAACATGCAAATGGGTATAGTTTTGTTTTAACTTAAAATTTCAGTTGATTTTGATAACACCTTTCTAGATCAACTATATCCATGAAGGTTTAAAAGGCAAAAGAGGAAACAAGCATTGTAACCCAATTAATTTTTCTGAGAAAGCACTACCAGTGGAAACTTTTGTACTTTGGAGTATACTATCCCAGCCAAGTAAGTCTCTAATAATTTAGCTGTCACTGTTCCAATTATTTTTGTTTACTTTAGCTGAATCACAGAGGATACTGATATGCTTTTGAAATGCATAAAATATGTGGACTGATAAAGAAAAATAGATATTTTAAAAATCTATCTTTGGGCATGTTTTCTTAAATCACTAATACCTAGTTATGGATTGGGTGAAATTGTGGATATAGTCCATGATTTTGGTACTTATTATTGATATTATTGGTCCTTTGCCACATTTTATATTCAAATACCATGTAATCTTATTACAAACATCTAAAATGAGCAGTGAAGTTTTCCTGTTCTATAGATTATAAATCCAAAGCATAAGGGGCTAAATTCAGTTTTTCAATACTATTAATGAAGTTCATACCTGCTAATTTAAAAAAAAGTCACAATAGAGTTCCATTTATTTCTAATAAAATGATAAATATTAAAGTATATTCTCTCTTTAAGGCCTTTACCTCTTTACACGCTTTTCATATTTCAGTAAAATATTCCCATTCAGATAGTAGTGACAATAGCCGTTTGAACCAGATTAGAAATACAAGTGATTCCTCTAAGAGAAGACGCCTCAGAGTTTCAAAGATTCTATTCTTTGCATACATTTTTAGTGAAACATTTTCACTGTTGTGTGTGAAACACTTCATTGATGAAAATCCTTGACATTACGTATATTCATTGATGTTATAGCCTTACTGCATATAATTCTGCAGTGATTTACAAAACTATCCTTACTGATAGGAAGGGAAAGGTAATGTTGCTTATTCTTAGTTCTTCAACAAACATTTATATCATGAGTCTTGAAAATATCAGCATATTTTCCGGTCCTGATGACAAAAAATAGAATTTTTTATCCAGACATCATTGTATGATTTAGAATTATATTTTACAAAGAATTGTGTTATGATTTATTGGAACAGACAGTCTTTTTGTCCTTTGCTTTTGTAAAAATATTCTTAGATTTTTCCTTAAAAATAACATATGTAAGACACCTTCTAAAATACAAAACTACCACTCCAAAGCATTCAAGTACAGCCAGTAATGTAAACTTACTGAGGCTCTTTCTGAATTTAGTTTTCCTTTGAAATACAAGTATACTGTCATTCTCTGGAATCGTTTCCAGATTTGTTATATCAGTATTGTAAAACTCTCAATTCCTCTTAAAAGAATTGCTCTCCAGATTCACTGGTCAGCATGGATCTATTCATTTTCATCCAACAGAGACACCATGGTAGTTTCGTTTCTTGGGCTTTGGCTTCTACATGAAGAAACAGAACACCCCTCTCTGCAAAAGCTCAGTGAAATACCCCTCTGAGGGAACACTGCTACAGGTGCTAAATGTAAGCAATGCCCATGTTTTGATGTTAATTTTTTCCAAAACATTATTAGATTATTTTCAAAATATTTACCATACAGTAGCATCATTAACTTGATATCAAGTCAGAGTAAATATTGGAGAATTTTCAAAAATCATGTTAGATTTTGCCAAGTTTTTACAGAGCTAGGTAAAGTGCCTTTGGTTAACTTATAAAAGGCTGATACAAGTTAGCTACTGTGGGATAACTTCATCATTTATGCCACTGCTAGTTAAATATTCAAAATAAGTTCGTGTTGTCATATGATTTCAGAACTCTTAGGTAAAGTGAAAAGATACCATCGGGGAGCTGAAATGTTAAAGTGAAAAAGTGTTACTTGTTCTATCTTGTCCAGCTCTTTGTGACCCATGGACTGTAGCCTTTGTCCACAGAATTCTCCAGGCAAGAATACTGGAGTGGGTTGCCGTTCCCTTCTCTAGGGGATCTTCCCAACGCAGGATTGAACCTGGGTCTCCTATATGGTAAGCAAAGTCTTTACTGTCTGAGAAACAATGTTAAAAAACAACAATAAAACATGTAATTTTTAAGTAGACCAACATCTACTAAGAGTAGTGTAATAAGTCAAAAATTTAAAGTGTTAGTCTTACAGTCAAGCGCTATATTTTAACATAAATAGTTTCCTTCAAACTCTTTAATCATACTTTCAATAATATTACTCTTTAGTTCCATTTCCATAATATAATGTTTTGCTCTTTGGAGTTTCCCAGAAGTAACTACCTTTCAACTCCTTTAGAAATAATATGCAAAGGCAAGCGAATGTATGTGAAAACACACACGCACTCACTCATAGGTCGTAAAGGAAACTTTTGAAATTCTGTTAGATGTCAGAGTCACCGAGACTGCCTGGACATCTAGATGCTATTCCTTTAAGTAATCTTTGGTCTAGATGTACTATCATTATTTCACATATTTCCTTTACATGTTAATATGGAGCCTGTGAAATGGCATTTTTCTGTTACAAAGCTGTATTAACATCCTCTTTCAGAGGTCCCTTTATTATGCTTTCTGATAGAGGCATTTTCATTATTGCATATACCTAAATGAATTTAGGAAGTTTAACTGCCTTGAGAGTCAGTGTTTGTGTGTGTGTGTGTGTGTGAAACATAATATCGAGTGGGTTAGAGCTGTTTAGAAATCTCATACATAGATTACTGGTCAGACTGTAGAGATGTTTGAAGCAGAAAAGACGTTAGCTCAGCATAATGAATATGTCTGCCAGCCATTTTTATAATGACTTGCTGCAGTTTTTATTGTCTGACAAACCGTATGCTGTGCTGTACTGTGAGCTTTCCTGTTCGACATAATAAAAAATGATGCAGTATATCCCTCGAAGTCTAGCTGGGTAAAAGGCAGGCAGCAGAGTGTTGCTTCTGCCAACAGTTTGGTTGCATATTCTGTTGAAATTATTCTGCAGGTGATCAATACACAATTCTCATTCTTTATAATGCATTGTTCATGATCTGTAGTAGAGATGTTTTTCAGATATAGAGCATTTAAATCCATTCATACACTTAAAATTTCTTTACACATATTAAATAAGCCACCAGGTGCTTCTGAACCTTTTGAGATGAAAATATTTACTTATACTTAGAGAGCCATGGAATAACTTACTTTGGGTTTGTTCATTTATTGCTATGTTTCATGTGTCACAGTTTTTTGAAAATTTGTCTCATCAAAGAAAACTATATTTCCAAAGATAAAAGGTTCCGGTTACTTCATGGTTAAGTTACATTGATATTATAGTCAAGATTTAGATTTAATATGAGTGATCATTTTCCATTGAACGTTCCCATACATATGAAAAGAGCTATGTGTGGTTTTAATAAAAGGGTATTAATATAAGGTCTATGAAGTACAGTGGGCAGGAGTCTAATACAATAGAACGGCATGGTATGTGTATTCACTTTGGTGATAAATGCTTCATTCTTTCTTTAGAGGATTATTAAAAGTGTTCTCTGGAGGAATAAAATGGTGGAAGTCACACATTTAATAGCTCAGGTACAAAGAGTCAGATTGTGCCAGTTGGCAAAAGTTAGCAGGAAGCTGTCACAATAAATGGCAGCAGCTGCTCATAGTTCTAAAGAGTATGTCCCAGTCAGAACTGAAAGCTGATGGCATCCACATTAATACTACCTTAATGGCCCATCTGCTGCTCCATAGGGTCCCTAGCTGCTGTATGGAGTCATAGGCATTTGACAGGCAGTCTCTGTATGCCAGACACACATGGCGCCAAATGTTTTAGGCTGCTTCGTCTCGTTCTGATCTGTCAAATTCTCCCTACTCATTTATCAGGCAAGGAGTTATGAGGGTTTTTCTTTTCTACACATCATTGCCTTTCAGCGTTGGGGCAGCTAAGGCTTTGGAAGGCAAACTATTTTTGTTATGATTATTATTTTTTTTCCCTAATTGACAATGCAAGGCAAAGTTGTGTGATACACTGTACCGTACTGGGTAGGTTAACAAAGCGCTGTGACAGGCAAGCTCTGTGGAGAAATCAATCGAGAGCATTTTAAAATGCAATGCTGCAGAAATATTTTCCTGTGGTTGTATTGGAAGGAAATGACATATATTTCTGTAGAGAATTATTAACTGGGCGAATATTATGGGAGCTTACTTTCAGGTCGTTGAGCTAGAAAAATGCTAATATACACTGGAACACTGTTAAAAATGCCTTGATAGGAAATGCAAAGTTCACATTTAAGAACATCTCTTAGACTTCTGTTTCCAGAGTGGAATAGGTTTTACACAGTAAGAGTCCAACATAGAAACCCAGTGTGTGTTTTGTAGCAGTTGGTTAAATTGTGCAGAAGTGATATTGGTCACTATTAAGGATAAACTATTATTTATTTTGAAGGTACTGAAGGATCAGGCAGTGCAATTCAAATATCAGTCAGTAAAGGACTAAAGGAAAATATGTAATAAGATTTATAATGCTTTTTATGTTACAAACTGGAAAACTTCATTTTTGGAAAAAAAAATTTCTAGACAGTGGGATGAGACTTTGCTTGGGTTAGAAGATGACTGACTTTCTCATTTAGGAGACCAATTATAACATGACTGCCAAATCCTTACACTTAAGAAGGTCTCCCCCCTTTCTGATGATGGCAGCTGTTTCCACTGGGATCGCCATAGCTTGCCTGATACTTCACATGTTTTCAAAACATCATTGTTCTATGTTCACTGGAGTTTTTCAGTTGGTGTGATGGACTGTGTGGTCTGTGTGTTTTGGTGTGCTGATCCTCTTTCTTATTTTTTACTTTCTTACTTTTAGTTGTCAGTTTCTAGAGTTATTGGGCTTTTTCGGTCTTAATTATTTTAAGAATTTATGAATAATCAAAAAATTGTGCACAAAAGGAAATCTGTTAAATGGGTGTAAATAAGCCAGATGTTCCACGTGTTATAATGTCCAAACCACAAAGTGTAGGTGGAACAGTGTTGTTTTATTCCAAGTTCCAGTAGGTTTCTCAGTCACAAACATTTATAACACTAATGTTACCAATAATTTAATATCAACTGTTAAAGATGTTGCTATGTTTTCTTAGAAGCCTAATTAACCTTCTTTGAAGAATAGATCATGTGTATGTGATGGAGGTCAGTGCAAGTGTGGGTGAATGTTTATACATGTTTATATGCATATGTGTTGTAAAGGAATGGAGACTTTTTAGTGGATTCACATATTTAATTATTATTGTTAACATTTTTTAATTTCTGTGAGTATGTACTCTTTCAATAGACTTTTTAAAAAGCAATAGTCAAAAGATAAGTTTAAATATACTTCTATTCTTAAGGAGAAGGAAATGGCAACCCTCTCCAATATTCTTGCCTGGAAAATTGAATGGACAGAGGAGAGCGATGGGTTACAGTTCATTGGGGCACAAAGAGTTGGACACAACTGAGCATCTAACACTTCCACTTTCACTTTCAAGGTTTATTTAAGGTTGGTTTCACTGGTGGCTCAGTGATGAAAAATCCATCTGCCAATGCCAGAGGCACAGGTTTGAATTCTGAGTTGGGAAGATCCCCCAGTGGAGGAAATGACAACCGGCTCTAGTATTCTTGCCTGGGAGATCTATGGACAGAGAAGCCTGGCAGGCTACAGTCCATGGGGTTGCGAAAGAATCAGATACAACTTAGTGACTAAACAACAACAAAGGTTTATTTCTACTTTCAAATAGATCCAACACTATTGTGACTGTTTCCCAATCTGCCAGTAGGATTAAAAACTCAAATATTGAAACTGGTTTGTAGCTTGTGCTACTTTGGTGTTAAGATAGCCTACTGATGGTGGTTTATTGCTCAGTCGTGTGCAGCTCTTGCGACCCCATGGACTGTAGCCCACCAGGCTCCTCTGTCCATGAGATTCTCCAGGCAAGAACACTGGAGTGGGTTGCCATTTCCTTCTATATGGGACCTTCCCAACCCAGGAATCAAACCCAGGTCTCCTGCACTGCAGGCAGATCTTTACCGACTGAGCTACAAGGGAAGCCATTATGATAGCATATCTCAGGTATGTTGTCTGGGCAGATCCATAGCTCCAAAAGTTTTCATAAAAAGGATCAGAAGTGGCCCTGTTTTCTTCTTACACACTCATGCAAACACGCTGATTTTCTTTTACATTTGGGAAGCCTCTAGGATTTAAAAAAAAATGCAAAATTTGGTATTTAGAATATGCTAGAGATGGTGTTAGAAGCAGAATGCACTGCATTTGAACTTTGCAGCAACGCCATGAGAAAAATAATCCTCCTGATTCTCATAAACAGAAACTTAGGCTTTGGGATAGTAAATGATTTGCCCAGGGTTACAAATGAGATTGAATTGAATTTGAACCAAGTCTGTGAGAAGGCCATCCCAGGTCCCTGTTTACAATTATATTTCAAAAACGATAAAATGTCAGACACACTTGGGATATCTTAGAAAAAGCAAGACTGAAAGAAGAAGTGTAGTCCTTGAGAAAGGGCTCACCGTAAAAGGAGTCTGAGAGACAAAGTGCGCCCAGGGTCAAGGCCTGTTCCTTCGAGTGGAGCGTGAACTCTTGCACAGCATGTGGGAATCAGCAGAGCTCATGACTCAGCCATCTCTTTGGCATTTGAAGCCTCTTGGGAATAGACTTTGTCTGTGGATTAGGAGGGCTCCACAGCTTTGGTCTCTAGGCTGTTTTACGGGGGCACAGCCCTTGATGAAACGTAATACGAAAAGACAGAGAGCTACTTCTCACTCTGAGGTAGGTGGTGCCGATGATAAATGTCTAGCGCAAAGAACGTCCAGGTGGCTTCAGCCATTGCTCGTGAACCACCGCTGAGGTATCTGGCCCAGAGAAATCCTCCTCAGTTCTAGCTTCTCTCACTGGAGACAGCAGGGTCCAACGAACAGCGTGATTTGCGGAGGCAGGGCAGCAGACAAAGAATTGGAAAAATTGGAGAGGAAAAACTTGGAAAAGAGAAGGCCACCTGTGAGTAAAATAAAAGAGGACCCTACGGATATGAATATTTGGAGTACTAACATCTAATGCCTCCATTGATTCATGAAAGCATATGAAGCCTAAGGCTGTAGGATTCATACTTTTGGCTCCTCATTGTCAGAATTCATTCTTCCACAGATCCTTGAGTACAGCTTCAGTAGGGTAGAGGTATAGACGGTGTATATCTTGTTTCCACATGGCAATGGCTAGCAGGTAGGAAGGCATCCAAAAGGAGTGGGTCATTTTTCATACTGTTGTTATTAGGAGTGGATTTTTTTCCCCAGAATTTTATGTTTGAGTACATGTATCATTTTCCTGGAAAAAAAAAATAGCAAAAAAGAGAAGAAACAGAAAAAAAAAAAAAAAGAAAAGCAAGGAATCTAAAGACAGAAAAGAAAGAAAAATCATTCTCTTAGTTGTTTATAGCTCTAATATGACCATTTACTACAGAGGTCTTAATGCACCATTTCCCAATTAGACATTTTTCTGCCTGTTTTCTCATTTCTAGAAGAGCTATATACACATAAGATAATTTTTACAGATCTTTTTATAGTATTTCTTTCTTTGTGGTGTCCACAAGCTCATACCACGTGTATGATACAGCACGTTCTCATAGAGAATAATAAGGAAGGTGAGAGCAAGATAATGGCTCACTGTTTCCACTGGATAAGTTGACAAGATCCCATTCTGACAGGTTCTGCTGAGTTTAAGAGTTTTCTGGGGAGTGCTGAGTTTTTCTTAAAGCACAATCCTGAAAATAAAAGAATAAATGTGTAAGCAAAGCAATAGCATTGACCTTAACAAGAAAATTACCTTGAAAGAAAATGCCTTCAGATATATTTTTAAAGGAAACTGATGTTGCGAGTAGAATTATAATGGAGGCTTAGTTGCTCTCATGTGCTCTTCTAGTATTTCTAATGGGATCCTGCCTGCCGTTTGCTCCTGGAAATCCACTTTCCTCATTCAAGCTGAGCTCATCTAGAGCTCATCTGGCAGAATATGTCTTATAAACATGGCTAAATTTTGCAAGTCTCTGTTGCTTTTTTTTGTTTGTTTAGGGTCATGTGTGTGTGTGAGTGCGAGTGTGTGCGCGCGCATGTGCATATTACTTTTTAATATATATTTTATTATTTATTTGTTTGGCTATGCCAGGTCTCAGTTGTAGCATGTGATATATAGCTCTGTGACCAGGGGTGCAACCAGGGCCCCCTACATTGGGAGCTTGGAGACTTAGCCACTAGACCATAATGGAAGTCCCAGTATTTCTTTATGTTAGTGATAATAGGTTATATTGGGTTGGCCAAAAAATTCTTTTGGATATTTCAATAACCTCTTATTGAAAAACCCGAATGAACTTTCTGTCCAATCCAAGTTTTACTCCGGTAAACTTTGTGTTATTGTGCAACTTAATCAATATATTATCTCTTTTAGGTAGTCTATCCCTGATAGCTCAGTTGGTAAAGTATCTGCCTGAAATGAGGGAGACCTGGGTTAGATCCTTGGGTTGGAAAGATCCCCTGGAGAAGGAAAAGGCTACCCACTCCAGTATTCTGGCCTAGAGAATGCTATGGACAGTTTATGGGGTCGCAAAGAATCGGACACAACTGAGCGACTTTCACTTTTACTTTTCACTGCTGCAATGGTTAAAACCAATTGAACTTTTATAAATATTAATCAATCAATATGTAATTGATACAGGAATTTGGGGGGTGAGATAGATTCTTAATAGCAAATTGATCTGAGCCTGTCTAACAGATGTTCTTGTTAAGTGAGCCCTGACTTGTCTTTGTAGTATCTCTGTCTTTCAAAGGATCCTGGTATCTCCTCAACTGCAGTGAGCAAATCTTGGTTTGTCTAAACTATTAAAAGTGACCTCACTCTTTTTACCAAGTGATTAATTGAGAGATGGAAGCTTGTCATAGTTCTGTGAAGATTTTACTTAATATAGCAAGAAAAGTTTAGCACATAGTTGGAAATAACCTCTGTCTTAAAATTGAAAGAAAAACACGAGAATTTTTGTTATATGAGATAATGAAACACTTATTATTTAAGGGATCTGGAATTGAGTCCTTAGTTACTACCAGTCAAATCAAATTATTCTAGCCTATGTATTCCTTTTATGAAAGAGTTTACAGAAGAATGTATTGTAGTGAGTTGGTCTGACTATCCTAGTCTAGTTGGAGAAGGACTTACATAAAGGGTGAAAGTGAGGAAGGCAGCTTGGAATTGGACTACAGCGGCCTTAAATTCCATTTTTAGGCTTTCTACCTGCAGTGTATAGACAATGGGAAAGTAATGTGTTGGTGACATTGATCTTGCTCTTGAAGCAGTACATATAATCTATTAGAGGAAAAAGACTTAAAATAGAGAAATAAATCAGGAGTCCAAGTATGAAGCAGTGAAGGCTCAAAGAGTGGTAATGATGAAAATGAAGAGTCCAGATGAGAGAAGCTTGAGAAACAATTGATGGATTTAGTGACTGATTAAATACAGGGGAAGAAAACATGGATGGGACAATGGATGCTCTGAGCTCTCAAGCCTGAGTAAATAAAAGAATGGACTCAGTAATTGAAAACAGGTTAATCTGGAAATTAAGCTATTTGAGAGAGAGAGAGAAATCAGGTTTTGTTTAAGATAATAGTGAAATGTTCAACAGAAAATATTTACCGTGCTACTGGAAATTCAGAATCATTGTTTAAGGTGAGAGTTTCAACTGATTTGTACTGTATTTTTGGATACAAATACCAACTGTTTAATGCATCAACCACATCTTTAGTTCTGCATGTAGTGTAGGTCTCAGTAGAGAAGCTCTCATTTGGTTAGCAGTAATAGACATTTGAAACTCCTACATCTTAAATTTTTGTTCCCATTTATTATATAGTAGCCAATTTGTTCTCAAGTAGGTGATAATAGAGATTGAACTCTTAAAATAGAGGCTGATTATTATATCATTAGAATGTGACTTTTAAAAAAACTCCTGGAGACTGTAGAAATGAAGAAAGATATATTGGAGACAGAGGTTTTGGAGGATATATGATTGTATATAAAATCACTGTGGCCCAGCCATATGAGGGGAAAAAAAACACCCATTTTTATTAACTCTGGTAAATTGAATAACTGTTTTTTGACTTGAGAAAAATGTTTGTTGTTGCTTTTGTTACTTGGAAATATCAATTGTAGTAAGGAAGGATAGAAGCAAAAAGAAACAACAAAAAAACACCCAGTAACATATTTTTCTGCAAGGAGAAGCCATAGTAGATGAAGCTGCTCTAGGGCCTGGAAAAATGAGATGATAAAATTTCTGGTTGGGCACTCATGTTTTTTTTTTTTTTTTTTTTTTTTTAAGGAACCTAAGAAAAACACTAAGAGCAGCACCCATACATTCGTATTATCATACGAATAATATGACCTTTGGAGATTGGACAGTCTGTGACTTGGTTCAATTGCTAGCACGTTATATAAACTCAACATATGTTGACCAATTCAGTGTAGTGACTGCATGGTTTAAAGAGTGTTGGGGAGAACTCAACACATGACCGCTAGAGCTGGGTTCGTGACTGTGTAGCTGAGCAACCTAAGTGAGGTCTCTCTCTATTGCACCAAGTTCCCCTAACTGCTCAATGGGATTAGCACCTTCTCCGAATTACAGAATTGCAGGCAATATTTTTAAACGTTTTGTATGTTTTGAAAAACAAAATTTTATAAATACACAGGGAGTTAAGGTCATTTTATTTGAGTAATTTTTGACTGTTTTCAACATAAAAGCCAACGCAGCTAATTGAAAAACTAGGAAAAGAGAGGAACTAGGAAACAAGAAGTCTTCCATGTAGGAAATAATGCAAGCAAAAACAGAAAATTATTTTGGATTGTAGTTTTACACATTTGCTCTATCTATCACTTTGTTTTACTCCTTCAGGGATTCAGATGATAAGAATATTATTCCTTCTTTGCTGTTCTTTGATTTCTATTACTTCCTTTCTAAGCTTTTTGACTTCCTTCATTTTTTGGATTTGTATTTTCTTCATTGCTTTCCTGCCTATTTTCAGTGCCCTATTCAATTTCTCTTTGATTATATTCTTCTTTGGGCACCTTGTGATTTATTCTTTATTTCTGAGTTGATTTGACTTTCGGTATTTCTGTTTCTTTCCTGAGTTCAATCAACTTCTTTTTATCATTTCTCTCTATTTAGGTTTGTTTCTGTTTATTACATTTCAATTTCTAGTCCAAATTTTTTTTTATTCCCCTATCCTTGCAGGCTGGATTGGACACATTTAATCATACTTTAATTTTTATTCTTTATTTTCTTCTGCTTCCTGTTTACAGGAAGGAGGATTTTATTCAATTGGCCTATGTGACATTTTCTTTCCTGATATTTTATGATAGCTTAATATGGATTTATTGAGCTTCCTCTGCTCACTTTTAAGGTATTTGGGTGTTTTAAAAGATTCCTAGCTCAATGCCATTCTAATTTATTAGTAGAGCACAGTCCAGGTACTTTGTCTTTTTGTTTGTTTTTTTTTATATTGGTGTGGTGAAACAGAGGTGATAAATCCTCTGATTTGTGGTTCCCTTTTGTTATGACATAGCCTAGATTTCCCCAATGTACACACATACATCTAGGACTTTGAGGCAAGCCAAGGAGAACTAGAAAAACTTTTCTAAGTGTCTGGTCTCCTTACCCTTTGGTTTTGTAATTCTTCAATTGGTTGTATTCACTTTTATGAGGGTGTTAGGCAGAAATTATTGTACTCTAGAATTTTCACCTTCTCCACCCAGTGAGTGATTTTCTGATTTTTCTTTGTTCTGTTGTCTTCCCGTAGATATATACATTTTGAAAAGTACCCCTCTTGGATTGAACTTGTTCTCTTAAATCATGTATACTTTGAAGTTTCTTCCTTATAGCCCATGCTCTGATCTGCCTAGACACTTAATTAATTTTAGATGTAAGGTGAGCTGAATACTTACCTGATAACTTATTTTGATCCCTCTCAGGCCCCTTCATTAGTTCCCTCTTTTTTCCTTCTTGGGGTTTTTCTGGATCTGCCTTTGCTTGTCTAAAAGCCCTGCAACAGGGCAGGGGTCAAGTGGGAAAGATGGTGTGAAAGGATGTGGTCTTACATTTAGATCTTAAATCCATTTTGAGTTTATTTTTCTTTATTGTGTTAGAAAGTGTTCTAGTTAAGATCAGAAGTTATAAAACTCCTAGAGGAAAAGGTAGGCAAAACACTCTTTGACATAAATCACAATAGGATCATCTGTGACCCACCTCCCAGAGTAATGGAAATAAAAGCAAAAGTAAACAAATGGGACCTAATTAAGCTTAAAAGCTTTTGCACAAGGTGAAAAGACAGCCTTCAGAATGGGAGAAAAGAACAGCAAATGAAGCAACTGACAAAGAATTAATCTCAAAAGTATACAAGCAGCTCATGCAGCTCAATACCAGAAAAATAAACAACCCAATCAAAAAATGGGCCAAAGAACTAAACAGACATGTCTCCAAAGAAGACATACAGATGGCTAACAAACACATGCAAAGGTGCTCAACATCACTCATTATCAGAGAAGTGCAAATCAAGACCACAATGAGGTTCTCCATCTCATGCCGGTCAGAATGGCTGCCATCTAAAAGTCTACAAGTAATAAATGCTGGAGAGGGTGTGGAGAAAAGGGAACCCTCTTACACTGTTGGTGGGAATGCAAACTAGTACAGCCACTATGGAGAACAGTGTGGAGATTCCTTAAAACTGGAAGTAGAACTGCCATATGACCCAGCAATCCTGCTGGGCATACACACCAAGGAAACCAGAATTGAAAGAGACACGTGTACCCCAGTGTTCATTGCACCACTGTTTACAATAGTCAAGATGTGGAAGCAACCTAGATGTCCATCGGCAGATGAATGGATAAGAAAGCTATGGTACATATACAATGGAATGTTACTCAGCTATTAAAAAGAATGCATTTGAATCAGTTCTAATGAGGTGGATGAAATTGGAGCCTATTATACAGAGCTAAGTAAGTCAGAAAGAAAAATGCCAATATAGTATATTAACATGTATAGATGGAATTTAGAAAAATGGTAATGATGACACTATATGCGAGATAGAAAAAGAGACACAGAGATAAAGAACAGACTTTTGGGCTCTGTGGGAGAAGGTGAGGGTGGGGTGATTTGAAAGAATAGCACTGAAACATGTATATTACTATATGTGAAATAGATCACCAGGCCAGGGTTGATGCTTGAGACAGGGTGCTCAGGGCCGGTGCACTGGGATGACCCTGAGGGATGGGATGGGGAGGGAGGTGAGAGGGGGATTTCAGGATGGGGGACACATGTAAACCTGTGGCTGATTGGCATCGATGTATGGCGAAAGCCACTACAATATTGTAAAGTAATTAGCCTCCAATTATATGAATTAATTTTTTAAAAATAGAAAAGATGTGGTGATTTTTTTTTTTTTTTGCTTATAGTTATTTTGGTGTGTTAGTGTTGTCTGTCTGCAACTGATGTGGAAGACATAGTTTTATGTAGAGTTTGACTTTATCTTCTTGTTAAGTGTTTGGGGCAGTATTAGGGGCTAGGAAGCCATGCAGCTACCACTGCGCTTAGCCTTGCAGAAACACTGGAATTTCACGTGTAACTGTTATGAACGGCTGAGTACAAGTCCTTCTGGGCAGTGTTTTTCATTTCTCTTGGGTAGTATCTAGGCATGCAGTTGTTGGATCATAAGATATAGAGGCGTCATCGGAGGATGGGATGGTTGGATGGCATCACCAATTCAGTGGACGTGAACAGAGGTGAACCCCAAGAGGTGGTGAGGGACAGGCTTGGTGTGCCACAGTCCAAGGGGCTGCAAAGAATCAAATATGACTTGGTAGCTGAACAACAACAGGGTATAGGTGGATTTAACTTTTTTAAAGGAAAACAAGTTAAACTGTCTGAGAGTTCTCTAAAGTGTTTGAATCAGTTGACTCTCTCACTTGCAACAGAGAAAAATGTATATTCTTCCATACAGACATTAGAGAGGATTGACAATATGCCATGTTTTGTCCCCCATTATTGCTGCTGAGAAGTCAGTTGTCAGTTTTATTGCTTTCCCTTACATTGGGTTTTTCTTTTATCTCTGGTTACATTTAATATCTTATTTTTGTCTTTGATGCTTTACAGTTTCACCATGATTCCAGATACGATGATTTTGTTTATAATGCTTGCATTTCATTTGACTTTCTTGGTTTCAGATTTAGTGCTTTTTCACCAGCCTGAAAAATTCTTTGCCATCATCTCTGATAATTGCCTCATCTCTATCATATTCTTCTTCTGAAATTCAAAGTTCTAGTACATTAGAGCATTTTAACCTATCTTTAAAATTTTCCATTCATTGGTTTGTGTGAATGTTTCTTTTACACAGTTCTTTGGTTCTGTGTTTCAATTCAATAATTGTCACTTCATCAGTGAACATTATGTTCTTCAATATGTCAAATTTGTTTTATATTTTAATTATACGGTACATTTTAAGAGTTATGTTTTGCTATTTTTCAGTATTGTCAGGTATCTTTTATGGACTTTTTTCCTTGAGTTTTTGAGCTTCTCTTTTATTTATTTATTTTTCATATTAGTCATACTTATTTTGTATTTGATTGCTGATAATAGTAATATGTTAAGTCTTTAAGGATATGAATCCACCTTCTGTCTTTTCTTTTAGATATCATCCATGATGCCTTTTCCCCCTGTGTGTTTTTCTCTTTTAATGTAAACTTCTTATTTACCTTTGAAGTTTCCATATGGAAGTTCATTCCTTGTTGGGGTAAAATTGTCCTCCTCCAAGAGGATTCATTCTTGCTTCTGTTGATTCCCTCAAGTAATAGCATACCAGAAACACTAAATTCTCCTCATTTATCCGACAACAGTTACTATCCATTATAGGACTCACGTGCTTGTGACAAATTCATGGGGGAACTTTTGTCTATTCCTTTCTAATTCCCAGGTGGCACAGTGGTAAAGAATCCACCTGCCAGTGCAGGAGATGCAAGAGACCTGGGTTCACCCCTGGGTTGGGAAGATCCCCGGGAGGAGGAAATGGCAACCCATTCCAGTACTCTTGCCTGGAACATTCCTTGGCAGGGGAGCCTGGCGCGCTACTGTCCAGGAGCTTGCAGAGTCAGATGTGCACACATCCTTATACTTAGTCAGCTTCTGTTCTTTTCTTCATTGGGGCGCCTCCATTTTTAATCCATCATTACACTGGTAGTGTGTCCTTTGAGGTCTTACCTGGATACAGAGACTGTTGCGTTACATTCCCTACATTATCAGGTTCAAGGCTTTATATCCTATTCCCTCTACCTTGCAGTCATCAGTGGAAAATCAAGGAAATCTGGACTTTGCAAAACACTTCGTGAAAAGGTTTAGATTCTTGGGGTCCTCTTTTCTCTCACTTTTAGCCATTGTGAATTATTTCACTTCATTTTAATTTTTGCTTTTTTTATTATTCATTTTGGTGAGTTTTATCTGGTTGATTCTCCAGGTTCTCATCTGTTGTTCTATTAGATCTGAAAATCTGTATGCAATTTTAAGGGTCTATTGAAACACTAGAAGTCTAGGTAATTGGATGAAATTGCTTCCTTGAGCTTTGAGAAAAATAAATAGTTAAGTTTCAGGAATTAGGACACATTTCTTGTAGCAAAATATTTATATCAACAATTTACACTCATTTGAAAGTATATTATAATGAATGTAAAACACCAGTCTGTCCCTGATACTCTTTTATCTGTTTCTACAGAAAAAAAAATCAGGTACACAAAGAAATCAATTCCAATTTAATATGTTAACCAAAATGATGTCAAAGTTATGCAGTGCCAGGATTTTTCAGCCTATTGATAACTGTAGAGAAGAGACACAAGCAGAAAGAGAGTTTTCTAGGTAAACTATTAAAGTAACACTTTTAAAAATTGAAAGCTGTTTGAGGAGTTAATTTGTTTAGCAACTGAAAAAAACAAAGGCAAGAATATTTTAAAAAATGAAAATGAGTTGATTTCAGAAACTAGTGAAGTTGATAAATCTTACTGTAATAAAGCAATCAGCAAGGTAAAAAAAATAATTAACTTTGTTAAACCAGAACCATTTTGAATATGAAATTTAACTCTATTTTCAAGAGGATTAAATTTCAATTGTAGCTATTTTTTATTTTGAGTGGGTCTAGTTCCAAAGTTTAAATAAAGTCAATTGGTATATACCTTGAATAAAATATAACAAAATTTGGGCATATATTGAAAGCTATATGGCATTAATTTAAGATTTTGAACAGATAATGCTGTCATCTCTAGTCCATCGGCAATAGAACATACATAACATAAGCCTTCTGAATGTTGAAAGTACCTAGTAAATGTTTATTTTCTTGTAAATTAAAAAGCAATCTAAAAGCATTTTAAATTTTAAAACGTTCTCAGAGATTGTCATATTGAGTGAAGTAAGTCAGAGAAGGAAAAATCTGATATCACGTGTGTAGAATCTTAAAAATAAGGTATGAATGAACTTATGTAAAAACAGAACTGCAGCTGACTTACAGGTGTAGAATGTAAACATGGTTACCAAGGTGTAAAATGGAGGAGGGATAAATTGGAAGATTATAATTGACACATACAAGCTGCTATATATAAAATAGATAACTAATAAGGACCTACTGCATAGCACAGGGAACTCTATTCAATACTCTGTAATGGCCTATATGGGGTAGATAATCTAGAAAAGAGTTGTTGTACATATATATATATATATATAACTGATTCATTTTGCTATACACCTGAAACACAACATTGTAGATCAACTATACTCAAATAAAAATTTAAAAAATAAATAAAAGTGCTCCATTTTAATATTCTGGCACTAAGTGGTAAGAGCCAGGAATTGGAGTCTTTTTCATGTATAAGTTTGTGTTTTTTGTTTATTGAACTATTTCCTCCTACTGAGAGCCATTAATTGGTTATTTATTTTGAGTCTAGCTCAAGCTTTGCAACTTTTAGGTGCTCAACAATATTACTGAATCAATAGTGTAGGAAATTTATGAATTTTATATTTCTGAATGTTTGTAATATACATATTGGCCAAGTTTTCCCATATAGGCATGCCTCTGTACTTCATATATGGTGGTGGTGATTTAGTGGTTTAGTCGCTAAGTCCTGTCCAATTCTTGTGACCTCATGGACTATAGCCCGCCGGGCTCCTCTGTCCATGGGATTTTCCAGGCAAGCATACTGGAGTGAATTGCCATTTCCTTCTCCAGGGAATCTTCCTGATCCAGGAATCAAACCCATGTCTCCTGCATTGCAGGCAGATTCTTTACTGACTGAGCTATGAGGGAAGCCCTCACTTTATATATGTGTGTATCTTTGATTATAGAAGTCTTTATGGAAATAGTATATTTTCTAGTGTGAAAAATGAAGCCTTGAAAGATTAGGAAAAATAATTGCTCTAGATCACTATATGAGCATGGGCCACTGTGACTACAGCTGAGATTTCCTGTCAGTTACATGTGCATTTATTTGGGACGTAAGAGAATAAAATCACTTTGTAAGAAAAAATAATTCATACTTGCAGTCTCCTACCTATTCCTGTTTAGAAATACTTAGGAGCTTTGGCCAGTATCCAGAATACAATATGGACATTTAGAGGTTATCTATTTCAAACTGCTGCTTATTAAAAGAAAACCTAGTTCTTTGGGATTTTATTTAGGTTATCTTTCCTTATCTAACTCTATTCAGAGTTGAAAGCACTGCAGTCCGATTTAGCTTTTCTGCCTTTGTGGGCTTGTTCTGGTTTTACTTTTGTTTGAACATGTCTATATATTATCCTACATTTATGTACTTTTATATTTGACAGCACTTCTGTGTCTATTATCTCATTTTATCTTTACAACAACCATCTGTGCTGCATAGGGAGTTATTATTATTACTATTTTCCAGCTGGAGAAAATGATACGAAGGAAGGTTAAGTGTTTTTTCCGTATCACATAATTATCAGTGGAGCCACAGGACTAAAACCTAAGGGCTTTAAACCTCAGCCTATATAAGATCTTTCTGTTTAGATCATACTACAGGCTTTACATATCCATGTGAAAGTGTTAGTTGCTCAGTGGTGTCCAACTCTTTGCGACCCCATGGACTGTAGCCTACCAGGCTTCTCCATCCATGGGATTTTCCAGGCAAGAGTATTGGAGTGGGTTGCCATTTCCCTCTCCATACGATACAAAAGCTGAATATAAATGTATGGCTTATGTTTCATATCACTAACACACAAAAATGCCTATAAAAACAATAAAATCTGTTTTCTCTCAGCAAATCAGTAAATTTTTATATTACTACTCAAAATTTTAAATGTGAATAAAATGGTCATTTTGTATACTGTTGCAGCTTAGCAGTATGTAATAGAATCCATGGGGATTTTCCAGGCAAGAATACTGGAGTGGGTTGCCATGCCCTCCTCTAAGGGATCTTCTCAACTCAGGGATTGACCCCAGGTCTCCCATTTTTACCCTCTAAGCCACCAGGGAAACCTGTATTAGGATCTAAAAAACAATATATAACTTTAGCATATAAATTATATGCACTTATACTAAAAATAGTAGATAATTTCATGAATATATAAGTAGGTAGGCATATACACATATTATATATTATTCCTTTGTATTTTCTCTCAAAGAAAGAGAGATAGACAGGGAGATAGACAGACAAAAAGATAGAGACAGAGAAAGACTGAGGACTGTGCATTTACATACAGTAGGTATACTAAATTATTAGACAAAAAATCAAGTTTTAAGCATTCAATGTTTAATAAAACTTTTATATATTTGTGAAGACATAGAAATAGAAGTTAATCTTGAATGGCTGATACCAAAATGTCAATATTAGTTATCTCTAGGTGGTAAAAATATGAAAGGTTTTCTTAATTTTCATATATCTTTGTAAGTTTTTTGAAAAATCAGGACATATTCTTTTTTAAATTAATTAATTAATTAATTTTTACTGTAACAAATTCAAGAAAGACTTTTTTCTTTACATTATTGTGTTGGTTTTGCCATACATTGACATGAATCTGTAATGGGTATACATGTGTTTCCCTTCCAGAACCCCCCTCCCACCTCCCTCCCGATTCCATCCCTCTGGGTCATCCTGGTGCACCAGCCCTGAGCACCCTGTATCTTGCATCAAACCTAGGCTGGCGATTCATTTCACATATGATAATTTACATGTTTCAATGCCATTCTCCCATATCATCCCACCCTTGCCCTCTCCCATAGAGTCCAAAAGACTGTTCTATACATCTGCGTATTATTAAAATATTCATCTTAATAGTATAGAAATTAGGCAATAAGAGTGTTCATCTGTTAGAATTAAGGGACACTGGTATGTAAGTAGTAGTGCTGGCAGCTTATATTCTATTAGGAATTGACATCATTCTACTGAGTAAGCACTTTGATCTTTCAGACACCATTGTATATGCCATTTTCTTTAATCCTTGCAGTGTATTATTTTTCCATTTTATAGATACAAAGCTGAGACTAAGGATAACTTATGTAAGGTGCTATTTTGCTTTTTTATCAGCATATATCATTACTTACTTTCAAAGGTATTAAAATTTAGTATTATCACAGGGAAATATATGGTGAGTCCATAGGAATTACTATTTTTTTCAATATACTTTATTACATGGCTATTAAGTATAAACAGTGACTTAGGTTCTGTGTAGGATAAGGAAATATAAAATTTAGTCTCTTTCACAAAGGAGCATTAGAGCATTTAAGTGAGAAGTGTTAATAATCATCAGGAGGTAGGTACAGATAGGGGCTTCCCTGGTGGTTCAGAAGGTAAAGCTGGAAATTTAGAGGAAGAAGATAATTGGATTAACTGGGAAGAATCAGGAAATACTGACTAGTCAGCTTGTAAGCTGAATCTTGAGGAGTGGATAAGGTTTACCAATGCAAAGATGGTTACATGCACGGTGTGTGGACATTCCAGTTTTAGGGGTTCATACATATAAAGCCAGACCTATGAGAAAATGCTGGATACGTACTTGGAACTGAAAGTGGTTCTGTAACTTTTACACGCAAGGACTGTGAGAACTGCAGAGGTTGTGTAGAAAAATATTGGGCTGATGAAGAGCGTGATGGTCTCTTGGGTTTTCAGCTGGATCACTAGACAGTCTTTTAAGTGAGTTTTTGGCAACAGAAGAACACAGTGAACCTGGTGCTAGAGAACAAGCATCTGGCAAAGCAGCCTGCATCAGAGAAGAGAGCAGCAGGAGGCTTCCTGCCACAGAGTGGAGGAACCTAACCTCAAGAAAATGCAAGAAGCTCAGGGGAAATATTAAGCTCTGAGCCAAAGAACAGCAATGATTGTGTCACAAGGTTAGAATTGGAGAAATTCAACAAGAACATCCCCCCAAACACAGAAAAAATGGTATATTTAAGCATTTCCCTGGAAAGAGCTAGAGACCATTTTATAATTGGAGGAATCACTTGAGAAATTTTTGCCTCCTCTGACTGCCCTGAATCCTTCCGCATCTCTCTGAACTTTACTGCTTTCATCTTGTTTGGAATCGGCAGAAACTCTAGGTAGTAACAGAAAGGATAGATGTGTCCTGTAGAACTACCACGTGGAAAGAGGGAAGAAGGAATTTACTCCCGACCTCCTCAAGAAGCTATGGGAGTTTTCCACTAACAAGTGCAGAAGTTGGAAAGATTAACTTGTATCAAGTTCAAGCTTTAAATTATTAATTGAGTCAGGACTCTTACAACCTTGAATTGAGACAGTACTAGAATGAGTGAATTCATGGGACCTGCCTAAACTTTTCTTTGGGTATGGAGATTGGGGAAGAAGTGTACACAGATCAACTTGATTTAAAAGGAAAGTGAGAACATGATAAAGTTCCTTTAATGTCTTCATTTCATGACTCCTGCTTGTTTAACTTAACACTATGATGTTGCAAAAATAAAAGTGAAATTGAAATTTACGAAAATGATGAAGTTTTTCCTGAAATCAATGAAAGTGATATTGGGATCTAATTAACAAACAAAAAGTTGATGAACTTAGGAATTTAACAATTAAGAAACAGAATGTTAAGTGTGATGATGTTTAAAGAGTATATCAGGGCATGAATGTCTTCTCTATAATGATGTAATAATGGTTAGAATAAATACTATATGCAGAAGTCATCAAGCTGTCCACTTAACATTAGGGTATGTTATTGTATATAAAGTGTGCACCAGTCAAAAATGACAGAATGAATGATCACAGGATTAAATAAGAATCTTGGAAAAATTATGAATCCTTTCAATAAAGTTTGCCAAAATGACTATTTGACCTGCTAAGAAAGTCAAACAAAGTACAGAAGATCGTTTCAGATTACCATATAATTTTGTCATAAGAAATTTGACAAATAAAAAACAAAATATTATTTTTGTTTCATATTCATTTAAAAATAACTTTAAACTCTTATATTGTACTTGAAGCAAATAAAGCATGCATATATTTATAATTTTACTAAATAGTTGAAGTCCAAATCATGTATTTAAGTTTATCATCTATTCCTAATTCATAACTATTTGATAAATTTAGCTTTAAAAAATCAGAGTAACTCATATACATATTTCTAAAAGAAAAAAATAATATTAAACTCACACATAAAGCTTCTATCCTTTTGCCTTCCAAATAGAGTTATATTAAACTTCTGGGTAAATATTCACAACTTATATTATTTTTTTTATGTAATCATTTTCACAGTTAAATCATAAGGTGTATCATAATTATATTTCCTTTTTCATAAACTTTTTTCTTAGAACTAACCTATTTTTTAAAATTTAAAATGATTTATACATGTCTGATTTCTAATATTACCCAAAGTTTCCAACAGAAGTATAAACTTTTATTAAATGATTTAACATTTTAGATGGTTCTGTCAGTATTTTTTTCATTGAATAATTGCCTCATAGAACATTTCATTTAGATGCATGACTCATTTGAAGTTAATTTTTGTGTATGATGTGAGTTAAGAATAACATTTTATTTTTTTGCATGTAGATATTCATTTGTTCCAGCACAGTTTATTGAAACACTACTCTTACCCCATTTAACTGTCTTGGCACTATCATTGAAAATTAATAGACCATAAATATAAGGATTTGTATCTGGACAATCAATTGTATTCTATTGGTCTATATGTCTACCCTTATGCCAGTATCATAGACCTGCATATTGTGATATTGTATAAGTTTTGAAATTAGAAACCTTGTATCCTTGCACTTTGTTCTCCTTTTTCAAGATTATTTTGGCTCTTCTGTGTCCCTTTCATTTCCATAGGAATTTTAGGGTTAGCTCGTCAATTGTGCAAAAATAGCTTCTGGGATTTGGATAGGAATTGCTGTGAATTTGTGTATCAATTTAAGGAGTGTACCTTGAGCGACTGAACTGAACTGAACTGAACCACCTTAATAGTTTAAGTCCTTCAATCCATGAGGGTGGAATGCCTTTCCATTTACCTGTCTCTGATAATATTTTGTAATTTTTAATAAAATTGCATGACTTTTATTAAATTTACTCCTGTGTAGCTTATTGTATTTTCATGTCCTTGAAAGTGGCTATTCATTATTCTCTTAATTTCATTTTTATGCATGCATTTTTGTTGCACATATAGGTTGGCTAGAATTATTGTAATATAAGAATATATATGTTTCATGTGTGTGTGTATATGTATTCTAGTTTAGCAGATGCTACCAACTGCTTTTTTTCAGAGCAGTTGTGCCAATTTGTTTTCCATAAGAAGTATATGAGAGTTTTGCTTGCTCCACATTCTTGCCAGCATTGTACTATCACTTTTAAAATTTTTATATATTTCATGGGTATATCTCAAATTTGACTTTAATTTGTAATCCTCTAGTGGCTGAGAGGTAAAGTGTATTTTCATATGTCCATTGGACATCAGGCTATCTGCTTTGGTTAAGTGTTTATTGAAAGGACATGGAGTAATACTTTTACTATGCTTTCTATAATTTTTTAGGACTTTATGTATACTCTAAGTATGCATTATTTTGTCTTATATATGGATATATTCCAAATATCTTCTAGACTAAGAAGTTCTCATATCTTAGTTTGCTGTTTTTAATCTAAAGTAAAAACTTTTTAGCAAACTACTTTTCTGTGTCTATTGAGATAATTATATGAAATTTATAATTTATTTCTTAGTTCATACATTTCTTTTCTAGTATGAAACCAATCTTGCATTCTTGAAATAAAGCTAACTTGGTCCAGATGTATTTTACTAGATTTGACTTTCTGTTATTTTGTTTAGTACTTTGAAATTAATTTCACAAGAGAAATTGGCCTATAATTCCCTTTCTTAAAATATTTTTTCCAGGTTTGGTTTCAGTCATGCTACTTACTTAGAATGACTTAGAAGATATTTTTACATTTTTCTGTTCTTTGGGAAAGTTTGTTTAAAATTGGCACATTCTTTTTATATGTTTAGAAAATTTTCCAGTGAAATAATCTCGGCCTAATATTTGCTTTCTGGGTAGGTTTTTCTTTATGAATTCAGTATATTGATAGCTATAAGGTATTCAGATTATTTTTCAGCCAGTTTTGGTGTTATATTTTCAAATTTATTGACATATTATTGGTCATAATTAACTGTTATTATCTTTTTAATATTTCCAGATCTGTTTTGACTACTGTGACACAAATAATTTTGAGGGTGATAATCCCAGATTACCAAGATGTGGCATTAAAAAACTTCTCAATTTTAACTATTGTGAATGTCTGTGCCTCTCTTGGCTTTGCTTAGAGCAATATTTCTCAAGCTTAGCTGCATATCAGGCTAAGGCAGAGAATTTTCAAAAATACTAATGACTGGACCTCACCTGCAAAAATTCTTTCATTGCTCTGAAACGTGGCTTGACTACTGTAATGATTTAAACCCTCACAAGTGAATGTATTATCAGTGAAGGTGTCCAGTCAAGGTTAGGAACTGTGGGCTTATATGAATACATTGTTTATATGTTAACTCTATTACTTTCTCATTAGACTTTAATTAGTATTGAATTACTTAGAGCTAACAGTCGAGTAAACCAGATATAATATTGAACCAAATATTTCATGACAATATTGGTTATAGATCTACTAGAAAGCATGCTTTTATCAATTATTTCTTAAAAATTTGTCATCGAAAGAAGAACCCAAGTCAAAATTTTTGAAAAAATATTATTTTTATTCAGGAATATATCTGGGGACAAATAAAAGTCTACAGATTTTCATTTGGACAGTGTCCCATAATTACCTAGCCTTGTATAAGCATGAAAAATAACCTATTTCATTAGTTCTCAACATACATTAAAGTTATCTGTTTTTTTTTTTTACTGAAGTGTAATTGGCATTGTTTTTTTATTTTAAAACCTATCCCATATCCCACCTAAGAAGAACTCAATCCCTGGAAATAAGAATACAATATCAATACATTTATAGGTTTCCAGGTGATTCTTGTGTGCAGGCAGTGGTGAGAATCATTGAAACAATTTATTATTTGCAAAATATATAAGCCAAATTGAACATTTTATGAAAAATGTAAATGTAGTTTTTTCCTCTATATAATTTTTAAAAGCATATTTGTAGATAAATTATAAATAAAATCTAATTTTTGTAAGGAAATATAAATATATTTCCTAACATTTTAAGGAAATATAAATGCACTTTCATATTTAATTGTTATTCTCATTTATTTTAAAGTAACTTTAAAACCCCTTAAAGTTGGTAACTATGTTTCACCTATCACTTACTGTCTTCTTAAACCATTACCATGGGACAAAGCTGGCTTGAACTCTTTAGAAGATTCTTCTGTTTTAGGAAACAGAATGGGAGAAAGATTGACAAGTTAGAAAAGAAGATTTGTATAAAGTTAAAATGTGGTGCAATGAGGTGGAAATAAAATAACAATGTGCATTGTAAGGCTTTGAATAAAGTGATCTGCAAATTACTTAGAAAGTTTAGAAAAATAATACTAAGATAATTTTAATGACATTTCATTCAGTAACCATGTCCTGAAGTATTCTTAGTAACACTTCACACATACCATATATATATGATTGGCAGAAGATAATGTCAAAACATCTATAAATATGTGATGAATTCTGATTTAATGTATATGAAGACTTTTAGTAAAATTACATTGAGAAATTACCCTACTCTTGTTTGAAGTTTAGAACATCTAGCATTGTATCTGAAATTTTTTGTACAAGGGATTTTTTTTTTGCAGGAAACATCATATATTTCTAATATTAAAGTATTATTTCATTCAGTGACACTTATTTATTACCTACTATGAGTCAGCTACAGTGCTAAGAGCTAGGGAGTTACAAGTGTAAATTTATTATTATTTAGTTTTTGAGCCATGGACAGATCAGTTAGCACTTACAATATAATGTGTTACAAATTATATTATTACTGTTAAAAATAATAGCAACTAACTACAGAGAGCATTTACTATTTGCCAGATTGAGTTCTGAGCATTTTCCAAATATTAACTCAGCCAACAATAGAACATAGTCTGCTCCTGTTATGCAGTGAATGGATAGCTATCTCATTCTTGTGACGCTAGTGAAACCTTCCTGGAGAAGCTGGTGACTGAGCTGAATCTTAAAGCAGAAATGAGACCCAATCAAACAAAGAAAAACTGGACAAGTAGTCTAAATAGAGAGGATAGCATTTGGAAATGCATGGATACATATGACAGCCTGATTTGTTTATTGAACAGCAAATAACTTAGTATACTTGGAGTACTGGGTTTGTGGACGAGTGAAGGGAAGCAAGAATGCAATAAATTCAAATATCTGATCATGAGTGACCTATATATCATCCTTATGAGGATGGGGTCTCCAGAAAGTGAAGGAAAGCTATTTAGTAATTTTAAGCATGCTGTTAACATACTCGTAATTTAGTACTTTAAAATGACAACTATGGTGATCTTTCCTCAATATAGAAAATGGACTGGGAGGGGAAAGATTTTAGACACTCTTGCTATAGTCAAGACAGGAGATGATAGCCTGGGCTTCCAGAAGAAGGGAGTGGATGGAGACAGTTGATAAAGTTGATAGATACAAGTAGGTAAAATAGGTAAGAATTTTGTGATGAGGGAGTGTGATGGTTAACTTTATGTGTCAGTTTGGCTAGACCCCTTATCTAGACCTTTGGTCAGATACTATTCTAGATGTTTCTGTGAAGGCATTTTTAGATGAGGTTAATGTTGAAATCAGCAGTCTTTGAGGAAAGCAGAGTATCCTCCATAATGTGGGCAAACTTCATTCAATCAACTGAAGATCTCAAAAGAAAAAAAGAGACTGACCCCCCACCCCCCGACCCCAGAAGAGGGAATTCTGCCAACAGACTGCTTTTGGACTTGAATTCCCTGGGTCTCCAGCCTGCTAGCCTACCCTGCAGAGTTTGAATTTGCCAAGATTCTGTACTCATGTGAGCCAGTTCCTTAAAGTGCATTTTCCTCCATATTATACATCTATTGTGTTCTGTTTGTCTGGAGAACCCTGATTAGTACAGAGGGAAGATGAGAAACGGAACATAGGGTTCCTCTTGCATTGGGTGGTTGGTGGAGCCATTCTGAGACGCTGAAAATACAGAAGAGATGACTTCATGGGATATGAGTAATTGAGTTCAGACACATTTCATACAAAGTATCTGCAGGCACATATAAATGAAGAGGGTCAGTAGATAATTTTATGAGGCTGAAAGTCAGGCAAGAAATTTGGGCCAGTTATTGCACTCTAGGGAAAGGGCTAGTAGTAGTAGAAGAAAACTCATTCAGGAAAATAATAATAGCAACAACACAGAGACAGAAAGCAAGAATAGGCACCGGGAAAAAGAGGACAAGGAGACTGAGAAGAATCTTTTAGGGTTGAAAAGAAAAACTAGGACAGAGTGATCTCATGGAAGTCAAGAGAAGAGAGAATTTTAAGAAACCATGAGTCAAATGCTATCACACCATATAAATTTGAATCTTAGGAGGACATCAGTGACCATAGAAAGAAGGGTCATCTAGAGCTATAAACTAAGATTATAAAAAGTCAAATAGCACTTATTACAGTATTTTTGAAAAGCAAATCATATTTTTAGCCATCACACAACTGTATTTGTCATAAAATAGGAGGGGACATTTCATTAGCATCCATATACTGATTTGATCTGCAGAGTGGCTTTGAGGCTGAGAGAGTTCAGGAGACTTGCCAGCTTTCCCCTAGGCAAGTGGCAGACCCAGAATTTGAGTCTGGATGTCCAGTGCTCATAGGGGGCTCATAATAATACAGTGGTCTCAGAGCTGAAAAAGCAAGATAAGAACCTACATATAGCAACAGGTGAAACAGAGGGGAGCGGGGGAGAAATTCTAGATTAAAAATTATACTTGTTTATAAGGAAAGGAAAGATCTGGGGGATATTAGATTGGAGGAAGATTTGGATATTTGATTGAAGGAATGCTTTTTTGCTTATTAATATTCAGAATATATAGGGATAAATCAAAAAGATCTTAGTGTACAAATTTTGAAATAAAAGTATAAAACAATCAGTACCTAAAACAACTTCTAGTTCTATTTTTTGTACAAAAAGGTATTGTTTGTCTGCTAGCTATAGTGAAAAAAATGGTATATTTGCAGTATTTGAAGTATCACCCCAGAATTAGCAACTTATTTTTATGCTTAATTATAATACTATCTAATTTGAAATGTCATCACATTTTTTAAAATAGCTCTATCAGTGAGAACTTCAGGGACAAACACCCACAACTCTCACCCTACTGTCCAACATACACGGTTCTTGGTAATCTTGTTGTCTTTATTGTCTTTTATTTCCAGAAATGGAAATACATTTTGATTTTCAAATAAATGATTTTTATCTTGACTGGCTGGTAAAATTTATTGTCTTGTTCACATGAAATGATTTCTTTAGGCAGTTTCACCTCGTAAGTCTTATTGTTTAAATAATAGTTTTGGAAGAGCATAGACTATCTTGGTGGAAGTATGTTATTCACTATTTCTTCAAGAAACCTTTGGAATGTATGCGGGATGAACACAGAGAGCTTCTGATCTGTATTTTCCCACTGTCTTCTCGGTGTCATACACCCTTAGAATTGTTTGCATATAGCAACATATTAACACCTGTCCACCAATCCCAGTTCATTTTGTCATCATAATCTCTCTAATAATAATATTAATAATCTCTCTCATAATCCCAACCGCTAGTGCCCACCTTTTCTTATACTGGTGGTATGCATCGGTTCACTGTATTCCTAGAAAATAAACATTTTCCATTTTTTAAGAAGTGACTAGCCTACATCTTAATACTGACCTCCTTGAATATAACTGAAAGAATTTTTTGATCCTTTATCACTCATGTTGCTTTTATTTATAACTTTGCAAGGGGCACTTGTGCCAGTATAAGAAAATAACTTTGTTATTTTACTTTACTATATAAATAATACAGGTATGTTTAAGTCTAACCTCCCTTAGTAATTTTAATGTTATATTTATTGAAACTTTGTTAGACCTTTCCATATTGATTGAGTGATTAATTAAGGCAATCCAGAAAGGAGAGAGGGAAAACATGAATGCCTGAATTTTAAGCTTTTATGTATTTATTTACTTCGTTTCGGCTGAGGATGGTCCTTGTTGCTGTGGCTTTTTCTCTAGCTGTGGTGAGTCGGGGCTCCTCTCTAGTTGCCGCGCACGGGCTTCTCATCGTGGCGGCTTCTCCTGTTGCCGAGCGCAGGCTCGGGTACAGGCCTCCATAGTTGCCGCTCCCCGGCTCCAGAGCGCAATAGTGTGGCCCACGGGCTTGATCGTTCTGAAGCATGTGGGATCTTCCCGGACCAGGGATAGAACCTGTGTCCCCTGCATTGGCTGGCAGATTCTTTATCACTGAGCCACCAGGAAAGTCCCAAACTTTAAAAGTTTAAGACTATTATTTGTATTACCTGGATGTTTTCCTATAAAACTAAATATTTTAGCCAAAATCTAAAATTTTTCTTCTTGCAAATCTTTTTTTCCAAAATTGCCACATACTCAGTCTAATAATTTAGTCTCTTTAAGTAAGAAGCTTTTTTTTTTCCTTTCTGAAAGTCACTTAAATCAAGTGTGCACATATGTGTGAATGTGAAAGTGGCTCAGTTGTGTCCAACTCTTTGCAACCCCATGGTCTAGACAGTCCATGGAATTCTCCAGGCTAGACTGCTGGAGCCGGCAGCCTTTCCCTTCTCCAGGGGATCTTCCCAACCCAGGGTTCGAACCCAGCTCTCCCTCATTGCAGGTGAATTCTTTACCAGCTGAGTCACAAGAGAAGCCCATGTATGTGTGAGTGTAATTTAAATTATAAGTCATATAGATTTTGCTAGATTTGGACCTTATGATTAAAACATATTTTCAAATGTAAACTTTCCTCAGCATATACCTGTGTTTAGCCAAAGTGGCTTAACTTTGACAAAAGTAAACTCTGAATGTTTGTTTTTGTAATTATTCTTCAATCTATACATGACATTTCTTGATAAACAGAATGAAAGGCTTCTATGTTATGGGAGTGATCACTGATGGCAGGCAACAGGATGGAAAAATGAGTCGGAGTAATTTATTTTACAGATAATTTTGAAGTGATTTTTTTTCAACAACACTTTCTCTCCTTTAAGATTGCTATATAATGCAGTAGATTTGTAATTTATTACTTTATATTGATAACAACCAACACATTTAGTATAAACACTTCAGAAAACCATCCTTATGGTGGAAACAGACTTCATTTTCTTTCCAAAGAGCTTTCTCTGTGCCAGCAGTAAAGACAGCAGGCTTTGCACACCGTTGCTTAGCACAAAAGTTATAATGTAAAATTTCTTCTTTTAGACCTATGCAGAAAACATGAAACTTCCCATTTAAAATAAGATTCCTAGGCCTAGTCTTTAGTTCTCAAATCACAAATGTTTTATGATTAAGCTCTTCAAAATGTCTTAGTTTTCAAACTTTTATCACTTTCTTCTCAGTATTATCTAAAGTTCATGCTACTTGAATGTTCTTCCTCACAGAAATCCCATTACCTGAATATCGTCTTAGCTTTGAATACATAACTGTTTTTATAGTAAATCCAAATTTACTTTGCTGAATTTATGTATCTATCCCTAAAAGTCTTTGATGTTCTTTGTCACAGACTCATATTTTAAGCAAACTGTCTGTCACTCAGATCTTGAAGAGAATGCCCCTGGATTGATGCTTTAACTTTTTTTTTTTTAGAGGAAAAGGAATATTTCTTATTTTCTATATTTCCTGATTTCACGTAAGGTATGTTTATATTTGCCATTCCTCTCCATGTGCTTCAAGATTTCATAACAAGAACCATAGTAATTAGGGGAACACAAGTTACACATTGCCACGTGGCCAATGGGTTTACATATTTTATAAGATTATTTGAGGCCATATTCATTTATTGAGTTTTACTAAATTTTTTAAACATAATTTGATAAATGGAATTTGAAATGGATGTAATGTTTAGGGAACCTTTATGTTAACTAACCTTTTCTGGTTTTTTTTTAAAGTTGTGCTTTTAAATTTAGAGAAATAAAATTTAATAAAAACCACACCAGAAGGATTAAATTTAATGCTATTATAATGCCTCTAGAGGGCAGTATTAAATTATTTGAGACTATACCTTAGAATTTTCTCAGGCAAGTCACTCACCATTTGAAGAGGGGACAGTGCAAATGGGAGAAGGTGGTATTCTTTGTGGAATATTATTCACGGATGCAAGTATCTGTGCAATCCAGGCCCTCACACTTGAATCAACAAGTGCTGTAGGGAAGGAGTTTTTAAACCAAGCTCTTATCTGTTCTCCAGAAAAGAGCTTCCTTTCTCCTCTTAGGATCTAAGGAGTGTTATTGGCACACTCCAAGTATGTGAAGCTTAGAAAGTGAAAATAAGGACATTTGTTTTCCAATAGGCATACTTTCCATGCAACCCGCAGAAAGAACCACAGTTTTGGGCAGATCACTTTATTTTCATATGTGTGGTTTTAAATGATGGATTTAAAGGAAAAAAGGATTTAAATTTGTTGATAATTAATAATCTTTTAAAAATTGTGTCAGTACAAGGATAATTTTTACCTTCTGAAGATTCTCTCTCTCTCTCTTTATATCCACCTATTTATAGGTATTTATATCTAGCTATCTCATATATCCTATGGCATGTGTATGTGTGTGTGTGTGTATATGTATGCCATATAGTATATATTACACGTGTACAGAGTTAGAGTTCTAGATGTAGATATTTATAATACTTCAACTTATCTCTTAGTATGCCTATGAATGAAAAAAGAAGTATCAGGGAGATTGAAACCCTTACCAGCTGATCTCACTTAACTTCATCCTTTCTCACACAGGAACTGGGATCCACCCCTGGAGCATAGGAGATATATATCCCTGAGATCAGGATGGATCACTTGGCCTGCTCAAGTAGAGAAACTATAATTTACAGTTTTTCATTTCATTTTTTTTTCCTTTGTAGATGTATCTTTCCGAAGGTATAGAGTCAATTTGATTTTTTCCTGAATAATCAGGTCACACCCTGAGGTGATGAAAGAACAGTGGAGGCCCCAGCTGCTTTTCTGTATTCAAAACTGGTTGAAAGGGTGAATGTTTATTCCTCTTGTTGTTGATATAAAAGGTAGGATCAGCATGACTACTTTACTCGTTCTTTTGGCATTCTCTTTGGGAGTGTAGAATATATTTTCTTCTGTAGAATGTGCTTCCAAACCGAATACAGAATCTGAGGGATGGTTTTGCATTTCTTCCAATGCTTTTTGTGAAGGAAATATTAAACATGCCCTTTAAATTTGTAGAAGGCATGCCTAATTTAAAATTAAGTACATAAGGAAATGTAGATTTTGGTAAAAGAAGAAAACCTTTTTTAAGATAATTTATATGTAGCTCATCTTTCTATGTTTGCACAGTATTGTGAATATTTTATGGAACCTTACACAGTGTCTGAGAGGTACAAAGTATTATTCCTACTTTAAAAATGGAAATGCTGAATTTTAGAGTCAAAAGTGACTTCTGTAAGGTTGCACGTAGATCAACATTGGCACAGGCAAGGTAAAAAATTTTTTGATTTCTGCCTAAAATTTCTTCTTACAAAGACATCCTTTTTCTATCAGAAAAGACACATCCTCTTAAAATAAAGGGGAAACAGAGTTCATTTGCTTCCAGCTTTCTCTAAACATCAGGAGCCTTCTCAAAAGGCCTGTCTCTAGAACGACACACCCTTTGGTAGCCAGTGATGCAGACACACTGAACTATACATGTTGTCCCTCCTCCCAAGTCCAAAACAACCATGAACTGATGGCTTTGCCTCAGAATAGTCTGTGCTTCTACTGAAAACTGGAGAAGGCGATGGCACCCCACTCCAGTCCTCTTGCCTGGGAAATCCCATGGACAGAGGAGCCTGGTGGGCTGCAGTCCACGGGGTTGGGAAGAGTCAGACGTGGCTGAGCGACTTCACTATCACTTTTCACTTTTATGCATTGGAGAAGGAAATGGCAACCCACTCTAGTACTTTCACCTGGGAAATCCCATGGATGGAGGAGCCTGGTGGGCCACCGTCTATGGGTCGCACAGAGTTGGACATGACTGAAGCGACTTAGCAGCAGCAGCAGCGGCAGCTAGTGTAAACACATGGAATAATTAATAAGTAGATTTAAAGCTCTTCTGATATTCAGTTTAGGAGACTGTAATACACATAAGCCTTGTCGTGAAGTCCCTGGTTTGGAACATATCATTAAAATCTCTCAACAGCTCCCATGGTAAATAAGCTAACATAACTGTTTATGGTTCACCCTGGGACAGTCACACGTGGTGGCAATAACCATACCCTTATAAGAGGTTCTGCTCATGACACCCCCATGTTCGCTCCGGTTCCTGAAGCTCTGAAAGGTGCCTTGGCTTGTGGACCACGCTGAGTTCCAGTTATAGCCCCATTCTTTGAATTGGAAGGCCAGAATCATTGTTTCCAGTTACTGGACAGTTTCCTAATCTGTGTCCCAACTTCCTGGGTTTCTCTTTCTACTCTCATGCATCCCACCTCTGCCATAGCTGCTCATCAATTTATGTACAAACTAAATAGTTCAAAGCCCCCTATAAACTTGCCCAATTTTGCTCACTTCATCAAGCAAGTTTTCTTCTCCCACTGTCTACACTCAATACAGATGGGTCCTATATATGCCCCAAACTTCCAACACCCTTTATTCAACCTAGCTCATGCTTTGGAGTTCCAGTTCCCAATGTATCCAGTGACTTATTGGGTATCAGTTCTTGGATGTCCCATAGACAGGAAAAATTTACCCTATCCAGCATGCAGGTCATCATCTCTCACACACAAACATGTTTTCCTTCTGTGGTGACAATTCTAGTCAAACGTCCAGTCACAATGAGTAGATTGCTCCGACCTGAAAATGTCACTTCTCTCTTCCATTAGTTCTGGATATTTCTAAAGTCCAGTGTTTCTTGAATCCATACATTATTCTCTTGTTCCTGAGACTAGACTATCATCATCTCTTGCTTAGATTACAACAGCATTTCTCATGATGTAGGACTTCCCTTGTGGTAGAGAATCTACCTGCCACGCAGGGGACCTGGGTTTGATTCCTGGGTTGGGAAGATCCCCTGGAGAAGGGAAAGGCTACTCACTCCCATATTCTGGCCTGGGGAATTCCAGGGACTATATAGTCCATGGGGTCACAAAGAGTCTGACATGACTGAGAGACTTTGACTTTACTTTACTCTCATAATTTAACCAAAGTGGATAATCATTTCTTTACTTAAAAACTGTAAGTTGCTATCTTTTGCTTTCAATATTTAGTCCTTATTTATAACATGGCTTATAAGATGCTGTATTATCTGGACTTTGCTTATTGATCCAACCACAGTCTAGGCTCTGGTGAGGTTGGTACCAATGATGAAAGATTATATAATTTACTTAGTAACATCTTAGGGGAGAATCATTTCCACAGTGATTTGGGGAAATTAATACCTCTGAATGTGGTGATCCAGCATTTCTGTTTTTCAAACACATTGCCTTAACTTTTTTTTATATTTCCACATATTAGTTCAGACTCTTATCTTCGTGTAGATCACTTATCTTATGCACACCCACTCCTAGACAGCATATTAAAAAGCAGAGATGTTACTTTGCCAACAAAAGTCCATCTAGTCAAAGCTATGGTTTTTCCAGTAGTCATGTATGAGTGAGAGTTGGACAGTGAAGAAAGCTGAGGGCCGAAGAATTGATGCTTTTGAACTGTGGTGTTGGAGAACACTCTTGAGAGTCCCTTGGACTGCAAGGAGATCCAACCAGTCCATCCTAAAGGAAATCAGTCCTGAATATTCATTGGAAGGACTGATGCTGAAACTGGAACTCCAATGCAAAGAGCTGACGACTCATTGGAAAAGACCCTGATGCTGGGCAAGATTGAAGGCAGGAGGAGAAGGGGATGACAGAGGATAGATGGCTGGATGGCATCACTGACTCAATGAACATGAATTTGAGTAAACTCTAGGAATTGGAGATGGACAGGCATGCTGCAGTCCACAGGGTCGCAAAGAGTCAGACACAACTGAGTGACTGAACTGACCGACTGAACTGACTCCTAGATACCTCAATGGGTAACCTCTTGCTCAGACATTAGATTTTAGCTTAGATATCAATTCTTGTGAAATAGCTACCTTAAAGATAGCCATCTGGGTCCTACCTCTGTGCAGTCATAGCAACCTGCCTTTGCTTTATCTCATGAGGATATTGTGATTTCCTGTTTTCTTAACAGTAATCCACTAGACTCTAAGCTCCCTGAGTGCAAGAACTCTGTCTCTCCATTACACATTTGTGTATTCAGTTCTGGGCATAGTGCTTATAACCTTTAGATACTCAATTAACATTAGGTAAATGAATGAATGTAACAAGTACATAGTTCTAAGCATTAATAATACTGTTCCTATATTGAGAAACTTATACTTCTGTTCATATTTTTTGTATCCAATATCTTCATATTTTGAAGTAACTTCAGATTTACAGAAAAGTTGCAAGAAGTGCATGAAGAAAATTTATTCTTAAACTATTTGAGACTAACTTGCCAAGTTGATGCCTTCTAAACCCTAATAATTTAACCCCTAGTAACACCCCCACATTTGTAAAAATAAGGGCATTCTCCTACATAATCATAATGCAACCATCACAGTCAGGAAGTAAACATGAATACATCATTGCTACCTAACTTTCAGACTACTTTCAGTTTTTTCTAAATGTTCCAACATGTACTGACCCATGTGTAGAAATGGTAGATCTGATAGACAGAAGGAACACAGACCTCTATTAACATAACTGAGCAGCTGAATAAACCAACCCTGGAGCTGCTTGACTCTTGACATTTTCTAATGTTTATAATATATTTCTACATTGTTTAAACTGCTTTGAATTACTTTTTCTGTTACTTACAAGTAAAAGCGGCCTAATTGTTAAGTGATACTTAAATAGTTATTTGCTATTATTTCATGCTGGTTGGTTTAATAATCCCATTCCAACGGTAAAATCCTGAAAACATAAAGACCATAATTTATAAATATTTTATATATATTTCCAACATTATATAAAGTGTTTCACATAAGTATCTACTTGTTTATTATATTCTCCCTAAAATATTCATCTTTGCCTGTAAATTTAAATGTCAAGTATTTTATATATTTCTATTATAATTAAAACATTGCTTAGAAACAAAAGTATCAAACAATACAATTATAAGAGCAGAAACTTATTTAAATGGCTTTATTATAATTTTTTATTTTCCTTTTTTATGAAGACATAGAATATTAGATTTGAAAATAGATGATATAGCTCAACTCCTGTATGGACTTAGATTCCATGGACCAGAAATGATGAAAGTCTAGTAGACTTTTATAATGCCTTTCAAAATAGTCCTATATATGTTAGCCTGAGTTTTGCAAAACATACAACCTTGACTTCATCAGACTCTTTTGAATTATCCTTTGGATCAAATAAAAAACATTGTCTAAGAAATATCTATTAATATATCTAATCTATTTATCATTTGGATTCCACTTTCTTTAATGTTCTTTGTTTCCATTACTCTGCTACTATCCTCTATATTATATTATCTAGCAAAGTCTCTTACCTTTTCCCCATATGTAGGCACTTGTACTGTACAGTCTATTTTCTAGGAGATATGAGAGGCAGAATATTATAGTTCTTAAGAGCATAAACTCTGAAGTCACTGACTAGATTAGAAACCCTGCTTCTCCACTTGCTGACTGTGGGAATTTGGGGAATCTAAATTAATCCTTCAAGACCCCTGTTTCCTTATATGCAAAATGAGTGGGAAAGTAATATTGACCATTTAGGATGGTTGTAAGGATTAAACTATTTAATATATTTAATGTTCAAGGGGGGCTTCCCAGGTAGCTCAGTGGTAAAGAATCCACCTGCCAATGCAGGAGACACAGTAGACATGAGTTCAGTCCCTGGTGTCTGGAAGATCAACTGGAGGAAGAAATGGCAACCCCTCAAGTATTCTTGCCTGGCGAATCCCGTGGACAGGGGAGCCTGGTGGGCTGCTGTCCATAGGGTTGCACAGAGTCGGGCATGACTGAAGCAACTTAGCATGCATGCATGCATTGGAGAAGGAAATGGTGACCCACTCCAGTGTTCTTGCCTGGAGAATCCCAGGGACAGAGGAGCCTGATGGGCTGCCATCTATGGGGTCACACCTAGAGTCGGACATGACTGAAGCGACTTAGCAGCAGCAGCAGCGAATATTCTTGCTTGGAAAATTCCATGGACAGAGGAGCCTGTTGGGCTACAGTCCATGGGGTTGCTAAAGAGTCTGACATGACTGAGCGACTGAGTACACATATCACAAAGCTCAAGGGACATCATAAACACTTAGTGAGTTTATATGTTACTTATAATAGCTAGTACATATTCAGTTTATAAAAGGACATTCTTAACATGCAATGTCTGAAGAAGTTTGTGCATGATCGTTTCAGAATATCTGTGCTCTGATATGCTGTGCTGCCTTCTAATACATCTACAATTACTTCTTTATACATGTTTACCATTTATGAAATCTATGCAGTTTCCTAAGACATTTTTCAATAAAATGCTTCCACTTTTGTACTGGTCAATATATTTCCAAAATCCTTAAAGATGAGTTGAGTTATAAAAAGAGAAATCAATAGTAAAAATGCTATTATCTTTTTACTTTTAAAACTTTAATGACTTTCATGATAATGTAGCAAATTGAATTTTAGACAAACATAAACAATGTATAGTGACTGCTATAAGATGGAATAATTTTACCAATTTTAATAAGATGTTTTATTTCACAATTGGTTCAAATGTACAGCTGCTTCTTTAAGGTTACTTAAGGTTTCCACCAAATTAAGCTAGAATAACTAAGAGGAGTTGATATAGAATGAATAGTTGAGCAAAAAAGAGCTGGTCATGAGATCAAAGTGAAAATAAAGACTAACATTAGCTTTTGTGAGATGAAAATGCAAGATAATGATAGTCAGCAATACTGTTTTATAGATTCTGTAGTGCTTCACTTACACTATTACTGTAAGTGGGAAGCATTTCCTAATCACTTAATTCCTACCTGGGTTTGTACCCTTTAGAACTACTGAAAGAATGTATTTATTTATTTTATTATTTTTTGTTTTTAGTCGGTAAGTCATGTCCAACTCTTTGCTTCCCCATAGACTGTACCCTTCCAAGCTCTCTATTCGTGGGATTTCCCAGGCAAGGATACTGGAGTGGGCTGCCATTTCCTTCTCCAGAGGATCTTTCCAACCCAGATATCAAAATCATGTTTCCTGCATTGCAGGCAGATTCTCAACCATTGAGCCACCAGGGAAGCTCCCATTTCATTTTTACTTACATTTTATTTCAAATGCATTGTATGTATCCATTTAATAATAATTTTGTATTTTCTTTTATATTACACAATTCTGAATAACTCAGCCAGAAATTTTTTTCATCTGTATAATTTCCATGTAGAAATTCCATAGTTCTTGTGCTGAGCCTCTTGGGCTCAAGAGAAAGTATTGGTGTGTGGTCTGTAGCTAAGAGTTGCTAAGAAGCATCTTAATTGCCTGCTGGGTCTGTTGGGTGAATTGAGAGGTGGGGAGGTGGGAAAGGGAAAAGGGACAGGGCAAAGAAGAGCCACATTTCTTGCTCAATTTTTCCTCCATTGGCAATTCAGTCCTTTTGTGTTAACAAGCTCTTCTGGGAATATAAATCAAGAAGGCCAGAACTACAGATCATTTGTTTTTGTACCCTTTGTCTAAATCATATCGACAGCTAGCAGGAATTACGTTACTGTTTGAGAGGAAGGTGAAAAAATCTGGAATGTAGGAACAAGGGGGTAAAGAAGGAAAAGGAAAGGCTGAAAAGTTGCCAGGGCAGCTTAGGCATCATTCCCTTATGGATTCCTCACTAACTCCTCCTTCCTTATCTTTCATTAAAGTGTTGGTAGCACAGGGCTTTCTAGAAGACACCTCCAGTAAATATGCAGATTCTCCTTTATTTATTTTGTTATTGTTCCATCACTCAGTCATGTCTAACTCTTTGTGACCCCGTGGACTGCAGAACGCCAGGCTTCCCTATCCTATATCATCTTCCAGAGTTTTCTCAAACTCATGTCTATTGAGTCAATGATGCCATCCAACCATCTCATCCTCTGTTGCCCCCTTCTCCTTCTGCTCTGAATTTTTCTCAGCATCAGGGTCTTTATTTATTTTACATCAGCCTTTTTACTGGGTGCCTGTTGGAAAAGAGTGTTACTCAATGTGGTCAGCAGTGGATATCATGTTTCCCAACTGTCTTTTCCTTCAAACCAAACTCAGATTGACCCTGACATATATATGTGGCAGAGTGTCAAAAATAGGAGGTTAAGATTTATCTCATCAACTAATTCATTCTCTTGCGTCAAAAAAGGGGAGTGGGGGTCATAGAGTTAGGCCCTCCACACCCAGTGTCTCCCTTCTTGATCCTCATCAATGCTTCTCAAACCTCCACACCCTCTACCCTAACTCCACACACACACACACACACACACGCACACGCACGCATGTCTCCTCTCAGACCCTCTCTAACCTCTGAGTTTTGGTTTTGCCAGGACCTCCTTGCATCAAAAATATGCTCGTGTATCTTTTGATCTCCACTGTCATAGGCTTCTGTTACAGACTTTCTCCTCTTTTTTTTTTTTTAATTAACTCTTATTCTGTCAAGAGTAAGATACAGACTGAACAAGCTAGCAGCAACCCTGGTTAATTTCTGCAAGAATTGCTTAAAAGTAAGAACAGTAGTCTGTATAGTCTGGTCTCATGAAAAAGGCACATCTCTTCCATAGTGTGACTTTGATCCTAGTCCCTGAAAATAACAACTCAGCCTCATTTCACTATGGGGTATTTTACTAAATTTCTAAACCAGTTTATAAAAATAGGTCACTATATGAGCAAAGAGCCATTCAGCATAGGTGGTATTTGCGGCTTCAAATAGGATCTGACTCGACCTTTATCTCCTGAGGAAAACGGGTGGCTTTTGATTCATCCCATTTTAGGTGGTGGGCTTGGAATATGCTAGCTTTCTTAAAGAATATTCAGAAGGCTGCCTTAGTCTCTGCCAGTTAAAATTTTAGATAGGTTGAAAGATCTTTTGTATCTTGTATATGGATGACTGGATCTTGGTAGATGTTCAGAAATACTTATTGAATTGAATGAGACAGGCATTTTTTATTGTCCAACTCTCCCATCTGTACATGACTACTAGAAAACACAGGTAGTCTATGAGTCCCTCCACCCAGTTCTTAAAAACTCTTCTTTTTGTTTCAGTGGAATCGAGCTCAGACTGAGCTCTGGCCTTTTCTGCTTATCTCAAAAGTCAATAAAGTCTTCCTCACCTGTTTAATTTTGTGCAATGTTTGCCTTGACAAGTTTTCCATTACGTGGTAGTTAATACTACAAATGAACTAAGTAGTTCATAGATACATAGAATATTCTACTACATAAATTATTTTGTTTCTTAAGTAGCATTAATGAGTCATCTACTATAAATACTTCTGTAGAAATTCTAGTTAATGTAACAAGTTCAAAATAGAAGAATTCTGTGTCTGTTTTATCATAAATATATACTTTTGTTGTAAATGAGAGTATGTGGGTTTGTGTTTGTTTTTGAATATGTGATACATCTGTTTGTCTATAGAGAAAACACAAAAAAAATTCTATTTATTTGGCACACCAGTCAATAAGCCCAGAGATGCTGTATTTGAACTTTAAATTTCTCATGCAGAGAATCCAATAAATTCTTCCACAGATTCCCTTTGGCATCTGAGTAAATTTCCAGTGCCCTTTAAATTTTTATGGCTGTTTCTCCTCCCCTCTTACCCCAGAGGCAGTGTTTCACTACTTACTTGACCCCCCCCAACCCCCGCCACCTCCAGTGTGGAATTAACACATAGCTTCTAGACCCTGCTGGTTTCCTCCTGGACTGTGTCTCTCCAGCCCCTCCTCTTTCTTTTATTCTTCCTTTTTTCTTTCTTTCTTTTTTGACACTCTATCATTGCCTTTAGTGTATAACCATAAGATATCTTTAGTATCCCCACAGATTAGCCTAAAACCACCCAAGTCCAGGTTGCTATGTACATTTGTATGTTTGTTCATATTCATAGATGCATTAAATTTTGCACAGGGTCATGTAAGAAAAACTAACAAAATGCACCTTCTATATTAGAATGAGTGCTGATTCATAATAAAACTTTAAGGATATATAATTCTTTCTATGACAGGCTTATATGTCACTAATTTACTTTCTCAAAACTGATGAGCAAGAAAAATGTCAGCCGTTTTTGATTAGTTTTAATTCTTAGAGGCTATGTGCTGAAAATATTCTTGAAAAATACCAGAGTCAAGTAACAGCAAAAAAATGGGAAAAATATATTCTGTTGAACATAGTGATTTGACAGTTAAGAACTTAGATATACAGTGAACATTAGTTCAGTAGATAAATATTTGTATGTACTATATCATCACACACAAATAATTGAACCAAATGAAGCAGGAATAGTCTTTTAAGTGTAAGATATCGAAGCTGATTCAAATTATATAAATTGGTTGGGCTGAGGTCATCGTATCTGTTCTTCAGTTTTAATGATGACTGTGGATCACTCATCATTGATTTTGCCAGTATAGTGGGGAGTGATGTTGGAGGAATCCAAAGTGATGGAACTGACATATGGGTACTTACTCTAGTGCCCTCATATCTATGTGATGCCTATAAAATATCAATGATTCATGCATAAAATCACTGAATTCTTAGTCCCAGTAAAGTTAACTATTGTAAAGTGTTGTTTAAAACCTCTTTTATGCTGTAAGGTAGCAGCTTCTTTGGAAAATAATCTGCATTATTTATGAATTGATTTTAATTTCAAATGATGAGATTACAAGCTATGCACTCCTTTTACCTGTGATGAGACACATCCTGATGAATATAGATGTTCTTTGATAGGTAGCACCTCAAATGTGCAAAATTTTACTGTGAAATTATATGAATTTGAATGCTACTTCAGTTTATGTTGGATTAAATTCATATTTCTAAATTCAGCAGCCTCTTCTCTCTCTTTCTTGGTTCACTTTCAACTGTCAAAAGTCACAGCTTTCCCCAAAGCATTATAAATAACATAAAACAAATGTAAACGAATGAGAAAGAAGGATGACAAATTCCCAAGTATTTTGGGGAGGTGGTAGGGGACGTGTGTGGAAATGCACTCCTTATTCTATCCACAATTAAATTCTGTGCGATTCTTACAGATTCAGGAAATTATAAAACAGAAATACATCTTTATAATTTTCTTTTAGTCTTATTGTTGTTTAGTCACTAAGTCAGTCTGATTCTTTTGCAAACCCAAGGACTGTAGCCTGCTAGGATGCTCTGTCCTGGAATTTTCCAGGCAAAAATACCAAAGTGGGTTGACCTTTCTTTCTCCAGGGGATTATCCTGACCTGGGGCTCCAACCAGTGTCTCCTGCATTGTCAGGTGAATTCTTTACCACTGACCCACTGGGAAGCCTTCTTTTAGTTTTGGGCCTTCACTAATCTTTTCCTATCTTAAAAAATTTTTTTGTAAAGTGTAGCCCAATCTGTTTTTATTTTCTGTATCACGGAAAATGTCTGGCAAATGTAGATAGTGAAAAACAATCATTGGTTTATTTTTTCTTTATATGCATGTCAAATACATAAGCAATATTATAATGATTTAGGATCAGATTTCCTCTTTGGTAGAAGAATTTAACACTAATTTTACAATTTATATAGTAATGGGAATGTGATCAAATACAGTTTCTGTTATTTGATAATCATTCAAGAATATTTGCACTTGAATCATATCTGCTATCAGTGTATCTTTGAAAACATAGGCCACCAAGATCTCAATTCAATACTGTGAATAAAATTGAATAAATAAATGTATTTTACAAGTGGAAGATAAATTTTTTATGTCTAAAACTTTATTGATATTGTTTGAAATGGTCATTTTTTCAATTTTTTATTCGCACTAAACTTAACCATATTTAAATCTCTGGTATTTCTTGGAATAGAATATATTCTTAACAACAATTAAGATATGTCAACATTAAAATTTATGCTAAATAAAGTAACCAAGATACATTTTTATTGTTTTTAAACTATATTTTGGTAAAAATCGTAAGTGCAGTTTTTAGAGTGTGATGTTGAAAAGTCAGAGACCATTTTGTTTTTTATCAACATTCAGCCTTTACAGTTACTGATTTTTTTTTTCTTTTTAGAAATCATCGTCTACATTTCAAGACTCACCAAGCACTTTAAAACATCTCTATGGCTACCTGATAAACCATTCTAAAGCTCAGAGATTTAAATGGTATTTTATTTACATACAATTACGTTCCATAAAGTGAAAACTTTCAGCTGGAATCACATGGAATACTGAAGTTTCACATAGTCGGGTAACTTGAATGGGGTGATATGTGTGGGTTATTGGCTGTGAATGTGAACTCTCTCGAGTTTCTCTTCCAAGTAGCCACTGCGTATGTCCCGTGGGCTGGACATAGGGGCTACCTCAAAGAATGATGGTTTCCAGGTCCCAAAAATATTTGATCCAAGAAGCAAGCCCATAGTGTTTTAACAAGCCTGAATCCTGAAAGATGATACTGTGAAAGTGCTGCACTCAATATGCCAGCAAATTTGGAAAACTCAGCAATGGCCACAGGACTGGAAAAGGTCAGTTTTCATTCCAATCCCAAAGAAAGGCAATGCCAAAGAATGCTCAAACTACTACACAATTGCACTCACCTCACATGCTAGTAAAGTTGTGCTCAAAAGTCTCCAAGCCAGGCTTCAGCAATACGTGAACCATGAACTTCCAGATGTTCAAGCTGGTTTAAGAAAAGGCAGAAGAACCAGAGATCAAGATGCCAACATCCACTGGATCATTGAAAAAGCAAGGGAGTTCCAGAAAAACATCTATTTCTGCTATATTGACTATGCCAAAGCCTTTGACTGTGTGGATCACAATAAACTGTGGAAAACTCTGAAAGAGATGGGAATAACCACACCATCTGACCTCTCTCTTGAGAAACCTGTATGCAGGTCAGGAGGCAACAGTTAGAACTGGACATGGAACAACAGACTGGTTCCAAATAGGAAAAGGAGTACATCAAGGCTGTGTATTGTCACCCTGCTTATTTAACTTCTATGCAGAGTACATCATGAGAAACAGTGGGCTAAAGAAGCACAAGGTGGAATCAAGATTGCTCGGAGAAATATCAATAACCTCAGATATGCAATGATACCACCCTTATGGCAGAAAGTGAAGAGGAACTAAAAAGCCTCTTAGTGCAAATGAAAGAGGAGAGTGAAAAAGTTGGCTTAAAGCTCAACATTCAGAAAACTAAGATCATGGCATCTGGTTCCATCACTTCATGGGTAATAGATGGGGAAACAGTGGAAACAGTGTTAGACTTTATTTTGGGGGCTCCAAAATCACTGCAGATGGTGACTGCAGCCATGAAATTAAAAGACACTTACTCCTTGGAAGGGAAGTTATGACCAACCCAGATAGCATATTGAAAAGCAGACACATTACTTTGCCCACAAAAGTCCGTCTAGTCAAGGCTTCGGTTTTTCCAGTGGTCATGTATGCACGTGAGAGTTGGACAGTGAAGAAAGCTGAGGGCCGAAGAATTGATGCTGTGGTGTTGGAGAATTTTCTTGAGAGTCCCTTGGACTGCAAGGAGATCCAACCAGTCCATCCTAAAGGCGATCAGTCCTGGGTGTTCATTGGAAGGACTGATTTTGAAGCTGAAACTCTAATACTTTGGCCACCTCATGAGAAGAGTTGACCCACTGAAAAAGACCCTGATGCTGGGAAGGATTGGGGGCAGGAGGAGAAGGGGACAACAGAGGATGAGATGGCTGGATGGCATCACCGACTCGATGGACATGGGTTTGGGTGGACTCTGGGAGTTGTTGATGGACAGGGAGGCCCAGCATGCTGCGATTCTTGGGGTCGCAAAGAGTCGGACACGACTGAGCAACTGAACTGAACTGAACTGCTTGCTTCATACTCTTTGGTCAGAGCAAGTCACATGACCAGATACCACACAAAGGTATGGATATCTAGAGGCATGATTCAGTCATCAGGGGCCACTCATGTAAGAGTTTACTGCAGCATTATTGATCAGAATATGAGAATCCCTACCTCTTGAAGATCAAATCTGAATATACCCTTCCTAAATTCATTTATAATTTTAATTGTTGATTCTTTTCATTTACAATTTAAAAACCATAGAGAAAAATCATGAGAAACTGAATTTTATTCTAAAAGATGGTGGTGAATCTTAAGGTTTTCTCTGTAGTTTTAAATTAACAGTTGAAATGGAAAATAAAATGAGATTTTGGGCAGAGATTTGGAGTCGTAGGTATAATTAAATTATATAGACTTAAAAACAAACTGGAATATTGGACTAAGATATCATTATAAAAATATCAATGACAGCTTACACATTTTAAAGTAGTAATAATGTATACTATATAATTTTTATTTGTCATGTTATAGTTGATAAAAAAACTTTCAGGTCCTTTCCTCTAAAGTTTAAAGGAGATGCTCATATTTTGGGCTTCTTTGTGGCTCAGCTGGTAAAGAATCTGCCTACAGTGTGGGAGACCTGGTTTCCATCCCTGAGTTGGGAAGATCCCCTGGAGAAGGGAACGACTACCCACTCCAGCATCCTGACCTGGAGAATTCCATGGACTGTATAGTCCATGGGGTTTCCATTTTTCATACAACAAGTATTCTGAGTAGCTTTTTCATTTCTCTATTTGTGCCTTTCAATAATTATGTAATGTTTTTGTGTTCTTATTACTCTAATTTGTTGATTCTCTTCCATATTTTAAAGCATAAAGCATAGAGTAATGAGGATGCTTAAGCAAAAACACTGTTTCACTTTAAATGACCTCCTCAATATCACTAAGTAAATATTTCAAAAACTGCCTCCCTTATATGCTGGGTTACATATTCTTAGAAATGTCACCCAAAATAACTTTCTGCCAAAGCGCTTGTCATCAGCCCTCTTTATTTCCATCTATTCCTTTTCTCATCTAATGTGGTTTTTTGATCTGAATTGCCTTTTCTTTCCTTTCTTTATCTTTTCAAAGATTCTATTGTAAGAATCTCTATTTCTAGACAACCCACTTTAACTTCCTTCAGAAGTTCCCAGCACCCAGTTTCCTTATTCAAAATGATCTTCAGTAGAAGTGAGAGAAACTGATATTCTAGCAGTTGCAAAAAAAATATAGAAATAAATTTGCATATATTTGAAACTCACATAATAGGGACTAAAATTGGAGAGGGATTACTTTACATGTAAAAGTGCTTTTCAGATTGTAAAGTGCTATACAAATCTAAGGTATTATTATGAATAATAATGGTGATGTTGATGGTGATCATGAAATCAGTAGCCTTTACTAAAGACTAGTTCAGCCATGAGGAGTTGTTCAGTTAATTTAATATTCATTGTGGAATGCCTTCCAAATCATTGAACTGTCCACATTATAATAGCAGCTATTTCAGGAAGATTTTTAACGTGGGTTCATTTACATATCAGAGTCTTCTTGAATGTTCACTTTCAATGCTAATCTGTATAAGATGAAACTATAAACTTGGAATCCCTATTGTCATGTGGTATAATTAGCAGATAATTTGATAATTGACTAGGTCTGCCATTTTAAATAGAATTCCTCATGTCTGTAAATGTTTGGTTTACTTTAAAACTCATCCTAAAGCAAAATATGGAGATGTATGTGTTATTTTGCACTAAATGCAAAATCAATGGTAAACCATAAGTACAGAAGGGATGTTATTATAAACTAGTTATTGATGGGCGAAAGTCATTTATACCTGCCATGGAAGATAGATTGGGACACTATTAATTTAACTGACATTAGGTATACCAACGTAGCTACCATGTGAGCCAGCAATCCACCATCTGTAAAATTTTATGCATTTTTTTTGTGCAGATAGCTATACAGTATTTTGACAACCCCAAATCAGCTTTAATCTGTCAATTTCAAAGTTTGTCACCAGAAAGTTCATCTGAAGGAGAATGTCTGTTCAATTCATGTTAAATGCAAAATGATTACAGTAGATAACACTTACAAAATGCACCATTCTTGGAAAAATAAAGTTGTTTAACATGGTTATTATGTACTTTCAAGGCATAATACAGTTTTTTAAAAAGCTCATCTTAAAATGCCGATATGAAGTAGTATAATGAAAGATATATTTACTCACAGAAGGCATCTGGCAATAGCAGTAAAAGTAAAGATGCTTTTCTCTGCAATAATTCTTCATTCACATAACAATATATAAGGGGGTAAAAAGTGGTATAGTGCTGAATTTTCATTTCTGGTTCAATCTGAGGGAGACTTGACACTCTCTTCCAAAGTGAACAGTTTTTTCTTTTTTTTTTCTACCGTGTCCACAGCCTTTTCCCTCTGCTTTTAAAGCCATTTGGCTTTAGTGAGGAGTGGGTCCCTTTACAAAAGAATGAAGAATGTCTTTCTACAGCACCCTGTCACTTAAACATTTCACTGGCAACATTGAGCAGCAGCCCAAACTGTCAAGGTACAAAAAAATTTCTACCTTTTATTCTCAGAGAAATTACAGTAAGAATTGGGAGATAAAAGATGTCTTAAGATAACACAGTATCTGGTACCTGATTGCTCATCATTATTGTTTCTATTTTTTCTAATTTTGATTGATTTTGTTTAGATGTTATATGTTACATTAAACGAAAAAGCAAAAGGAAAATAATAGTTCATGAAAAACTTGTGAAAGAAACTGAAAAACAGCATGGTTCTTCAAAAATTATAAGGGAGTATAACCATGAATGTATGAATGGGGCCAATATTTACCTCAATATTAGGATCTTTGAAAATATATACATTCCAGGTAGGTACACAAAAATATTTCTTTTTATTTATTATTGTAATATTATTGATATTTTGCATATTTATTATTATTATGCTTTTAAAATGATTGAAAAACATTCATCTTGATCTTTCTTACTATTTTACAAGAATTCTGAATATATTTTAATGAAAGTTTACTTTTGTCCAATAACCTATGTTCTAATTGTGTTCTTCAAAATGTCAAAGAACATATGTCGAACAACATGTTTTATTGAAAAGAAATAGGTTTTATTTTTTGGGGCTCCAAAATCACTGCAGATGGTGACTGCAGCCATGAAATTAAAAGATGTTTACTCCTTGAAAGAAAAGTTATGACCAGCCAAGACAGAATATTAAAAAGCAGCTGCATTACTTTAGCAACAAAGGTCTATCTAGTCAGTCAGTTCAGTTCAGTCAGTTCAGTCACTCAGCCGTGTTTGACTCTTTGCGACCCCAAGAATTGCAGTACGCCAGGCTTCCCTGTCCATCAACATCTCCTGGAGTCCAACCAAACACATGTTCTTCGAGTCGGTGATGCCATCCAGCCATCTCATCCTCTGTCATCCCCTTCTCCTCCTGCCCCAAATCCTTCCCAGCATCAAGGTCTTTTCCAATGAGTTAACTCTTCACATAAGGTAGCCAAAGTACTGGAGTTTCAGCTTCAACATCAGTCCTTCCAATGAACATCCAGGACTGATCTCCTTTAGGATGGACTAGTTGGATCTCCTTGCAGTCCAAGGGACTCTCAAGAGAATTCTCCAACACCACAGTTCAAAAGCATCAATTCTTTGGCATACAGCTTTCTGTGTAATCCAAATCTCATATCCATACATGACCACTGGAAAAACCGTAGCCTTGACTAGACAGATCTTTGTTGGCAAAGTAATGTCTCTGCTTTTCAATATGCTATCTGGGTCGGTCATAAATTTCCTCCCCATGAGTAAGTGTCTTTTAATTTCATGGCTGCAATCACCATCGGCAGTGATTTTGGAGCCCCCCAAAATAAAGTCTGACACTATTTCCACTGTTTACCCATCTATTACCCATGAAGTGATGGGACCAGATGCCATGATCTTAGTTTTCTGAATGTTGAACTTTAAGCCAGCTTTTTCACTCTCCTCTTTCACTTTCATCAAGAAACTCTTTAGTTCCTCTTCACTTTCTGCCATAAGGGTGGTATCATCTGCATGTCTGAGGTTATTGATATTTCTCCCAGTGATCTTGATTCCACCTTGTGCTTCTTTAGCCCACTGTTTCTCATGATGTACTCTGCATAGAAGTTAAATAAGCAGGGTGACAATACACAGCCTTGATGTACTCCTTTTCCTATTTGGAACCAGTCTGTTGTTCCATGTCCCCAGTTCTAACTGTTGCTTCCTGACCTGCATGCAGGTTTCTCAAGAGAGAGGTCAGATGGTGTGGTATTCCCATCTCTTTCAGAGTTTTCCACAGTTTATTGTGATCCACACAGTCAAAGGCTTTGGCATAGTCAATATAGCAGAAATAGATGTTTTTCTGGAACTCTCTTGCTTTTTCGATGATCCAGCGGATGTTGGCATCTTGATCTCTGGTTCCTCTGCCTTTTCTAAAACCAACTTGAACATCTGGAAGTTCATGGTTCACATATTGCTGAAGCCTGGCTTGGAGAATTTTGAGCATTCTTTACTAGCATGTGAGATGAGTGCAATTGTGAGGTAGTTTGAGCATTCTTTGGCATTGCCTTTCTTTGGGATAGGAAAGAACACTGACCTTTTCCAGTCTGGTATCCACTGCTGAGTTTTCCAAATTTGCTGGCAAATTGAGTGCAGCACTTTCACAGCATCATCTTTCAGGATTTAAAATAACTCAACTTGAATTCCATCACCTCTACTAGCTTTTTTCTTAGTGATGCTTCCTAAGGCCCACTTGACTTCACATTCCAAGACGTCTAGCTCTAGGTGTGTGATCATACCATTGTGATTATCTGAGTCATGAAGATCTTTTCTGTACAGTTCTTCTGTGTATTCTTGCCACCTCTTCTTAATATCTTCTGCTTCTGTTAGGTCCATACCATTTCTGTCCTTTATCAAGCCCATCTTTGCATGAAATATTCCCTTGGTAACTCTAATTTTCTTGAAGTGATCTCTAGTCCTTCCCATTCCGTTGTTTTCCTCTATTTCTTTTTATTGATCACTGAGGAAGGCTTTCTTATCTCTCCTTGCTATTCTCTGAAACTCTGCATTCAAACTGGAATATCTTTCCTTTTCTCCTTTGGTTTTTGCTTCTCTTATTTTTACAGCTGTTTCTAAGGCCTCCTCAGACAGCCATTTTTCTTTTTTGCATTTCTTTTCCATGGGGATGGTCTTAATCCCTGTCTCCTGTGCAATGTCATGAACCTCCATCCATAGTTAATCAGGCACTCTGTTTATCAGATCCAGTCCCTTAAATCTATCTCTCACTTCCACTGTATAATCATAAGGGATTTGATTTAGGTCATACCTGAATGGTCTAGTGGTTTTCCCTACTTTCTTCAATTTAAGTCTGAATTTAGCAATAAGGAGTTCATGATCTGAGCCACAGTCAGCTCCCAGTCTTATTTTTGCTGACTGTATAGAGCTTCTCCATCTTTGGCTGCAAAGAATATAATCAATTCTATTTTGGTGCTGACCTTCTGGTGATGTCCATGTGTAGAGTCTTCTCTTGTGTTGTTGGAAGAGGGTGTTTGCTATGACCAATGTGTTCTCTTGGCAAAACTCTATCAGCCTTTCATTCTGTACTTCAAGGACAAATTTGCCTGTTACTCCAGGTGTTTCTTGACTCCCTAATTTGCATTCCAGTCCCCTATAATGAAAAGGGCATCTTTTTTGGATGTTAGTTCCAAAAGATCTTATAGGTCTTCATAGAGCTGTTCAACTTCAGCTTCTTCAGCATTACTGGTGCTGGCATAGGCTTGGATTACCGTGATATTGAATGGTTTGCCTTGGAAAAGAACAGAGATCATTCTGTCATTTTTGAGGTTGCATCCAATTACTGTGTTTCGGACTCTTTTGTTGACCATGATGGCTACTCCATTTCTTCTAAAGGATTCCTGCCCACAGTAGTGGATATAATGGTCATCTGCATTAAATTCACCCATTCCAGTCCATCTTAGTTCGCTGATTCCTAGAATGTCGATGTTCACTCTTTTCATCTCCTGTTTGACCACTTCCCATTTGCCTTGATGCATGGACCTAACATTCCAGGATCCTATGGAATATTGCTCTTTACAGCATTGGACCTTGCTTCTATCACCACTCACATCCACAACTGGACATTGTTTTTTTCTTTGGTTCCATCCCTTCATTCTTTCTGGAGTTATTTCTCCAGTAGCATCCTGGGCACCTACCAACCTGGGGAGTTCATCCTTTAATGTCCTATATTTTTGCCTTTTCATACTGTTCATGGGGTTCTCAAGGCAAGAATACTGAAGTGGTTTGCCGTTCCCTTCCCCAGTGGGCCACATACTGTCAGACCTCTCCACCATGACCCTTCCATCTTGGGTGGCCCCACATGGCCTGGCTTAGTTTCATTGAGTTAGACAAGCATCTGGTCTGTGTGATCAAATTGGCTAGTGTTATGTGATTATGGTTTCAGTAAGTCTGCCCTCTGATGCCCTTTCGCAATACCTACCCTCTTGCTTGAGTTTCTTTTACCTTGGACGTGGGGTATCTCTTCACAGCTGCTCCAGCAAAGCGCAGCTGCTGCTCCTTACCTTGGAGGAGGGTTATGTCCTCAGGCCATCCCTCCTCACCCTGAATGTGGAGTAGCTCCTCTCGGCCCTTCTGCGCCCGCGCAGCCGCTGCTCTTTGGGCGTGGGGTAGCTCCTCTTGGCCACCAACCCCTGACCTCGGGCGTGGGGTAGCTCCTCTCCGTCACGCTTCTGGGTTTCTCTGCCTTGGATGTGGGGTCTCTCTTCACGGCTACTCCAGCAAAGAGCAGCTGCCGCCCCTGAGCTCGGACACGGGGTAGCTCCTCTCGGCCCCTGCCCCTGACCTCCGGCCCTGGGTAGCTCCTCACCGCCGCTGCGCCCTCAGTCAAGCTATGGTTTTTCCAGTAGTCATGTATGGATGTGAGAGTTTGACCATAAAATTGGGACTGTTTTTCATAGGTTACCTTCTGGCCGTCTGTCAAAAACATACAAGTAGAAAATCAACTAGTTTTTCTTCATTGTTGTCACTTTGCACGAGTCTTGCTTTTGCAGTTAAAATAATTCCTAGACCAATATTGTTTATACTAGGAGTCAGTTTTTGGGTTCATAGTTACTGAAGTTTGTCTCAACTAACAAGCAGATCTAATCAGTAGGTTAAAATGAGCCTTAGCGTTTGATGTCCTCTGTATCTTAAATCATAAATGCAACCTGACAGAATATTAGGTCTTCACATTCAAAACTTTTGGAATCCTTTCCAGAAGTCCTGCTTTTCCCTGACTCTTTATTTCCTAACCTTTCACTGAGAATGAACAATGATATTTGAGATCAGTAATCATGAGCAGACCGTATAAGTAAGCATACTATTAAATTGTCATATCAATGCTTAGTTACTATCCCTGAATTTATTTATTTTTTTGCTTGTCAACATAGGCATGAGGTTCAGAGAATCCATGACAATAACCATGGAGATGGAAAGATTGACACTGAGGAATCATTACAGAGTTAGACAAGTTATCCTCTTTCCAGTTAACTTTAGCATTAATGTCTGAGTTACCAATTGAAAAAAAATATGTTTCATCAGTAAGGAAGGAAAGGTCTTTATAGAAATCATTGATATATATTCCAATTATTTTTGAAATATGGAGCAGTAAATCAGATTTATCTCAAGCAACTAGATGCCATACATTGCAAACCATGCTTTCCAAACAGTTTCTGTTATGGCAATAAATATTATTTTTCACTATTCTCCAAAATTAAAGAAGGATAAAGAAGACTCCAGATCCCTGTTTTTCAAAGCTTGATTCATGGACAGTTTACGTTGGAATCATGAGTACTTTATTCACTTATTCTATCATTAGTAGTTATTTTTCAAAACTATTCGTTCATGAGCTGTTTATTAGGTATTCATCATATACCAAGTGGTGCTTTGGAGCTTTCCTGGTGGCTCAGAGAGAAAAGAGTTCTCCTGTAATGCAGGAGATGAAGGTTCAATCCCTGGATCAGGAAGATCCCCTGTAAAAGGGATACCACTGAAATACCACTGAAAATACCACTCCAGTATTCTAGCCTGGAGAATCTCATGGACAGAGGAGCCTGGTGGGCTACAGTCCATGGGGTCTCAAAGGGTCAGACATGACTGAGCAACTAACACTTTCACTTTGTTTCAAGTGGTGTTTAATCATCTGGGGCTACAATGATACCTAAGAAAGCATCGTCTCTTGCTTCTAGAGATGTGTGTTGTTAGAAAGGACATTGCCCTGGGACATCTCAGATCTACCAAATAAGAGTATCTGGTGATTGGGCCATCTGAATTTCTGCCCTCGATTTATAGGGAACATTGCTAACAGGCAGAAAAGCTGTCCACCTTTAGTCATTTCTGAATTTAGTACTACTTGAAATACAACTTTAAAAATGTGTATCTTTTACCATCCCTTTCCCTGAATTTTCACATATGAAATAAATGAGGAGTTAACTTTTCTTATTTACCAGTAAACATGCTTACTTCTGGGAGGGAAAGTTATGACCAACCTAGACAGCATATTAAAAAGCTGAGACATCACTTTGTCAACAAAGATCCATCTAGTCAAGGCTATGGTTTTTCCAATAGTCATGTGTGGATGTGAGAATTGGATGATGAAGAAAGCTGAGCACTGAAGAATTGATGCTTTTGAACTGTGGTGTTGGAGAAGATTCTTGAGAGTCTCTTGGACTGCAAGGAGGTCCAACCAGTCCATCCTAAAGGAGATCAGTCCTGGGTGTTCATTGGAAGGACTGATGTTGAAGCTGAAACTCCAATACTTGGGCCGCCTGATGCAAAGAGCTGACTCATTTGAAAAGACCCTGATGCTGGGAAAGATTGAGGGCAGGAGGAGAAGGGGATGACAGAGGATGAAATGGTTGAATGGCACCACCAACTCCATGGACATGGGTTTGGGTGGACTCCAGGAGTTGGTGATGGACAGGGAGGTCTGGCGTGCTGTGGTTCATGGGGTCGCAAAGAGTTGGACACAACTGAGGGACTGAACTGAACTGAACACATACACAAAGAGACAAACTTTCACTTTTCTCACTAACTTGAGAGACTGAAGGCAGGTACTGGAAATTTATCTAGAACATTTTTATCTGAGTGGATGTTTCTGTTTCACATGAACTCTTCGATTGACTTTATTCACACCTGTTCAGTTTTTTGATGATTTCCACATTTGATTGCTTCTTCCATTCTATTTTCCTCCCTCTACCATCTTTTAAAAAATATCTATTTAATAATGTATATTTGATATAATTTGTTGTTTCATTTGCTTCATCAATGGCATTAATATTTTCCAGCTTGTAAAATTAGGGCTGTTAGTGTTTCCTTATATTAATGCTATTCTACTCTGTTGCCCACTTTAACTATACTTTTAAGCCCTGCGTTTTGTGTTTTCTAACTGGATTATTCTTCCCTCATAACTTCTCTAATTATTCTTTCAATAGTACCATTTTGGGGTAGATCAGTATCTTAACTACACTTCTTTATAATATGTCATCTGCTTATGTTGGAAGGCCTAGGCCCCACACAGCCAATAAAGTTAGCAAAGTCACTGCCCCAAAGATAAAGTGAGACTAATTTGGTTTGGCAGCCAACATACCCCAAGAGGTTTGGGAGCCCAGCCAACCTGAACTTGGAAGCAATGATGAAGCTGTCGACTGCCCAAGACTCTTTTCGTTCTGATTCAGTGCAAAAAGGGTGACATGGGACCAAGTGGTACCCAGCTAGATTCTGTGGGGCCTAGATTTCATCCCCTGAGTATTGCAACATGAACCAGTTTAGATAGGAAATAATGTAGAGTAAGGCAATTCATCTCTGACAGAAAGCATTTTCAGTATTAAATATAATATGTTAATTGTACAGTACTCTTTCTGCAACTGTAGTTAAGGGAAAGCCACAAATACTTTTTAAAGTATAATTTAAATGACTTCATTTGTTGCATCTCATGACCCAATACTCTTGTGATTTTGCTGAGGTACATTTACAATAAGAGTTGAGATTTCAACTATTTAGTTTATGCTTTCAGCTGAGTTTGTTTTTTTCCTGTGAGTTACCATGAACTACCTCCTCAGAGGACATACCCAGAATGTTTTTACTTAATTTCAGTGTAGGTTATGTGTTGCTAACAATTTCTCAGTGTCACAATCAAATACAGTGATTTTCAATACATCATTTCTTATTTGGAAGTCCCCAGAGAAAGTTTAATCATATAACAATTTTAAAAATCCTGAACACCAGACTACTGTGTACAAGAAAATAGGTGAATACAGCAAAAATGAACGTGATACTAATGTACAAATAATAATAAGCACACAGAGTTTAAACAACTTCTTCATCGAATTTGCCATCTTTGATTTGGATGGCATGTTAATTATATAAAACTTCTAACTCTGTAAAGTGACATGGGCTTAATTTTCAGGTAAATTTGTAGATTTTAGAATTGTGCGAGAATAGTGAAATAAGTTATAAAATGTGTCTACTTTGATGCTATTTTAATACTGATAACATTATATTTTGAAGACTCTTATCATGAATAAATATTCTGTGCATTGCATGGGATCCCATGGCTTGTTTGACACTAGGGCCTTCCTTTGAAGCCAAGCAAAGACAATAAAATACTTAGATTCTTATTCCTAGTTTCTCCTCCCATTAATTTCTGTCATCCTGATGGTTGGCAGCTGCAGACCTAGCTCTTACCTCTAGGCAAGTGGTCAAGCAAGCGTCTCTTTCCTGAACTAATGGCTATACAGCTCCTTGGATTAATTGGCAAGTCAATGGTGCAGCCTGTATGTTGTTTCCCCCAGGAGACCTGGTACTTGACATCAGCAACTTTTTAAATTCAGTTTGGCCTTCAGTTTGCTTCCAAACTTAACCCTTTGTAAGCCACTGGTATTCTGATGGATAGCCATATTACATATTGACTGTCATGGGAAAGGATTGTCTTTCAAAAAGACTTGAGAAAAGTGGGAAAGAACACCGGTTAATTGTAAAGTAAGTAAGGCATCAAACATCTTTGAAAAGAAGATGTTTCTTTTTCTAAAACCAACTGTTGTTTTGACAATTTATGCTCAGAAAGGACTTTCAGAGAATTTTAAGAAAAACTTTTTCTGATGAACTTTGCTAGTTTTTTTTTTGAGATTATTTTTGAATACTTGATTCCCTTATACTTTTTCAAAATTATACAAAATCAATTTTTAAATTTAGAGATTTTACTTTTTTAAAATTTATTTTTAACTGTAGTATAATTTATGATGTTGTGTTGGTTTCTCTGTACAACAACGTGAATCAGCTATATATGTATATATCCTCCCTCTTGAGCCTCAAGATTTTGCTTTATATTCGACCAATAAACTTTCTAAATGACCATGGAAATACAAGATGAAGTACACTTTCTTCTGTGTAAAATTAACAGTTTGGATAAGATGAAGTCTTTTCCAATTCTAAAATTCTGGATATAGTTTTTAAAATTCAGCTAGTGATTCTATATTTATTCTCTAGAAATAGAAACAAAACCTCAAATACTTCTAATTAGTTTTTATGATGAACAAAGATAATTTCATCTAAGCTCAGGTGTCCTTTATTTTTATTCAATCACTCCTGAATTGAGTGTTATATAACTAAATTTAGCAAATACTGATGCTGCTGGAAAACTCTTCTCCTCAAATGACCTGATGCTCCAGACCACCAATGTTCAACAGAGATATAAATTGGGTCACATAAGTAATTTAAAATTTTCTTATAGTCATATATAAAAAATTAAAAGGAAATAAAATTAATGTTAATAATATATTTTAACCCATATATCCAAAATATTATCATTACATGTAGTCAATTTTTAACATGGTATAATTTGCCCCATTTTTGTATGTGTGTGTGTGTGTGTGTGTGTGTGTATTTTTCATTTTCTAAATCTCCTCAGTTAAGAAGTCAGAAGTCAGAAGAAGTGAAAGTCACTCAGTCGTGTCCAACCCTTTCTGACTCCGTGGACTATACAGTCTATGGAATTCTCCAGGACAGAATACTGGAGTGGGTAGCTGTTCCCTTCTCCAGGGGGTCTTCCCAACCAGGGACTGAACTCAGGTCTCTTGCATCGCAGGCAGATTCTTTACCAGCTGAGCCACAGGGGAAGCCCAGGCACTACATTTTAATCAGAAATACTTAACATGTATTTGACTTCATAAAATTTAAAACTGGAATAATAGAACACCTACAAGTTTTTCCACGTGTACTTAAAGGGTTTTTGTTAATCTCTCAGTTAAATTAAATTTAAAAACTAAGTTTCTTACTGGCACTAACCACATTTCAAGGTCTCAGTTGTCACAGTTGGCAAGTGGAACCACATTACACAGCACATATCTGGATGTCGATCCACTTTTCACTGGAGATTAAGTGAAGTTTTTCAAGCTTCTTATTTAACAACAACAAAAAATTCTATAAAGGCTGAAAGACAGTTTCCTGTTAAAATCATGAATTAGCATTTAATGAAACACTAAGATGAATAGGTTTACCTGAATTTGTTTTAGCTCTAGTTCTCTATGAATGCCTATTTGAATGTCTATTGCCTGCACAGAATGATTATTCTAACCCTTGTTTTTGAAATAATCTAGGACACTATCTTTTTTAAATAAAATTCTAAGCGAAAGGTAATCTTTAAAAAATAGTTTTTTATTTTTTGCTAAGTTCTTATTATTTTGCCAGGTAAAGCATCTCAAGAGTGATGAGAAAATCTTGTCCAAATCCAAATATCTAAATAATTTGAGTATCAGTTTCTTAAGTACACATACTACAAATGATCATTTTGACGTTCAAATATTCTACACTATGAGTAGAAATCTGTAGAGGAGGAAAGACCTAATTTTCAGTATAGTTTTTAACAAAGAAAAAGGTCTATTTGTTCATTATAAAAAAGATATCTAGACATCAAATTTTAGAATTTTAGAAAGAAAATTAAATGTCATATATCTAAATTGCACACTTCACAAATAAGAGAACTGAGCTGCAGGGAGGCCAAGTGACTTGTCAAAATCACCACTATTTTCTAGCAAATCCTGAATTGGAACTCATGCTTTCTTAATATTCTTAACATCCTTATTTCTTGATATCATTACTTAGTACTTTTCTCAAATTTATGTAATTGCATGTACAGAAATGTAAGATCACAAAATTATTATATACTTGATTCCAGAAGTATGTGTGTTGTGGGTTAGTCACTTAGTCATGTTAGACTCTGTGACCTCATGGACTGTAGCCTGCCAGGCTCCTCTGTCCATGGGATTCTCCAGGTTAGAATAGTGGAGTGGGTTGCCATGCCCTTCTCCAGGGGATCTTCCCAACCCAGGGATCAAACCTTGGTCTCCTGCATTGCAGGCAGATTCTTTACTGTCTGAACCACCAGGGAAACCCATAATTCCAGAAGGCTGCTGGGCAAATACATGTAACGACAGAGAGATTTGTAATACTTCTGCTTCTTGCATACTAAAAAAGTGCCCTAAAGTTTAGCCGTAATAATGTTCATTGTATGCTTTTATCTTCTCCAACCTGCAAAATGCTTAGGGCCCCATTCAGATGTACATAATAAAAAATAACAACTTCAAAAAAACTTCCTATAAAACATTTAAAACCAGAAAACTTATTGCAAATATTCTCTTAAATATGTCGAAGGTGAGGATCAAGTTTAAAGAAAATAAACACCCTCTGAGTGTATAATAACTTGTTTTAACTGTTAATTAATTGAAATAAAGCAAAAATGTATCATTTGCATTACCAGGTATATTTTACCAACAAAATAGCAACCTACCTAAAAATCCTGAATAATGTTTTGTTTGTTTTGTGACTATAAGTGTAACTTTGTTAGCAAAGCAAAATTCAGAAATTCATTTTAAAAAGTCAGGCATTTTTAGACTGTCCTGATAACATAATAAATTATCCCCCAAACATTTCAAATTTGTAAAGAATTCTTATTTCAGGATGACCCCAACTAATATAGTTTAAAAAGTCAATAAAACTTTGCTACCTAAAATGTTGATAATTATGGAAGCTGAATGATAAGTACATGACAGTTCATTTATTCATGTTTTATACTTTTGAATATATTATTTTAACATTTTCATAATTAAAGGCACACCTATTTTTAATGATGAAATTGTAGTACTCAAAGTCTTTGTAGAGGTGTAGTTAAAAATGAACTCTGAGTGATAAAAGGAAGGTATTAATACCAAATAATTTGTATGCTTAGTATACATTAAGGATATCATGAAATAATGGGATAAAAGGATTTAAGAGAAAGCTCAGAAATGGAAAGAATCAGGATATATCTATGTTATAAATAGCAGGAACTCCTGGATCTTCCACTCTAACATTAATGTAGTTTATCCTTAACTTGTTCGGAGTCTCAAATTCATAATTCAGATTTTTGAGTTGAGAAAGAAAGATATTTCTATTTACTTGAGTCAATCAGTGGATTAGCTTATTCTAGGTCAATTGCCCATTTCAGGTCCATTCAGCTGAGGCCTGAGGATTGAGGTCCTTAAATATGACAGAACAAATTCTTTCTAAAGGAGTTGGAGTTGGAAGGAAATTTTGAATTTTTTTTTTCCATTAGTATTGCACTTGGCTTGCTTGCTATGTGGCTTCAGGCATGTTCAACTCTGTGCGACACCATGGACTGTAGCCCCAGCCAGGATTCTCTGTTCCTGGGGATTCTCCAGAAAAGAATACTAAGGTGACTTGCCATTCCTACTCTAGGGGATCTTTCCAACTGAGGAACTGAACCTGAGTCTCTTATGTCTTCTGTATTGGCAGGCGGGTTCTTTACCACTAGAGCCACCTGGGAAGCCTCAATATTGCACTGTCCCCCATGATTCTGCTGGTCTCAACGTGCCAGCTCTTTCAGCAAAAGTTATATGCATTCCAGAATTTTCAAGAAGGTTATCCCATTGTTGTCTGATTCTTATTCTTGATTAGAGCCTGCATTTGATCAGCATACATGCCGTATTCATTTTATTTCAGTATTGTGCCAGCATGTTGTAGTCTGTGTTTCTCCAGGTCACGCTGACTTGAGAGTGATGAAAGGGTCAAAAAATTCTGTAACAAAGTGATATTTCACTTGCCTCAGATATGGACTGGCACAATTTCAGAATAGAGAATAACATGGGCGGATATCTGGTTTATTTTCCGGACTCTCTTTGCGTATTTTCAAGATAGCAAATATTACTCCAATCCTCATCCACACATGATTGAGTTCAAAGACAGGAAACAGGCAACAGCCTTCCAAAAAATGTACTGATAAATATCTCACTGGTCAGATCTAGGTCACAGTCCTCTGCCTGAGAGCAAGGGATCTCCACTTGCTCTCCAGTCAACACTGAAGTTTGATTAGAAAGTAAGGAGGAAGTAGATGGCTTTGTTGTAGACATGAAATAGCATCTGTTCTTACATCCCTTCACTGTAGTGCAGAAACTAAAATTTGGATGAAATTGACTTTATTCCAGTGGTCTTTGATTAGTGAAAGCCAATACCCCATTCATTTCTTTCCATGGAGGTTAGTTCAGTTATCCAGGCTTTAGCCAATTGGCACATGGCATTTCTCTGGCCACAGGAATGCTTTCAGGGCTGGTGTAATCAAAACTAAACTGACAGGTTTTGTTGGATCGTCTAGAGTGCAGCAGCTCTTTCTTTTCCTGGAGAATTCCTTAATGCAGAGGACTCCTTTGACCATTTTGTCTCAATAAGAAAAACCAAATCTAGGATGAATTTGGCTCTACAGAAGGTCCAGCAGAAAGAAAAAAATAAATAAATTAGTTTTCACACTGACATTGTTGAGCTGCCAAATCAAACCATGAATTCTACCAGTTAAGAGAGCCAGTCAATCCCTTTTTGTATTAGTTTTTAAGAATAAGAACTTATGAAAAATGTGTATTTATGTAAGAAACCTGCTTTAGCAAATCTTTTGTAAGGATTTTTAAAATCCAAACTTTTACCAAGAAGGGTAAAAGTTTTTAAATTATTGCAATTAATTATTAGATATTTTTCACTACAGGTTAGCCAGTCCATGCCAAAGAAAAACCTGAACTTGAAGTTTTTCAAAAAGAGATGTCAGATACTTTAATTTCCTGTCAGTTTATCTAAAAGATTTCCTTTTTACTGTATATACAGTATGTTTGTGTTGGTTTTATATACAATCAAAACTTTGATTTTTTTCTTTGAAATTTATAGATACGGTTTATGTGATTTAAGCATAGAAATGCTGAATATTTAACTTAAATTTGCTTCATCTGTATATGAATACAATAAAATTGGAATTTAGTCTCTACGTTGCAAGATTCCTAGTACTCCATTCCCAGCAATTTTGAAGGAGATAAAGGAACTCCTTTCACACCCTGAGTTATCGTCAGAGGCCTGTGGTTTGGTCTTTCTTCACACCGTTGCTGCCAATGCTGTAGGTACCCATTTTGCCCTCCACTTGCTTAGAGTTACCAATCTTGTCCTGCTTGGTTAGGCCCAGTGGCTCAAGACCACTTGGTTCCCATGCAGGGATTTCTTAATTTGGACTATGCAACATTTATAGAAAGGAGTTATGGAATGATTTTTCATTAATAAATATACTTGCTGTTGTGTAAGTTGCTTAGTTGTGTCTAACTCTTTGCGACTCCGTGGATAGTAACCCACCAGGCTCCTCTATCCATGGAATTCTCCAGGCAAGAATACTGGAGTGGGCTGCCATGCCCTCCTCCAGGGGATCTCCCCAGCTCAGGGATTGAACCGGAGTCTCCCACATTGCAGGCAGATTCTTTACCATCTGAGCCACCAGGAAAGCGCATAAAATATACTTGAGCTGTTCCCAGATACTTGTCCCCTTGTTAGGTTGACCTGTGAATCCTGATTCCTTGTGCCACAGACACACAAGAGGAAACTCACTTTTGAATTTAGTTTATTTGAGCTTAAAATACAACTTATAAAATTTATGTGTAGATACATTTATCTCCTGGATGCAACAATATGAGGAAATTCTAGTTGATTTGCTTTTCTAAGGCTTTCAGAATTCAGGGTAGATGATACCTGGGTTAGCAATGATATATAACCTCTGACCTTCTAGCTCTGGCCTTTCAGTGACTGATGATGCATTTAAGATGCCGCTAGGAGTTTGAGCAGTCTTATAGATTGCTTCTCAACACTTTAAGAAACCAAAGCGTAAGACAGACGTTTTTGTAATGTGGACTTTTTGTTAATTATTTTTGTATTAATTCATATACTGTCATTAAGAATGTTTATTTCTCCTGTATGTAATTTTTGTCTCTAAGTAATTATGAGAAAATAAAACTAGTTTTCACCTTTTTTAAGTCTATCTCATTGTTTTTAAATGTGTTTTACCTACATAAGAGAAATTGCATTTAAGTATTTACATATGAATGTATTTGAGTTAGTGTCCTTTTAATATTTTCTTAAAATGTGATGGGCAGATGTATGTGAAGACTACATTTAATGAACTGATACCACCCTGCTGAGTCTTAAGCATCAGTGCATGCCTGTGCTAGGCCAGGTTTCATTTCCAGTTTATTTCAATTAAGTGTCTGTAATGTAATTACATGGCACAGGAAGGATCTGTTGATGTTGTGAATTTGATTTTTAATAAGATTACTCTAAACTATCATGTGCCTTTATAACTTTGAAAATTCCTGTTAGATAATTATCTTTTTATCAACTGTTAGGAAAAGCCTCATTTACACAATTATTGGCAAGATTTCCTTTAAGGTGGGTTACAGCGGGAAAGGTACTTAAGACTCACTTCTTGGTTTATGAACTGCAGAATCTTTTTTAATACACCTGGCATTTCTTAGCCAGAGATAATTCCAAAATATCATACATAGTTTTCATTTAGAGTAAAAATTCATTAATTACATTATAAAATTTACCTTTGCTTAACTTTTTATCCTACTACTTCTCTATTCTTTGGATACATTTTCTTCATCTTTTTCTCAAATTTCCAGAATTTTTATTGGGGAATGAAGCAGTTCTTAATATTCATGTTGCTAATGATTACTTGGGTTTTTGCTTTTGAGGTATCATTTCCGTGCAATTTTTAGTGTCCAGAGTTTACTGAGTTTCACTCTTCAATTGATACTTATTTGGTTAATAGTCTTACTAACAGTGAGAAGGAAACTGTAAAAATTAGTGGCATGTGTTGTTGAAGAGAAACATCCACAATAATAATTTTGTATGACTTACAGTATTAACTATTATCTTAAATATTGATGAGTACATATATACTTCCTTTATTTTATTCATTATTAATGATTCATATGTTTTTCCCCAGAAGATTTCAAAATTAGAAGCATGTTTGCAAAAATTGCTAATTAAGGTCAAGCTTAATAAACACTGAATTGAACATATTCATATAACCTAAATATGGTAAGTTGATAAGCATGAGTTTGATTTTATTTTGCTATAAACTTATGCTGAAACACAAATGGAGTTATTTTTAATGTAGGAATTTCCATTTTCTTTTTAGCTGTATCAGAAGGCTGGAAAGAATTGGTTTTATTTTTATATATTTTTGGTAGAAAAATTACCAATTTAAAATTTTCTGTTTTAAAATCTAATTCTCTAAATATAAACAGTGTTTAAAGGCCAAAAGGTGGGATCTAGATAGCTATATATGTTAATAACAGATACAGTGTTAACGATGAACCAAATTTTGATGAAGACTGTATATATTTATTCAGTAATTAAGTTTTTCTCACATAATTAAAATAATTTAAAGATATAATGAAATCTTATTAAATATAGAATTTCTATGACTCATGATAGCATATTCAAAGTAGAATGTTTTCCCCTCTGTATTAAAATATTAGGAACCTAAAATAGGAAATATAATTGTAACACTTTTTAATTTAATTTATTCATTAAGTTTTTACAACTCTGATGTGTAGATAATAGACTTAAATCCTCTCTGTTAAATAAGAGTACTTGATGTATATTTGTCACTGTGATGTCTTTCATCCTGAAAATTGAAGTTGACCTCACAGCACTGCCCCCCAAGAAAACCTTGACTGCAATCTCTGACATTAAACCTCTCTGCAGTCTTTATCTTGGACATTTGAGACTCAAGCTGCCATATTATGTGAACTATGGTCAGTAACATACCAGCTAGTTTTACTCACCAGGGAACAAGCTGAGATTGAGTAAGTAGCCTGCTATAGATCTGAAATTAACTGTTATCTTGACAAGAGTTGTTTGTCTTTTTCTCTTATTTTAATTGATGAACACTTATTGGATCTCTAGAGAACTGTAAGTGACTTAGGCTAGTTGGTTCAAAATAGTAGATTGAGCCACTAAATTTTAACCCTTTAGATTTTTTTCTCTCCCTGACTCCTAAAAATTGAACAGTTAAGAGTGTCTAGTTATTTTTTTTCAATTATTATATAGTTTTTCATGTGTAGCACCGTATTGATTGTGTTCTTATGTGAACCAATGACCTAATATTTACTTAAATTCATTTGTTAAACACACATAAAAGAATGATTTAATATCTTAATTCACAATAGGCTGGGATAGGTAGGAAGAATTTCTCCTGGTACATTGATTTACCTTTGTAAATCTCAATCCTGTAACTACATTTTGAAATGACATTTACCAATTCTGGCACTTTTGTAATAGCAATGACAAATATTTTATTTGGAAGAGCAAATTCCATTTTTGAAATGTTATTTTTTATTAGTACTTTTACATGTGTCATGATGTGCTAGTTATTTGTTGACCTGGTGGCAGTGAACTCATAATTTCATCTTCTTATCTAGAAGAGAGAAGACCCCCGTCAGCCAAGGGTGACTCTCTGGTGAAGGGGTCAGCAGTGAGCTGTTAGCAACCAACACTTATAGTGGCTGATGGAATCTGTGTGGAGCATCAGAGTCTGCTGCAGTTGGAGAGGGAAACAATAAATATTTCTAAAGTGAAGAAATGTCATATAAGGTAGGTCTCAAAAATATTCTAAATGAAAAGGATAAGGGACCATTCCTCAAAATTTTAATAGTTTTAAGATAAATTTAAAAGTACTATTCCATACAAAGAATAATTTTTATAAATCATTAATTAAACATTCAATATATCACAGTCAATACAAGAGTGAAATGTAGATAAGTATTTGAAGAAAAAATTATAAACATTTCTATGGGAGAGCATAATAATATTACCCTTTAAGATTATCTTTTGGAAGGATGACTTTTACTTGAAGTGTTTGTTGGCAATAAAGATTAACTATGACATACTATATATTATATTGATACATTCATTCATATATTTAATAAATATTTATTGAAAACAAACTATGGATACAATGGAAACAAAGTTTAGCAGAAGAGATCATTTGTGATCATGTAGTCATACAACAGTATAAACTTATAAACTTTAGGTTGAATGCTGCAAAGAAAAATTTACGTATGTACAAGAGTATATTTCAGGTATGAGAGAGTGAGTCTTGGAGTGTATGGAAGGTTTCCCTGAGGAAATGATGTTTGAGCTGAGGTCTGAATGGTGGAAAGTGTCAAAGAAGACAGTGGAGACTATTTGAAGCTAACCGAACAGGATATTAAGGTGGACGGGAAAATGGTGCTTTCAAGGAACTGAACAAAGTCCAAGATAGTAAAACATTTGTGAAAATGGGGGAAATGGTTTTAAATGATCATTTAGAAATAAGTGTAGGCTAGTTTATAAAGAATCTTGTAGACCATAGTAAAATTTGGATTTGGATCTTTATTCTAAAAACAATGAGACATCATGGATGAGCTTTAAACAGAAAAATAATGTTACCACAATTAATTTTTATTTTTAAATATCTCTGATCTATAAAGTGGGACAGGAGTGGAGACTTGCAGGGCAGTGAGTTTTCTGGAGAGAGATTGTGAGTTTAGACAAATGAGTTACATGGTTGGGGTAAGGTAATAGGCAAGAGCAACGAAGAATCTTCCATTTCTGCTTTTTCTTCTGGAAAGATGCTTTTGGATAGGAGAGTTTCATTTTCTCAGTAGGCTGATTTTACTCTCATTCTGCCCTTTTGATGCAGTCATGGCTGAGAGTCAGCAGAGGGGCCACAAAAATACAGGGCTACTTTCAGCATTCTAGAAAAGAGATATGGCAACGTTCTAAATTTTTGTAACTCTTGTGCTTGTTGTATTTCTACTTCTAATTCTGAATCTGTGGTCCTCATAAATATAATTTTGAAAGTTATGTTGAATTGACTTGTCAAATTACCTGAGGGATTCAGGTTGGAGCACCAATATGTTCTCAAAAAATTTTTGTTTCATTCCTCCTTTTTTCGATATCAGGCAATCCCAGTTTGAAATGCCTAGCATGAAGCTGGGCTTCCCTGGTGGCTCAGAGTTAGTGAAGTGTCCTCCTGCAATGCAGGAGACCCAGGTTTGATCCCTGGGTTCAGAAGACCTGCTGGAGAAGGAAATGGCAACCCAATCCATTACTCTTGCCTGGAAAATTCCATGGACGGAGGAGCCTGGTAAGCTATAGTCCTCAGTTACCCATTGGTTACCTTGGTTAGCCATTCTTAACTATCTTATAGGTAGGGAAAATCTGGAAATCCATGGAAATGGAGCTAAGTCAGCAGTTCAAGCAGGTACTTAAAGGAATGTGCTGCGTAATTCAGATTCCTCCCTGATAGTCACTAAGGGAAAGAAGATTTGGTGAGAACCACTGAATGCATGGCATAGTTCCCTTTGGCATAGTTGAGTTTTTGGTGGAGATTTTTAGTGGAGACCTCAACTAGGCTTCTCTTGTTGGAGCTCTTTAGTTCAGGGTCATGATTTGTTCTGATAATGTAAACTTGAAAATTACTAACACAGAGTGGCACATTGGGTGGCTTCCCAGGTGGTGCTAGTGCAGGAGATGTAAGAGACATGGGCTCATTCCCTGTGTTGGAGAGATCCCCTGGAGAAAGACACGACAACCCACTCTAGTATTCTTGCCTGGAGAATCCCATGGACAGAGGAGCCTGGAGGACTACAGTCCATAGGGTTACAGAGTCGGGCATGACCGAGGTGACTGAGCACGCACCCACACACACAGTACATTGGGTGGCCATATAATTTATCGTCTAAGCCAGAACAACTTTGAAAGTAAAAGAGGTGTTATGGACCATCATACTGAAACAATAAGCGATTGAGAATGCCCTCGAAACATCACAAAATACAGGCATGAGCAAAGAAAGAAACCTTGAATTTGCTTTAAATTATCAGCAATTCCTCACATAGATTTCATCAATGGAGACTGGCATGTTTATAATTTACATTGCTTTATATAAGTCACTGTTATTCACAACTCATTTAAGTAGGAAAAAACCGACAACATTTACTTGAAATTTAAAAGCCTGCCGTTTTGGGGTCAGGGAGAAAGAAATGTCATAGGATTATTGTTTAGATGGTTGTCTTTAGCGTTTATAATTTTGGAAGGTTCTGTTTAATTAGAACCATAGAATGTGAAATTATGTTCAGAGGGGATATGCCATTCTTTGTGGCTGCTCTGAACCCTTTGACCATCCTTGTTCTCCTTCTCGACTAAATGTTAGTTTAGGCGGAAGCAGATATCTGCTATCTTCTGGGAAGCCTATTGTTTTCAATGGTAAAAATTACCCTTATCCACCTTTAAATGTAGAAATGATGCCCAAGCTATAGTGTCAGCCTTGTGTTCATGAAGAAAGGCCAAAAAATAGACATCCTGAACTTGAATTATTGAGCTAGTTAAACAGTATTCAGTATTAGCCCCAGTAGCTGTTTTTTTTTTTTTTCTTTTTGAGAAAAATTAGCTCCTCTTATGTAACACACTGTTCATCAGTTTTATTTCCCGGGTGGCTCAGATGGTAAAGAATCTGCCCACCACGTGGGAATCCCAGGTTTGACCCCTGGTTCAGGAAGATCCCCTGGAGAAGGAAATGACTACCCACCCCAGTATTGTTGCCTGGAAAATCCTATGGACAGAGGAGCCTGCATTGCTGTAGTCCATGGGGTTGCCAAGAGTTGGACATGACTGAGCTTCACACTGTCACTACATCTTTGCATGAGAAGCACTCCACAATGGCCAGAAGGTGATTATTAAGCGACTATCAAACAACTTCCTTCCAGAAAAGTTGTTCAGTGTGATCATTATCATGAATTTTATGTTTGTGTGCTAACTGGCTTCAGTTGTGTCTGATGCTTTGCCATGCCATGGACTACAGCCCACCAGGCTCCTCTGACCATGGGATTCTCCAGGCAAGAGTACTGGAGTGGGTTACCATGCCCTCCTCCAGGGAACCTTTCCGACCCAGGGATCAAGCCTGAACTTCTTAGTGTCTCCTACATTGGCAGGCAGGTTCTTTATTGCTAGAGTCACCTGGGATGCCCAGTTTTATGTTTATATCTAGTAAAACTTTACCAGTAAGTGATAACATGGGTCCAGAACATTCAGTTAGGTAAAATGGATGAGAGATCACATTTATGCAAGAGTAGTGACATGACTGGAGCAAATTTGTCTACTAATCGGTCAGGGTTCCCTGGGTGCTTCTGAATGGCTCAGCCCTGCCCTGGCCTTGCTTTGGTCTTACCTGGTGGTGTTTTCCTGCTCTGGGTTAAATAGTAATGAAGGCTGTTAATAGCTCTGCCAGAGTGATTTACAAAATGAAACATGATGTATGTTTTGCTCTGCCAGTCCAGCTTGGGTAGAGAGGATATTGTAGATGCCAGAATCCGCTCTCTACCTGCTCACTTCCGGGAAACGGGCTGCCAGCTCTTCTTGCCAGGCTTGAGCCTCACTTTGTCCCTCCCCTTTCTTTGTTAGCAAATTGAAAATTTACCCTTCAACTCTTTGAGAACTATGCTTAATGAAAGATAAGAATCAAGATCCATCGATCAATGTAATACACCACATTAACAAATTGAAAAATAAAAATC
>ML660765.1:17505641-17528767 GCA_007570785.1 Antilocapra americana | reverse complement strand
CTCTTACACTGTTGGTGGGAATGCAAACTAGTACAGCCACTATGGAAAACAGTGTGGAGGTTCCTTAAAAAGCTGCAAATAGACCTGCCATATGACCCGGCAATCCCACTGCTGGGCATATACACAGAAGAAACCAGAATTGAAAGAGCCACGTGTACCCCAATGTTCATCACTGCTTTGTTTACAATAGCCAGGACATGGAAGCAACCTAGATGCCCATCAACTGACGAATGGATAAGAAAGCTGTGGTACATATACACAATGGAATATTACTCAGCATTAAAAAAAATTCATTTGAAGCAATTCTACTCAGATGGACGAAACTGGAGCCCATTATCCAGAGTGAAGTAAGCCAGAAGCAAAAACAACAATACAGTATACTAACGCATATATATGGAATTTAGAAAGACGGTAACGAGAACCCAACATGCGAGACAGCAAAAGGAACGCAGATGTATAGAATAGACTCGTGGACTTTGTGGATGAGGGTAAGGGTGGGATGATATGGGAGAAGGGCATTGAAGCATGTTAATTGTCATGTGTCTAATCAATCGCCAGCCCAGGATTGATGCTCGGGGCTGGTACAGCGAGATTTCCTGGGGGGAAGGGAGGAGGGAGTGGGGTTCCAGAGGGGAAGCATATGTAAACCCATGGTGATATCATGACAATGTATGGCAAAAACAATAAAAAAAAAAGAAAAAAAATAAAAGGAAATTGGTTAAATGTTACTATTGAGAAGAAAGCAAAGGGTGAAGTTGTATCTGGATAATATAATAGAAATAGCAAAAAAACACTTTCTTTTAAACGAGTTAAAGGAGCATTTGTTGCCTTATAAAGCTCCAAGGAGCCTCTGGAATATAGAAATAAAAATTTTGTTTTTCAATCATTAAAAAAAAAAGAATCAAGATCCAATTCAATTAGATCTAAGGTTACCTTTCCATGGAATTTTTTTGGGGGCCTCATTATACTGTGTAAGCTATACTTCAAAATCTTGTGTACTTCGCACAAATAGCTACTCATTAAAAGTCTATTCTTATCTGAAAGACAAAAGGTTGAAACATAAAAGGTGTGGCACTCACCTGACTTCTCTTTGACTCATATCGGAACTACTGAAGTTGCTAGAAGGCTGGTAGTTTAACAATAAAGAATGCTCCTGGCTATGTATCTTAGCCCTGACTGCTTTAGATTTTTTCCTTAACAAATATTCAGCAAAAATTTTGTTTAATGTCCTGCTACCATGTATTCTAATTGGATTCTATAATCATATGCTTATATACATTTGAAAAAGATAAATATTATTCTTTAAAAAAGAAAACTATAAGACTATTTTACTACTAACATTCTTGAACCTTTAGGGTTAGTAGCATAGCAAATATCTTAGACTCATTTGACCCAGACTCTTTTGCTGGAGGTGACTGGGGGACTGATGTCTCATAAAACACGTGGGGTTTTGTCCCACTCACCTGCTAAATTTGAAGCTGTACTTTTTTCTAGATATGGGGTTCTACTGTTTGCATGGTGAGATATCTCTTTTTTTGTGCCCCCTTTCTAAGTATTAGGTGTGTAATTTTCCAACATATTTGTATCTGAGGACTACCATCAGAGTAGTCTCATGATAAAAGCTGAATGTTGAGAGTGGGAAATCTTTGCGAGTGGGAAACTGTTCAGTTTGAGGTATCTGGAGCAGCAATCTGCAGACCCATGGGCTCCATGTACAATATGACATTCTGTCTGACTGAAAAATGAAAATTCAGCAATGAGCTTTAGAGCTGGAAGATTCTTAGATATCTACTTCACTCTTGTTTTACATATGAGAAAATTAGTGATCAAAAAAGTAGAGTGGCCTCCTCTTGGTTAGCAGCCAGTTAGTGGAAGAACCAGAATTAAAATCTTAAATTATTGTTTTTCCCAATACACTATACTGTCCCACAATCCTCAGAATACAGTATTAACTTAATACATGTTTCTTGAATACATACATGTTTAAATTAATACAAGTAATCATATGTTTTTTCTGAAGCTTGCGCTCTGTATCTCCCTAGGGAATTATAAAATCTTTCTCCTAGAGTCTTCCTTAACTTCATTGTTTAAATCTTAATTCTTCAGATACAAAGTAAAGCAGTTTTCCAAGTTTCTTTTTACCAATCATAAAGATCAATACTTGATTCTAGAACTCTTCCTTGGTTATCCATAAAAGAAATGAGGGAAAAGACTGATGGCATGGATGCTTGGAAACAAAGAAAAAAGTAAGAATTATAAGTGAAAATGTCGTGTCCGACTCTTTGCGACCCCATGGACTATACAGTCCATGGAATTCTCCAGGCCAGAATATTGAAGTGGGTAGCCTTTCTCTTCTCCAGGGGATCTTCCCAACCAAGGGATCAAACCCAGGTCTCCTGCATTGCAGGCAGATTCTTTACTGGCTGAGCCACAAGAGAAGTTATTCCTTAAAAAAAGAATTCCTTTTCATGCTTCATGCCATTTCCTGCCAACCAATGACGAAAGTGTCTTTAATCATTTATGAGTACATCATGATTGCCAAATATGTCCCTGGTAGATGTTTTTCTGTGTTTTTAATTTGTGAAGAACATGGCCTCTGAACCAGTGAATCCACACTTCCTCACTTTGGTCTTGTATTCATGTATTTTCTGAAGCTATAATAACATACTCTTGATATTTTTGTATTTTTTGTTATATTTGAGTCCATGACATGGAGTTAATCCAGAATCTCCAATCCCCATATTTTACACCAACCATTCCCCCAAATCTGAATTGAGAGACACAGTTGTGTAAATATATATATATATATATATATATATATATATATATATATATTTGTACATTGAAAGGGCATATAATGAAGATTACAAATATGAGCAAACATGTCCATAGCATGATACCAAACTTTGTGGCACATATAATTCCCTTAGTAATCCAAGATTTTAAAGAGAATTACCCTCAAGTTGGCAGAATAGGCAAGAAAGAAGCTGTTACACACTCTGTAGTGATCCTGTTTCTGAAGGAAGCAGGGAAACATTCCAGAAGGACATATTGAAGACGATTAATTCTCTAGATTAATTGACACTATTAATTGAACTAGATTTCTTCTTTACAAATAGTTCCCATTTCTCCCAGCTGTTTCATATTCATTTGTATCACATACTATGCCTCACCCCAGGGTTCTGGATATTGAAATCCATAGATCAACTCATTTGTGTAAGTAGTCTAATTTCTCCTGATAACCTACCAGGAGCAAGGTAGAAGTATACTTTGTCAGCTTCCTCCTGGTGCTGGTTTTTGTTTGCGTTTTTAAATTTAAATGTAATCGTCTTTATGATACATACAGAAAAAGAGAAACTTCATGAGTTACATGAAATAATCTATACCATCAGGGCAATCCCATAAAAAGAGAAAATGAGAGCCAAAATGATATAATTTAATGTGGCTTGAAAAATCTTCTGTCTTAAGATAGTTATGTTTTCTGTTTGTTTCGGTGTTTATGTGTACATACGCATGCTCAAAGAGTTTTTAGAGGCATTTTCCTTCATGGTCTTCTGTTAAAATAGAAAACTTTAAGGGAGAGTAAAGTGTTAAACCTTTGCTACCCTACTGTCAATGAATTTATTAGATACTTTGCTTAATTGATGAGAGTAGAAATACTGAGTTTTGAGACACTAAAAGATTTTGTCCACTTTGAAAATTTAAAATAGGGCAAGTACGGAATTGGAGGGACTGAAGCTATACTTAATAGTCCCAATTGTATTTATAGGGATGTTTTATATATCTTGAGGACCCGCTAATAGTAGGAAATAGTCTGTACACATATGAAGGTAGATTAAAGAGCCATCATAACTTAATTGTTAGAAGTGTATTAATTTAGTAGAGACAAAGTCAATAGCACTTACACCATCATTGAAGTCAAATCACTCTTTATTCTTATATTCTCCTCTTGATGTACTTGGTGCTCAATAGGTTGAATCAAAAATGATTTTCAAAGTGAGCTGACAGTGGTCAGGTTTCCTTTATAACTGGGTGCCAAGATGATTATACACACATCACATTTACAGAGGCCTTCTCCTCAAGTAGTGATTTCTATAATACTGGTTAAAAAAAAAAGGCACTAGACAAGATGTGGTTTTTGAGTACAGGTTCTCAAAAAATGTGCAAAGCTGGAATGTAATTGTAGGCTGTATTATTAACTCAAAGGCTGGCATCATTTCAGCATAAAAAATAACAGTTATGGGAATGAGGACCCCCTTTTTGAATCATGAAAGCGCTTGTGTATGGATATTATAAGGGATTTTCCTGAGCCTTATTCTTAAACAGATTACACTATTCAGAGTCTCAAAGAATCAAAATCGTGCTCAGCTGGGGCAGTCAGTGCGCAGTCTAAACATGTGACAGATGCAGAGAAAACTTCAAAGATGCCATTACAAATGCCTGTGGAGATATTTAAGGAGCCAGATGCCACTGTTTCATGTCTTCCGAGGCTCTGAATGTGTCCTGTGATCACCTTCCAAAGAGGAGGTGTGGGTCAATCTGGTGAGGAACAGAACACCACCTAATCTTCCCGTTGTTGTTCATATACATTGCATGGCCACGGTGTGAGGGTTTGGGATCAGGGATTCTAACCGGGAGGGCATGTGTATGAATTTGCTACTGCTTATGAAAGCAGGAAGGTACAACTGCAAGGAAATATGTGTATGACGCATTCTCTGAAAGCTCTCCTCTCTAAAAAGTGTGATTTATAGGTGTGTATTGCCATGGAAACAGTTTTTTTTCTTTAACTTTTGCCATGTATTTAGACTCTAAAAGAAGTAAGAAACATATTCATATGGTTCATGTTTATTTTCCATTTTGTTTGGTGGTGAGAAATAAGTTACTTGGGACAATGTATTAAGTGTTTTGTTTCATTTTCATCACCACTGTCTTCTGGAGAAGAATTTAATATTTTGAGCTAGCATGAAGCCCCAGGTAAATACAAAGACTGTGAGATTTAACAAAAATTTAAAAATGCCACCTGCATTATTTCACAAGGATTCCTTTACTTTTAGTTTTCTTCTCCATTATAGTCTATGTAAGAGAGTTTGTTTTACTGCAGCTTTTAGGAACACAGTCGTAGGTTTCTTCAAAAGGAGCAAAGAGCATCAAAGACAACTTCTAGGAAACATGTGACATAGCATCAAAACAATCTAGAAAATTTGAATTGCTATGTAATGTCTGAGCATATTTTTTTGCTTTGAAAAAGTGGTTCTGCCCAAATTTGTTCTTTTTTTTATTATATGAAAGATGTGCCCCAGCTTATCCTCTGTTGAATCCAATCTATGGGGAGTATATTTTATTAATTTTTAAATTGAAATTTGTGGCATATTACAAAAGCCAAAATGCATAATTATTTACATGAAAAGGTATGGCTATAAGTGGAAAATAAATAGCAAAGGATATTTTTCTTTCTAGTGTAAACATCTGGCAGTAATCCTTGCTTACACAATTAATGGGCATTTAATTGGCAATGATCAGTTTATTGCCGCAATATGAAGTGAATGTTTCCCCAGGAACAAACAGCTGTTGCAAGAATTTCACAGTGATTTAGCAAACACCAGGTGATAGCTATATCTAGAATGAAGTGTTTTGTCTCTCAGCAAATCACAGTGCATCGAAGAAACACAGTGACAAGTAGCATAGCCAAAGAGATCCCATCATCACTGACATTAACATCTATCTAAAAAGCAAACTTCATGAAACAACACACTGATTTTGCTAGATGTTATTCATGCCTCAAATATAAAGAAAGAACACCTCCAAGAAGCAGCAATAAATTGGCATGACATTCTTCTCTTTAAAACTAGTATTTTATGTCTTGTTTTAAAGACATAACAGTTGACACAACTTTTGTTGTATTCTAATACTTTATCCTCTTAAAAGTCTTCGAAAATTTGATAGTCATTATCTAATTTTTGATTAAAAAGTTATTGAAGACATTCAACTGTTACTGACAATTATATTCTTTCTTAATAGATTTTATTCAACTGTCTAAAATTAAATGTACTGTTTTTTAATTTGCATTGCTTGTGAACTGCTTTCCCATTAAGTTTTAAATAAAAAGTTTTTCATTTTTCATTATGCACTCTTATTACTAATTTAATAAAATGATAATAGTTATGCAAAGTTTCTGTTACTACTCAGCTTTTGGCATATATTGAATTATACATTTTAAATTCAGCACACTGGCAGACACTGTTATTTCATAAAGCTGAGTTTCATTAGCAAAGAAAGTAATTTTGCTTCAGCTAAAAAATGCTTTTATTTACTATAGTATTTAGTATTAGCTCATACTAGAGTCTATGAACAGTGAACTCAAATGAACAAAGCATCAAGGGCCAATTTAGAGAACAATGCTTTTATTTTTTTCATGTATGCATTCTACAATAATTCATCTCCATGACAAAAGCAGACAATCAATCATCTTCTATTGTGCCTTTCTCAATAAAATTACCATCCTGATGTAACAAAAAAAGCTGCCTAAGTTATAGGAACAGCTTTACATGCTCAAATCAATAAATTGACCATACTTCAAAAAAACTTTACCCATTAATATGACAATGCAGTTTTATGTTTAACTTATCCACATTAATATAAATTTTTAAGTAACATTGTTCTTTTTTAATTCAAGAAAGCAAAAAATAAGAAAGCATATTAAAGGAATGCTTTCAAGGGTCTCTGTGACAAAACTCTGTAGCTTACATATGTGTTGGTATGTTATTATAACTGTATAAACTGGATTACTGTGTGTAAATTATTACAAAAGCATGTAGGAATGGCAGATTTAAAACAATCTTATGATATATGGTATTGTTCTAAAACAAGATATTGATATGGTAGTATATGTTAAACATATAAACTTATGCACATATTTCAAAAAGTGAAATCTGAAAATGTCATGTGAATGTAAAGGAAACTTAAGTTCAAATGTTAAGTGCAAGTTTTAACACCAGGAAAATGAAGAAGGAATATTAAAGATATAGATAAAGGTGCATAAACATTTTAAATAACTTTGTCTTCATTTTCAACTAGAAGAATAGAAATTTAACATGAGAAATGAAAGTTTTTTGAAGTTTTTTAGCCAATATAGAGTGCAAACTGATATATGTATTTTATTTTCATATAGTTTGTATAAATATAAAATGCTATTTTGAGTCTTAAATTTCTCTCACGGAGATCAAAAGGAATTACAGCAAAATTCATAGATTAAAATATAAATCATTTCTATATAACCTACCAGAGCAACAGGATTAATTTAAGCTAATAACACTCATGTCATTAACCACTCCAAAATTCAGATGACTTTAGAACCTCTGAAGACTCTCCTTAATTGTATTTTCTTTTTTCTGAATTAATGAGGCCAGGCCATAACATGTTTCAAGAAAATGAAATCCTTTGTTATAGAAATGCAAATGCTGTGACTTAGCTTCTAAGGTCCTATATGGTATAAATGACTACATGGATAGTTTTATTGCAGTATACAGAACATCATAATAATTCATAATTTTCAATAACTTATCCACCAGTTACATAATTAAATTCTTAATACTTTGTGCTCATATAGTCTGTAAGTTTACAGTATGTTCATGAGTTATACCATGTCACAAGAATGGCATTCTAAATTTGATATTAAATATTCTAATTGATTTTAACCTCATGGTAATTAATCTGAAAAATTACAATCAAAACATATTACTATACTTGCAAGCTTAAAGTAAACATTAGTGAAAATTTTTGCTGCCTTTCATTCTAAAATAAATGTTTTAAATGAAATGTTTTTAGCTTGTAAGTGACTTTAAACAGTTGCTTATTTTATTGCCCTTTTCTTTCCTCATGAACTGGTTAATTCACTTTGTTTTAATTCCCACTCAATGTGATATATAGTTATTTACTGAGAGAAATTTATTAGAGAATCAGTTCTTATTATGGAATCTTGCTTACTCATACATTCCTCTTACTCAGTTCAAAGAAACAGATTTCAGGGAAAAGTAAAAGTAGAAAATTTTATGTTGGATGTTTCACTTTTGTCTTGCCATCTTTAGCTTTATTTGCTGAAAAAAGAAAAAGCAGAATGTATAACTTAATAAGAAATCACAATGTTGTTGATCATGCCGTCACAACAGTGTTGCTCAATTTTCTTGAACTGTTAACTTATCTTTATAGGAAATCTAAGCCTTAGGAGTGTGGTCTTTCTCCCAGGTCTCAGGAAGCACCTTTACAGTTCAGTTATTTTTCTCTGTTAGTCATCACATCCATCCTCTCCTCTCTGTGTTCCTTTCTCTTCTCCTCCCCTTGTCTCCTCCTCTCTTTTCCCCTACTTGTTCCCTATGATCACCAGAGCTCTTTAAGTGTAATGAATAACCTCCTAATGATTTCACTGCAGGCCTCACCTCGGAGGCAGGGCCCAGGAAATTCCCATCAAGTACATCAGTTTTACTAATCCTGGGACTTGTTACATGTGTGTGTGCTCAGTCATGTCTGATTCCTTGTGACATGAAGGACTGACTATAGACCACCAGGCTCCTCCATGGAATGTTCCAGGCAAGACTACTGGAGTGGGTTGCCGTTTTCTACTCCAGGGTATCTTCCTGACCCTGAACTGGAATCTCTTGGGCCTCCTGCATTGGGAGGAGGATTCTTCACTACCGTGCTACCTGGGAAGCCTCTGGGACTTGTTGAATTTAGTTTAAATTATATAACCAGTACCACTGTCTATGGAAGTCATTGATTTCTTTCTTTTATGGATGGCAATATTTCTAACAATAGTCCAAACTGAAGAAACCAGAGCCAGCTATATTTGTAGGTAAGTAAAATCAGAGTATTCCAATCAAAATTTGAAGTGTTTTTTTCCTCGTAGTTTTTTAAAAACTGTATTCAGAACACTATGGTGCTTCTTTTTATTTTTGTTTTTAGCTCTACTGCTACTGAGTCTCTTTCTTTCCTTGGAGTAAGAAATTATTCTGAAACTGTTTTTTTTATTGAAAGATTTGGTAGGGAATATGTGTTGAAATCATAATATTATTAGAGAGAAGGTTGACGTCTTGGACAAGCCAGTTTACACCAACTGAATGACTGTATTGCCGTTGTATGCATCAGGATTATCTGGAAGGCTTGCTCAAGAACTCACTGGGCCCCACCTCCATAGTTTCTGATTCAGTAGCATGGTGGGCAACAGTGATTTTGCATTTTCAATAAATTCCTAAAGTCTGCTGATTCTGAGACCTACTGTTGTGTTAAGCTAGAAAGATAAATCCATCTGAATGCAGAGTTCCAAAGAATAGCAAGGAGAGATAAGAAACCCTTAAGGGAACAATGCAAAGAAACAGAGGAAAACAATACAATGGGAATGACTAGAGATCTCTTCAAGACAATTAGAGATACCAAGGGAACATTTCATGCAAAGATTAGCAAAAAAAAAATTTAAAAAAAGGTAGAAATGGTATGGACTTAACAGAAGCAGACAATATTAAGAAAATGTGGCAAAATATAAAAAGAGTCTTAACAGTGGTGTGATCACTCACCTAAAACCAGACATCCTTGAGTGTGAAGTCAAGTGGGCCTTAGGAAGCATCACTATGAACAAAGCTAGTGGTGGTGATGAAATTCTAGCTGAGCTACTTCAAATCCTGAAAGATGATGCTGTTAAAGTGGGGCACTCAATATGCCAGCAAATTTGGAAAGCTCAGAAGTGGCCACAAGACTGGAAAAGGTCAGTTTTCATTCCAGTCCCTAAGAAGGGCAATGCCGAAGAATGTTCAAACTATTGCACAGTTGTGCTCATTTCACATGCAAGCTAGGCATCAACAACAAACTGGATTTAACAAAAGCAGAAGAATTGGAGATCAAAATGGAAACAGCCACTGAATCACAGAAAAGGCAAGAGAATCCAGAAAAACATCTCCTTCTGCATCACTGACTATGCTAAAACCTTTGTGTGGATCACAAGAAACTGTGGAAAATTCTTAAAGAGATGGGAATACCAGGTCACCTGACCTGCCTCCTGAGAAACCTGTATGGAGGTCAAGAAGCAACAGTTAAAACCAGACATGAAACAATGGAGTGGTTCCAAACTGGGAAAGGAGTGTGTCAGGCTGTATATTGTCACCTTGCTTATATACCTTATATGCAGTGTACATCATGTGAAATACCAAGCTGAATGAATCCTTAAGCTAGAATCAAGATTGTTGAGAGAAATATCAATAAATTCAAATCTCCAGATGATATGATCCTTATGGCAGAAAGCAAAGAGAAACTAAAGAGCCTCTTGATGAAGGTGAAAGAGGACAGTGAAAAAACTGGCTTAAAACTCAACATTCAAAAAACTAAGATCATGGCATCTAGTCCCATCACTTCATGCAAATAGATGGGGAAACAGTGGAAACAGTGACAGACTTTATTTTCTTGGGCTCCAAAATCACTGTGCAATTTCATTGTAGCCATGAAATTAAAAGACAACTTGCTCCTTGGAAGAAAAGCTATGACAAACCTAGACAATGTATCAAAAAGCAGAAACATCACTTGGCCAACAAAGGTCTGTATAGTCTAGGCTATGGTTTTTCCATTAATTGTTTACAGATGTGCGAGTTGGACCATAAAGAAGTTTAAGCACTGAAGAACTGATGCTTTTCAACTGTGGTTTTGGAGAAGACTCTTGAGAGTCTGTTGGACAGCAAGAAGGTCAAACTAGTCAATCCTAAAGGAAATCAACCCTGAATATTGATTGGAAGGACTGATGCTAAAGCTGAAGCTCCAGTACTTTGGCCGCCTGATATGAAGAAGAATAGACCCTGATGCTTGGAAATATTGAAGGCAGAAGAAGAAGGTGGGTGACAGAGGATGAGATGGTTGAATGGCATCATTGACTCAATGGACATGAGTTTGAGCAAACTCCAGGAGACAATGAAGGGCAGGGAAGCCTGCATGCCGCAGTCCATGAGGTCACAAAGAGTCAGACATGTCTGAGTGACTGAACAACAACAGAGGATACCTTAAATCTTATAATTTTGAACCTTATGATAGATTTGTCATATCATTTGGGGCCCTTTTAAAAATTATGATTTAATAGTTTTCCAAAGACTGCCTTATTTCATACAATAGGGATTACATGCTGAGTGTGTTTTTGCATTTCTTTTTGCATGACTTTATTTAGAGCAGTTTTGGTTCATAGAAAAATTGAGAGGAAGGTATACAGATTTCCATATATTCTCTGCCCTCACATACATATAGCTTCTTCCATTATCAACATCCGCCACCAAGAGGCATGTTTGTTACAATTGATGAACCTGTATTATGCATCATAATCACTCAAACTCCAGATTTTATATTAGGATTCACTGTTGGTGTTATAAATTCTATGGACTTGGACTAAAGTATAATTACGTGTATTTACCATTACAGTACAATTACAGAAGTATCTATGGGTATTTGCCTTTATAGTTTCCCTCATGGCTCAGTAGCAAAGAAGCCTCCTGCTAATGCAGGAGATGTGAGTTTGATCCTTGAGTTGGGAAGATCCCCTGGAAAAGGAAATGGCAAATCACTCTAGTATTCTTGCCTGGGAAATCCCATGGACAGAGGAGCCTGGCAGGCTATAGTCAATGGAGTCACAAAGAATTTGGACATGACCTAGTGACTAAAATAAACAAATCATTACAGTATTGTACAGGGACTTTTTACTGCCTTAAAAATCCTATGTTCTACCAATTCGTCCTTCTCCACCACTGGCAACCAGTGATCATTTTGCTATCTCCATAGTTTGTCTTTCCCAGAGCAAAATAAATTGGAATCATATGGTAGGTAGCCTTTTCATATTGATATCTTTTATTTAGTGATATGCATTAAAATTCTTTTTAAGACTTGATAGTTTTTTTTTTCTTAGTGCTGGATAATATTCCATTGTCTGGATTTACCACAGTTTATCAATTCAACTACTAGAGGACATCTTAGTTGCTTACAAGATTCAATGATTATGAATAAATCTGCTATAAACATGCATTTGTAGATTTTTGCATAGACATAACTGTTTAAATCCTTTGAGTAAATACCAAGGAGCAAGACTACTGAATCATTTGGTAAGAGTTTTAGTTTTCTAAGAAATCACCAAACTGTCTACCAAAGTGACTGTACCATTTTGCATTTCTGTTATCAATGAATGAGATTTCCTCTTGTTCCACATCCTTGTCAGCCTTTAGTATTTGCAGTGTTCAGGATTTTGACTGTTCTAATAGTTGTGCAGTTTTATCTTGGCTTATGATGTGAATCTGTTCATCTTCTTTGGTGAATTGTCTGTTAAGGTCTTCAGTCTATGTTTTAATTTGGTTGTTTGTTTACTTATTGTTGAATTTTAAGAGTTCTTTGTATATTTTAGATAACAGCCCCTTATCAGATGTGTCTTTTACAAATGTTTTCCCCTCGTCTATGGCTTGTCATCTCATTCTCTTGATTGAATGTGTCTTTGACTCAAGCCATTTGTGCCTTAGGCTGATGTCACCAGATCCTAAGATTATTCTGCAGAGCTGTGTATTTTTACCAGATGTTGCTTCTAGAGATCAAAATTATTTATAAGCCAGAGTGTCAATGGTCTGACTAAAGATAAATTTCTTTTTATAACTGTACTTCAGCAAAGTGAAGATTTCTAATACCTTGACCCCTCTTGTTTTTTTTCCTCAGAATTAAACAGTCCTGCCTTCCTTTGCTCTACTATCCAACACAGTCTACAACGTATCATTTCACTCTCTTGTCAGTTACCTCCCTTCCCATTTCTGTTTGCTGTTTAAAATTCTACCTCTACATCAATCCAAAGTTGGTATTTCCCTAGGCTATACCAGGGATGCTGAGTGCTGATGGGAGGAAATCACACTGAACAACCACTGCAAGGGGCTTCCCAGGTGGTTCTAGGGTAAAGAACCTGCCTGCTGATGCAGGAGACATCAGAGCATGGATTCGATCACTGGATCAGGAATGTCCCCTGGAACAGAACTCATTCCAGTATTCTTGGCTGGAGATACTCAGACAGAGGAGCCTGGTGGGCTACAGTTCATGGGAATGCCAAGAGTTAGACATGACTGAAGCAACTTAGCATGCATGCACTCAACCACTGCAAATCCATGATCTTCACCTCAAGTGGATCCTCATTGCTATCTGGAGGTCCTTTCTTCAACTGGCACTCTTTTCTATGGATTATACCTACTTTGAAGCTTTTCTTCTTTCAAATATTTTAGTCAACCCCATCAGTACTTACACTCAGAAAATGGTTGTGATTCCTGTTTTACAGGGAAAATGCTAAAAATTGGATAAAAATACAAGTTGCCACCAAATCCACCCTGTCCTAAAAAGGAGTGAGAGCACGATCTTCATTCCTAAGACAAATGCCTCTCTCAGTGTTTTGAACAAAACTGTTCATCAGTTCAGTTCAGTTCAGTCGCTCAGTCATGTCTGACTCTTTGCGACCCCATGGACAGCAGCATGCCAGGCCTCCCTGTCCATCACCAACTCCCGAAGTTTACTCAAACTCATGTCCATTGAGTCAATGATGCCATCCAACCATCTCATCCTCTGTCGTCCCTTCTCCTCCTGCCTTCAATCTTTCCCAGCATCCGGGTCTTTTCCAATGAGTCAGCTCTTCGCATCAGGTGGGCAAAGTACTGGAGTGTCAGCTTCAGCATCAGCCCCTCCAAGGAATATTCAGGGCTGATTTCCTTCCATACAAATATTTGGATATATATATATATATATATATATATATATATATTACACACACATACATACATGCAACAGGATATTACTCATCCATGAAAAAAGAATGAAGTCATGCCATTTGTAGCAACATGGAAGGATCTAGATATATGTATATATATATACACACACAGAAGGAGAGAGAAGGAGCACATGGAACCATACTCAGTACTTTGTAATAATCTCTGAGGGAAAAGAATCAGAAAAGGAAACATTGAACCACTGATGTATACCAGTGTGTGTGTGAGTTAGTAGATCAGTCATGTCCAGCTCTTTGTGACTCTATGGATAGTAGCCCTCCTAGCTCTTTTTCCATGGAATTCTCCAGGCAAGAATATTGGAGTGGGTTGCAATTCCTTTCTCCTGGGGATCCTCCCATCTCAGGGATCAAAACTAGGTCTCCTGCATTGCAGGCAGACTTCTTTATCATCTGAGCTACCAGGGAAATATACCAGGGTAGGACTGTGAAAAGATCCTGAGCCAGAAGACCTACTGGTCCTTGACCTGCAAATAACCTTGTTTTGTGACCTTTTAAAAACCTCTTTGGTGTCAAGGGGCTTAGTTTATTCATTTTTAAAATAAGGGGGTTGGAATAGCTGATCTCTGAGGTCCCTTCTGCTCTAAACTTCATCACTCTCTCATTCTTGTTTTATCTGAGAATTTCATTTGTCTATATGATTTCTTTCTTGCCTCTGAAATGATAATTGAGGGTTGATTATACGTATCCAGTCCAATTATTCATAGATCATAGATTTTTATTATTATATATGAAAGATGAAGATGTATGAAGGGCATACATTTGAAGTCTCTACAAAGCCTAATGATTAAACTCCTATTATATAACTAAAAATGTTCTTCTTTAGAGTATTATACTGGGCTTTTCTGTAAAAGAAAGAAAACATTTAATAGCAGTGCTAAATATTTAGTGTATTTCCATTCTCAAAGAAGAGAGCTGAATTTTAAAAATATATGTATTAAACCTGCTTTCATATAAATTTATATTACATCATTATTGGAAGCACTGAGCCATGGCAAACGATCTATTACATCATGATTTACTATGCTGTATTATGTCAACTGATGGATTATAGCATGTCATGTTTTGATATGTAAAATTTTTAAGATAATTAAAGAAATAAAGCACAACAATAGTTCATGTACTGTTTTAAATAAAAATATCTTATTTTTTCCATTCTCCAGATTACTTTAGATATATTAGAGGATTCTATATTTTGTCATAGCTGAGTGTCAGTGTATTAGCTTGGTGAGTATATAATATGCCCAAGGAAAGCTATTAAAATTGGGAATATGATTTAAATAGCTGATGATACCTTTTGAAGGAAATAGGAATTAAGACATTTTACAAATCTTCACATTATATCTATTTTTTCTGATTTTTAAGTATTACATCAACCATGTTTTTATATATATGAGCTCTATTTAATAAAAAATAAAAATATTTCACCTGCTATACTACTCAGCTCTTACTATCATCATAAAGTTGCTACCAAGGAAGCAAGAATAATTCTTTGTTGGGCAAGGACAAAGAAGATCAGTTTTACAGAAAAGTTATCTGTACTTTTAATCTGAATGATGGCATAAAAAATCTGATGCCGACTACAGATAAACAAGCTAAGAGAACCACAAATTTCTAGAATTAAAATGTACTCTTACAACATTACAATTTCTAAAATTCCAAATATTTATCATTTACATTTATTTAATTTGAGAATATAAGTATTGTCCTTATTAAGTATGATAGATCTAACTTCATAAAATTAAAGGATGATAATGCAATAATATTGTTATGAAATGAATAGGATTTGGGTGTCAGAGCTAAGTTCAATTTCTGCCTCCACAATTTGCTAGCTGTGTGGACTGGACAACTACTTAAAAGTCTCCAAACTGGTTTCCTTTGTGTAAAATGGGAAAAATAATCCTCTACTCCTTTGGAATGTTGTATAATGTAAGACAACACATTAAATGTGCCTGACAGAATGTGGCTAACCCTAAAAAAACCCTCAATAAATATTAACTATATCTACTATAGTCTGGTTTAGGCCTGTGCAATGGGTGGTGTGTGTGTGTGTTCAGTTGTGTCCAACTCTTTGCAACCTCATGGACTGTAGCCTGCCAGGCTCCTTTGGCCATGGGATTATCCTGGCAAGAGTGCTGGAGTAGGCTGCCATTTCCTTCTCCAGGGGATCTTCCCAACCCAAGGATTGAACCTGGGTCTCCTGCATTGGCAGGCAGATTTTTTTTTAACCACTGAGCCACCTTAGTGAGACCTGTACAATACTTTATATTTACTATCTGCTCTTCAAAGAGTTTCCTTCTCATTTTTATTATTTTTTACTGAATTTTTGAATACATTCAATGCATTCAACTTTTTCTTTGAAAAAAAAAAACAACTAGGTTCATCAATTAAATCTTTCATATTTTTAGAGATTGTACATTCTCTCAGACCAATGTTTTCCTTTTTTGTTTTGAGAATTTCTGCCATAGTCATACCCCATAGGTCTGTCTGAGGCTGTCAGCATCCCTCCATCACAGGTGATTACTCCTTCTGGGTGGCCCTGCCCCACAGACCTCTTTCTGTCTCACCTGATTCTGTTGATTGTCCTTTTCCAGCTCTCGGGGCCTCAGGGTTGGGGTGGGGGGCAGGCATTTTGTTAGTGCTGTAGCCCCTGATTACTGCACTAACCTTTGGCTTCCCTACATTCTGCCTACACTTTGTAAATCTCTCTATATGAGATTCTCCTTTAAATACTTAGTTTGACTTTGCCTTTTATTTCTTACTATAGGACCTCAATCCCTCAATGTATCTTCATGTTACTGTTTAAATAGTAATTTCTTGAGAACAAAAGATATTTACTAGTTTTTTTTTTTTTTTTTTTGCTGGGGGGAGCAAATAATTTCTTTTCTTTTCTTTTTTTCCAAATACACCAAAGAATCATGCAATGCTGCCAGTGTTGGAAGCAATCCTGTACCACAACTCAGCACATTCCTTTCCAACTGGTCCTGTGATGGTGTAACCTTTCATCTCACTTTTATTGTTTACTATGACCCCTGCATTATCTTCAAAATAAAGAAACAAACCATCTTTTCTTCGGTATGACTTCCATTGTCGAATTACCACCGCTACACGTGCCTTCTTTCTGAGCTCTGCGTTGCCTTTCTTGACTGTGGCCATCAACACGTCACTCACACCAGCGGCAGGAAGTCTATTCAGTCGTCCCTTGATCCCCTTCCCCGAGATGATATACAGATTTTGGCTCCTGTGTTGTCAGCACAGTTGATCATGGCTCCAATAGGAAGACCCAGGGAAGTCCAGAATTTCACACCAGAAGACCCACCAAACTGTACTAAAACATCTTGAACGCCGGAAAGGTACAAAAAAAAAGCTTTATTACTTTTTAATTCGCATTGTTTACAGCCATAAAGTTGAGGATTTGTTGGTGGCTCATATGGTAAAAGAATCTGCCTGCAACGCAGAAAACCTGAGTTTGATCCCCGGGTCAGGAAGATTCCATGGAGAAGGGAATGGCTACTTACTCCAGTATTCTTGCCTGGGAAATTTCATGGAGAGAGGAGCCTGGTGGGTTACAGTCAATGGGGTTGCAAAGAGAAAGACACAGCTGAGCGACTAACATTTTTACATTATTTTTTTCATGAAGTTGTGGATTTCAGTTCAGTTCAGTCCGCTCAGTCATGTCCAACTCTTTGCAACCCCATGACTGCAGCACGCCAGGCCTCCCTGTCCATCACCAACTCCCGGAGTCCACCGAAAGCTATGTCTATCGAGTCGGTGATGCCATCCAGCTATTTCATCTTCTGTCATCCCCTTTTCCTCCTGCCCCCAATCCTTCCCAGCACCAGGGTCTTTTCCAATGAGTCGACTCTTTGCATGAAGTGGCCAAAGTATTGGAGTTTCAGCTCAACATCAGTTCTTCCAGTGAATACCAAGGACTGATTTCCTTTAGATGGACTGGTTGGATCTCCTTGCAGTCCAAGGGAACGTCAAGAGTCTTCTCCAACACACAGTTCAAAAGCATCAATTCTTCAGCGCTCAGCTTTCTTTGTAATCTAGCTCTCACATCCATACATGACCACTGGAAAATAGACAGACCTTTGTTGGCAAAGTAATGTCTCTGCTTTTTGCTATGCTGTCTAGGTTGGTCATGACTTTCCTTCCAAGGAGTAAGCATCTTTTAATTTCATGGCTGCAATCACCATCTGCAGTGATTTTGGAGCCCCCCAAAATAAAGTCTGACACTGTTTCCACTGTTTCCCATCTATTTCTCATGAAGTGATGGGACCAGATGCCATGATCTTAGTTTTCTGAATGTTGAACTTTAAGCCAACTTTTTCACCCTCCTCTTTTACTTTCAGCAAGAGGCTTTTAGTTCCTCTTCACTTTCTGCCATAAGGGTGGTGTTGTCTGCGTATCTGAGGTTATTGATATTTCTCCCAGCAATCTTGATTCCAGCTTGTGCTTCCTCCAGCCCAGTGTTTCTCATAATGTACTCTGCCTATAAGTTAAATAAGCAGGGTGACATCATACAGCCTTGACTTACTCCTTTTCCTTTTTGGAACCAGTTTGTTGTTCCATGTCCAGTTCTAACTGTTGCTTCCTGACCTGCATACAGGTCAGGAGGCATTTCGGTTGGTCTGGTATTCCCATCTCTTTAAGAATTTTCCACAGTTTATAGTGATCCACAGTCAGAGGCTTTGGCATAGTCAATAAAGCATAAGTAGATATTTTTTCTGGAACTCTCTTGCTTTTTCGATGATCCAGCAGATGTTGGCAATTTGATCTCTGGTTCCTCTACCCTTTCTAAAACCAGCTTGAACATCTGGAATTTCATGGTTCACGTATTGGTGAAGCCTGGCTCGGAGAATTTTGAGCACTGCTTTACTAGCATGTGAGATGAGTGCAATTGTGCGGTAGTTCGAGCATTCTTTGGCATTGCCTTTCTTTGGGATTGGAATGAAAACTGACCTTTTCTAGCCCTGTGGCCACTGCTGAGTTTTCCTAATTTGCTGGCATATTGAGTACAGCACTTATTTATAGGAGAAGAAATAGTATATAGGTTAAATAACAGTGCTAGAATTGAGGTTTTTGTAAGAATATGTGCTGGACAAGGGCTGAGGAATTATTGCATCTTTTACCCATACCCTGTTGTAAGTCAAGAATGCTGTGGAGAAAAACTGCCAGTATTACCAGTGTCTGACGGATGGGATGGGACTCCATTGGCTTCTACTGTCTCTCCATTGTTTTGTAGCAGCTAGAGAAGGAATGAGGATAAAGAATGATGGCAGATCTCTTTAAATTTTTCTTTTTTTTAAAATTCATATTTCATGGTATTTAAGGCGATAATCATGTTGTTGAGTTCAGCTTAATCTTCTTTCTTCAGAGCCTCTTTGGATACCATGGCATCAAAGTATAGGTAAAAGACAAATGTTTGTGGTTTGCCAAGATATTTCAGAGCTATCCTTTGCTAGTAATGAAGTATGGATATAGATATGAAAAGAAACTGAGATTACTATCTATTATCTAGTAAAATAATCTATCTCTGTATATATACATATAGGTGTATTAATATATACTTGACAGTCATTTTCATAGGGAAAATAGCTTCTAAAAATGTCTGTGTAATCAAGAGAAAATGTTTTTCAAATTTGCTTTCATATTCAATGTCATTTACTAATGTTCACATTTTGCTTAGCTTTTCACTAACTTATAGTTTTTCAATACTAAATATTTGAAAGGACTGTATATTGCAAGGTATTATCTCCTCATAATTGCTAGCACTTCTGTATGGCTCACTTAGCAACAATCCATAGAGCTGCAAACTTGGATTAGGGAAGACCTAAAGGTAACAGGAATGTCCTTAAACCTGTCTAATCCCTAAAGGTACACCTGTGGAAAAATAAAGCTGGAGGTGGGATTATGAATACATAAAATATATTGTTTATCTAAAACTACCAAACTTGACTAAACTCACTCTATTCCTTGATTCTAAATATATATTTGGAGTCAAGGAAATAGAACTGGAACAGTATTTACTTCATTACAAATTGTTCCGTTAAATACTTAACTCTAGCTTTTTCAGCAATGGGGGTTTGAATTCAATAAACAATTTAGGCAATATTTGAGTACTTTTGTGAAGGTAATGTGATAAAAGAATCATCTGTAAATATCTAATTAGAGTCCAACATTTAGGTGAGTGTATCCCCATGGGAAGTCTTATTATAATTTTGCAGAAGAATGTTGTTACATACATCTGATTAGTTTAATTTACAGATTTAGAAAAAAATGAAAAAGAACTGTTGAAGGCAGCACCTATAAATGTTTTTCTCATTCACTGTACTCAGGAAATTGTATATTCTTAACTACAGAGAATTAATATTTTGGTTTTATTAAAAGATGAAAGGACTAAAAATTTCCCATACCTTGTGAAGTGACCTGTAAAAGCTACTTTCATCATTTTATAGCTTCTTTTTGGTCTCAAATTTATTTGAATATGGTTCTTTACTAACTAAAAATACTAAGTACTAAGTTGAATTACATTTTGCCAGTTAACAATACTTTAAAGGGTAGGGGTTTCATTTTTCTCAGATGTTAGTTTACCTGGAATCCTTTGGTTTTTGAAAAATAAAAATATATACCATTAAATGGTGAAGGCACACACATAAGTAGTTAGGATTGAGCAATGATTAATATTATCCTATGTGATATTTTTGAGTAACACTTTCAAATAACATGTTGAATGAGTACTACTGGGGAAATTATATGAGAATTGATTATTAGTGATGGTATGTGAGCATTAGTGAAAGTGGAGAGTGAAACAGCTGGCTTAAAACCCAATATTAAAAAAACAATCTTAAGATCATGGCATCCAGTCCCATCACTTCGTGGCAAATAGAAGGAGAAAAAGTGGAAACAGTGATATATTTTATTTTCCTGGGCTCCAAAATCACTGAAGATGGTGACTGCAGCCATGAGATTAAAATACACTTGTCCCTTGGGAGGAAAGCTCTGACAAACCTAAACAGTGTATTATAAAGCAGTGATATTACTTTGCCAAGAAAGGTCTGTATAGTCAAAAACTACTGATTTTTCTAGTAGTCAAGTATGGATGTGAGAGTTGGGTCATAAAGAAGGCTGAGTGCCAAAGGAATGATGCTTTTCAATTGTGGTGCTGGAGAAGACTCTTCAGAGTCCCTTGGACTGCAAGGAGATTAAACCAGTCCATCCTAAAGGAAATCAATCCTGAATAATCATTGGAAGAACCATTGCTTAAGCTGAAGCTCCAGTACTTTGGCCCCCTGATGCAAAGAGCTGATGCATTGGAAAAGGCCCTGATTCTGGGAAGGATTGAAAGAGAGGTGGCCGGCAGAGGATGAGATGGCTAGATAGCATCCCAACACAATGGACATGAATTTGAGCCAATTCCAGGAGGTAGTGAATGACAGAGGAGCCTGGCATGTCACAGTCCAACTGGTCGCAAAGAGTTGGACATGACTTAGTGACTGAACAACAACATCAACAACAACGTTAAGTATTTGGTATAGTACATGCAGAAAAAAGTCCTGTCCTATAACGGAGCATATGTAAACCCATGGAGATATCATGTCATTGTATGGCATAACTAATAAAAAAAAAAGAATAGTTTTATAGAGAGAAGAATTCATGCAAAAATTTTTAAATATTTTGCTTTATGAATATTCACAGAGATATTTAATATCCAAAGAGATCTTTTTTTCCCTTTGTATGTAGACATAAGTTGTCAAACATCTTAAAACCTGTAACATGATTCTCATCCCTTAAGGGAAATCCTTGTAGCAACTTTTTACTACCATACCAGCTCAACATATTGTAATTCATACACTATCAATATATCTGAAAAATCATTGTTCATCTTTGTGTGACTCGGTGTATGAAATACTGTTTCTTTTATGGACCTTTGTCCCATAAATGTTAATGCACCCACGAAACTTATCTGATGTCTTTTAATTTTGTTTTTAAAATCTGGTACTGAATCCCTAGATTATACTATCAGGACAATGTCTTTTAAGAACAGCTCTGGGCAAAAAATATGAAGTATGAAGTTTATTTCCTTCCCATTAGATTTATCTGCGCTGTCCTGATAAACTTCCCATGCCTATCACAATAACCAAAAATAAATTGAAAAGCTTAATGTCAAGTGAAAGTGAAAACTAAGTCTCTATGGAATATCACAGAAATTTATTTCCCTAATACTCACCCAATACCAACTATGTGTCAGGCACTTTTTGGGGTGCCCAGTAATGATACAGTGAACAAAAATAACAAAGTCCCCTATCCTCCTAGACAAAGACTCATTGTCTAATAAGGAGAAAAGAGGGATATATTTTTGGAATAAAATTAAAGTATTGTCTTGGTTAGGGAAAAGGTGAAGCAGGAGATAAAAATATGAAGTCTGAGCTTTTAACAGAGTGGTCGGAGAAGGATGGTTGAAAAGTGATGCTCAAGCAAAGACCTGAAGGAGGACAGGAACTGATCCCTTGAGCAGAAGAGAGAGGAGAAAGGCACTCATCCAAGGAGCTTGGCATGTGTGAGGAAAAGTGAGGAGAACGGAAGGGCTGCCGTGAAGAGTGTGGAAGCAAAAATAGGAGTAACGTGACCAGAGGTTGGATCTTGTCAATCCTGGCAGTTTGTGTAAAAAACATACTTTTATTCAGAGAGAGAGTTCAGAAGCAGAGGGGTAAAGAAATATACATTTATGCTTTAAGAGGTGCATTCTGGTTGCTGAGTTGAGAAGAGGTGCCAGGCTGTGAGTGAACCAGAATGGAGGTGGGGGAGGGGATGAGAAAAGACCGGAAGTGAGATGGTGTGAAAGTTCAGTCTGTGGGTTGTAGGGATTCCCAAGCCCATGTTAAGAAACAAAATGTCCTGTTTTGATGGGAATGGAATCTTTAAGAGTAAATTTTTAAAAAAGTAAAAGTCAACTCATGTAGAGTTGACTCACTGGAGAAGACCCTGATGCTGGGAAGGATTGGAAGCAGGAGGAGAAGGGGACCACAGAGGATGAGATGGCTGGATGGCATCACCGACTCGATGCACATGGGTTTGGGTGGACTCTGGGAGTTGGTGATGGACAGGGTGGCCTGGCGTGCTGCGGTTCATGGAGTCACAAAGAGTCGGACACGACTGAGCGACCGAACTGAACTGAAAAAAGAAAAAAACTTCTGTGAGTAGAAATCACTTTTCACCTAGTTGTGTAATAATCATGTTTATATGGTGCTGCTCTGTAATATGTCAGTGATTCTGCGATAGATCACTGACTGAAATGAAAAGAAACAGA
>ML660765.1:17488815-17505241 GCA_007570785.1 Antilocapra americana | reverse complement strand
TTAGAAAGACAGTAATGAGAACCCAACATGGGAGACAACAAAAGGAATGCAGATGTATAGAATAGACTTGTGGACTTTGTGGATGAGGGTAAGGGTGGGATGATATGGGAGAAGGGCATTGAAGCATGTTAATGTCATGTGTCTAATCAATCGCCAGCCCAGGATTGATGCTCGGGACTGGTGCAGCGAGATTTCCTGGGGGGGAGGGAGGAGGGAGGGGGGACCAGGAGGGGAAGCATATGTAAACCCATGGTGATATCATAACAATGTATGGCAAAAACAATAATAAAAAAATAAATAAATAAATAAAAATAAAATTTGCTAACTAAGAGGAAAAAAAAAAAAAGGATGAGAGAGATGTCAAGAATGATTCCATACTTTCTGGGTTGGTCACGAAGAAGAGAATATTGCTGTTAGTCCAAAAAAGAAGAGGGGAGGAGAGAGTAGCAGGGGAAGAGTCGTGGCTTGGCTCCCTTAAATGATTATCTACACTTGGACATGTTGGTTTTAAAATTCTGTTCCACCCTCCAAATGGACAAATGGCTTGATTACACTGTTTATGAGAATGGTATAAATGAAAGACAGATTTGGAACTGATCTCCATAGAAGTCTTGCACATAGATAAGATCAAGACAGCTGATGAAAATAGATAGAGTTAGGAAAAAGTAAAGGAAAACAGCCAGCATTGAGAGAAAGAAGAGGAATACGTGGACAAAAAAAGTGGTTGAGGCAAAAGTCCAATTGAGTTATTTTAAGGTAGGCATTAAGAGTTAAAGAAGTAGAGAGCAGAATGGTAAAGCTCTCTGTAGGAGCTCTAGTAGGTGTCATAATAATCCCCACAGATGTCCACATCTTTATTTAGCACTTGTGAGGATGTTACTTTACATTGCAGATACAATTAAATGATGCATTTTGAGATAGGGAGATTGTCTTGAATTATCTGGGTAATTCCAATGTAACCACATGGTCTTTTTAAGCAAACAAGGCAGGACAGTCAGAGACGCAGATGTGTTGATGGAAGCAGGAGTCAGAGAGATGCAGTTGCTGGCTTTCATGATGGGAAGAGACTGAAAGTTAAGGAATGTGAGAAGGCTCTCGAAGCTATAAAAACCTAGGAAATGAATCCCTGGAGCCTCCTGAAAAAAGTCCTTTGGGCCAACACCTGAATTTTACCCAGGTTGAAACCCATTTTGGACTTCTGACCTCTAGAACTTTACGATAAATATTAGTGATGTGTTTTAGTCTCCAGGTTTGTGGTATTGTTATAAAAGCAACAGAAAACTAATATATTACCTTTGGCTTTGGAAGAGGATGAATAGAAAGATAAGAGCACAGGGGTGAATGTGTGTGTGTGTGTGAGTGTGTGTGTGTGAGTGTGTATGTAAAATCATCAAGGATACTTGAGACTACCCTCATGAAAATTCTCTAATATTAGGTTTCATTTGTATGCACTTATATAAATGGTAGTCACTTATGATAATTTTACTTGGTTCCTCTCATACATGTTTGTGAGGGCTGAAGAAGCAGAGTTGACAGCTATACTTTTGGATACTTTGATATTTGTGTACTTGTGTTGTCACATTTTTATATTCCGCTCATTTTATTTTATGTATGCAAATTCTGTTCCCATGCTATTTTTATGCATTTTAAAGAAATCTCTGTTCAGAGTGTTATTCATAATAATCATGTGTTCCATTTTTTAAAAAAAACTAGTGGAAAATAAGTTCCTGCAATATAATGAGGACCCATGACACTATTCGGGCTTTCAAAATGAAGTGAAAATCCTTTGATTTTAACTTTCTATTGGTCTCCATAATCATCCCCAACTCATTCCACAGCATAAACATCAGAGCAGCAACATGTAAAACTCCTCAGTGTCTGTCAAAATGACATAATACCTGGAAAGAAATGGCCTAGTTTAAAGAAAAGTTCAAGTGTTTGCAATCAGAGTAATCAGTAAAAAGTGATTAGATATTAATAATGGAACAGAATTCTCAGTGTTCTCCTGCTTTGTCATAAATTCATATTTTTCTCATTTGTTATTGACTATAAACCATAATTATAATTTATAAGTATTTTAGATCAAGTGAAATATTTGCCTCCACTAATTATATACAAATTGTGCCTTACTAACTCAATACATACCTTAATTCTCAGATCACTGAAGCTAAAGGTTAGTGACTCCATTCACTCCATCCTCCTATAAATAGAAGTCAAACTCATTTTAAAGTGTTTAAAATACAGATTTTAAAAAACAAGGTTAACCAGGTTTTCTGCTTGTAGCTCCTGTTTTTGGAGTTGCCAAGAAAACTTAATGTTCAAAACAATTTCCTCTGACACTCCTATGTAATTTTATTTTAAGTTCAAACAGGATTTTTTTTTTTCTGTAATCAGTACTTCCCTCTATGCAATACATTCCCCTGTGATTTCTTTTCTCCATGCAGTAGCCTGTGCTGATCTTTCTATCTCTTTCTCCATCTTCATGTATCTCAAAGCCTAACTGCAGTTCAACTTCTTTCCTGATGCTTTGCTTGATTTTAAGGGAAATAAATGTATATCCACTTCCTTTTGGGATGTAATATAGCTCTTTGTGAATTGACCATCCCTTCCCTTGGATAGAGTGAATGCATCTAGATGAAAGGAAAGACTTCCTCTTATGATAGCTGCATCTGTGGTGCTCATAGTGGGGGCTTTCAACAGGGCAGAGCATCTATAATGAGTAAGTGAAGAATGAGATTCTATTCTCCTCTCTTAGTAGGTTGCTGTATTAAAAAAATGAATTATTAGCTATATTCAAATTGTTCTCATGGATTTTTATGTTGATAAGTAATGATCTTTAGTCCTTCAGGATAGCGTTGCTTAAAAAAAGAAACTCTTCATGAGAAATATCTAAAAATGGAGAAAACAGATTTCAAATCATAGCTACTCAGCTTTGCTTAAAAATACCCAGATATGCTTCCTAATTCATCCATTTGTGATCATGACTCACCATTTCTTTTATTTGTGATTCATGCTACAGTGGAATTATTTGAATTTATTGAAGTTCATTTAATTTATATATAAAGTATATATTTTAAAGTAATACCATCATTATATTTTTGTTCACATCTCATATCTCTGATAAAATATAATAAATAGTGTATTTGGAAATTAATCTCATTTAGACTCTCTGTGGTTTTTCCAGTAGTCATGTACAGATGGGAGAATTGGACAGTAAAGAAGGCTGAATACTGAAGGATTGATGCTTTCGAATTGTGGTGCTGGAGAAGATTCTTGAGAGTCCCTTGGAGAGCAAGGAGATCAAACCAGTGAATCCTAAAGGAAATCAACCCTGAATATCAATTGGAAGGACTGATGCTGAAGCTGAAGCTGAACCTGATACAAAGAGTTGACTCATTGGAAAAAACTTTGATGCTGGAAAAGATTGAGGGCAAGAGGAGAAGGGGGCGACAGAGGATGAGATGGTTGGATGGCATCACCGACTCAATGGACACGAGTTTGAGTAAACTCTGGGAGATGGTGAAGGACAGAGAAGCATGGCGTGCTGCAGTTGTAGGGGTCCCAGAGTCAGACACGACTTAGCAACTGAACAAGACTCTGTACTAACTCATTTGATCTGTACAACTGCTTTATTGTTTACTATACAAACATGATCCATATTTAATAGATGACAAAAGTAAGGCAGAGTTTAAGTAACATAACTAAGTTAACTGGTTATCAACAGAGTAAAGGTCTGAACCTGTAAAGTATAATTCTCAGCAACTATATCTGAGTGACTCTGAGTACTCTTAAAGGCTTTTCTTGATTTTTCTAGAGTGAGATGCATGCCACTGTTTTCTATTTCTTCCTATCTTTCTGGTTGCCTCACCTCTGGGCTTGAATCTAGTATAGAATTGTTATAGCACTAGTATTTAAATTCTTGAATATTCTTAGTTCATGAGATTCGAATGCATTGATACCAGGATTGTGATCTTTATCATCCCTTTCTCTTAGTGCAACTAAGTCAAATGTAACTTTAGTCTTCTGCTTTATAAAATGAAAATTAAAATAAATATTCAAGACAAATGAGGGTATCAATTCAGGTTAAATATATAAAATAAACAATATATTTCTTAAAACATAATTGCTGCTATATTTTCTTATTTAGCTCTGTTTATTTTATCTTGCTTTAATACTCTGTTTTAGAATTGGAGAAAAGTATCTGTGTCATGAGAACATACTTTTTTATTTGTGAAAATTTCTAAACGAAAATGACCTATCTGTGGTGCTGTTAATTGCTGACTGCATTTTCTAGTTCTTTTCCATATGGCAACCCTAAACTGTCCCTATCCACACTGATTACCCACCTTTTTCATTTACTGACTACAGATTTATGGGACACAAACACAGTTCGGGGACAATGGTAAATGTTATATTGTTTGTGTATGTGTGTACTTGGATGTGTATATATGCATATATTCCTAATCTTTCAAAAAATACTTTTCAGGTTTAATTATAAAAAAATGAGCATAAAGGTATAAAGCCTAAATTCCAAAATCTGTTTAGTTATAGTTCAATAAGATGATTATAAAGCTTAGTTTCAGGGAAATATTTGGGTTCCCCAAAACATAGGTTATAAATTATAAAATACACTCTTTTTTCAAGTAAGTTTATAATTCATGTTCAAATAAAGTAAAAATAGCAAGGCTTTTATACTTTAGAATTTTCCAGACTATAAAAACATTTCTTTCATCTCTGAAACAACTACTGGTATTCCAGGGAATGCAATTTGGGAAATGTTGATTTGATATGAGACCATTGACAAAGTTAAACCTGTATTTCCAAGGATGTATGATATGTTAAAAGTTGTGACTTAAAAAAATGAGTTACAAAATGATTTAGAAAATTAACAGTTACATTATTTTCTCTTATTGTAGGAATTCTTAGAAATTTTAATATAGCAAATATGTCTGTTGTGAATGCTCAGTCGCTAAGCTGTGTCTTACTCTTTGCGACCCCATGGACCATAGCCTGCCAGGCTCCTCTGTCCATGAGATTCTCCAGGCAAGAATATTGGAGTGGTTTGCCATGCCCTCCTCCACAGGATCTTCCAGACCCAGGAATGGAGCCCTCATCTCCTGCGTCTCCTGCATTACAGGAGGATTCTTTACCACTGAGCCGCCTGGGAAGTCCTCTGAAATGTCTGTTATTAGTATGCTAATAATATGCTACAGTCTCTAGGAGAAGGGGTCCCTAACCTTGGCTGCAGACTGGTACCTGTCCATGACCTATTAGGAACTGGGCAGGACAGCAGGAGGTGAGCCGTGTCTGAGCAAACGAAGGTTCATCTGCTGTTCCTCATTTCTCTCATTACTGCCTGAACCATCCTCCCAACCCCCATCATCAGCCGTGGACAAATTGTCTTCCCTGAAACCAGTCCCTGCTGCCAAAAGATTGGGGACCCCTGTCTAAGAGCATAATTCCATTTGTGTGTGTGTGCGTGCGTGTCTGTCTCTTTGCAACCCCGAGGACTGTAGCCTGCCAGGCTCCTTTGTCCAAAGAATTTTCCAGGCAAGAATAGTGAAGCAGATTACCATTTCCTCCTCCAGGGAATCCTCCTGACCTAGGGATCAACCCCATGTCTCTTGTGTCTCCTGCACTGGCAGGCAGATTCTCGACCACTGTATCACTCGGGAAACCCCACTTCCATTTGTAGCCTAGCCAAAAATGGTTTGATTCTTGATCACTTTTTGGAGAGGGAGCTTGAACAGCTGTTAACACCCTTTGCTTCTGAAGAAGCCTCCTCTGCCTCTGCTGCAGGAGTCTAATCTATTGCAGTCTGCCTCAAGCATTCTGTAGACCCTGAAAGTTTAATTGCCACCTGTTGGCTATGACTTAGATATTTAAATTTCTTAGTGCATTATAGTTTGTGTGTATGTATTCATAGTTTGTATTAACAAAGCAATGCTTTGTTTAACAGAAAAAACAGTCCCTATTAACATCTCATGGAATACTAGTGCCACAAATATAGTGTTAGAAATTTGGTACGAGATCATTGGTTCTCAATGTGCAGCCTCGCGATGCTCAGTATCAGCTTCACCTGGGAATTGGTCAGCAATGCAAACTCCCAGCCCCATCCCAGGTCCATTGAATCAGAAATGTAGGGTCTATAATCAGTGTTCTAACAAGCTCCCCAGGTGATTCTGATAAACACTACAGTTTGGCAACCAATATTTAGATGTTTGTAAGACTGAGCACAATAATAAGTGCAGATATGTTTTAACTGAACTCAAATTAGAAAAAAAAAACTTATAATGAAATTTTAAAGGTATTGTTTTGGGCTGAACTGTGTCTCACCAAATTTCAGATGTTGAAAAACTCCTCACAGTATAAGGCCTTTAAATAGATAATTGGGGTAAAATGAGATCATATGGGTGAGCCCTACCCCATGTGACCCGTACCTTTATAAGTAGTGGCAATTAGGACATACAGACATACAGAGAAGACCGCGTGAGCAGGTAGCGGGAGACAGCCATTTGCAAGCCAAAGGGCTGGATGCCTCAGAAGATGCCAGACCTGCAGATTCCTGAATTTTGGACTCTCTGCTTCCAAAACTGTGAGTCAATGAATTTCTGTTGTTTAAGCCGTCCAGCCTGTGTATTTGTTTTGTCAGGTCTAGCAAATTCGTACACATACAAATTTGAATCACTAAATTCTTGGGTTTAGAGTCAAATCTGTTCAAGGGGGTTTTCTGCTATTATAAAGTGCCGTGTTTACTTTGGATTTCATCTTCATGAAAGTTCACAAATTTTGTAATATTTTGGAAGAAATGATACAAAGCATTCTTGAAGTTGCTTAATTATATCGAGTTGAATAAGCCAAAAGACTGGAAAGAAAGTTTTGAGCAGAGGTGATAACACTTGTTAATGTAACTAGCCTCTTACTTCTTTCTTTTTATTTTGTCTAATTTTAAAGTAAAAACTTATCCCTAACCCTTCACCCTTTTGGTGTAAAAATTTTTTTGTTTTTCCATGTAGCAATGGTAGCATTTAGTATTTTATCTAGAAAAGAAAGACTTTGTTGGAAAACACCTAAATTGTCTTGTATAAACTCCATTATTTTGTCACTTAATTAGTACAAAGAACATTAACATAGAAACAGTAATATGTTTCCCTGGTTTTAAAAAATATTTATCCCACACATCATCAATAGATTTAATACCATTATTGATAAAAGTGATGTCGGTGTATTGAGTGTTTTAGGCATTAGGTGGATAGAGTTAATTCTTTCTCTATATCTACTTGTTATGAGTCCTATGCTGGCATATATTTCATAATGGTTCCTGTTGATTGATCTAATTATATGCACATAGTTTTATTGGAGCTTTGTGAATCTGGAGATACCCATGTTTGCTTAATGTTCTACAAGTGCAATGCAAAACCCTTTAGGCTTACCAGGATTGTTTCCATAATCCTTAACTGAGAATAGTAAGCCTTGAGAATTTTGAGATACCCTGCCTAAATCAAGCTTTTGGGCCAGAAAACTTTCTCATTAGATTTTTATTTTAGAGAATCTTTTAAAAATAGGTTGTGTATTTTTTACAAAAAAATAATGCCATTTTAGAATGAAATGAAACCTTTATTCCTGTGAGTGCATGTAAATGTCCTTGCTTTATGGCCTTTGATTTTCAAATTTATAAGAATGATTCTTTTGCAAAAGAGCATACAGAATTACATCATAGTGAATAGCAGAGAAATAGTAATATTTCAAAGCAAAGTTAAATAACTCTTAAATTACTATTTTATGTGTAAAGATAAATATAGCAGAACTATATTAATTTTTATAACTTTAATTTTATTGAACACTCCTGAATGGCAGATATGAATCTGTGAATTTTAGGGTATTTTTTATTGGTTTACATAATACATTAAGAATATCATCCCAATGCTTGAAACATGCAATTGTTTCTATGATTTGTGAGCTTTCCTTTCTCTGCAGTTTTAGCTATTTTTACTATTTTTTACTATATTTACAGTTTATAGCTATTTTTAGCTATATGTTTTTTCCTTTGTATTGCTTGAAGTTCTGACAAATAAGATTACTCTGTTTTCTGTCCACTCCAGTGTTTTGGGGTTTCAAGTGTCTTTTTTTTTAACAAAGCTTTAGTTCACCCAAAGCCCAAGACAAACCTGAAGTTTTGAAATGTAATTCCATAGATATATTAAATTTTTCCTGACGGAATCATTTAATAACCAAAATCTTGTGAAGCATAAACTAGTAAAACAGTAATGCTGATTGAGGTTTCTCTCATAAATCTTACCTGCCACCCCCATCAAATATACACATATTTAGCTGCAGTAAGATTCAAGGGAAGGCTGTATTGGAGCTGAATAATGGCGGCAGGGGTGTGGGGGTCAGGGCTGCTTAAAAAAGGCAAAGAATAGCAAATGAATGACTTGGTAAATAGTGGAGAGCTTTGTGAACCATTAATATACTTTCTTGGAGCAGCTGAAGCAGTTTGCTTTCTTGGTACTTTCTGACCTTGATTGGAGAAGAATTGTTTAATACACTTCGGCAACCAAAATGATAACACTCAGTTCAACAGGAAGCTAACTGAGTTTGGTTCATGTGAAGTTTCCTGTCTATGGATGTTGATAGTTGCAATGTAATTTTAAGAAGTTATTTCAAAAAGAAAGACAGTGATAAATACAAGTTAAAAGATCTTTATGATTCAGAAAGGATCAAAAAAAACCAAACATAACCTGAGAATATTTAAGTGGGACTCCAGTGTTAAAATGCACCCATGTGTATCTATGAACATCTCTTATCAGGAAAACACCTATGATCAACTCAGTCTGTCTCTTTGCAATACTTTGAGACGTTTAATGTTAGGTACTACGTGAAATACTTTATCTTAAGAGACTCATGAAGGTGACAACTATCTTTTATATTCATTTTACAGATGTAAAAACTGAGGCTTAAAGAGGTTTAGGAATTTGCTCTTGGCGAAGGGTTGGGCAGGAGTCAGGCCTAGGCCTTTTGAATGCATTCTTTAAGCAGCATTGCCTGACTCTGCACTAATAGTTGAAGGCTTGAACATTAGTAAACTGGGGCACTTTTCTTAACAAAAACCAAACTGAATCACAGATACTAAGAAACTGGTAATCTCTAGTTTCAAATGGAAAACACAAAAGATCTGTCTGTATTTGCATTCATATCTGCCTTCTAGTTCACTCTTGATCCCTTAGAGTGTATTAACATACTGAAGTTGAAATTTAAAAATTTAGATTTTTAAAATATGCTCCCCAGTATGTTTAGTCCTGGTTAAAACACACATTTTCTTCTTCTTTTTTTTTTTTTTTTGGTATCTCTCCCATTCAAAACCTTTTTCTCTGGACAATGCTTTTAAATTTCTTTGTTTATAATTCAGTGGTCTTTTTCTTTTTTCCCAGTATTTTCAAATAGACCAAGAATTGGTCTATTAAAACTGTTAGTGATATTTAGTTGAAACTTTAGGCTATGATTCAGTTTTTTTGTCTAAATGTAATGATACACATGAAGAGAGATGGGATAAAAAAACTTGAAATAGTCGATATATAGCTCTGTTTTAAATCAGGATTAGCAGCAGTTGTCTTGAAAACATTGTAAGTTAACAATATGAAAATGTAGTATGCAGCTGTAGTTAGTGAGTTTGCTTTCTTATGTGCATAATATGAGCTTGTAATGGAAGTAATGTCATATAGTATTTAACTCTGACATTTAGTGTTTGCCCTAGTAGATGGTCTTCCTTTTACTTAAGTGCCATTACTTTTATGTAGTCCATTTTCATTGCATTTAGTCCCATTTTAGTAATAATGCTTGCATGATTTACCAGGCAAATGCAATCTTTGCCCTGAATGGCACAGTGCAAGAAAAAATGGAAGCTGTTAAGAGGCTGAATGGCAAAAAAGTATTATTGACCTATGCTGGCAGCCATGTGTTTCAATTATTTTCAAGAATCCATTTGTCAAATAAGTGAAGCGATGTGGGACGTCGAGTTCAAGCTGGGGTTAGTGCCTTTCTACATCTGATATGATGTATCTTCTGTAGCCATTTAATTGAATTACCCAATTTATTTTTCAAGCCACAATGCTCTACCAAGAGCCATGACATTAAACAATTAAATACAAGTTTAAAAGTCTGCATTTTGTGTAGTTCATCATTCCTCTGCAGCAGAAAGTGAACCCGAGGGCCTGAGAATATCTGATTTTGGTGTAAAAGCTTAGCTTCTGGGGAACAACCATAACTGTCCCAGGTGGAAACATTTTAAAAGTAATACTTCATAAATCTTCTCGGAACCCAACGTTGGCATAAACACTGAGAATTTAACTGAGATGACTCTATCATACCTTGAGAAACAACATCCTATGTGGATGAGTAAATTCTAGGCTGTGATTCTCTCACCTGATTAGTGTTTGTTGATGTAGGTTTAAGAATGCTTTTCTATTTGAACTGCCTCCATTTTGTGAATATCAAACCTAATGCATAAAACAATCAGGTTTTCAAAGAATTGAGAAGCCGAAGTGCAGCTAAAAATACCTGTGTTTTCAAGTCACTAAAATATTTTGAGCCATTATCACTTAGGAAGTTGTTGAAACTTTTAATGAAAACCAAGTTAAGTGACCATAATTCTTCATTCATGCGTGTGAGGGGGTATGCTGGGGGAGAATTCAAAGCAGATGCATGCTGGCTTTAGTTAAGATAACTGCTGTGGAAAAGAAATTATTTTTTTTACAGGGGTATTCTACAACAAGTATTAAAACACTTGATTTCAGGTTTTCTTTTGTTGCTAACTTTGACATAGGGATGTGTTTTTGATCTGAGGAGAATAATTACTGAAATGCAGAGAACAGAAGCGATTTATATTTTTTTCAATTAACATTCAACAATTAAATTTTAATATGGTCAGGGAATTGTTCAGATTCTTTTGTATAGGGATACTGCACCTTTAATTATCTGCCCTCTGGTGCCAAGCCTTTTCTTTGAGTGCTTCCATAAAAGCTTATTGCAGCTAGTTATTGAGCAAATTAGTACTTGAGTTTTGGTGAAAAATGTCTTTATTAGTCCTAAAACTGGAGTCACTGTGCATTCCCAGAAGGCGTGATTTTGTTTGATGAATAAATCTAGTAATTATCCTGCTGTTAGGGCTGTACCGCAAATGTCATAAGCAGATAAACAGAGGGAGTAAGCCTTCCGTAAATTCTCTAATTATCTATGTTGGACTACTTATCGCCTGCAGATGATTTATGAGCATATTGATATATCCTTAAGTATGTTCATTTGAGTTCACAGATGCAAATAATTAAGGCACTAGTCATTTACAAAGGAGGCTTCAGGTCAGGGTCATTTCATTATAAAATTTCAGCCTGGCTTGTACTATAAAACAAGATATAGATATAATCTCCTTGACCAGGATATTTCCTAAGAGACATTTAATTTTCTTTCCTTGTATCCCTATCTGGAGATGTTATTTTCACCCATTATTTTCATTAAATAAGACTTTTCCAACTTTCTATGTCACCTATTTTAATTTCATTTTAAGAAATAACTGTCCCGTATTTAACATTTCTAAGTTTCTTAGCAAAATGATCAGTAGGAAAAACTTGAAATAGTTTCAAATACTTAAATGCCATTTTAGAATTCATAAAAAATGCTTTTCAAATACAGATGTTTTATTTTTCTCTTGGACAATTTCACTTCAGGTAACTGGTTTCCTTCAGCTGTGTAAAATTCTATAAAGAATATTTTGTTTTCTTGCTTAGTTTCTAATTGACTAAGAAATGTATAAATTCCTCAATAATTTAGTTTAACAGTTAAAGCCAGTATACCTGTAGATATTGGGGAAAATTACTGAAAAGTTGAATGTGAATAGTTAATAAAAGTACTTGATACTAGGCCTTCAACACATGCAATTACAGTTTAGGATGATGAGTGATTTTTAAGATATCTTACATATTTTGGTACTTTTTGAGCTCTGATGTTTTGAAAATATACCAATTAAAGGAGATTGTAGACATTAGGGTATATTTTAAAAATTGTACTGAAACAAAATGTTTTTGGTTAATGCAAGCAAAAACAAATTGGTATTTCTAAAAGTCAAAGAACTAAATGGAATCACATGGGTGTAATCATTGACTTGATTATTTGATGTATGAGTAACAAACAAACATGTTTCTGGCCAAATCCTTATTAAACTGAGGTTGAGATACATAATTCTTGAAGGCTACTGATGGTGTTCTCAAAGGATTTATTTCAGTTTCAGGTCATTGTATTTCCCAACTGACAAGAGCAAATTAATTGGAAATTTACGTAAACTTACAAAAAACAAATCAGGGTTGCCCCAGGAGTCTCAAAATAAGAGGGCCAGTCTTCAAACACACTAGAATCAATTCAGTCTACACACAGCTCTTTGTAAAACCGATCTGAAGTTTGATATTGGAGGCAGATTCTTGGAGTTGCTACCAGTTGAAAATCAAGATTGTCTTAGAATTTGGTGAACAAAGGGACATCTCTGTTTAATACTGTTAGTAAGGAGATATTCATGAATCTACCATAAGAAAGCAATTTTGTATGTGCTGGTTCTTGCTTTTTTCCCCTCCCAAAACACATTCACAGACATCTCCATTTCCTCCTCTGCCCTGTCTACACAGCAATGTGTAACAGTGATCGCATTCACCTGCTTGGGGTCCCACACCTGGGACTTGATATTCCACTGTTCTTTCTCTTCCATGGTGGGCTAGTAAAGCCATGAAAAAGAAAAATCCAGTCAGCTTTTATTTCAGCTTGTCTATAAAGATGCCTTGAATTCCAATCCACTTCTAGAAATGAGCTTATCATAGGTGCAGAGCTGAAGAAAAGCATCTTATCATACAAATAGCTTATCAGTAGTAAGTCATGAAAACTAAGTCTTAGAATTAGAGCTTACCAAAAAACCACTTTTCACATTCTAGCAGTCGAATGTAAAAACTGACATTTTACAAGTATTGCATCTTTGAAAAGTCCTTGGCAAGTTGTTTTGCAGATTTTCCCTAACTGAGGTGAATATGCAATTGAGGCTAGCTTCATCTTATCAGGAAAACAATACAGATGTAACTCATATTTTTGTAAATAGAATACAGATAAGTTAATTCTTTAAAGTTAGTACTTGAAGAGATAAACTTTTTCCCTGAAATGTTACTTCAGCATGTATGAAATTATGCATCTGGGAAAAAACATCCTTAAAAGCAAATTACATAATTCATGTTCTCAATGAGATCTGTGATTCATCCAAGGTCATGTAGCTAGAACCAAATAAGAAGGTAAGTCTTATGAATCCCAGTCCCTTTTCCCTTACAGCATTATGTCTAATTACCTCTGCTCTTCAGTTCTCTATGAGTATACTTTCTACTCAACTCATCTTTCTCTTGACATATAAGTAAATCTATAAATGTTAAGTACTTTCATTAAAAGTTCTTTTAGAGCATTTTGGTATCTTTAAAATTTTTAATTGCTCTCTAAAACTTGTAAGAATAGATTTTTTCCTCGATGACAGAAGTTGAATTTCATCTTTTACATTTTCAAACATTAGCACAAAAACCAATCAGAGTTAATAAATAATGTGGCAAGCAAAATTTTTGAAGGATTTAAACAAACACACACAATTTTGCTTTAATACATGAACTTATTTTTCAATGGCTCCTTTTTTATATCATTCTATTCCATCTCTCTCTTTCTTTGTTACTTAAGTTGAATGCATAATGCATGACTATTAATTAGGATATGGTTAATATCCTCTAGTAAAGAAGGAAGATAAAGCCAATAATGAACAACTATTTTCTTCTCACTGAAAGTATATTCTGTTTTGTTATATGTTTATGTACAAAATATTGTATAATACAGGGTATGTGTATAACTTGTATGTATATATGTATATGCACTTACATATGTGTACCTATCTATATAGTTATTGATCTCAAAACTCTTTCTGCACTGTAATTATTTCTGAACAAGTTTGTTGTTCGGAAGATGAGAAACAAAGGTAGCGAGCAATTGCAGTACATCCAAAATTGTGCTGAAACTGTAATGCCTCATGTAAGATTGGCTCAGACATCCTGGGTCCCTAAAATTACATCATGGGAATCTTGACTCTGATTAGCTGTGCTGCACAATGATTTCACTGTTTGAATCATAGCCACTGAACTGCTGGATAGCTGGGAGGCAGAGAGGGGTCATGTAGATGTCAAGGAGATTCAAGGCAATTTTTTTGGCTTTCTGAAGTTGACGTTGTAGTATCGGGGTCAGAATGTTTTTATTGACAAATCCTTTAGAGAAGTAGTTTAGTCATTTTAGCTTAAGTCACCCCCCGGTTCCTAAATATTATAGGTCTTTTTGTGCCTATCTGTTAAACATAATGGAGAAGAGGACAAATATAAGAAATAACAGTGTCATTGACAGGGCTTACCCTGAAGTTGGCAAATGGTTGCATTTTTATCAAATGAGCATACTCATATCCTCCACTCTTTCTTTCTCACTCGATTTCTCTCTCTCCCTGCCCCACTAATACTGGAACACCTTTTCATTTAATTTTGGTTCCCAAATCTGGGAATGCATAGAGAAAAAAGTGAATAGCAGTGTTTCTATGTGGACATTCAATCACTGTCAACAGCTTATTTTTTTATGAGGAGTACATTTGCTTTCAAAATAAGCACAGTGAAGACAAAGAATGTAATGCTAGGATTTAAAGAGCAGTATATCACTTGACTAGTGTTCATGCATAGAATAGAATCAGATCCTATTGGGTTTGTGATAGGACTGTTAACTGACCTACAAGGTTAAAGGCACAGAGGTAGATATTTAATTCCCTTGCTCCCTGCCCAAGAGAACATTTTTCAAAAGAGCTAACTAGTAGAATCATTGATTTTCCTCTTTGCTCTTTTTTTATTCTCACCAACATTTGAGCTTATTCCTATTAGCATGACTCTATTAAATCTCATAGTTTATCACAAAGGAAACATGCCTGGTAAGGAAGTAAACTGAGGTTCAGGAATACCATAGACTATAATTTCCAATTTTTATAGTAATGTTAATTATGTCTTACAAAATTGTCATAGTACTTTGTTACATATTCACTAATTATATTGTCTCTTTCCTTGCTATTGAGAACTTTTGCTTTTTCTTCTCAAGATTATAGAACCTATTTGGAGAAGTTTGTGTGCATTTGGTTTAAAATCATTGCCTTTGATTTTATATTTGATAATAAAAACAAAAGCAAAATGCCAGGCAGCTTATCATAACTCAGAATTGTGCTTCTTATTTATATACATTTATATATATATATAGTCTGTGGTTATAATGTTTTAATATCCTACCATGTTATTTATTGAAAAATTATATAACTATCTTTACATAGTGACATTTTTGTTTGGTTTACAGAGCTGAATCTTAGAACTATTGTAAATTCTTCATGGTTTCTCTAGCTTTTAAAAGTTAACAAAAAAAAAAGTAATTTGCTTTTACTTTTTCATCTAGAAGTATCAAAGTTGAGTCAAAATTTAGAAGAGTTAAGAATGAAATAAAATGTCAGTAATTTTCATTATTTTTAGATTACAGACCTTTGCTAACTGAACAGTGAGGAAAAACATATTTTTAAAAAATTTTCCAGTGTCTATAATCTTGAGGATTTAAGCCAGTTGTTTAACAATAGATGAAAGGTCATCAATAAGTAATATAGAATTGTTTACTGTATGGGATATACTTTGGATTTTGTCTGATTGAAGTCATTTCAACTCAGCTACTGTGAATTTCTGATTGGATGTAGTGTTACATGTGTTGCATAGTGTTTTTACTGTGACCAGAGGAAGTGGAGAGATCCTCAGAACACCCCATTTCCATGATTATCTCGGTGGTCTGCATTGAGCAAAGAAATTCACTTACGGGAGAAGGGCATTGAAGCATGTTAATTGTCATGTGTCTAATCAATCGCCAGCCCAGGATTGATGCTCGGGACTGGCGCAGCGAAATTTCCCGGGGGGGGGGGGGGGGGAGGGGGGTTCCGGAGGGGAAGCATATGTAAACCCATGGTGATATCATGACATTGTATGGCAAAAACAAGTAAAATAAATAAATAAATAAATAAAAAGAAATTCACTTACAAACCAAAATTACAACCATTAAGAATTTTAGGGTGATGGAGGCCTCATAGAATGAGTTTGGAAGTTTACCTTCATCTGCAATTTTCATTCTATGAGGCCTCCATCACCCTAATTCCAAAACCTGGCAAAGATGCCACAAAAAAAGAAAACTACAGGCCAATATCACTGATGAAATTAGACGCAAAAATCCTCAACAAAATTCTAGCAAATAGAATCCAACAACACATCAAAAAGATCATACATCATGATCAAGTAGGCTTTATCCCAGGGATGCAAGG
>ML660765.1:17454651-17488415 GCA_007570785.1 Antilocapra americana | reverse complement strand
TAATGAGAACCCAACATGGGAGACAACAAAAGGAACGCAGATGTATAAAATAGACTTGTGGACTTTGTGGATGAGGGTAAGGGTGGGATGATATGGGAGAAGGGCATTGAAGCATGTTAATTGTCATGTGTCTAATCAATTGCCAGCCCAGGATTGATGCTCGGGACTGGTGCAGCGAGATTTCCCGGGGGGGAGGGAGGAGGGAGGGGGGACCCGGAGGGGAAGCATATGTAAACCCATGGTGATATCATAACAATGTATGACAAAAACAATAATAAAAAAAAAAAAAAAAAAGAATTTTAAAAGTGCTTTGTTTAAATTAGATGGAAAATCTGAGTAGTATGTGTGATTTCTAAGATTATCTGGTGTGTTGCACAGGATTATAAAGGATGGCTTGATTTTAATAAGGACAAAACTTAAGATGTACAGGCGTTTCTTTCACTCCATGTCTTTGTAAAAATTATTCTCTTCCTTTGGCCAGTTGTCAGTCTTCCGCTTCTTTGACAAAGATTGCTGAGGGTATGGTAACTTTTTAATGTGACTCAAGACCAACTATTTTGCTTAAGTATATTGTGAAATATAAAATTCCAGCTAAAGTAGAGCGCATAATTGTAATCAGCATATATAGAATATATATATATATATATATATATATATATATATATATATATGGGGAAACTTATTAATGGTACTTAACTAGCATAATTTATTGCCATGGATACACATAGGTGGTAACAGTTTTCTGGAACTGAGCAGGTCTGCTTGTTGACAGTCAACCTTTTGAGGATGTTGCCAAGAGTAAAAGTAAGAACTAATATGAAGTGGGATACATAATGGAGCCTGGTGAAACATTTGAACCTTGAGCTACACCTTATATACTGTCTTTGATTCTAACTACTTTGCCTCACCTCTGTATTTGTAAATGTTTATAATTGTAAAAATTTGAATCATAAAATGTCCATTTCAAAAACCAAAATAGGAAAATCACCCATTTACAACTCAAGTCAAAATTTTAGTGTGGGTTCTTAGTTTTTATTTTGTTATTTCACATGATCTTACAGGACACATAAGTGGCAGACTTGTGAGAATAACTAAATGGCTTAACTGTTCAATGGAGGAACAGTATTCATCATACAAAGTAATTTTTGAACTTCTTTCCTATAGTCACACATTTGGTTTGCTCTCACAGTTTTGCTATTAGACATTTATTCTGCATATTGCACATGTACTCTGAATTTTTTACATTTTTGATACTTTGTATTGACATAAATATTTATATAAAATAAATACTTTATAATATACCTTGATATGTCTAAAGATTTAAGTTGAAGTGTAATTTCATTTGGGCCCAACTTTCTATATAAATAGACTAGCAATTTCTGTGGGTTGTTTGCAAAATACAGGAGCTACGTGGGTGTTATTCCCACTATCTTGTACTACCTGCAACTTCATCACTAAAGAACCACTTTCTAAGTTACAACTCTGCTCCCTGCTGGTATCTCATTAAATTATTATCAATTAAAATCTACTGGTAGAAATTTATCCAGTTCTTATTCTTGACAAGTAGGAATCAGAACATTGATGGAATAAAACATTGATCAAAGGAGAGAGAGAAAGAGCGTTCTCACTTTTTAGGCATGGCCACACAGATAACTTTACTTTGCTCAACTTTGGTTATGAGGAAAACACGAAGGATAAATGTTCTTTGTTCAAGGGGAAAATCCTGAAATGAGATGAGCTCAGAAATGAGAACCCACATGATAGGTAAAATAAACAAACACACAGATAATGACAGTCAACCTATTATCTATCCACTTGTCTAAGATAAATAGTTAAGCAGATGCAGAGGATGAATTCTTGTCTGTTTTCATAGTACTGTCTAATATTGGCCAAGGATAATAAATGCAAATATCACAGCACCATGGATCTACACAGGAATATGAAGTGACATGCATATTTTAACAATGGCAGGTATTTCCTTACATTGATGCCTTTCATTTCTTCATTCTCAGAAAGATACTGTGTATCTGAACCCCCATGTTCTACTGGAATCAGATATTTTATATGTTTAACCATTCCTGGATCTTCATACTTCCTTCTCTTCCTTCGTCTAAGTCCCCAAATTGTTCCTTTAAAACACGAAAACAAAAAAATGCTTTAAAAATAACTTCTTAGTTTCCTACCATCTTACAAAAAGACCACTATGCAAAGGCATCCTTTAGTGTCAATGAAAGTCGGTTGTAAATGTCCTGTATATTTCTTATTTTCCTTCTTACGGTGAAATGACATTTTAGCACTCTACTATTAGGCTTATGCTTCTAACACTTATGCTTCTAATGAAACAATACATTTCTCCAAATTGACATTCATTTTCATATCTTGTCTCTTTCATAACTTCTTTGTTGCCTTTACCTCCTCTCACTACTTCTCGACAGTCACATTCTTTGGCTTTTGGTTGTCATTTCTCCTACTTTTCTATTCTCTTATCTTAGCCTTTATCTTTATTGCTCCTCCTATGTGCTGTTTAAATACGGATAATTTCTAGGGTTCTTCTGGGTTTTTCTTCACATGGCCACTCTGTAGGATCTCATCCACTGGGAGAGATCATGTTGCCTAGCATGTTTACTAGTGATGCCAGAATTTATATCTTAGGTGTCAATCTCTCTCCTGAGCATATTTTCTATATTTCCACCAGGACAGAGGCACACTCTGCATTTGGAAATTAAAATTTATGTTACTTAGTGAAATGTAACCTTTGTCCTGTATTCTGTCTCCAAGCTAGAAACATTAGGTTCATTCTTGGCTAGTTTTTCTCATTCAAGTCTTACATTCAACCAGTTATTTTGATCCTACTTCAGAAATGTCCCTAATATCTGAATCTTCTCACTTATTCTAGATGCCTCAAATCTCATGAAAGCATTCTGTGCCAAGACCTTACTATTTGTCCTGGGTGGAAGACCTTGCATTTTAGTGTTAACCAGTAACACTATGTGTAAAGGTGATACAAGGTACCTTGGAAAGATGAAGAAAATATTGACCCAACTTGCCTATTGTTGCTGATCTGGACTGTTGAATTAGCCTTTTCATTTCTCTCCCTGCCAGCAAAATCTCCTATCGGCCATTATCTTTCTCCATATTGCAACTATAGTGTTTTTCTGTAGAGAGAGAGTTGCAATGTTCCTTTTGTTCCATTTATTAAAAATCGCTTCTAGAATCCTGTTGCCTAGGTAGGAACTCAGAATCTGGGACACTTAATGGATCAGCCATATTTTATTTCTCAGCTCCCCTTCCTCCTCTACATTAAATTCATCCTTTCCAGGCACATCAAACTTTTCACAATTTCCCAAACATTCTCAATTTTTAGGGGCTTTTGTGCATTTGTAGATGTAACTTGGAATGGCATTACGCATCACCACAATATATTTCTATGCACCATTAAGATTAATGAGTTCATTCCTGTAAGCATGTTTTGTCACTAGATTCTTCCTGCATTGTAGTATCTTTAAGTTGCACTTCGCTAAGGCTACATATAGTTAAATCTTTCACAACTCTATGATAGTTTCAATTGACTGTTTTTCTAAGGGACTAAGACATCTTCCTAAATCTTTAACGCTTTTCCCAATATGTTGGTTGAATGATTTAATGAACTTAAAAGAAATTTGGAGGTGATTTTTTTTTTTTAACCAAGACCACATTTCTGACTTTAATTGTGGTGCAAGGGGAAAACAGTAAAGCACAAAGAACTCCAGCAGAAAATAATGTATATTGGATATAAAATATAAGCTCTTGAGTTTTTAAATATGAGGCCCTGCTTGATTCAGAGTGACTTCCCTGGTGGCTCAGATGGTAAAGCGTCTGCTTACAATGTGGGAGACCTGGGTTCGATCGCTGGGTTGGGAAGATCCTCTGGAGAAGGAAATGGCAACCCACTCCAGTATTCTTGTCTGGAAAATCCCATGGAAGGAGGAGCCTGTTAGGCTACAGTCAATGGGGTCACAAGGAGTTGGACAGGACTTCACTTTCACTTTGATTCAGAGTATATTAGAAGTTCTAAAGAAAGAACTTTAACCATGAAAAACTAACTGTTCACTGGTTGGGTTTTGGGCATTTGTTTTGCTCATCATTTACAAGTATATTTTAGTAAAGGCTCTATATCAGTTCAGTTCAATTGCTCAGTCATGTCCAACTTTTGTGACCCCAAGGATTGTGGCATGCCAGGCTTTTCTGGCCATCAACAATTCCCAGAGCTTGCTCAAACTCATGTCAGTTGAGTCCGTGATGCAATCCCACCATCTCATCTTCTGTGGTCCCCTTCTCCTCTAGCCTTCAATCTTCCCCAGAATCAGGGTCTTTTCCAGTGAGCCAGCTCTTCGCACCAGGTGGCCAAAGTATTGGAGTTTCAGCTTCAGCTTCAGTCCTTCCGATGAATATTCAGGATTGATTTCCCTTTGGATGGACTGGTTGGATCTCTTTGCAGTCCAAGGGACTCTCAAGAGTCTTCTCCAGCACCACAGTTCAAAAGCGTCAATTCTTCAGCGCTCAGCTTTCTTTATAGTCCACCTCTCACATCCACACATGACCACTGGAAAAACCATAGCTTTGACTAGACGGATCTTTGTTGGCGAAGTAATGTCTCTGCTTTTTAATATGCTCTCTAGGTTGGCCATAACTTTTCTTCCAAGGAGAAAACTTTAATTTCATGGCTGTAATTTTTGAAAATTATTCATACGTGGTTTGAAACCTAATACAGAAGACTGCCCTAATAGTACAACTATCAGTAAGGAGTATGTAGCCTAGAGTAAAGAACCATAGAAATAGGATGACACAGTGCCGAGACATTTACAGGGGCAAAAGCACATGGATCCAGTAGTGGCTCTGGTTATGAGAACTGATTAAGAGACGAACAGAAGATTCCACTAATGTGGAAGTCAGCAATGCTACCTGTGATGTTACAAGAATGATGGGGATAGTGTGTATGTGATTACGGGAGGTAGAGACCAGTACAATAAAGTCTTTTAGACTCTGTGAAAGAGTCAAAATATTGGGTAACAAGTAGAAATTTAGAGTAAACTTTCTTCTAAAATCTACTTTATGGCTTATTTTACATCGATATGTCTACATCAGTAAATACAGGACCAAATAGCAAAGGTAATGGTATAATAGTCATCACAGATGTATCATTTGTTGGAGCTTTGTAAATGGCACTAAACATCATCTCCCTTTATTCCATATCAACCTGATAAGATAGTTACTATTATTAGCCCAATATTAGAAGTAAGGAATCTGAGGTTCACAGAGGTTAAGGCTAAGACATTCACAGAAACTTGCAGAGCAATGACTTGAGTATAGGAACTTTGATCCAAAACTCCATGTTTTTAATATAACTACCATTATATTGCACCCTCAGAAGCTATTAGACATTTCTACAATGTTGTTTTTATAACATTTTATAATGCAGTTTGTTAACTTAAATCTTTATTAAAGACTGTAGCCAACCCTTCAGAAAGGCAGTTCAGAAGTATCTATTCTCTTATATTGCTGAGAATTTGTTATCTAAGTTGTGCTTTCATTTGAATATTTTAATAATTATGATTTAAATACAAAACTGTGTATTTCATCTTAACATGTGAACGGCTTTTAAGAGCTACCTTAATATTCTCTCCAATTCTTTCTCTTTAGATCAATATTTATAATTCTATGTGACTTTTCTGGAGTGGCATTTTTAAAATAGAATATATAGCTTTTCTTAAAACTTTGAGTTGTGCAATCTGTATGTTTGAGTTCATTCTCATTGCAAAGTTTGTTCAGGGCTAATTATATTGTGTGTGTGTGTGTGTGTATTTGGAGTTAATAAGCTTAGATACTAGGGGGGAAAACAGTGGAAAGATTATACCACAGATAATTAATAAAAATCAATTAGTTTGTTAATGAGTACTCCGTCAGTACCCAAGGTGGCAGAAACCAGCTGGGGGAAAGAAATCAGGATCTCTGAATAGGACATTTTGAATGCTTGAGTCCTGCTGAGAATTCAAGAGGAAATAACTGTAAGAAGCACTTACTTGGGTTAAAACTGGCTAAATTTCCTCTTGAGATTGCAATTCCTCTAGCTAATAAATCTAGTAAAAAAGTGATTCACCTTTAGTGTATGCCATAAAGCATTTTCTGAGGCCTTAAGTACATTGCTCACTGCCCTGTATTAAAAACAAACCCATAGTTGTAAATGTCAATGACTTAGAATATTAGAGCCCTTGCATCTTTCTTATGTTAGTAGAAAAGCTGGAAGCACCCATTACCTCTATGACTTTTTACATTGTATTTCTATAAATGGCAAAAGTCAAACATGAGCTGACAGGGAAATACAATATCTGTCTTCCAATGGTCCTTGGACAAAAAAAGCAGAAAATCGCAATGACAGCAATTGACCTTCATAGAAAGTTTTTCAGAACAACCCATTCTCCCATTGTTAATAATATTTATGTTAAGATTATTACCTCTCCGTCATATGTAATTATGGATCATTTATAACAGTAACACAAAAGATGATTTACATAAAAAAACTAAATCCATTTGATATATCTTCTCTAAGGTTTGAGGAAAAATGCATTCTAGTGGACTCATAGCCTTTATGTGAATTTGTATGTACAGTTACATTGTAAATAAATATTTTCCAATTGTTATTATGAACCCAGATATAATTGCTAATGGGTCTCCCTCTTGAATAAAAGAGAAAGTCTAAAAGATGTTTTCAGTACCGTTTACTCTTTATAATAATTGTTCCAAGTTCTATGAAGTAGATTTATAGTATAGAATAAGATGTACAAAATTGGTATGGAAAAATTTTGCCTAATAGCTCCCTCTGAGTATGAGTTAGACTCCTGACGGTAAAAGATCATTGATTTGACTTCACTCAAATAGCTGGCTTCCACAGATAATAGGGTCCTCTAATTATCTATACAATTTCTGGATAGTGAAACAGAATGCTCACATGTGGGTAGGAGAAAAAATAGACTGCCTGCATATAAATAAATGACTAAGTAATTTTAGATTATTTTTAGTCAACTAAGTAAGTCAATAGGTTAGTATGCTTTTTTCTTCAAATATATACAGAACTACGTGCCTAAAAACCATGTTCATACAATGGGCAAAAGTGGTATCTACACTCATTTAAGTAAATTGGATTACAGTTTCCTTTTTAGTGCTTTCTGATATTTCCTCTTTTTCCTCTAGTACAGTTTTAATTTCCTAGGAGGCAACAGTAATAGTCTCAGTTTCATGACCTTACATTTCTTTTAATGCATGGGATTTTTCAGAAGTTCTTGCTTCTGCCTACATATAAAATACAATTATGCTTTATTTCAAAATATGTTGAAAAATGAACTTATCTCATATTCATTTTAGGAATACATATAGAGAGATTACACAGAAATGAGGAATTCATCTGTGAATAGGTGAATTTTTAGAGCACATATGTTAGATTTATCATTTTCCATTTAGCCTTTGCTATTCCAGCAAGAAACTGGATAACATTCTTCATACTTGTTAACCAGTTGCATGATTTTTTTCCCCATCAGTTGAAAAGAAGGAATTTTTTGAGGCCATTTCCAAGTTCTTGGCAACCCTGCAAACTCAGAGACAAACCAGCCTGATCTGTGGGACGGATCTAACTACTTTCAGAGGTTCATGGCCCTGTGAAACATGGCAGAGTTACCTCCAGCTTATCAGAGAATTAAAATTTAATATGGAATATTAAAATTTTAGCTTGTAGAATGCATTTCACTTTTGATCTTTAGGTGCTGCAGACTTTCACATAGGCAGTATATGATTTTTACCCTTTCTCTCTGTATTGATTTTTAATGACTTTTTAATTTAATTTTAGTTGAAGGATAGCTGCTTTACAATATTGCCTTGGTTTCTGCCATAGATCAACATGAATTAGCCATAGGAATACATATGTCCCTTCCCTGTTGACCCTCCCTCCCACCCCCAACCTCTTCACATCTCTAGATTGTTACAGAGCTCCAATCTATAGTTGAAGTTATGATTCCCTGAATCATATAGTAAGTTTTCATCAGCTGTCTATTTTACCCCTTCTCTTTAATGTTAAGGAAATCGAGGCTTTAAATTGCTTATTAATATGGCTAGACTTGTGAATGAACCAGTGACCTCTGATATGGGGAAGCTGAGGAATAAATGCCTGGTCTGTCACTATACTTAGACTTCTTACCACCTCTGTCTTGGCTTTGCACATAGCACTAATGGTAATGCCAGTGCAGATGATGTAAGAGACAAGGGTTTGATCCCTGGGTTGGGAAGATCCCCTGGAGGAGGACATGGCAATCCATTCCAGTATTTTTGTCTGGAGAATCCTTGGACAGAAGAGCCTGGTGGGCTACAGTCAATGGGGTCACAAAAGAGTCAGACATGACTTAGAAACTAAACAACAATAAACTCTTAAAGAAAGCATAGAGCCCAGTAACATTGCTTTCATTTATGTCACAAATAAAAGGTTTGTGAATAAGAGTCAGACATGACTGAAGCGACTTAGCATGGAAGCACATGTCTTGGCTAGTTCATCTGAAAATAAGGATAGTGACTATTTCATAAAATAATTGTGAAGATTAAGACAAGGTAACTTTTTAAAAGAACTTATAATAATGGATAGCACACAATAAGTGCTATGTAAGTGTTTGCAAAATAAATCCCATTTAATAATTTTAATGCACTGAAAATGTGTAAACCATTCCTTTGAGAGATTGCCAACCAGTGGAATTGCTAGAAATAAACACTTATTCCTTCATTTGATATTAGATACTGTGTTATTAGCTCAACAAATTATGGAACTCTTAGTATTTGCCGGGATTAATTCTAGCTGCTGGAGATCAGTGGAAAAAAAGTGCTGCCCTCAAAGAGTCTATTCTGGTTAAAGAGATTGAAATATCTAAATAAATAATTAAAACACAATGTGATTGGTGCTATGAAATAGTGTCAGAAAGCTATAAATCTCGACTTCAAGGGAAGCCTCACAAAGGAGTTTCAGTAGTTCTTGAAGTTTTAATAGAAATATTTCTAGCAAAGACAGAGGAAAATACATCTTCATTAGTGCAAACAGAAAGGATGGATGATGAGGCTGCGGCTGCTTTAGCTCTACTCTGGGGCTTTCTCATTCAGGGAGAGGTTAGAGGATCAGCCCAGTGTGGGGCCTTCCCACGCTCCTGCAGAAAGGAAGAGCAAGGGTGTGAGCCCAAGCCTGCAGTCACACTTACAACTTCTGTTCAGATGTGCTTGTCTCACGCTTCCACATTCTGTGAATCAAGAGAAGGCACGTGGTGAGCCTTATCACTGAGTAGGCTTCAATATGCGTATGTTTCTCTCTCGAGGGTGGTAGAGGCCACATGACAATGAGCAGGGATGACAATCTCCCTATGGGAGAAAAGTGAATAACTGAACTGTAATATGAACCATCACATGCACTTAGGGAGCTTGCCAGGGAGTGGATCTTTTGTGGTTGGAGTAGGACCATGTAACTGTGGTGAATGGAGAGTAATAAAACGAAAATGAGAAATAGTGCCAAATTGTGCAAGATCTTGTGTCTTGCTGAAATGTTTTGACTTTATCCATGATGAGAAATACATTTTTAGAAATATGACCCGGGCCAAAATGTAGAGGAAGGTCTGGATAAGGAGAAAGTGAAGGTATACAGGCTGGTGATGAAAGAAGCTTACAAATACATGTAGAGAAACTGGGTAAGGTAAAATTGGCAGACAGACGCGCCGTGGAAGATGAAGAGGAAGGATGTGAGAAGAAAGTAAGAAGGGTTCCAGCTTGGATGGCTAAGTAATGAGTTTGAATGAGCCGGGAAATATGGGGAAAATAAGTCATTATTAGCCAAGGAGAGCCTTCTGCTAAGGTCAAGGTATAACTCAAAGAGAGGTTTCAGAAAATGAAACTTGTGGGCTGACTTCACAGGAAAGCAAGAAGCTGGAGTGAGAGGGATCCCTGGAAAAGCAAATAGGAAATGGAGGTGAGAAAATGAAAATGGTATTAAGCAGCATGCCATGATTAGAAATTTTAGGATACTTATAGCCACATAACTGATTAAAGTCAAAGAAGGAAAATCCTGAAAAAGTGAAATATACTTGTCTTAATGTTCTGGTCCATTTTCTTTGTCAGTTTGCCATCTCAGTTTAAGAGTACATGCAAACTGAGAATGACATGAATGCAATAAAAGGAACAAGGTATAAAAAGTCTTTTCTAATTAAACTCAATAAGGTTAAAGGCCAACTAGAAACCAAGTTATATTTGTAAAAGGAGTTTTGTAAATGACAAATGATCAAGAGAAATACTATATACATTTAAAACATCAATTTCTAATTTTGGGGCATAGTAATCTGATAATTATTTTTGTTACACTTTTTTAATAGTTACTCATTTAGTTTTAAGAATGTAGAAACAGTCAAACAGAAATTAGCATCAATAATTAGCACTAGGTCTCTGTATTAAGGCTTCCCAGGTGGCTCAGTGGTAAATTCTCTGCCTGCCAATGTGGGAGACCTGGGTTCGATCTGTGGGTTAGGAAGATCCCCTGAAGGAGGAAATGGCAACCCACCCCCGTATACTTGCCCAGAGAATCCATGGATAGAGGAGCTTGGTGGGCTACAGTTCATGGGGTCACAAAGAGTCAGATACAACTTAGCGACTAAACATACACACACTCTTCATTAAGTTAGCCTAAGTGATTATGTGGATCACTTCATGTTCAATTTAGTTTATATAGCCAGAGTCAATATTAACACTGTAAATATCACATACTATTCTTGTACAATGCTAACATAAGACAGAATAAAATTTTATAAAGGAAAATATTGTTGTTATAGGTTTTAAAATGAAGCTGGTTGGCTAGCTTGGATGGAAAGCAGCAGGTCAGAAAGGTCCTATTGGGTTTAAAACAATCAAGTCAGACTCTCAGCTTAACATTTCCAGAAATTCACTTTGAAAATTTACTCAATTATTAACTTCTTAAAGACTGACTCAAGTTTAGTGTGAGCTGAAAAACCCATCAAACCCTAACTTATAAACCATGATGTTCATTTATTCATTCACAAAGTACTATTTACAGATAGCTTTTCACTCAAAATTACATGAAAGAAAATTTACCTGAGGTAATACTATATCTTGCATGGAAGTGAATAAGATAAAATTTAAATAAAATTCTAAGCTGAATAGCTATCAGATTAGAACTGGACAAGATTCCTTTCTGTAGTCTAACGATAATTTTCTCTACATACCCAATATTGACTGAATTCCTGAGGCCCGCTCTGGATACAGTGACTAGGGGCTTGCCCGGTGGCTCAGACGGTAAAGCATCTGCCTACAATGTGGGAGACCAGGGCTCGATCCCTGGGTCGGGAAGATCCTTGGGAGTAAAAAATGGCAACCCGCTCCAGTACTCGTGGATGGAAAATCCCATGGATGGAGGAGCCTGGTAGGCTATAGTCCATGGGGTAGCAAAGAGTCGGACGTGACTGAGAGACTGCACGTTCACTTTCAGGAGGTGGGACAGGAATTTGATCATGGTGTCTCAGATGATTCTGATCCCGAAGATTCAGAAACCTTGGCACGAGATAGCAACACTTGCTCAACTCCATTTTCAAATATGGTTTCTGCAGATTTCTGACTTCTCTTTCCAATGGTTAAGGTTAAAGTTCTTACACATTAATAGTTTATTCTTTAACATTTCTTAGTTGCTATGGCTTATCTGAGAAATAGGCTTCAGTTCAGTTGCTCAGTCGTGTCTAACTCTTTGCAACATCATGGACTGCAGCATGTCAGGCCTCCCTGTCCATCACCAACGCCTGGAGTCCACTCAAACTCAAGTCCATTGAGTTGGTGATGCCTTCCAACCATCACATCCTCTGTCATCCCCTTCTCCTCCCACCTTCAATCTAAATTGTTTTGCTGTTTTCTTTGTTTGCCCATCTATTGCCATGAAGTAGTGGGACCATATGCCATGATCTTAGTTTTCTGAATGTTGAGTTTTAAGCCAACTTTTTCACTCTCCTTTCACTTTCATCAAGAGGCTCTTTAGTTCCTCTTCACTTTCTGCCATAAGGGTGGTGTCACCTGTAGTTATTTACATTTCTTTTGGCAATCTTGATTCCAGCTTGTGCTTCATCCAGCCTAGCATTTCTCATGATGTTCTTATTCTGCATATAAGTTAAATAAGCAGAGTGAAAATATACAGCCTTGATGTGCTCCTTTCCCAATTCGGAACCAGTCTGTTGTTCCATCTCCAATTCTAACCGTTGCTTCTTGACCTGCATACAGGTTTCTCAGGAGGCAGGTAAGGTGGTCTGGTATTCCCAAGAGTTGGCTCTTGGCATCAGATGGCCAAATTATTGGAGCTCAGTATCAGTCCTGCCTATGAATAATCAGGATTTATTTCCTTTATGATTGAATGGTTTGATTCCCTTTTAGTCCAAAGGTCTGTCAAGAGTTTTCTCAACATCATAGTTCAAAAGAATCAGTACCCTACAGAGCCCCCCAAGATGTGGCAAGCCGCAAATCTGCAATAGCTTGTCCAAAACTATGCCAATGAATATAAAAAAATATAGAATGATTTGCATTTTAAAAATTTAATGGAGCATTTTGTATATATAAATTGCATCATACACCAAGAGTGGTTGAAGCTGTGTTCTGTAATAAGTGGAGAAAAGTGTGTGTGTATGTATGTATCTTACTGTTTTGGGTTCAGGTCAGGTTCTTATCAAGTAAGTCTTCTGTGTCTCACTTGAGGTAAATCCTGTGTGTGTTTGTTTTTACTTTGAAATAACAATTAACAGATTATAAACCTATATAATAGAAATGAATGAGAGGAACAAGAAAAGTGAAATGAATGAATGTATTTATGCCATTCCTTAATCAGATATGAATCCTTATCCATGTTTTGTGCCAGGTACTATAATTCTAGGTGAAGACTATGGTTATAGTCTTTCTTTTAAAATTGACTTGAGGAATTAATTTTGTTAACTTTAGGACAGTATCTGAGAACAGACAAATTTGTCTCATGTGGGATGTCCATTTTCGTTGTATATCTTTGATCAGGATCAATGAAGTCAGTCTTTTCCTGGAGACTTTTACCTTCATTTCAAAGACATTGTGGAAACCCAAGGGTTCTGTCACCTGTGCCCTGAAACTGATTATGAATGTCTCCCACTACTGGCAGAGCTGAAGTACAGTCTGCCCGTATACATGTGAGGAGAGAGTAGAAATGAAAATGAAAGCAGGACATGGCAAAGGTAAAGTGAAAGACTTTACTACTAGGCTAGTGCTTTGATCATAAAGATTCAAACATATCTATCACCCTACATCTGTGAGAATGTATTAAAAGGTTAATGAAGTTTTGTACCTTTTTGGACTTAGAACTAAGTTGTCAGGTCAGCAAATATGAAAAATTTTTGTACTTTAGACTATCCTAGGAAATTGTCTGGAGGAAAAATGAGATGCCCTTATGATGTATTTCAGAACATCCAGTATCTTCAAACTGTTCTACACAATTTTGAGGATGTTTCAAAGGAACTATATAGAGCTAATCCTATTTAAAAAAAATTGGGAAGGTTCAAGAAAACCCTTTATGTGAGAAATCAGGACAATATTTTTTCCCTGTGATTTATATACAATTTATAGACCTATGAATCAAATATTCACCATTTTAATAATTTCCAAGAGACAGCTGCTTCACCACAGTCTGTAGCATAAGAATCACATCATAAGACTGCATATAATTGTCATACTGCCATGGGTTAAATGAGCAGAGCTTGAAGTGTTATTTTTTGAAAAAATTGAAAGGTTGTGGCAGTAATAAAAAGGTTGAATGGTAATGCCTCTAATTGAACAGTAAGGCCTCTTCCCTATTAAGTCACTCTTTCATCTGTCTTTTTAATTATTTCATTATCATTTTGTACTGCAGTTCACAATGAAATGACCATTTGTGTTTAAGTGAAAGCTAATTATTAGGACTGAATTATTGTGCAGTTTATTGATCCCTATGGTGGATTAAGGGCTTTAAGTTCGTCTAGACAGAATAGTTAGCAAAATGACAAAAGGAAACATATAAGACCCTTGGGAAGAATCCCTATGCTCCATAAGCAATTAATGCCTGCCAGGTAATGGAATTTAAGTTTATACTAAATCCAGCAGAGCTTTGACATTTCAACTGCCTTATAAACACATTAGTCTAATGAATTAAGACTTATGAATTGTGTTTAGACACAAGTAGGAATAGTAAGTCCAGTATATTTTCAGCCAGCATTGATTGAATGAAAAATAGATCATTTTCTCTCAGAATCTGATGAAAAATGGAATGTGTTCTTCTTTGTGTTTATCTCTGTTCATTCTGTTCTGTGCTGATGGATGTGTATTAACAATTTCCATTTCCCAGAGAACACTAATCTCTCTTATGGATGTGAAAAGTATACAGTGATAAACCAAGAAAGGAAAACATACATATATGTGTGTATATATAGTACTGCTGAGTAAGAAGCCAAACAGCCTAATTCATCTCAATCCAGTGCTGGGCAATTTTTAAAGCCATCTGTCATTATAGTGATGAACGAACCCTGGTCTAAGTTGATGATACAGCCATTGCTGTTATTTATAAGAGCATGTTCTTGAGTGGGCTTCGAGGAGATTTTACCCAATCATTTAGTTACGTGACTGTTTTTCCCTAAACTGCTTGGTGTTCAAAACTCTTTGACAACATGGAATATAGGATTTTTGAAGGAAAAAAAGGGCTAATACTCTATTGATAGCAAAGATTTTGGCAACTACCCTAGGAAACCATGACAAATTAATTCAGACAGAGATGGTGCCAATTTTTCAGGTATTCTTTGCCATCTTCATTTTCAGCCTTCCCACAAAAATCTTTTAGTGTACCAACCATGATTATTTAAGGATCAGGTAACAGACTTTTAAGTAATATGCTATAAAAATCAAGTACTTTTTACCTGCATAGATTTCTCTGAATTAGAAGTTTGTTTGTTTGTTTTGCTGTGAAAGTTGTGATAGTATTGAACATTTTAAGAACAGACTTCTGTTTTATTTAGATATATATATGTATGTGTGTGTGTGTGTGTGTGTGTGTGTGTGTGTATATATATAAAATCATGTCAAAGACTAGTCAATGAAGAGGTACCATACCAGACAGCCAGAGGCACAGTTTAAATATTTGAGTATATTTATACAAAATATGTTTTAGATGCCTTCATATAAGTTTGCATTAAATTGAAAGAATTCTTATGCACCAGATATAATCTATTTAGCAATTGCAAAAATGTTTGCTTCCATTATATTTATGCACAATTTTATTGCTTGCATTTGACAGTGGCAAAGTAGCGAGTTTAATAAGCAAACGTAAGTTTTTATAGCAATGGTTATGGACTTTTATGGTATTTAAACTAGATTAATCAGTGAAGTATGATAAAGTTGAAGAATTGAACAGACTGTGTGCTCTTAAATATAAAACACTAATGGGGAAATCTTGCATGAGGCGATATTTGTTATTATGAAAATATAATTGGTGGAGTTCTCTTTCTAGGAAAAAGCTGGGTTTTCTTAGCTTAAGAAGTCAAATTAATGCCTAGGGAAATAGGGCATCCTTCTTATATATAGACATGGTGCCACCTACATGAGAGTCATTTGATTTTTAAAACCTAAAATAAAACTTATGCCTTACATTATGCCATTATATGGCTGAATTGCAACTATTATCCTATGGAAAATCATACCAAGCATTGTTCTAGTTTTATCTTTGTAAAATTGCACATATGCCCCTAGACAGACATATTCAGATGTTGATTTATAATACATTTGTATGATTGGATGATTTTGTTTTCTGTTTTGAAGAAAAACTGTTCACTCCTAATGCACAAAGTTGTAAACTATTTTTTCAGAATGCTTGAAGTTTGAATGTCTCCAGTCTATGGGGGGAGAGGGGTTAAAGTAAAAGTTCAAGCCAAGAGGATTAATTCACTTTATAAAAATGATAGGCATATACGCTTCAAAGTCAATTAAGTCATGTTCTCTAAACTTAGAAATACTAATATTTGTAGTAATTACCTATTACTGCATAATATATAACATTAGAACTTGGCAGTTTAATGTATCAAACATTTATTGTCTCAGTTTCTCTGGCTCAGGAATCTAGGAGCTGGGTTTCTCTGGATCAAGGAGGATCACAAAGTTTCAGTCAAGCTGCCAAGACAGAATGGTGTCTCACCTAAAACCTTGTTGTCCTTTTCTAAACTCACTCCTGTGGCTGTGGGCAGGGTTCAGTTTCTTGATGGCTATTACCCTCCATTCCTTGCCACACGAGCCTTGCCATAAGGCAGCTCACAATGCGGCAGCTAGTTTTCCTCAGGCCAAGGGAGACAGTGACCACCTAAGATGGAAGCCAGTCTTTTCATAACCTAGTATCAGAAGGGACATGCCATCATTCCTGGTCTATTCTGACAAAGGACTAAGTCAATAAGTGAAACACACTTCAGAAAGAAGATGGACAAGGTTGTGCACCCCAGGAGGTGGAGATTATCACAGGCTCTTTTAGACATTACCTCCTATAAAGTTGATGGCCTAGCAAAAGAGAGAACAGAAAGGAAGAAAGTTGTGTCTGGCTCTTTGCAACCCCATAAATTCTAGTCTATCAGGCTCCTCCATCCATGGGGTTTTCTAGGCAAGAGTACTGGAGTGGGTTGCCATTTCCTTCTCCAGAGAATCTTCCTAACTCAGGGACTGAACCTGGGTCTCCCGCATTATAAGAAGACACTTTACCACCAGGGAAGCATACAAAAGAGAGAGAAAACCAACTATTAAGAGTAGAATGTTGCATCATGTTCGTGCACAGACTGCAAAGGACAGCTGTGTTGATGGACTCTGTTGTGTAAACTATCCAGTGGGAAAGCTCATCCAAAAAAGATGGGAGGAACCAGGATCCAGTGGCATATGTGATAGTGGCAAAAAGAGCATTTCCGATTGAGGGACATATAAAAAGATTTGCAGGTAAATTTACAAGTTGATGCCTACAGCTAGAAGACAGCCTATACTAGGAAGGATGTTTTTGTTGTTGTTCAGTCACTAAGTCATGTCTGACTCTGTGAGCCATGGACTGCTGCACACTAGGCTTCCCTGTCCTTCACTATCTCCCAGAGTTTGCTCAAACGCACATCTGTTGAGTTGGTGTTGCCATCCAACCATCTCATCTTCTGTCGTCCCCTTCTTCGCCTGTTCTCTCTCTTTCCCAGAATCACGGTCTTTTCCAATGAATTGTCTCTTCACACCAGGTGGCCAAAGTATTGGAGCTTCAGCTTCAACATCAGTCCTTCCTATGAATAGCTAGGGTTGATTTCCTTTAGGGTTGGCTGGTTTGATCTCCTTGCTGTCTAAAGGACCCTCAAGAGTCTTCTCCAGCACCACAGTTCAAAAGCATCACATCCTCGGCACTCAGCTTTCTGTAGGGTCCAACTCTCACATATCCATACATGAATACTAGAAAAACCATAGCTTCAACTAGACGGACCTTTGTTGGTAATATAATGTCTCTTTTTTAATATGCTGCCTAGGTTGGTCATAGCTTTTCTTCCAAGAAGCAAGCATCTTTTAATATAAGATGATAGTTTATTGATATGATGTATACTCATAATTCAAGAAGTTGTTTATAAGTAGTTACATTTTATGTTCATTGCATACCTTTCTTAAGAGCTTCCCAGGTGGCACTAGTAGTAAAGAACTTGCCTCCCAATGCAGGAGATGTAAGTGCAGCTTTGATTCCTGGGTCAGAAAGATGCCCTGAACTAGGGCACAGAAACCCACTCTAGTATTCTTGTCTGGAGAACACCATGGACAGAGGAGCCTAGTGGGCTATAGTCCTTAGGGTTGCAAAGAGTCGTATGTGACAGAAGCAACTGAGCATCATGCACACTCTTTCCTTACAGACTTTTCATCTATTTATTCCTATAGGAACTACAATAACTTTATCCAACTTCATAATGTGTATATTAAAAAAAAAGAATGTGACAGGAAGGGTTCTAAAGACCTGAGTCTTAGAAGAGCATCCAGGTGTTACATGGTGGCAACTTTGGTTAGAAGTTTCAAATATACATAAATGACGCTTGGATAATAGACAAACTAAAATGCCCCCACCCCTTATCCTAGATTCTCCAAATCCAGAAATAATAAATCATATATTAATAAATTCCCAGACAACTACTAATTCACGGGTAAATTGTGTTTGTTAGTATGTCTTGGCCTCAGATGATGCCTGCAACAGAGTCAAAGCCAAGCGATGCTGTGTTGTCAAGGGAGGATAATTACAGAACTTAGAACTTCATTTCCTCATAACTCGGAGGTTATGCATTGTTTTTTTGTGTACTTTTCAGAGTATTTTGCCAGTTTACTAACTCTGTTATCAAAGACAGGAGTACATGAGCCTTACAGAAGGATGAACTAATTTTCTACAGAAAATACTGTGAGTGATATCTCTGTATCAAACCAGAACTAGCTAAACTGTTGGGTTAGAAGTATCTTATATCATTGAGTCACTTCTCTAACATGCATGCAAAATGACATACACACTAAAGCTATGACCAACCTAGACAGCATATTAAAAAGCAGAGACATTACTTTGCCAACAAAGGTCCAAATAGTCAAAGCTATGGTTTTTCCAATAGTCATGTATGGATGTGAGAGTTGGACTATAAAGAAAGCTGAGCACCGAAGAATTGGTGCTTTTGAACTGTGGTGTTGGAGAAGACTTTTGGAAGTCCCTTGGGGTGCAAGGAGATCCATCCAGTCCATCCTAAAGGAAATCAGTCCTGAATATTCATTGGAAGGACTGATGTTGAAGCTGAAGCTCCAGTATTTGGCCACCTGATATGAAGAACTGACTCACTGGAAAAGACCTTGAAGGTGGGAGGAGAAGGGGATGACAGAGGCTGAGATGGTTGGATGGCATCACCAACTCAATGGACATGAGTTTGAGTAAGCTCCAGAAGTTGTTAATTGACAGGGAAGCCAGGCGTGCTGCAGTCCATTTGGTTGCAAAGAGTTGTATATGACTGAGCTACTAAACTGAGCTGACTGAAGCTCAGTTTGACAATGAACCTAGTATTTGTTGGGAAATTTACACTGAATTCATAAAATGTCTTTAATTGTAGTATAGATAATGAAAAATATATACTAGTAGTTGAACATTGAGATTTTATTTTCTTTGGGAAAAACTGAAACTTTCTAAATACTTGCTCAAACAACTAGCAAGCACATATGATTGTATGTTTTATAGTCCTATAGGAGAAAATGGAAATATGGTATAGGTGTTAATCCTAGACTAGAGTTAGACATCATGGATTTAAATCTTGGTTTCATTGCTGGAAAATTTCTAGAAAGTACCAAATTCTCTAAGAGTGTGATCATTGGGAAAAAAAATGAAATAATAATGAATGATGCTATTTCACAAGGAGGTTCTGCAGTTTAAGTAAGTAAGCTACTGAAAAACAATTAACAAATGCAATGCCTAAATATTAAAGGCACTTAATATATTTTAGCTATTCTTATCATCAAATTTCCATTCAAAAGTCATTATTATATGATTTTATTTTCCGATTTTGTTTTTATCCTTTTTATTTATTAAATAACAGAAAACATAGGATAACTTTTACAGAAGCTAAACATGAGAAGTTGTACTTAAGATCAATTCGATGATTTGATCATCAGAGACCACTATAAGTACTGATATTTTTCATTTGCCCATCCAAAAATCAGTATTTATTGGGTGTTTTTTTTTTATCTTTTAACACTAAATAAAGCACTGGGGCTATAATCCCTGCCCTCATGGAGTTTGCAATCTTTAGTGAAATAAAGATGCTGATTATGTAAACAAATGCAAAAACTGAAAGTGATGTGCTGGCTGTAGAATTTGCTGCACTCATATTAAGAATATGATATTACATGCTAGGAGTATTAAGTGTCAATCAGCCTACAATTTTGCTAATAGTATTCGTGAATTTTAAAAACGTGCCTTTTTATTTGAATGTATGGTTAAGTAATACATGTAAATCATCTAGCTTAGTGACTAGTGAATAATCAGAACCTAATCTATTTTATCTAGCCATAATTATGTGCATATTTAGAGGTATTATTAAAAAAGAAATCATCATTTGGGGCCATAATCAATGTTAATACCAATATGCAACCAAATATACATCAAAATAAGTTTTTGATACTGAGAGAGAAACATTGAGTGAGATGTCATACCTAACTATATCATAGGGGTTAGTTTTGTTTTTGATGAGATTGTTGTTCTAACACTCAATATAACACTTCACATATCTTAGAGAATATCAGACTTGTAGACCTTAAAATCTACTTACTCCAAATTTCCTCCAGTGTGTAAAATCTCTATATTTTACATCTGGAAAATAGTTTCACTGTACTTTAGAGCACTCTTTTGACCCTTAATTATATTATAATCAATAATTTAAACTCAATTGGCTAAGACTATATTGAACACTCACTCTGTTCACAAAACTTCTTTGAAAGTTTTAAACTTCCTGATATGATGATTTGGTGAATTTTTAAGAACAGTGTAGCCTAGTAGCATACAGAGCATGTAAGTGCCCAGGTGAGTAAACCATAGTTTACTTACTTATATTAGAAACCTAGTTTCTAATATAAGAGTCAATTTTTAAAGATAGTTTGCTACATCTATTTACTAATATTTTGAGTTAAATTTAAATGCACACATTGGATAATGAAAAAGTCAATGGAGTGATCACTCTTACCTACATTTGGATTTTAGCAGTTTGATAGAACGACATTTTCTCTTAGAATAGTGGAAAACACTGTGAACTGATTAAACTGGTGCATTGATTAATTTTTTAATAAAATTGCACTGAGTGAATAGTTGATTAAACCTAAGAAAAAGTTGTACTATGAACCTATAGGTTATAAAAGAGAAATAATCTTCTTGGGTATGTTTTTATGTTTTGGAAAAAATATAACTAGAAAGGTTTGGGTTTTAGAAACTGAGATAATATTAGACATATTGACAACTTAATGTATTTTCATCATGAGAAATTTAACCTCAGAATTCTAATTGTAAGGCAAAATTGGAGGAAATAAACATGAAAATGGATGCATTTTCAGGGTACTTCAGACTCATGTGAGATATACGGATTTCATTATATAAGCATGTTAGATGCTTATAATAATTTAAAGGTCTCTAATAAAGTCTCCTTTTCTTTAAACAGATGATCAGATCCTTCCATAATTTACTTTTATTGATCCTCTTCATTCCTAAATTTCCTAAGAAAGGGTTACTCCTGGTATATCTGTAACATGGTTGAGGCATTAATCCTTATTAAATATCTAGCTTGAGTAATGTGTTACCCCTTCCTGCAAGTACTAATTTATTATTCATAGAATGATTAACAGATTTGCTGACCCATTCTAAGAGCTTCCACTGATTATAATATAATTAAGTGTATTTAGAATTTGTATCTTAGTGCAGATTATCTTTTCCTTCCAAGGATTGAGTGTCTTTTAATTCATGGCTGCAATCACCATCTGCAGTGATTTTTGGAGCCCCAAAAAATAAAGTCTGACACTGTATCCACTGTTACCCCATCTATTTGCCCTGAAGTGATGGGACTAGACACCATAATCTTAGTTTTCTGAATGTTGAACTTTAAGCCAACTTTTTCGCTTTCTTCTTTCAATTTAATCAAGAGGCTTTTTAGTTCCTCTTCACTTTCTGACATAAGGGTGGTGTCATCTGCATATCTGAGGTTATTGATATTTCTCCCGACAATCTTGATTCCACTTGTGCTTCTTCCAGCCCAGCATTTCTCATGATGTACTCTGCACATAAGTTAAATAAGCAGGGTGACAATATACAGCCTTGATGTACTCCTTTTCCTATTTGGAACCAGTCTATTGCATGTCCAGTTCTAACTGATACTTCCTGACCTGCATACAGGTCAGGAGGCATTTTGATTGGTCTGGTATTCCCATCTCTTTCAGAATTTTCCACAATTTACAGTGATCCACACAGTTAAAGGCTTTGGCATAGTCAATAAAGCAGAAATAGATGTTTTTCTGGAACTCTCTTGCTTTTTTGATGAGCCAGCAGATGTTGGCAATTTGATCTCTGGTTCCTCTGCCTTTTCTAAAACCAGGTTGAACATCTGGAAGTTCACGGTTCACGTATTGCTGAAGCCTGGCTTGGAGAATTTTGAGCATTACTTTACTAGTGGGTGAGATGAGTGCAATTGTGTGGTAGTTTGAGCATTCTTTGGCACTGCCTTCTTTGTATTAGAATGAAAACTGACCTTTTCCAGTCCTGTGGCCAGTGCTGAGTTTTCCATATTTGCTGGCATATTGAGTGCAGCCCTTTCACAGCATCATCTTTCAGGATTTGAAATAACTCAACTTGAATTCCATCACCTCCACTAGCTTTGTTTGTAGTGATGCTTTCTAAGGCCCACTAGACTTCACATTCCAAGATGTCTGGATCTAGGTGAGTGATCACACCATTGTGATTATCTGAGTCATGAAGATCTTTTTTGTACAGTTCTGTGTATTCTTGCCACCTCTTTTTAATATCTTCTACTTCTGTTAGGGCCATACCATTTCTGTCCTTTATCAAGCCCATCTTTGCATGAAATGTTCCCTTGGTATCTCTGATTTTCTTGAAGAGATCTCTGGTCTTTCCCGTTCTATTGTTTTCCTCTATTTTTTTTTTTTTTTTGCACTGATCACTGAGGAAGGCTTTCTTATCACTCCTTGCTATTTTCTGGAACTCTGCATTCAAATGGGAATATATTTCCTTTTCTCCTTTGCTTTTCACTTCTTTTCACAGCAATTTGTAAGGCCTCCTCAGGCAGCCATTTTGCTTTTTTGTATTTCTTTTCCATGGGGATGGTCTTAATCTCTGTCTCCTGTACAATGTCACGAACCTCTGTCCATAGTTCATCAGACACTCTATCAGATCTAGTCCCTTAAATCTATTTCACTTGCACTGTATAGTCATAATTCAGTATGCTACTGGAGATCAGTGGAGAAATAACTCCAGAAAGAATGAAGGGGTGGAGACAAAGCAAAAACAATACCCAGTTGTGGATGTGACTGGTGATAGAACCAAGGTCCAATGCTGTAAAGAGCAATATTGCATAGGAACCTGGAATGTTAGGTCCATGCATCAAAGCAAATTGGAAGTGGTCAAAGAAGAGATGGCAAGAGTGAACGTCAACATTCTAGGAATCAGTGAAATAAGATGGACTGGAATGGGTGAATTTAACTTAGATGACCATTATGTCTACTACTGTCGGCAGGAATCCCTTAGGAGAAATGAAGTAGCCATCATGATCAACAAGAGTCTGGAATGCAGTACTTGGATGCAGTCTCAAAAATTACAGAATAATGTCTGTTCATTTCCAAGGCAAACCATTCAATATCATGGTAATCCAAGTCTGTGCCCCAACCAGTAATGCTGACAAAGCTGAAGTTGAATTGTAGGAGACCTACAAGACCATTTAGATCTAACACCCCCAAAATATGTCCTTTTTACTATAGAGGACTGGAATGCAAAAATAGGAAGTCAGGAAACATCTGGAGTAACAGGCAAATTTGGCCTTGAAGTACAGAATGAAGCAGGGCAAAGGCTAATAGAATTTTGCCAAGAGAACACACTGGTCATAACACCTCTTCCAACAACACAAGAGAAGACTCTACACGTGGACATCACCAGAAGATCAGCACCGAAATTGGATTGATTATGTTCTTTGCAGCCAAAGATGGAGAAGCTCTATACAGTCAGCAAAAACAAGACCGGGAGCTGACTGTGGGTGAGATCATGAACTCCTTATTGCCAAATTCAGACTCAAATTGAAAAAAGTAGGGAAAACCACTAGACCATTCAGATATGACCTAAGAGAATATTTAGTAGTTCAAAAAGAATAAATAAGTAAACACTACATATTATAGTCTATAGAATACAATATAACATTAACCAGAGCATTATTCATAACTAAATGCTGACTCAATTGAACATAGCAATTCTACATAGTTAAATAAAATATTCTGACAAGAAGAAAGGAAATACAAATGAAAATAGAAAATAGGTACAGAAAAATTACAGAAATGAATCAAATGCTAGCTCTTGGGAAAGAATAGATGGACAAATTACTAACTAATCAAGAAAATTAAAAGGAAAAAAAGAACTTAGAGGAGTCCATGTAAATATTGCATCCCAGGATATTAAAAATAAGAACAAAAGACTTATTTTGCATATAGATCTACAAATATAAAAATCTTAAATGAATTCTATTCAAACTGAACAAAGAAAGCAAAGAAAATTAAGTCACATTAACGTCCCTTGAACACGTAAGTTTATCAAAGCCTGTGACCACATCCCATTCTATCCACCCCTCCAAAATAAAAATCAGCAGGGCAAAAGTGATATCATGGAGAAATTCTACCAATTTTTAAGCAGTAAGCAGTTAATGTCAATGCTACTGAAATTGTTTCAAGTCATGAAAAAAACAATGTTTCAAAGGATGGAACAATAATTGTGTACAGTGTTTACAAAGTATGGAAAAACTAAAACCTAAATAAAATATTAATTCAAAGAATTTTAGCATATTAAGAAATACTCATGACCAAGTTATTGCAAGGATATAAGCATAGCCTAGTATTAGGAAATCAATATAATTCACATATTCTTAAATCTTACCACCTCATTAATGCTGAAAAGGCATTCAATAAAATCTAATACATAGTCATAATTTAAAGACTGAAAAAGACAACAGCTAATGAAAGATAAATCAATGAATATTTCCTTAATATGTTAAAGTATATGTATCTCATTCTAAAAGTCAGCATCTTTTTAAAATTAGGAAACATTTTTCGCCTAGAGTCAAGAAAAATGAAAGTATACATAATGTCTCTTATATGATTTTATTGGAGATACCATAGGTATTAGTAAATGCAACCAAGGAAAAGAAGTTATGAGACATGAACACTGGAAAAGGAGGTTTCCCTGGGTTGGTGTAGAACATATTAGTGCACCTGATGAAAAATCAAGAGAAACAATGGCAAAAAGAATTCACTGGGAGTAACAGGATGCAAATCAAATTAATATATTAAAGCTAATACCCTTCAGATAGAAGATGAAGAAGTGAAATTTCTTAGGCTCCAAAATTGCTGAAACCATATAATTAAAAAAATGCTTTCTCCTTGGAAGGAAAGCTATGACAGATCTAGATAGCAGACTGAAAAGCAGAGACATTACTTTGCTGACAAAGGTCCATCCAGTCAAAGCCATGGTTTTTCTAGTAGTCATGTATGGATGTGAGAATTGGACCATAAAAAAGGCTGAATGTTGAAGATTTGATGCTTTTGAACTGTGGTGTTGGAGAATACTCTTGAGAGTCCCTTGAACTGCAAGGAGATCCACTCAGTTCATCCTAAAGGAAATCAGTTGGGAGAACTGATGCTGAAGCTAGAGCTCCAATATTTTGGCCCCCTAATGCAAAGAGACCATACATTGGAAAAGACCCTGATGCTGAGAATGATTGAGGACAGAAGGAGAAGGGGGCAACTGAGGATGAGATTTTTGGATAGCATCACTGATTCAATGGACATGAGTTTGAGCAAACTCCAGGAGATAGTGAAGGACAGAGAATCCTGGCGTGCTGCAATCCATAGGGTTGCAAAGAGTCAGACACAAGTTAGTCACTGAAAATCAACAAAGCATACTGTAACTCACTAGAAAACCCAATGAAAGATTTCAAAAGGAGTGCAATATACTTTACCTAGGAACGTAAATAGGGAAACCACAAAATATGGAAATTCCAAGTATACCTGAACATCACAATAGTCAACCGTAATAAACAGACATAAGTGTTCTAAAGATTATTCTACATCTTGAGAGTTTAGGTCTAAAATTAGCATATAAATCAAATGCAAACTCAATAAAAAATTCTATAGAAATATATTCAAGACCACATAGGAAAACTCTGAAAGTAGGAAAAAAGGTAAAGGATAACTCTGCCAGATATTACAACATAATATGTAAAATTGCTATTAAATCAGTGTTAAAGCTGTGCATTTTGGCACATGATTAGATAAACCAATGAAGTAGAATGGAAATCTAGATATAGATCCTAAAATAGAAAATGAAATATGGTATATGTGGCTTCTAAAATAAGTGTGCACATGGTGGGGAAATACAGACTTAAAAATCTGAGGTGTCTGGCTAGCCATTTAGTAAAATATAAATGGGTCAGAAACCTATATTTAAAAACTATGGATTTACTAATGTAAAATGAGGATGAATTGCTTTATAATCTGGGAACATGAAAAACCTTTCTAATATGATTCCAGATTCAGAATCAGTAACAGAACTAATTACTAAATTCAAATATATTTTTAAAGTCTGTGTGTATGGGGAAGAGAAGTTCCATAAAGCAAATTTAAAGTGACTAACTAGAGTAAAATATTACCAGCTTTTTTCTTAAAGGGATAATCTGCAAATAAATATCTTTCAAAAAGTGAAAAGACCCAAATTAATTGATTAAATGGAAATAAATATGAGGATTAATTCAAAGGAAAGGCAAATTACCCATAACTGTATGAATATATGTATAACATCAGTTGCATGAAGTAAAATTTAAATCAAGATTACACTGAAATACTGCTTCTTACTAGCAGAGTGGAAAACGTTTGCTAGTTTGACCATATACTCAGTTGGCAAAGCTTTGGAGCACAATCATTGTCATGTACTATTGATGAGCATGAAAAATCATACAAATCCATAAGAGGATTATTTGGCAGGATCAGAAAAAAAAATAACAATTTTCTCTTTGACCCAGAAAATCCACTGATTGAAGTTCACCCTAAAGGTACATCTTCACAAATATGAAGCGACATACATACAGGGTTTGTCATGTAGGTTTTTTATAACAGCAGAAGAGTGGACATGAAATTTCCATCAAAATGGGGCTGTGGTATACCTTCAGTGAGCCTGTTTGATGAGCTTATTTGTATAAATTCAGTTTATTTGGGATCAAGAAATAAATCTGCCTGTCTCACTGTGCATTGTGATGCTTCTGCTCCTTCCTCTGGAAAACTAATAATCTTCTTAGATATGATTTTGTGCCTTCTTTTACGTGTTATCTTAGTTTTTAATCTCTCTCTCTGCATTCTGGAGAAGTGTCTCAGATTTATCCTCCATACCACTGACTTGATTTTCTGTAATCAAATCCAATTGGGACTACCTCCAATGTGGATTTTTATTATGCCACTCTTTTATGCTGCCAGCACCCTTTCCATCTTAACTCAGTTTTATCCTTAAGGCTTCTTGGTTCTGCTTCCTATAATTCATTTCCTCTTGCATTATTTTGAGGACAACAAGCTGCTGCTTGATTTTTTTTTTAAGTATATATTTTTCCTGTGAAGGTTATCATCAAAGTTATTTTTTCCCTTGACTATTAAGTGTAATTTCCTTTTTCTTCACACTGAGGTTGTTATTCATAGATGTATTTTTATTTGTCTTGAGTGGGCAGAGTGTTTACCCTGAGGGTATGATCCCATGTCTCACAGCTCCCGTCACTATTTACTTGATGGTAGGTGGTGTATCCTCTTATATCTCAGCCTGAAGCATCACCCTAAGCTTGATTTGCAATTCGTAACGTAGTCCTGTAAACTAAGTTTCCATCATCTGCTGCTTCAGCGCTAAACTTCTCCTGTTCCAATATTCATTTACTGTTGGAAGTCTTCTTTGAACATAATAATGCTAAATCCTTACTTCTTCCCCAGTACTGCTCCTTGCTTTTTTTTAAGTCCTATACTTCTGAACATAACGTGTGGATCAACATAATTCTACTTAGGTATAAGAGGGAAAGAAGCCAATACTTGTTGGAGGTAGCGCTGTTCACAGTATTTTGAATTTTTGTGCATATCCTGTCTTATAGTGGGGAGTTATTTTGGTCCAGAGTGTGAGTTGCTTTATATATAGTACAGGAATGTATCATGAGCTAATAAGTAGAAATCTTACCCAGAGTTAAGCCCATAACCTTTTCTTTGGTTCCCTTTGAATCGTGAGTATTTTAATTGGTGATCAGTAGGAACAATATTATGCCTATCTTATGTGCCACCATTTTATCCCTGAAGCATTTTCTAAAGTTTTCTTCTTTTTTCAGTGAAAGTTACTGTCCAGAGAGAGATTCCTTGATCAGAGGGAATAACTATTTTTTTATTAGCTCTTCTATAATAATTTTGTATATAATAATCTTTGCATCCCTTTCTTCACTCCTTCCATTTATCCTTCCTTATTTTAAATAAATAGAGATCAATCCAAACATTGTGTTTAAAAACTTTTCTTTGATTTCCAAAGTTGTTAATCTGGGTAGATCTTCACTTGGATATTGTCTTATATAGCTCCCTGTCTGGCTGTCAGAAGATAGCAGTTACTTCTTTATTCTGATTTTGCCATACTTAAAATGGCCTACTTTGAGTACCTGTTTCAGGGACTTGCATATGCAGAAAAAGAAAAAAAATTCCATTTCTAGCTTATACTTACAAGTGTTCAAGTATTGTGTAAAGAGGGCAGTCTCTTCTCAGTTCCAGCCTAAATTCTAAATGATAATCTTCCCTGATTTACTTATATGTGTGTATGATGTACGTGTGCATGTACGGATACACATGTGTATATACACAGGCTTCCTTGGTGGTTCAGATGGTAAAGAACCTGCTTGCAATACAGTAGATGCCAGTTTGATCCCTGATTGGGTAAGATCCCCAGGGAAGGGACTGGCTAGTCTCTCCAGTACTCTTGCCTGGAGAATTCCATGGACAGAGGAGCCTGGTGGGCTAGAGTCCATGGAGTCGCACATGACTGAGCTACTAACACAACAGCAACATGCATATACACCTATGCACACACCCATTTCAAAAGATACTAATAAAAATCAATTAAAAAATGATAGCCATTTCCAAAAATAAGATTTCCTGTGAATCAAAAGAGGGTGTCCACCGTGATTATTGGGGCCGAAGCTGCAAATCTGCTGAGCCTAGGACAGCTGCCAAAGGCACTGAGGTATTTTATTGCTCTGTGGGAAGTAGAGATCGGGTATACGATATTCCAGATAGCCCCTCAGGGCAGGAGCCACCAAGAACCATCACTGGACCTACTTTGGGATGAGGATGCCAAAAGCACCTTTGGAAGAAAATGAAAAGTCTTTACACAGAGATAGTTGAGCACAGAAGCAGCTGAGAGAAGGAGCAGCCAAACTTAAGCTAGGTGGGGTTTCTTTTTTTTTTTCTTAAGTCTCTAAATCACAATTTGAAAACATGTTGGTAAATTAATAATAAAGTTACTTTTAAAAAATCAAAACTTCAGTTACCTATTCCAGGAAAAATAAAAGTAGAACAACCTAAAAATTGCAAGTGTGTCTAGGAATCTTTAAGAATTAATGAAAGATTTTCTATATATACACATGTATATGCATATATATTTGTATTATGTATCTATATATACATATCAGCTTTCAAGGAATTATAAAACAACACAAGTAGGAATAAAACCAGAATTTGGGGGGAATATGAACTTTCTCTGCTTCAGTTTTCTAGCATTCATTCTTCAGCTCTTAAGATGTTCAGACACTGTTTAAAGGCATCAAGAGCAGAGGAGTCTTTGTGACTTGGCTGATTCCTGGATGGGCAGTTGGTTCTTTCTCCAACTTCCTGTATGTCCAAAGGCAGTTATTGTGGTAGCAATTGTGGTGGTTTCTTGATTGCAACATATGTCAAGGGGAAATTATACTTAGGGGGCCAGCTGAGCATTTTGGAAGTCACTCCAGACCTAGAATATATGTCTACAATTCTTCCAACAATTTTGATAAGCCCTTAATTTCCTGAGTTAAATTACTTTCTATTTACAGTACCTAAGAGATCCTGAAGGATGGGAATAAGGTTTCGAGATTTGACATGATTTGACTTGAATCTGGTTTCCCATAACCATTAGAAATAGGGAGGTCTGTAGTACGTGGGGGTAAAAAATGACTACAGTGTGATCTGGAATAGTATGGGAAGGGGTATCAAGGCTAGCCTTTGGCAGAATAAGCATTTGCTCTTATAGACCATTGAAGGGAGAACTAGTATGTAGGCTGGCTCTCTGAATACAATAAAGAGAATAAAGAAAGAGTAACAATTTCATGTCCTGGCAAGGTCAGAGACCAAGGGGTTTCTATGAGGCCCTAAAAGTATCTCTGATTCCTTCTATTTGAAAGCCTGCTCAGCTGGAAATTAGATGCATAGCTAGTTGTTGTTGTTGGGTTGCTCAGTTGGATCTGACTCTTTGCCATCTCATGGACTGCAGAATAGCTGGAGTCCACTGTTGGTTAAATTTCAATGCAAGTTGAATTCACAGCTTTGTCAGATCCCTTACATGATTGCCAGTACATTTATTGGGACAGCATGGACCTCCAAGAATTAGAATAGGGACTTTTAAACAAGTTTAAAAATGTCTAAACCCAAACACCAAAACTCTAATGAATCTCCTTGAATAGCAGAAGCAATCTCTTCAGTGACTGAGAGGCTTACCTTGCCTCATAACCTTACCCGAGAAAATAACCTTTTAAAGGAAGCCTGATTTTTTTTCATACCCTTAAACTTAATTCTTTCAAGATACATAACTCAAATCATATTAGTCACACATAGGTATATTTTATTAATTTTATATGTATGTATAGTTTTATATACATATACAATTAATAGATATATATATATATAGTTTGTACATGCCTAACCAGCTTACTTACAGTGATTGTGATCAGAAATGTACTGGAGTGGGTAGCCTTTCCCTTCTCCAGGGGATCTTCCCAACCCAGGAATTGAACCCAGGTCTCCGACACTGATGGCAGATTCTTTACCAGCTGAACTACAAGGCAAGCCCAAGAATACTGGAGTGGGTAGCCTATCCCTTCTCCAGGGGATCTTCCTGACCCGGGAATTGAACCAGAGTCTGCTTCATTGCACATGGATTTTTTACCAACTGAGCTATGAGGGAAGCCCATTAATTATACATATATGTAGTATGTACATGCTTATCCAATTTACTTATAGTGATTTTGATCAGAAATGTTTGGCGATTATTGTACTAGTTAACAATTTTCAAAGAAGCCCATTAAAGACTATCTTCTTTAGGAAGGCCAGAAATACAGAAAAATGTTAGCATTAGCTACAAAAATCAGAGTGGATGGACAATATGATACATGGATTCTAAACCTCTCATTTTGTTCACAGATGGTTCTCTTGATTTCATTTAGTCCTCTGTATTCTCTTATATCTCACTGAGCTTCCTTAAAAGCTGATTATTCTGATTTCTTAGTTAGCCCCTTTCAGATCTCCATTTCTTTGGAGTTGAGTTTTTGAAGCTTTCTTAGTCTCTCTTGGCAGTGTCACATTTCCCTGATTCTTCATGATTATTACAGCCCTGCATTGGTGAGTGTGCGTTTGAAGGGGAAAATACCTCTTGTGGTCTTTATAGGCTGGTTTTGGCTGGGAAAGACATTGTTCTGTCAGGTCCCTTGGTTGATGGGATTATCCCTGGGATCCCACTCAAGTAGGGTTGGAATCTGGTTACATGGTTGCTGCTAAGCCCGAGTGGATTGGCTGTTGTTGGGTCTGTTACCAGAGGTCTGGGTGGGCATAAACCCTGTCTAGTCTCTGGACAGGCAGAACTGCCTCCGATATCTTGGTCAGTAGGGCTGATACTAGGACAAAGGTCCCAGTTGGATCCCCAGATAGCCAGCCTTTTACCAGGTGCATGGATGGATGTGGCTCCTGCCAGTTCTCGGAGAGGATCCCACCAGGTCCCTGGACAAGTTGCTGGGAAGTCAAGGCTGGCTTGGGAATGTGTCTGAGTGGGGCTGGATTGAAGACTTAGGGCCTCTTCAGCGCCACCAGCTGTGACTGAGGTCTGCAGGGCTGCCTTTGGGGTAATAGACTGTCTTGGTTCTCTGGATAGACAAGTCTGCTCTTGATCTGTAGGTGAGAGAGGGAAATGGTTCGCAGGCTCCTGGAAGGGCCTCACTCAGAATTGAGGTTGGTGAACCTGTTACCCAAAGCATGGATGGGTGGATCTCCTCCCAGATCTCTTGGTGGATAGTACTACTGCAAGGACCAAGATGAGATGGAGCTGTAGCTGAATCCTTTAGGTTCTGGGGCTTGTAGCCATGACCCATACTTGGTGCCATACAATCCTGCCACCTGGGCACAGACCTACCTTCTCAAAATGATTTTACATTTTGGGCTCCACCAAGGTTTCACAAGCTCCTATTTAGAGCTCAAACCTCCTACAAAGTTATTGTTTTAATTCATGCATGGCTGATAAATAATTGTTGCTGTTGGAGAGTGGGGAAACTCCTATTTAGCTATTATGCTTATGTTGTCATTTCACACATTTTGATAAGTTGTGTTTTTATTTTTGTTCAAAATATCTTTAAATTTTTTAAGATTTTTTTTTTTTTTTACCTACATGTGTTTAATCTTCCATTGCTTGGGTATTTTTTTCAGCTATAGTTCTGTTACTGATTTCTAGTTTACTTCTGTTGTGGTTAGAAAGCAGACATGATAGGATTTCTATTCTTTTAAATTTGTGAGGATGTGTTTTGTAGCAGAGAATGTGGTCTTCCTTGGTGAATGTTTCATGTAAGCTTGAGAACGGTGTATATTCTGCTGTCATTGGATGAATAGTCTATAGATGTCAGTGATACCTAGTTGATTGATGATGCTATTCAGTTCAACTATATACTTACTGATTTTTATTGCCTGTTGGATCTGTGCATTCCTCATCGAGGGCTATTCAGGTTTCCAGCTATAATAGTGTGGATTCGTCTCTTTCTCTCTGCAGTTCTGTCAAGTCTTGTCTCATGTAGCTTGATGCTCTGTTGTTAGGTGTATACAAATAATGGTTGTCATGTCTTCTGGAAGCACTGACCTCCTTATCCTTATGTAGTGGCTACTTTTATCTCTGATAACTTATTTTGCTCTGTAGTCTGCTCTGTCTTTAATATGGATGCCCCATCCTTGTTTTTTTTTGACTAGTGTTAGCATGGTGTATTTTCTCTATTCCTTTAATTTTAATCTATATGGGCATTTATATGTATGTGTTATAAAATAGATTTCTTATAGATTACATACATTTGATTTATGTATTTTGATCAACTATCAGAATCTCTATTTTGTACCTGGTGTATCAATGGTCACTGATATTCAAAGTAATTTTTTTGTATAATTGAAAATATATACCATATGGTTTATTGTTTCTACTTGTGGTCCCTGTTGCTTGTTTCTATTTTTCTCTTAATACTTTAAATATTTAATTTTATTATCTTCTTGCCTGCATGGTTTCTGAGAAAAAGTGGAATGCAGACTTTTCTTTGCTTCTCAATAGATAAGGTGCCAGTATCTCCGCCCCACCCTTCAACTGAATTCTTTAGGATTTTTTTCTTTATCTTTGCTTTTTCTTAAGTTTGAAAATAATATGACTACATACAATGTTTTTGCATTTGTTCTGCTTGCTTTTATTTGAGATTCCTGTGTCTAAGGTTTAGTGTTTTATTTTTTTTTTATTTTTTTTTTTTGTATTTTTTTTTTTTTTTTTTTTTTTTTTTTTTAATTATTGTTTTAGCCATACATTGTTATGATATCACCAT
>ML660765.1:17379379-17449651 GCA_007570785.1 Antilocapra americana | reverse complement strand
AACATCACTCATTATCAGAGAAATGCAAATCAAAACCACAATGAGGTTTAGTGTTTTAAAGTAATTTTAGAGAATTCTCTTTGTTTTAAATATGTCTTCTGTTGCTTTCTTCCTTCATTCTCTACCTGAGCAAAATTCCTAAATCCTTTTGGGTTAGTCATTCCAACTGGAATCCTAAGGATTTTCAACCAAATTCAGTAGAGTATCTTCTGCTACCTGGTTAGACACAATGCCCAGCTTCCAGTTTTAGTCCTCATCAATTTGTCTGAATAAATCTGAAATTTATAAGATCATATGACAGATTTCCAGATGCCTGTATTCCATGTATATTTACATTGATCAACCCATATCAAGCCAAATAATCAAGAAGAGAATGTTAAAGTAATAAGAATTAAATGTAGTTGGAAACAACTGAAATTTAACTCATTGGTTTTCCCTGAAGGCAAATCATATTGCCTCATTATTTTATGTACAAAAAAAAAATTGAAAGTGAAGTTGCTCAGCTGCATCTAACTCTGCAACATGGACTGCCAGGCTCCTCTGTCCATGGAATTCTTTTGGCAAGAATGCTGAAGTAGGTATCTCTTCCCTTCTCCAGAGACTCTTCCCAACCCAGGAATTAAATGTAGGTCTCCCACATTGCAGGCAGATTCTTTTCACCATTTAAGCCACCATAGTGGCTCATTTGTAAAAATCACCTCAATGAATAAAAGCAACTTTTACTTCTCTTCAATAAGTTGTCAGTAGTAATCTTGCCATTCAGCTATCCTGAATCCTGACTGTTGAAGGTTTTGGGCTTTATATCTGTGTATGTTTTCAAAGATATTTACTTAGAGGGATATTTACTATTTGGGGATATAGAAAGTAATATTAACATTTAACTTTCTGTGATATTTTCCTCTGAAAAAGGAAACTTTGTTCCACTATCATCAATATTTTGTGCATTGATTACCATTTCAACAAAAATTTCTCCTACACAGTGATAAATTGTCAAGATTTTCTCAGCATTTCTGACTTATATCTGAATCAATCAAATTAATGAAATTGAATACTACAAAAGGTGAAGTTACTGAATTCTTCTCTCCTTTTTTCATCTGCAGCTGAAAGTTATGGCAAAATATTAATAAAAAGTTACGGCAAAATAGCTGTCTGTATTTCCAAATCTCATGAAATTTTAACTTGTTTGAAGGTTAGAGGTACAGTGCTGCTTCACCAAATACAGGCTACTTGTCTTTGTTGTTCAGTGTCTTACACTTAAATATGACTCTTGGCATCAGTAATAAGATTTTTGAGACACCCTGTTAATGATCCTGTGGAAGAAACATAGAACACAGGGGCTTACCTATCATAAGGATAGACTATTTTTGCCTTTTCTCTCAAATTTCAACTTTATTAGGCACAATAGAGGACAAACTCTTTAGTCTTAAACTTGTAAACTTTATTATACTTATTTTTCATGAAATGAAAGTACAGTTGAGTACAGAGCTTTCCTTTAAGTTAAAATATTCTAAAATTTATGTAATGTTAGTTTTCACATATGTATAAAACTATCTTTTTTATTTTTATTTTTTGCTTTTATTGTCACTATATGAAATAGTCTCTGTTGATAAATAGTCCCAAATTGAAACTATTTGGGTCATGAAATTAGACATTACAATCTTGAACATTTCTTCCTTCTTTAGTTGTATATCCATATCATTCAAAATTTTGTTTAAAAGTAGCGTGACTTTATTACACTTCATCATTTTCCAAAGTGTGCTTTTATGTTTAGATTTCTGTAACTAATGAAAAAGTAAATCAGATAATCTACTGATTAATAAGTGAGCATTTGCAAAGATCATGCCAAGTTTTCACATTTCACCTAATTTTGAACATGTGTTTGCCCCTTTCTGTGGGGAAAAAAAATCTTCAGGCTTAATTTGTCTGAACTTTTGAGTTATTATAATAAAAGTGGTACAAAAGTATCTTCTGTAGAGGAATCTGGCTGCTACCTAGAAGGAAAAAGTTCTCATAGGGTAAAATCAGTTAAAAGGATAGAAAATTATCTCCGCAGAGAAAGGAACATATACAGTAACCTTTTTCATCTCAGTCTTCCTTTCTGTATTATTCTTAATTTGTGGTGCCACTCAGTGTAGAAACAGTATATTCTACAAAGCTTGTGGAAATGCTACTTCTTGATCCATCTTTCTTTACAACTAAAATTGAAGAGATCTCATGTAAGATTTATTCCAAAATTCACTGTGTAACATAATTTTTCCCCAAAACATTGAGGAAATACTTTATGAATTTAATTTTTCTATACAGTCTTTCATATTTTATTTTTGTTACTAAAAACAGTGTGTTCAAATGAGAGATCACTAACTGGAAACACTTTTTAATTTAATGAGCATGGCTTCTTCTTTGAAACTGTAGTTTTTAAATCCAGATAATACTATGTAGCTTTAAGAAAATTTAAGTATACTCAGTATTTTGTAATAACCTATAAGGGAAGACAATTTATAAAAATATGGACACATATGTATGTATAATAAACCACTTTGTACACCTGAAACAACATTGTAAACCAACTATACTTTAATAAAAAAGAAACTTTAGTACACCTATAGCAATGTTTATAATACATCACAACAAAGCTTTCCAATGTTGTTTGACATGGATAAGACTTAGAGTCTTCTAAAACAGATTAAATATTTGTTAGTTGGTTTCTTTGGAACCTTTTATAACTTCTATTTACCTAATTTGTATATTGAACAATAATTTGCATATTCAACAACTTGTTCCAGGTACTGTGGCTATGTAAGAAATTGAGGGTAAAATGTCTGCCTGCAATGCAGGAGACTCCGGTTCGATCCCTGGGTTGGGAAGATCCCCTGGAGAAGGAAATGGCAACCCACGCTAGTACTCTTGCCTGGAGAATCCCATTACACAGAAGCCTGGTAGGCTGCAGTCTATGGGATCGCAAAGAGTCGGAGATGACTGAGCGACTTCACTTTCTTCTTTCACTTTCAATAATGCATTATGATCATGATGTGTATAAGTTAGGAAATTAGATGGGGCATAAAGAGTATAAAGCCTGTTTTTGCTTTAAAATGTCTAGGATCTCAGCTGGAGGACTCCTAGACTGGGTGATAAATTCATTTGAAGGTCTATTTATTTGCACATCTGGTGGCTTACATTGTGTGTCAGCTGAGGCCTGTGTTAGGATAGGAACAAGATGACGGTTTCATATTCAGGCATTCTATCCATTATTCTTATCCATAAGCCAAGTACAAATCAAATGAAACTGGTATATCAGAAGGGGAAATTCTTGTTAGGAAATACAGCAATGTATCACACGGCAGCTCTAGATCAAATCTGGAGAAGCAAGCATTATTTAACTGGGAACAGAGCTGTTACAAGTAAAATTGTGGTTTCATTATTAAAGCATATTAGAATGTGTATTATATGGGCAACTATCCATATCTGTCACTCTTGGTATTCTCTAAGCCTGTGTTAAAATTCTCTTAAGCTTTGAGCTTGGCTTTGCTATACAATTTTATCTGCTACAAAGCTTCTAATTCAATTCCTGCTTTCTAGGGCTAGAGATAATTATATTCTAGTCTGAACCATATTTGAAATGAGTTGTTTATCATTCTGTCTGCATTCATCCCATTTTTGTGATAAATTTAAAATCAGAGTTACAGTTATGGCTTCCCAATCACCAAGCTGGAGATAAAAATAGGGAAAATTTTATCTCCATGTTTCCTTAATTGCTTCTTGTAATCCAGTTAAGCTTTATTAATTGATTAGTTATATGTTACCTGTAGAACTAGTCACATTTTGAAAGTGGAAAGTTTTCATATGTATCCGGTGTATTTCATTTCTTAAACTTATATTAAAAGAAATATAACTTTCTCTTTCAAATATATATTAAATAAGCAGTTAACACTAACTCAAAACACTAGGAATCAGTAACCGAATGGGAAGGTGATCTGATGGGCAACTAGTTCTCTTTTACCAATTCATTCACTGTAAAACCTTCATTTAGTGTTTTGGTTTTAAATCTCATTGAGTTTTGCTCAATTCCCTGTTAAAATTCCCTATTTCTAGTGGTTTTAAAACTCTTTGAGTTTTGCTCTTGAGTTCCTTAGAAGAACATATCCAGAGACACAGAGGTGGTGCTTTAGTTTTAAAATTCCCTATTTCTAGTGCTGAATGCAGAAAGTATTACAATGACTAGACTAAAACCCAGCTTATTTAGTCACTCTTAACCTTACTGGGATTTTAATACTAACGCAATCTGTTCCCAGCAAACTATACAGTGCCATTTGTCTTCTAAATGTTTTAAATTCATTTCTTTTTCTTGTGTTAATGGTAAACTGGATAGCTGAGCAAAGGTGTGGTCTGCAGCCAAACCTAAGTTACTTGGCAGAGATCATATCTGTGAAGTCAGAGTTCTATTACTTACAACATATCCAGAGCTTATGAAGTGACCATAATTTTCCAGATGCTGAGTTAGACCTTTCAGAGAGAGACAAATTAGTTCTTGTTTCAAACTTAATGGAAAGCATAGAGAGCATAGATAATTATGGTGCCCATAATAAGTACTACTTGGATAAGCACAGTTTGTTATGGAAACCCTGTGACTTCTGCCATTTGAAAACCCTGTAAGAAATTGAAATTTGAATATTACAAGATAAACAGCAAGAGCCAAATCTTTGTTTGTAAAGTAAATTATGTTATATTAAATATATTTTATTCTTCTGTGAAAATATTTTTGCCTATGAAAGCTAGTAAAGGTGAATCTTGGTAGAACTGGGTGCAGAAAATAAAATCACTGTAAGAGTTTAATCCAAGTAGATGGTTAGATAGAACAGAGTGTAAGATAGATTAGCAGATGGGGAAATGTACAGTTTATGTGAGTTGGGAATAAAGATGAACCTTCTGTATTTGACCAAAGAGCATGAGAAAACAAGTCAAAAAGCCTTTCACCCTATGATTCCATAACCTTTATAACGTTAATGCTGAAACTACTCTTAATACCGGGATTCATGTCTTCAAAGCAGAAAATTCAGTTTTCATATAATCTCTCTCCTTAAATTTCCAAATCATATCACAAAATGCCTTCCTTCCCCACTCTTTTTAAATTTGAAACTCAAGTATTTTGCTTTAAATTGGAAATGAATTGTGCAATTTACTGTTTAATATTAAAAATCCTTGTCACATCCGATTGAGGACCCAAAAGAAATCTAGAAGAATGTTGCTGTTCAGTCATTGTCCTGTCCAGATCTTTGCCACCCCATGAACTGCAGCATGCCAGGCTTCCCTGTCCTTCTCTGTCTTCTGGAGTGTGCTCAATATCATGCCCACTGAGTCAGCGGTGCCATCCAATCATCTCATCCTCTGTCAGCCTTGTCTCCTCCTACCCTCAATCCTCCCAGCATAAGGATCTTTTCCAAGTCTCAGCACTTTGTATCAAGTAAAAGAAATGTTGAAGTGTCAGCATCAGTACTACCAAAAATGAATATTAAGCATTGATTTCCTTTAAGATTGACTGGTTTGAGCTCCTTGCAGTTCAAGGGGCTCTCAAGAGTCTTCTCTAACACCACAGTTCAAAAGCATCAATTCTTTGGTGCTTGGACTTCTTTATAGTCCAACTCTCCCATCTATACATGATTACTGGGAAAACCATAGCTTTGAATATATGGACCTTTGTTGGCAAAATGATGGCTCTGCTTTTTAATTTGGTGTCTGGGTTTGTCATAGCTTTTATTCCAAAGAGCAAGTGTCTTAATTTCATGGTTGCAGTCACCATACGCAGTGATTTTGGAGCCCAAGAAGATAAAATCTGTCTCTCTTTCCACTTTCCCCCCTTCTATTTGCCATAAAATGATGGGACTTGATGCCATGATCTTCCTTATTTGAATGTTGAGATTTAAGTCAGTTTTTTCACTCTCCTCTTTCACCTTCATCAAAAGGCTCTTTAGTTCCTCTTCACTTTTTGCTGTTAGGTATCATCTGCATTTCTGAGATTGTTGCTTTTTCACCCAGAAACCTTGATTTCTGCTGTGAGTCATCCCACCTGGCATTTTGCATGATTATACTCCGCATATAAGTTAAATAAACAGGGTGACGAAATACAGCCTTGACATACTCCTTTCCTAATTTTGAACCTGTTAGTTGTTCCATAAGTTAGTTGCTCAGTTGTGTATAACTCTTTGCAATCCCATGGACTATAGCCCACCAGGCTGCTCCTCTGTTCATGGAATTCTCTAGGCAGGAGTACTGTAGTGGGTTGCCATTTCCTTCTCCAGGGGATCTTCCAGACCCAGGGATCAAACCAATGTCACCTACATCACAGGTAGACTCTTAACTGTTTGAACCACCAAGGAAGCCTGGTTTTCCATATAAGGGTCTAACCGTTACAAGCTCGTTGAATTAGGGTCCAGAGTATTTTCCTCACTTTCATTCAACTCAACCAAATTTCTTCACTGGTTAGACCTATTTTCCTTTTTTAATCTAAAGTCTCTTAGACTTGTCACTACTTTACTCCTTTTAGTCCCAGTTCCTATATCCCTTCAGTTTCTATAGCTTCTTTGGTTCCTCTACCAAAGTGCTCAGTTTTTCTCTGAACCTCTAAGATATATTATCTGAAGCAAGATAACTCTAGATAGTTACTTAACTAATTACCTCCCCTCTGCAGAGATTCAGGTTTTGGGGTGGTAAGTAGAGTTTAGAAAATGCCAGATCTCACAGGTAGAGCATATTCTGGACGGTCAAGCACTTCATACAACCAAGACGGAGTAATGGGGTTTCCTGCTCTGTTCTCGCTTGATCTTCTTTTCTATAGCCAAATGACCCCTCTATCTGATCATTCAAGTGTGGTTGGGATTTTTCTTAGCTAAATAGGTATCAGGAGGAATACTCCTCAGGCCACAAAACTCGTAACTTTATTTACCTGTTTTTTCCTCTAATCTTGACTTGGACTTTGAAAACTTTTCAAGAAATTTGTTGTTAGTATAATTTTCTTAAAATAGACTGTTTGCCTTAGGTAAAACTTGCCCACACAAATATTTAGCCATATTTCTAACTCTGTCGTCCATACTATGAAAATTTTATACACTTAACAAGCAGAAATTTGAGTCATATTCAGAGAGCTCACATAGATGCTTTTCGGACACTGTCTTGCTCAATTCATCTGAAGACGGTGCTACTTCTTGGTTGATTTGAAGGCTTTTACACATTTATTCCCCCCCTCCGTGGGGAACTCTCTTGTTTATTTTTCTCTATGGCAGTTAGCTCTTCCTTCTCAGATGTTTTCCCCCTCATTTTCCTTCTTAGAAACATCCTCAGATGGAAAAACAAGTCCATGTACTTTTGGGGGATAGGTAGATTTCTCAGACTGTTTCTGCCCTTAGAAGTTTGGGAAACCAATCTTTTAGAGAAGTTTAGATCAATCTGTGGTTTATTTTGCAATCTATCTCCCTTAACAACTTATTAAGCTTCTTGTTTAATAAATATTAGCCCTTAAAAGAAAATTTCCTCATTTATTTTATCATTTAAAAAGAATTACTATTTACTACATTCTTAATAGAATCTTTACACTGAGTCTCCTTAATTTTTGAAAAATCTCAACAGAAGGTATGGAAGCAACACTCTTAGTTCCATTTTTATTGCAAAGCTGAGTTTAAATTATCTTTGCCACTTAAAATACTTCATTTTACTTCTTGGTGTTTGTTATCTCTGGACACTTGGTTTTGTCACATATTACAAATTTCAAAATTCCCTGAATGTCTCCATTTTCTTTCATTTTAACCTGCAAATTAGCCAATTCTTGTCTGAGCTTACTAATTTTAAATAATACCCTGTCAAAAGTAGATAACAGCAGTTAACTCAGATGAGTAACATTCAGTTTTCTAAAATCATTTCCTAGGATTTCAAATTCATTAGGTTTATGATCTAGCTTCCCAATCATACTTTGTCACTGGGAGCAGTGGGAAGATCACCATCTTTCCTGATGACAGTAATCAATGTCTTCCTCAACCTATCAGTGAAACAAGGCCACACATTTTAGTTATTTGTTTCTGAAGCTTCCAACTTACAGAATTAATATCTGTATTAGGATAAGCTGAATGTGTTACAATGAGAACTACCTTAAAATCTTATTAAGAAAACAACCATTTATTTCTTATTTCTGCAGACTCCACTGCAGACCTGGATGTGTTTCCAATGCAACAACAAAGTAATCTAGGATGACCAGAGTCCCTTCCATTTTATAGTTCTCCCATCTGAACTGCATAGCAGTCATTGTTGTCATGACAAGGAAAGAGATCACTAACTGGATTCACACACTGACAGAAAGCTTCTCTCTGGAGATGATGTGCACAACTCTCTCTCACAGCCCCTCAGTCTGAGCTGATCATTTGTCACATGACTCTCGGTGTTTGTGAAGAAAGGGGCAAGAGAAATCCTCTTCTATACCCAAGAAAGAAGACTTAGATGGGAATGGGTTATATCACACTTCCCCATATCTTACTTTTGCAGATTTCTGCCTCTTAACCTAAGAAAGGGAAATCAATATCCTTCTTAGAAAGTAGGGATAGAGGTATTAGATGAGTTTGATCTCTTCCCATGAGTAAAACTAAGATCTAATACCATCAACTGTTGACTGTAAATATAGAATATTTCTTCATTTCAGATGTTAGTTGCTGTCAATCAGCTATTAAGGTCGACATTAAAATCAACTGCAAACCTTGCACCTAGAGGCTTCAAACATGGTGCAGTAGAATTTCTTTGACTTTTTAAAATTTCATTTTGCTGACCTTCCTTTGTGCATTATTGAACATAATGTGAAATATCTCCTCTTCCCATAGCTTATATATAACAGTGTATCTCCCTCCTTCCTGCTCCCTCAGTCTCTTTTCCTCTCTCCCTCTGTCTCTCCTTCCTTCCCTCTTCATCCCTCCCTCTTCTTCTCTTACAGTAGCTATATAAATGGAAGAACTTATTGAGAATTTGGGAAAAATAGGTTTTATATTTCAGCAATACAAACCTCAAGTTAATATTAGTCACCTCTATTTTATAAAAGTTCTCCTTTAACAGTTCTTGGATCAGCCCTTTTTCTGCTCTTTATCCTTTTACTATTGTTCTATCACCTCCATTCTCATTGTGGCCCTTCTCTATTGGGTGCAAGAATATTCTTATTTTCTACCCCATGGTTTGAAGCATCTCACTCCAGATTTAGGGCCATGTTACTCCCCATTCTCTGAGAGTGAGGATAGTGTTCCATAGCTTCATTTAGACCAGGATAAAGATAGATTTCTTCTAGGGTTGAAATTCAAGACTCAGCAGCTTGATATCTGCCTTCCAAGTAGGACTAAGGAAGGTATCATATAGGCCATACTGTTCTTTCAATTAAAGCATCAGATAAAACCCTTATAGGAGGACAGATTGGATTTCATTATCTTACTTAAAATTTCAGTTATAAAAAATTTAGATGTATTTATTAATATCTAGGACCTTATAACCCCCCAAGAATTATAAAAAATTTCTAATAAATTCATTTAATGGAATTTCAGAGCTTGTAAATGTTCGATTCATTCTTACAGACATATCCAAATTAATACTTCAATCTCAAAGGCAAAACATAGTTACTAATTTCAAAGTAAGAAATATTTAGCAGGTAATTATCTCACAATTTTCATATGTAGTTATTTTGAAAGAGACAACCTTACTTTCAAGGTCATCACATGTGTGAGCCAATGGGAAACATGTTAACATTTATTCAATCCAAAATTCTAAAGAAAGAATATAGTTCCTTCATGTGACTTAGTGGCAAAGCAAATTAGATTGCAAATGTATGTATAAAAGAGAGCAGCACTTTAATAAGATCCATCTTCAGGTTCATTTCTAATCAACCTTTATCACCTATTATTCACTCCATTAAAAATGGAGAAGGCAAGCTTGATAGGCATGGCAGATGAGTCCCTCAAAGAGATACATGTCAACATTTAAATAGAAAATATGAACATGCTGAATTACAAAAAGTGCATTTTTATTCATTCCTTTAAGCAATGAAAGATAATGAGCAAGTTCCTGAAACTTTGAATAGCAATCCAATGATGAATTATTAGGAAATTTCCCCTTGCTCAACAATCTGCCTGCTAGATTGGGATAAGCTGATATGGACAGTTTTAATGATAAGATTATAAAAAATTTGAAAACTATGTAATAATTAATGAATAATTATATAATATTTGAAGGTTTTTTTAAATCAAACAAAATAGACTTTAAAAGAAAGACCAATGTGGAGAGGGGAGGAGAGAATGAGATAGATGGAAAGAATAACATAGAAACTTACATTACCATATGTGAAATAGATAGCGAATGGGAATCGCAAAAAAAAAAAAAACCCACAAAAAAAGATAAACTGTGTGGTTATCTTAAATTTCTTCCCTTTTATAAAAAACATGACTTCTTTGTTTCATATTTTAAGACCACAGAAAGTCACTTTTGTTTCTTTAAATAAAAATTAGAATTATCCTTAATTTTGAATGTTTGGTTTTGACAGCAAATTATTACATGATTATGGGCAGATATAGACCATATTCAGGGATTTGAGAAGTATAAGTTAGGAATAAAAAGCAGAAATGTATGCAAAAATTCTCCATTGAGGGAGATTATTATTTGCTACTGTCTAAAGTGAGAACAAGAATGGCATCTAGGGAATATATGCTACCTTGTGAAATGTTAAAGTTAATAATGTTACTTCCTAATGCTCTTTTCTCTAAAAAGCCTCCTGATTCCTTATTACCTGAAGATTCCAACCAGGTCAGCAAAGTGACCTCCAAAAACTCCTACTGTCTAAAGAAACTGCAATGGATGTGAAATTAATTGACACACACAGTACTTCAGTTACGTGATTAAATATGACCAAAAATTGGTATCATGCTCTATGTCATGTTAGGAAATGTAACGTAGAAATGATCCTCACCTTAGCCCAAATTGTTAATCTATAATTAATTTCAATTCATATTTCCTGGTAATTTTGTTAAAAGAAATAATTATATTCCTATAAGTTTTTAAATATTTTAATATACTTAAAACAGGTCATCATTAATCAAGAAACTTTAAAAAAGCATGTGGGGATTGAGAATAATAAACATAACCTTAAAGTATTTCTGTATCTTTAATTCATTAAATATAATAAATTTTAGATTCTTTTTAAATAAAAGAAGTTTAATCTATTTTTAAAAAAATAACAAGCTTCAACTTTTAAAATGTTTTATAGAAAAATTGAGATTATAAGGGTTATGTAGAGCTTTTAAAGGATGATATGGTTGGATGGTATCACAGGTTGAGTGGACATGAACTTGGGCACACTCTAGGAGATGGTGAGGGACAGGAAAGCCCAGCATGCTGCAGTCCATGGGGTCACAGAGATGGACACAACTTGGCAACTGAACAACAACAACAGATTCTTTATAATCTTTTTATTCTTCAAATCTATATGGATTATGTTTCAGAAATAAGCATGGGAATCTAGACTGCATAAATGGAAAGAGAATTTCTCCTTCACCTCTCTCAAGATTCAAACACTGAACAGCTTTTTTTTTTAATGTAACAAAATCTTGTCAGTTATTAGCCCACCAAGTGAACTATAATAAGAAACAGAATTTATGGCGAAAAGACAAATTTCCATCATGTTCCACCTAAGAAATCATAATAACACTGCTTCTGCTGCTTTGTTCTTTCTGCCAGTTAGGATTAGCCTTAGCTTCTGAGAATGAATCTGGGCTAGACAGCATCTAACAAGTACCATCCTTGCTGCTCTGAGTATCAAGTGTTTTTGTTTTTTGTTTTACAAAATGCTGCTTCCTGGCCAAGCAGATTGACCTAATAGAGAAGCTTTCTGGACTTAAACTATATGGGCCAAGTAGTGATATATCCACAAAACTGTTGAACTTAAAATGAAGTTGCATTTTAAAAATGAATATAGAAATGTTTATTTTATAAGAAGTCATTCCATAATTAGTTTTCAGGTAAGCAGGGCTTTAGAATAAAATAATCCCCATGTTTTTAATTTTAAAATGTCATAAAAGTTTATCTTCAAATTTTTTCATCTATTACTCTAAATTCTGATAAATTGAAAACATTTAAATGAAAGTTTAAATGATACAGGGCTTAGCTTTTTAAAAATATCTGAATATGTGAGAAAGCTCTTCAATTTCCTTGTAATAGAGTAGGTACAAAATTAAGATTTTATAGGAAACATGGAAATCTATATTCAAATATGAGAAAGAATGCCTGAGAAACCCATAGCATATAAGGGATATTAACTTATTTGATACATTTTTAGCTTATATATACATATGTATCTATAATTATGCTTCCAGACATTCATAATTTGAATAATCTGCAATGACAAATCATTTCAAATTTTAAAAATTCAATTTATGTTTCAAATAGACACAAAATAATGGAATCTCTAGAAATGGATACATGGGGGAATTCAAATGAATTACCATTAAGATTTCTAGATATAACATAAAAGTCTTGGCATTAAGATGTACTAACAGCAAAAATATTGTGTATTTTAACACTACAAAGGAACATTACAGCGACATTTTAGAAGAAGAAAATCTGAGGTGTAACTTCATTAGTAGTTTTACTTAAATCAGGTTTAAGGACTGTCTGATCTTTGGTTCTGGATCAAAGAAAAAGAAATAACTTGCATTAAAAAATTTTAACCTTTTAAAAATATCTTTGTGCAAACTTGATGTGGATAAGACAAGACTGTGACAGTAAACAAGAACAATATCTCTTGTCTTACTGATAAAATTTTATAGTTGTCACACCTGATCTGAGTTGTTATCATTTATTTCTTTTAAAATGTCCAAGATCCCCATTTAGCAAAGTCAAAGCTGGATGCTTTTATAGAGGGTGCATATATTATAATTGTGATTAAATATTAAAATACATGAATTCTGAATTTAGCAAAAATCCATTGTAGATGATTCAAGGTGAACTACACAAATGATTTTTTAAATCACCTGAGTTTTTAATTTTTATTTTTCCTAGATTTTTTGAGGCATAATTGACAAAATTGTATATATTTGAAGTGTATAACCTGAAAGTTTGATATATGTATACATGGTGAAATATTTACCACACTGAAAGCTTCTCATTTCTATGTACATGAAACTCATAGGTCTCCATGGAGATTTAAACAAAATAAGATGTCACTGAGAGATCATAAAAAAAAAAACTGTCGAAGTTTTTGACTGTGTCAAGAGAAAAAATGTTACCAAAACAAACAGCTTCATTTCATAGAGGGGAGTGCCCATTAAGCTATCAGTGGGGTTTATAGCCAAAACTTTGCAGATTATGAGAAAAGGATATAATATAGTCAAAGTTTTGGGGGAGGGAGAGAGAGAGAGAGAAACCTGCCAACCAAGAATGCTTTACCTGACAAAACTGTCCTCCAGCAATGAAAGAGAGACTTTGCCAGACAATAAAAGCTGAGCGAGTTCCTCTTATTGTTAGACCTGCCTTGCAGTACTGTTAAGAGGTTGCTTCAAGCTGAAATGAATGAAAAATTGCTAATTAGTAAAACAAAAACATAAAACCACACTGATAAAAAAAATATGTAGTCAAATCAAGAAGGGTCTAATACTATAATAGGGGTATATAAGTCACTTTAGTATAATGTTAAAAGACAAAAGTATTAAAAATAACTGTAGCTATAATTATTGATTAATAAATACACAGTATAAAAAGATGTAAATTGTGACATCAAAACACAAAATGTGAAAGGGGAAAAAAAGGGTTGAATTTTGGTATGTGATCAAAGTTAATTTATCAGTTATACATATTTTTTCACATTCTTTTCCATTATCTTTTATTCTAAGACATTGAATATAGTTCCCTGTACTATACTGTAGGACTTTATTGTTGATCTATTTTATATGTGGTAGTTCGTATTTGCTAACCCCAAACTCCTAATTTATCCTACCCCCCTTCCCCTTTGCTATACACTAGAAACTAACACAACATTGTAAATCAACTATATTTCAATCTTTTTAAAAATTTAATTTATCAGTTTAGAATAGATCATTAAAACTATGTTATATGTAAGTCTCAAGGTAACCACAAAGCAAAAATCTGTAGTAGATACAGGAAATATTAATTTAAATATTTAATTTTATTGCTTTGGTTTCTCTAATTCTGAAATTTTGACCGAAATGAAACCACAGTATTCTTAAAAATCATATTAAAAATATGTGTCTGTGTATATACATATGCTTATGGTACCCACAACAAAACTTACATGAATGGATGAATGAACAGTTAAATGGATAATAGTGTAGGTTTTCTTCACATTAACATTGAAGTCAAGTCCATTCACATCGTATCACTATAGGAATTTCAAGTGCTTTAGTCTATGGCTTGCTTGAATCTATTGAAATTTCTTTTATCCAAATATATTAGAAGCCCGGAATTTTCTAACCTGAAGGAAAATTGGCCCTGAATTCTCAGAAGAACTCTTTTGAAAACCATTTGTGATCTTTACTTTAGAACCTAAGAATTTGCGTTCAATACTTTTCTCTGTGGCTGGAATAAAGCCTGTTTCTAATTTTCTGGGATTATTGCAAAATAAGGCTGGGCCTCTAGCCAGGTATTAAATGTTGGTCTAATTCAGTCCTCATGTACAACTGTGTATGTTTTATAGTTGTTCTAGGTACCAGTTTAAACAACTTAAACTGAAACGCTGGGCAGTATCTGTCTTATTGTGAATCTCATTCAACCTGAAATTTAATTACGTTACTATGTTGGTTTGTAATGTGGATTAATAGTTTTATCGTACTCGTGTGATTAGTTTCTGTTTGTTCTAATTTCTTTTTCGCTCTTTCCTGACCTTGAGGTGAAAAAAAAACACAGAAGATGTATTCCTTCAATTTAATGCCAGTTTGAGGTGTTTCTCTTGCATCATCAGATCAATGAAAAGTAAATAGCCTACACTTCTTGTTTCACTGTGCAGTATTGATCTTTCTTCAGCTTTTGCTTCCCCTTTTCCCTGCGTTTTGTGTCTTTCAACCCCTGGGACTGAAGTGATCGCCATAGATTGGACAAGCTAACAAGCGCATGATAAGGAACGCGTGTTTGGTGGCATACTCACACATGCCTGGTGTATAAAACCTGCTTCCGCATCGAAAGAAAGGTGCCATTTTGTGTGCGGGGCACAAGCCACAGACAGAAAGAACTGGAAGGACAAAACCAGGAAGGAAGGTTTTTTTTGTTTTTTTTTTGCTGTCCCAAATCTTTGCAGATAGTACTAAATTAGGTGATGAAACTCCGTTGAAAAGTAAAAGACAAGTAGCCTGCGGGGAAATGTCATATGCTTTTAGCTTTAGCAAATGACCGGATGTTGGCAGCCTGTGGGTAAGTATACTGTCCTTAGCGTCTATATTTTCTCAAGAATATTTGATTTGGTTTTTGTCTTGTTTTGGGTTTGGTTTTTAAGACTAATGGAAAACCTTAGAGCTTGAGATGTAGTTATTAACATTTTGATTTCATATCTAATGCCTGGAAATACAGATTTAAGCCACATACTTTACTTGACGAGAGGCATTAGGAGATTTATCTGCTCCTTTAAAAATCTGACTTATTTACAGCTTGTGAGGTAAATAGAAGTGTTTTTGTAAAGAGGTGAACTGGTCTGCTTTTAAAATGTCAAGTAATGAAAGGAAACAATAACTTTACAAAGCTTAGAAAGAATCTGTTTACTTTCTGCCTTTCTTTAACATACTCACTGTAGAAATAGAACCCTCCAAGTTTTATTTTTGGGCCCTCTGTATCCATAGATTTCTTGAGCATTGAAAAGTGGATAAATAAAAAATGGATATTCTATCACATGCTATTGTCTTCTCACAGAAGGGTATTTTTATGCTGTGCAGCTCACAAGTTACCTGACATCATGTTAGCATGGTGGGAATACAATTTCTTGACTCAGGGCTTTTTAGTCGTTGCTACTATTGGTAGTCAATTCTGTAAACTAAAGTATATGTAAGTAAGGAAGTTACCCTTACTTTTTTTTCTTTATGTTTTCCTTCTTAAATTTAGTTTGCAAACCTACAGTCAGAGTACCATTTTGATCTCCATGAATGAAAGGGTCACGTAGCAGAGGAAATAAACAAAGCTTTTGCTTCTCATGGGGAAACTTGAACCTCTCCAAGTGTTGAGATAGAATGAGGATATGTGTAGAACGTTTAACTTTTTACTGACTTTAAGAAAGAGTAGTTACAATGCACAGGTTCCTGATTCTGATAAACAAATCTCTGTCCAGCGATATATGAACTTCATAGGGACATCATAGACACCACTGCAGAGCAGCTTATTAGCACAATTGTTTTCAACATGACACATTTATATCGTCAGCCTTTTGTTGTCTGAGTAGAAAACAATGTGCAGGGAACAAATTAAGCATAATGTTCAGGGTTTTGTATATTTCTCAGATCTTTATGGCATTTTATACTTCTTGGAGTTGGATGAGTGTTCTAACTCAAGCTATTATGTAATCCTTAGGGTAACCCTAGTGCTGATTTGAAAGCTATTAATTTTCTATTATAGTGAGCTAAAGATGTTCTGTAGTGTGGCACTCACCTGCATTATTGAGTCAATGACCAATTGCAGAGTTGCTCTGTGGTGGTTGGAGCTTAACTCAACCCTCTGGGATCTCATTTATTATTTGCAGATATTGATTTTGGAAAAAGAAAAGCTAAGATGTGTGAATACAATACTGACTTAGACCTGGCCTAGAGCCGTTAACTCTTAATGGTCTGTATGTTGTCTGTGTTAATATGTAAAACTATTAAATGTTTTGTGGTCTTACCCAAAATAAATTTATGCTGGCCACAATAAATGTCAGTTTCCAACAGTGTGTAAATACTGAGTCCCCAGATAATTTTGCTATATGTTCATAGAATCTAAACTTAGCCCTTATTTATAATTTTCTGATGTCTTATAAATGCAAATAGAAGAATAATACATAATAAAAAATATGCTAAAAATAAGTCCCGAGTGTGTCTGGGATATTATCTCTAATTAGTGTTTATGTGTGTGTATGGGGGAATCTTGTGATAATTTACTTATCTTCAAGAAACATGATAGTTTAGACAGTTCTAGGGGAGTGTCCTCAAACAGCTTCAGACACTGTCAAAAAAAAAAAAAAACAGGATATAAATTGGGGAAGGGGAGGGTTTCCCCTTAAGAAATCTAAAAATCAAAATAAAGCCAGGGTTTAAAGTGGCAACCTAGCATAAAAGGTGTCTTGCCTGAAACTCCAATAGGCTGGCAAATTTGCAAAGACAGGCTCTTGTGAACTCTCCAAGGATTATTCTCCTATGCCCTGTGTTAATTCTAAGGCTTAAACTTTGCACATTTCCTAAAAACTTGGATTTCTCCTTCAAATGTCTTCATTATTTTAGTAGAGCAACATTTCTGGATAGCCAAAGCCATTGGAAACACATAAAACAATGTTGTTTGATTTAAGGTAAGCCTTTAAAAAAAATATTGTCTGCCAGTTTTTGTCTAATAACAAATGTAAAAGAGCAAAACCTATCTTATTAAAAATTTTAATCAACTATCTTCACAAGTAATAAAATGGGATTATGTTGTTAAAAATCCATTTACTCATATAAATTATGTGAAAATAGTTGACTATGTAATCAGAAACACTTAAGTAATTTCTTGTGAGCCTTACATGTTCAAGATTAAGGTATACCATGAAAAGTAGATATGATCTTCACATTACTCCCTCTTTAGCAATGCATTTCATTTCAAAACTCACCAGTCTTGTCTCCTATTTGCAACTACTCCATGCAAGTTTCCTCAGTAAATTCAATTATTCCTTCATTTCTTTCATTAATCAGAAATTTATCACATCTATTATGTGTTCAGCATGACAGATAAAATATAAAGGAAATGAGATTCAAACAAAAAATTCAATACGTGTTAAAGGAAAGTAATAAGGCCAAGCCTTTTATTTTAATGAAGCTCAATTATAACATTACAAATAAATATTATAAAAAAGCTCTAACACAAAACCATAGTTTTTAAGACAAGTTGTTTTATGACAGAAGCAAAAATGATGCACTGTATTATGAGAATTCACTAAAATATAGAATGAGAATGTTTTTCAGTATGAATTTAATGTTTAAAAAATGTCCTTGTGGTTAGTGATAAGTAGAAGGATGTATAGAGTTTTGTAATGAGATTGTTTAATAAACAAAGATTTGTTTAGTATCAGTCATGGGACATGGGCTAGCGATAAAAAGAAAAAGTTGTATTTTCAGCCCTTGCAAAAACACAGAGTAGAGAGGAAAATACACCAAATAGTAATCAATATTCACTCTTTGGAACATCTATTCACTGACGACTTTGTAGTACAATGGCTAAGGCAATTTCTTACATTTTTCAATATATTTTCATAAATGTTAAATCATATTTAATTGCCTTTCAGTTCAGCTTTAAATAATTAGAAAGATTTGTATGATCATTTTGTTGGCTCACGGCATTTTTGGTAGCACATATATAATACAGGCATGACCTGGAGGCTTCTGTAGGATTTTATTTCAAATATTGATCAGACTGGGGCCAGTTTGAGGATCAAGTTGAGATACTCACAAATTAATGACACTGAATTTGTCTTAAATAACTACATACCTGGTAGTGAAATTAAATACCAAACCCTAAACATGCTTACAATAGATGTAATGTTTATAGGTTAAATGCCAATTTGGCTACTGATGCGATATCTCTTGAGAAAGTTTTAACTAGGGTAGAGATCCAAAATCAAAGTTTTAAAACTCAAAATTATATGCTTCTGATTTACAATCCCAAAAGTACATTTTCAATGACACATTGGTGATCTGACTCTGCAAATATTTGTCTAAAATGTTTAACATTCTCTTGTTTAAAGTAATTGCAGTTTTTTTTTTAATATGAAAAATATAATCAAACTTGAGTCAATATTTTAAATGAATACTCTTTCCTTTTTGTTAACAAATTACCGCGATAATAAACGGACAAGGGTCAGTTACAAACCTTGTCACATAACTGACAAGGTTTTGCATGATTAGCTAATTTCATGTGTGTGTGCTAAGTCACTTCAGTCGTGTCCGACTCTCAGTGACCCGAAGGACTGTAGCCCAACAGGCTCCTCTGTTCATGGGGTTCATCAGGGAAGATTACTGAAGTAGGTTGCCATGCCCTCCTCCAGGGGATCCTCCCCATCCAGGGATTCAATCTGTGTCTCCTGCAGGAGGTAATGCAGGAGGATTCTCTACTGCTGAACTACCAGGGAAAATTCAGGTCAATATGTGGATAGCATTCCTTTCAACTAGACAGAAGCTAAGTAGCCCATCACTGATGGAAATTACTATCCTTTAACTTTTCTTAATGACTGTGAGGATATATGGCTTTTCTTGTTCCTTTTTCTTATGTGATTGTTATTGTTGTTAAACCCTACTGGCTAATATACAAATAGCAAAAAGAAAAAAAAATCACAGTTGTGCTATTTTCATTAATTTAGAAGATGCTTTTCTCTGACACAATACTTTGTTCATATGAACATCAACTTCAAGAGTGATCTGGTCTTTTAAGTGAAGCACTCTATGTAGTAGTACCATAAACATATTTCCAATACAAAGTTTCAGCAGTGAGATTAGAAGCAGCCTGTCATGCAAAAGTAAGACATTACTCAAGAGAGGCAGTTTTAGCAAAAGGTCATTGTTAGGCTTGAATGGGTAGGCAATGAGAACACAGCTGTTTTATCACTATCCATTCATCCAGTGGAACAATTTTATTTTTGAATTTAAGAGTTCAGAGGTGCTACTGACCCTTGGTTGGAAAAGATACTGATGCTGAAGCTGACTCTTCTTACCGCTTTACTGTAATTTACCTACGCATATGTCTAGGCACCTGCAGCAGCAATCACCACTGAAATCTATTTGACCCAGGCTTTTAGATTCTTTTGGCTTTACTTGGCTTTTATCCAGGCTCAATATTTTATAAGAAAATTATTTACATTCACCCTGAGATTGCAATGTAATGTCCTTTTCCTTGACTCTCAACTATGTCAGTTCGTAGTCTTTCTCCTTATACATTCTAAAACTCAATATCACACGAGGACTGAAACTTATCATAAATCCATAATCTCAAATTAAACCTCTGGTACTACTTGATCATGCTTTTGTTAAGCTTTTCACAACTACCCTATATCCCAGTAGCTCTGTCAAACATGTTCCCAGTTTCCAAAGTTTCATACCCCACTTCTTGCTTTGTTTTAGACTTCAGATGCCAATTTCCATTTACTTTATTTGGTTCTCTCTTGAACAAGGTTAATTTTAATTCTCTACTTCCTTTATCTTGGGTAAGATCAGAGAATTCTGGATAGTAATAGAAACAGATTGAATGACTCTCAGTGGAGGACAGGCTTCTCTGGTGGCTTAGCTGGTAAAGAATCCACTGGCAATGCGAGAGACCTGGGTTCGATCCTTGGGGTGGGTAGGTCCCCTGTAGGATGGCATGGCAACTCACTCCAGTATTCTTGCCTGGAGAATCCCCATGGACAGAGGGGCCTGGTGGGTTGCAGTCTATGCAGTTGCAAAGAATTGCAAACAACTGAGCAACTAAGCACAGTGAAGGACACTGAGCATTTTTCTCCCCTCCCTTTTTTAACCTAGAAACATTGTGATCCGAGTCAAAAAGTTATAAAATAGTAGAACTTCTGTCAGGCTGAATTGTTACAGAAGCATGGAAACCAGTTATCTTGGAGTCAACAGATTATATTTTCACAAACTGAGGAAGCAAACATTGTAATTTTAAGCCACTGAGATGTTGGGGATATTCCACTAAATAGCCAGAAGTGTCCTCACTAGTATGCCTTGATGTTTAGGTGATGGTCTTCTTATCCATTATCCTGAAAGAGTTGAGATAGAATCAGAATATATCTATATCTTTTTGTGCATCATTGTCAAAGGAAAAATTGGATAGTGCCAACTTTGTAACTGTAATCTTTACACAATAATTTCTTGTTTTGAGACAATGTTTAATCTTCACTCTAAATAATTTAATAAAATATTATATTTCCAACTCTATAAAACTAATGCTGCAGTCCATGGGTCATAAAGAGTCAGACATGACTGAGCAGCTGAACAACAACAACATAAAACTTTACATTAAAATTAGTATTACACAGCACTACTGACTCCACGGACATAAATTTGAGCAAACTCTGGGTGATAGTGAAGGATCAGGCAGCCTGGCGTCCTATAGTCCATGAAGTCAGAGTCTGACTCAACTTAGTGACTAAACAACAAAAATCAAATATACACTTGATATAGACATACATGTAGTTTTACATATTTATAATTATCTAATAACATCTTCAAGATCATCTTGCTGGTCTAATAGGGCCAGATTTTAAGACCAAGTATTTATGAGCACAGATCCACGACTATCCACTCTGCTATACCATCGTTCTTCTGAAAATATCTATCTCCTTGGCTTTATCGTATGTACTATCCTAAGTATTATTTATTACCTATTAGTTATTGTATGCTATTTGCATGACTTACACAAGTAACTTTCTTTGAATCTAAGTATACTAAGGTATAAAATTAGCACAAAAATGTGTATTCAACAGTTTTTCATTAGACTAAGTTAAATTATATAAAGATATTGTGATGGCTTAGTTTCTGATGCATATCGGCATTTGAGAAATGTTAGATGTGTATATGCTTCTTTATACTTTGCTTATATCATTACCCTTTTCCTGAATTGACCAATTTCTTTGGTGATGAAGTTATTACTGATTTTAAGATTGGTGCCCCATTATCTCCTTTCTTGGATTCCCAGTTCTTGCCAATGCAAGAAATGCAAGAAACAGGAGTTCAAGCCCCATCACGGGCTGGGAAAATCCGCTAGAGCAGGAGATGGTAACCTGCTCCTTTATTCTCGCCTTAAAAATCCCATGGACAGAGGAGTCTGGCAGGCTACAGTCCATGGATTTACAGAGTCAGACACGACTGAGTGCCCATACAAGCATGCATCTTCTTTCGCAGCCTCTTTGTCTTTTGCTTGAGTATTTAATTTCTTATTTGTTATATGTATTTTACTTTTCTGTTATGTACATGTCTTATTTTCTGAGGGATTTTCAATTCTGTGAAGTCAGAACCTAACTTATCACCATTCTTCATTTATTATACACATATATCTGATGCTACTGATGATTTTTATGAATAGGCACATTCTATTTGAATATTCTAGTAGAAAAATATCCTTTATGTTAAATTGTATTTATGAACTACTGCACTTGTTGGAATACTGAATGTAGTGTCAACCTGACATATCATTCATAACAAGCCACTACCATTGCTTGCTATATAGTGGCATTTTCCTAGCTCAACTCAAAGTACAACATTGGTGAATATAGGAAATTGGTTCTGTCATGAGCCAAGGGGAATAGCTTAAGATTTTTATTCCCTAGTCTTACTCCTGAATGAAATAGATTTAACACTATTTTTTCTCATTCAAAATTTTGTCTCTTCTTTCCACATATGTTCAGTTGTTCAGTCGTGTCTGACTCTTCACAACCCCATGGACTCCAGCACCCCAGGCCTTCCTGTCCATCACTAACTTCTGGAATTCACCCAAACTCGTGTCTATTGAGTCCATGATCCCAACCAACCATCTCATCCTCTGTCGTCCCCTTTTCCTCCTGCCTTTAATTTTTCCCAGCATCAGGGTCTTTTCAAATGAGTCAGTTCTTCTCATCAGGTGGTCAGAGTATTGGAGTTTCAGCATCAGCATCAGTCCTTCCAATGAATATTCAGGACTGATTTACTTTAGGATGAACTGGTTGGATCTCCCTGCAGTCCAAGGGACTCTCAAGAGTCTTTAACATCACAGTTCAAAAGCATCAAATCTTCTGCACTCAGCTTTCTTAATAGTCCAACTCTCACATTCATACATGACTAGAAAAACTATAGCCCTGACTAGACAGACCTTTGTTGACAAAGTAATTGCTTTTTAATATGCTATCTAGGTTGGTCATACCTTGGTCCAAATATATATTAGTTACAAATGAGTGGATAAGAAGATGTAGTTTTATCTATAAATATTTCTTTCAGAGATGTTGTTCAGACAGCAGATCAATGAAATAACAATTAAAAAGAAGGGTCCTCCGTCCATGGGATTTTCCAGGCAAGAGTACTGGAGTGGGTTGCCATTTCCTTCTCCAGGGGATCCTCCTGACCCAGGGATTGAACCTGGGTTTCCCGCTTTGTAGGCAGACGCTCTTCCATCTGAGCCACCAGGGAAGTATATAGTGGAGTTAAAGTTGGCAAAATTATGGTGTCAGATGAGTTATAAAGTGGAAATACAGGTGCAGGTGCTTAATCACATGCATTTATCTATTTTCTGTCCTTTGCTAGGTTTTATTAGTAGATTGTCAAAATAGGATTTTGTGTAATACACTTATTAGCAAATACTTTGCATCACAGGACCATCCATCAACATTGCATGTGGTACTGCTACTATATTTCTATGTTCATTGCCTTAAGCTGGCTACCATAGCCTGCGTTTAAGGCTTTTAACTCTTAGATTCAAACCATAATGTTTCTGAACATGTTCAGTGTTTTAAATGCAAAGTGCTTCTATAGAAAGTCATGATATGATGTCTCAGAAGATGGATGAAGCTTCTGTGCCCCTTTCCTTTTTTTTCCTTTTTTAAAGCTACACTAATATATGAGAAGGCTGACATTCATGAAGACTAAAGTGCTTCAATTTCAGAAGGTAACAACAACTTAGGAGGGGCAGTCAATGCCTGATACTATGTGGCAACTCTCATGCCTAACAAAGGATTGAGCTTTTCCTTGTTCTTTGTTTTCTTTCCTAAAACACTTATTCATAACACTGATTTAGTTGTTTTAAACTGAAAAGTTATTGGCCCACCAGATCCCAGATACAATGTCTACTATTCCCGTTTTACCCAAAATACCTTGGTTGTGGAAATCTAAAAGAAAACAATTGGTCAGTGAGGTCAAGAGGTCCCTCCTAGAGTAGAATCACTATGGAAGCAGTGGAATGAAGCCTGCTGCACAGGCTCAGAAGCCAGAAAGACCTGTAATTGCATTTGTGTTTTACTGCTTACGAGGGACCCTGAGCAAGTAGCCTAACTGCTTTGCAACTTAACTTGTCCATGAAGAGAAAAATGGATATAATAATATAATAATACAATATTAATGTAAAGACCTACCTTACAGAGATGGTATGTGCATAGATTAAATGAGATGGTGAAGTTAAAGTCTTAAAATGCTCAGTATGGTGTGTGGTACGTGGTAAAGCCTTCAGTCAGTTTTAGCTTTATCAACGTGATCTTACTGATGCAGTCCCTAGTACTCTTGATCATTCAGTGTTGACTGGCCTCAGAAAGACGGTCTAACACTGATTATTATACCTTAAAATTCTCATTTTTCAAATGCAGTGTGAAGATGCAATTTTTGGCAAGTGCAATCTCTCCCTACAGGCCATGTTAGCCATATTATAATCAGAATATTACTTAGTAGGCTGTGTTCAGAAGAACAAGAGTTTGCATGTGTAATGGCACTAGGCTGTATAATCACAAAGCACCCCATCTTTTTAGAGGGGCATTCAACATCAATGTTTATGAGTTTGCTAACAGAAAGTGTCGTTTCTATTTATGTCAGACGCTTGGTTTAACTGTTACTTTATTCTTTTATGTTAGAACTTCAGTCAGGTTTTTTAATTGATCCACTGTTTTGATTTTTTGTTTAACTTTTAGTAGATACCTTTATTTGCATTATCTCTAAGTTTTTGAGGGGTGCATCTCTATTACTCTGGAATTTGTTAGTGTGTACTACTTATAGAATCATTTCTTAAAGATGGCTTACCTTTAAGGTGTCTGATTTCTTTCTTAAACTATTTTCTTCCTGTGGGATACAGTGATTGCTTTACCAAGTGTTCATATAATTTCATATGTTGATATTGACTCTACATTTACTTTGAAAAATAAATAAGTGTTTTGTAAGAGGGTTCCATGGGTTTCCCTGGTGGATCAGGCAGTAAAGAATCTGCCTGCAATGTAGGACACCAGGGTTTGATCCTTGGAGAAGGAAATGGCTACCGACTTCAGGATGGTTGCTTAGAGAATTCCATGGGGTTTTTCCAACAGTTCATGGGGTTGCAAACAGGCAGACATGACTAAGCAACTAACACCACCACACCAAGACAGTTCAAATTCATGTTAATGCTCTTTCTGATTAAAAACTGACGTGGAATAACATAGGGAATAATAGAAAATTAGGTCTTGGAGATCATTTATTAAATGTCATTACTAACAGAAAACTTATATTCTAAGATACTATGTAGAATTACTAAAAGATGTAACTTTATTACCAAAATGACTAATAATAGAAAATCATGTACACCATTATTTTCACTTAGTACACATATATCCTAAATTTATAATTTCTAAAAGGTCTAATACTTTATATAAACTGACGCTATATATCATTGTTTAAATTAAATATAAAGATGTTACATAGTATTAATGTTATGATTCATTGTATGGGAGTAGGTGTCAATTCACTATCTGGAAAAGTACAACACCAAATTTTAGTTGATTGATTTATTATAGAAATTAAGATATTTCTGGAATTTATAAGCCACAGTAGTGTAAAAAATGATGTGAGATAGACCTAGTAATTGCCTGATCTCATTCAAACTTTTTACTTAATAATATAATCAAACCATCAGATTTGTATATGGCCAAACTTATTTCTCACTTGGGAAAAAGGAATGTGAATTATTTATTAAAGAAATGTTAAAAGGTACTCTATATTCTTAGTGTATTCAGTATACAGAGTCATTTGAATGAAGGAACAGATAATTCAGGTCAAAAAATGGATTCTTTCCATGTGTAAGTTATTTAGCATATGAAGTGAAGTGAAAGTCGCTCAGTCATGTCCAACTCTTTGTGACCCCGTGTACTTCACAATCCATGGAATTCTCCAGGCCAGCATACTGGAGTGGGTAGCTGTTCCCTTCTCCAGGGGATCTTCGCAACCCAGGGATTGAACCGAGCTCTCCTGCATTGCAGCCAGATTCATCACCAACTGGGCCACCAGCGAAGTCCTATTGAGTGTATGACCACATTAAAAATGACCACTTAGGGATGGTTTACTTATTTCCCTTGGTCTGTACTTTGTACATCATGTAACAGATGAGTCATTTAGTGTAATCAAATTACACTAAATAATAAGTAAATATTGAAAGTATTGAAATAACCAAAAATCATTTTGTCAGCCTTTTTAAGTTGTATAGGTAAAGGTGATAAGTTTCAGAAGCTTTTGGCACACTCCTCTGTAGGGTACAGAATGCTAAGAATAATGAAGGAGGGTGTGTGTCTGCCAAAAGCACTACTGCCTCTTTCCAGGGGATCCTAGTCCAGCATGTAGAAAATGATCAGGCATGTAGTAAATACTGTTAAGATGCCTCCATAAGCCCAGTAGTAATTCTAGAGAAGTAGAATATATATATGTGTATGTGTATATGCATATATATGTGTGTGTGTATCTATGCATATATATGTGTGTATATATGTATATATATGTATGTGTATATATATGTGTGTGTGTGTATGTGTGTGTGTATATATATATGGGAGAGAGAGAATAAAAACAATTCTTAGGGATTTATAGACAGAAGATAAATGATCAAGTAAACATGGATAATTTGTTATTGATCAAAAACATATGATTACAGATTATGGCCCAGGCTTGTGCAATAAAGTCAGGATACAAAGGCGAATGATGCAAACTCTGCTTTCAAGGAGCTCATAGTAGAGTTCTGGGATGAAACAAAATAATTTTGAAAAGGTGCAGCAGGTACAAAACCATAAAAGACAAAGAAGTCGCAGGAATTTGGATTTTTATATACTAGAAAAAATATTTTTAACATTATATACTTTTTTGTCTATATAATTATATTTTACCCATAAAATATAAGCTTTAAGAAGGGAGTATCCTACCAGTTTTGTTTGCCAGTTAATCCCATTCGTCATTCTGCAAGGGGCCTGAATTATAGGTTTTGAAAAATACAACCCTGGACACTGAAATCCTAGTCCAAAGGAGAACTTGTCACACTTTTGATACTAAGTTAAAGAAATAATAGGTATTATTCATTTATTAATTCAATTTTACATTTTATACTTTTCCATTTTGGAATTTAAATATCTCTAAAAGGATTTGTGTGTATGTATGTCTGTGTATTTATAATATATATGGATAGTTTGTGTCACAGAAAGGGAACTCTGGGTTAATCAGTTTCTTCTCTCATAGGACTTTTAAAAGAATCTAGAAAAACACTGATGATTATATGTAAAAATGTAGAATTTCAAGGTGAAGGGTAGGTTTAAGGTTTCAAAAAAAAATAAAACTAGAAGTACTGTGTGGATGTGTAAGTTTATGACAGCAAGAGTTATACTCTTGGATGTCTAGGTGAAATCAAGACAAGGTGAAAGCCTTGGATCTAGTTTAAAGAATCATTGTGCCCCACTGTGCCCCTTACCCTAGCAGGGATGAAGGGTGTAAGGCAGGATAGACATATCAGGAGAGAACCAGCTAAGAAGCGCAAAGCCAGCTGGGTCTGAGGAAGGCTTGGAAGTGGTGTGCCTCAACAGTGGTTTCAGCTCTCTCTGGATGCTGGGAGAAATATCAATAACCTCAGGTATGCAGATGACACCACCCTTATAGCAGAAAGTGAAGAGGAACTAAAGAGCCTCTAGATGAAAGTGAAAGAGGAGAGTGAAAAAGTTGGCTTAAAGCTCATCATTCAGAAAACTAGGATCATGGCACCCGGTCACATCACTTCATGGCAAATAGATGGGGAAACGGTGGAAACAGTGGCTGATTTTATTTTGGGGGGATCCAAAATCACTGCAGATGGTGACTGCAGCCATGAAATTAAAAGATGCTTACTCCTTGGAAGGAAAGTTATGACCAACCTAGACAACATTAAAAAGCAGAGACATTACTTTGTCAACAAATGTCCATCTAGTCTAGGCTATGGTTTTTCCAGTAGTCATGTATGGATGTGAGAGTTGAACTATAAAGAAAGTGGAGAGCTGAAGAATTGATGCTTTTGAACTGTGGTGCTGGAGAAGACTCTTGAGAGTCCCTTGGACTTCAAGGAGATCCAACCAGTCCATCCAAAGGGAAATCAATCCTGAATATTCATCGGAAGGACTGATGCTGAAGCTGAAACTCCAATATTTTGGCCACCTGATGTGAAAAGCTGACTCATTTATAAATCCCCTGATGCTGGGAAAGATTGAGGACAGGAGAAGAAGGGGATGACAGAGGATGAGATGGTTGGATGGCATCACCAACTCAGTGGACTTGAGTGTGGGTCAACTCTGGGAGTTGGTGATGGACAGGGAGGCCTGGCATGCTGCAGTTCATGAGGTTGCAAAGAGTCAGACATGACTGAGCGACTGAACTGAACTGAAGCTCAGTCATGACCAAGCAGAATTGTTATTAGAGATGGCCATTCAGATAAGCACTAGAGGGGCCTTCCAGCCTCCTTTTTTTTTTTTTTTTTTTTGAGGAAGTTCAGGAATACTTGCTACACTGGGGTTAAGTCAAGTGGTTGGGTCAGGGGAAGCAGCCACTGACTCCACCTTAAAATACCAATCCAGCCAACCTTTGCCTCCTCATAGTCCCACACCTGGAGCCCACAGCTGTCTGCTGCTCCACACATCATGGCTGGGAGCCCTCAGCCAGACTGTGGGCAGAACAGGCACAGGGCGGCTTTACTGCAGGCCACGGCCCGGCCCGGCTGGTAGCAAACACTCAGAGGGGGCTGAGTCACTTCTGTCATGACCATCTCTGCCTGCTGCAGCCAGGCTGGGCCCCACTGACAGGTGAGCTTGTCACCTCCAGCAGTCTCTTTCCCATTTCCAAAGTAGAAAGTCAGCCAGATTTCAGGCCAATCATGCTACAGGAGCAGGATCCTCTGAGATCACTAAGTCTTCCTTCCATGCCCTCTTCCACTCACAGCGGTGCAGAAATGACACTGCCCTCCCAGTCCCACGCACCCTTGTAGAACTCCATGCTGAAGTTTCCATTCCCCAGTTCTTGGGAGCCCAGAAGTTCATGGAGTTTCCACTGGTCCAATGATGATGACAGTAGGCTGTCTCTCCATCTCAGTCTTCTGGGAACCTAGGCCTATATTCTATTAGACTTGAGCTTCATCCCCACTGCTACCTTCATCCAAGAATGGGGCTTTTACTCCTTTTGCTTTTCCCAGAGGTTCATCAGAAACCAGGATTTTCTACGCATGTGGCTCATAGAGTGTCTGAGGCAGGGAAACTGGGGAAATGCCAAATCTTGAGTCCACCACCACAAGCTTATTCTGCTTTGAGAAGGAGCCTTGTCTCTGCCTAGGGGGTCATGAATGAAGGCCACAGCCTCAAAAAGAAAAAAAACACCTTGGCTATTTTGAGTGTAAGTTTCTCTGAGTACCTAGTGACACCAACAGAGCACGAGTGTCAACCAGGAATCCCAGAAGCCACAAATAACCCAAACACGTACTCCTTTTTTAAATCCCCACCATTTCTTAAAATTTACTGTCATTTTAAAAAGGCATATCTGGTAACTCACTAGGAGGATGTCACTGGAATTGGCTGACACCCCCTATATACAGGACATGACCTCAGGAAGTTCCATTACATCCTGCATGGTTGCGTAGTCATGTCCAACCCTTTGGGACCCTATGAACTGCTGCCCACAAGGCTCCTCTGTCCTTGGGATTTTCCAAGCAAGAATACTGGAGTGGGTTGCCACGCCCTCCTCCAGGGGATCTTCCTCAGTCAGAGATCGAATCCATATTGTCTCTTATGTCTCCTGCATTGGCAGGCAGTTTCTTTACCACTAATGCCATCTGGGAATCCCAAAGTGAAAGTTTTAGTTGCTCTTTCATGTCTGACTCTTTTGAGACCCCATGGACTCTAGCCCACCAGGCTCTTCTATCCATGGACTGCTTCAGATAAGAATACTGGAGTGGGTAGCTATTCCCTCCTCCAGGGGATCTACCCAATCCTGGGATCGAACCCAGGTCTCTTGCAAAGCTGGTAGATTCTTTGCCAACAAAAGCCACTAGGAAGCCCATTATATCCTATTGTCTCCCAACTCTGGGGTAGACATTGTTCATTGTTACATTTCATACTTTCTTAAAAGAATTTAAAACTTAAAAAAAAAAACACAACTTTACATGTAGCCATGCTGTTCCTGCCTGCTTAGTTGGGTCTGACTCTCTGTGACCCTTTGGACTGTAGCCTGCCAGGCTCCTCTGTCCATTGGGTTTTCCAGGCAAGAATACTGGAGCGGGATGTGACAGCTTACAGTAAACGGTGAATGATGTTGCCAGATTCATGATCTCTGAAGGATAAGACTTAACTCTGGGACAAAAGACAGTCTCAACTACTCAGAGCTGGATGTAGATGCTATTTAAAGTGCAAGTGACATAAAAAGCTTCTGACATAAAAATCAGAAGAGGGCAGGAGAGTACCCACCTCACTAGTTTAAGTGGGGCCTTATATTCTTCTCAACTAGCTACTGAGAATAGATTAAAAAATACCTCAAGGCCATGAGAATTTTGCCCAGACTCTTTCCTGTAACATACATCCAAAGCTCAAAAAAATGCATGTCCTTGAACAAGAGATACAGCTGCCTACAAGGCCTACTTGTCTAAGGCAGAAGAATGTGAAAAAAGGAGTGTCCACCTCTTCTGTAAAGGGGCCTTAGACTTGACTCGTCATCAACCTGCCCAACTTAACTCTCTCAGTTGTCATTTCCTTCTCCAGGGTATCTTCCTGACCCAGGGACTTAACTTGTGTCTTCTGCATTGCACATGGATTCTTTACCTGATGAGCCATTGGGGAAGCCCTGACATATAACAAATCCTCCAACAGGCTACTTGATGCAAGGAAAATTGGAGTAAATGTTTTCTTAATGGAAATATAGACTGTTCTATTTAATGTGCACAGTGTAACTTTTTGGAAAACATATCACTGTGAAAAAAAGTTTGTAGTAAGAACTCTAAATACACTTCAGAAAAATATATGATAAAAAAACCTTAGTGAAATGAACAAATAAGAGTTTCAATAATCATTGTTTTGAAAAGCAAATGGAATGACAACATTATGAAATAAAAGTCACTTCAGTCACTCAGTCATGTCCAGCTCTTTGAGACTCCATGAATTCCAGCACTCCAGGCCTCCCTGTCCATCACCAACTCCCGGAGTCCACAGAAACCCATGTCCATCGACTCAGTGATGCCATCCCGCCATGTCATCCTCTGTTGTCCCCTTCTCCTCCTGCTCCCAGTCCTTTCCAGCATCAAGGTCTTTTCCAATGAGTCAACTCTTCGCATGAAGTGGCCAAAGTATTGGAGTTTCAGCTTCACCATCAGTCCTTCCAATGAACATCCAGGACTGATTTCCATGAGGATGGACTGGTTGGATCTCCTTGCAGTCCAAGGGACTCTCAAGAGTCTTCTCCAGAACCACAGTTCAAAAGCATCAATTCTTCAGCGCTCACCTTTCTTCACCATCCAACTCTCACATCCTTACATGACTACTGGAAAAACCATAGCCTTGACTAGATGGACCTTTGTTAACAAAGTAATGTCTTTGCTTTTCAATAGGCTGTCTAGGCTGGCCATAACTTCCCTTCCAAGGAGTAAGTGTCTTTTAATTTAATGGCTGCAATCACCATCTGCAGTGATTTTTGAGCCCCCCAAAAATAAAGTTTGACACTGTTTCCACTGTTTCCCCATCTATTTGCCATGAAGTGATGGGACCAGATGCTATGATCTTAGTTTTCTGAATGCTGAGCCATAAGCCAACTTTTTCACTCTCCTCTTTCACTTTCACTAAGAGGCTTTTTAGTTCCTCTTCACTTTCTGCCATAAGGGTGGTGTTGTCTGCATATTCTGAAATTATTGATATTTCTTCTGGCAATCTTGATTCTAGCTTGTGCTTCCTCCAGCCCAGCGTTTCTCATGATGTACTCTACATATAAGTTAAATAAGCAGGGTGACAATATACAGCCTTGACGTACTCCTTTTCATATTTGGAACCAGTCTGTTGTTCCATGTCCAGCTCTAACTGTTGCTTCCTGACCTGCATACAGGTTCTCAAGAGACAGGTCAGATGGTCTTGTATTCCCATCTCTTGAAGAAGTTTCGACAGTTTATTGTGATCCACACAGTGAAAGGCTTTGGTATAGTCAATAAAGCAGAAGTAGATGTTTTTCTGGAACTCTCTAGCTTTTTTGATAATCCAACGGATGTTGAATGACTAAAAATATGAACCTGACAAACTTTATATTTAAACTTTGAAGTTTAAAAAATATTGTCTATGTAGCAATGTAAGAATTATGTGTTTCAAACAGAAAGAAACATTTCCAAAGGTAGTTTAATAGCATTGCTTCATTTAGTCTTGCATATACAGTTGAACTTAGGAGAGAGAAATAATTTGTGGTTCCTTCCATTCCAGTTAATTCCTGTCATCTCATTTTACAAATTGTCTTAAAAAGTATATGATGTGTATATCAGTTTGCCAGGTCTGTTGTAACAGTACCTCAAGCTATGATACAGAGAAGCAATGTATGGTAGTTCTGGAGGCCATATGTAAGGTCAAAGTGTCAGTGGTCTGTGTTCCTTTTTAAAAGTACAAGGGAAGAATTTTTTAGACCTTTCTCCTCCATTCTTTTTTTTCCTTGGCTTGTTGCAGTATATCTCTAATATTTACAGTGTTCTCCCCATGTGCATTTTAAGTAATTATTCTGCAGTGACCTTTTTTCCAGATAAGCCCACACTCTTAGGAACTGGTGGTTATGGTATGTAGCCCTATATTCTTTCAACATACAGATAAGGGACTACATGATAGAACGTATTATAATGCAATGAAAGATAATTTTGATTAGTTTCTCTGAGAGCAACAATAAAAATTATCTATTTTTTTATGTTAAGGGACTTCCTAGGTGGCTCTATTCGTAAAGAACCCATCTGCCAATGCAAGTAGACTCAGGTTTGATCCCTAGATAGTATTGATCCCCTGGAGGAGGACATGGCAACCCACTCCAGTATTCCTGCCTGGAGAATCCCATGGACAGAGGAGCCTGGTGGGCTACAGTCCATAGTGTCACATGGAGTCGGTCACGACTGAAGTAATTTAGCAGGCATACATATGTTAAGCAATGTCTTAAAAGTTAATGGAAATAAGCCAAAATTATAAAAATCTTTTTTTTCATTGGTTGCTGTTGAAGCTGGTGTGGGTACAAAAGATACACTTAGGTGACACTACTTTGAACATAGTTCTCTTCATTGCATCATTCTCCAGGAATCATTTTTTCTTTTTTGAGGATGGGATAAAATACTTAAAACAGAGCATCATGGATGTGGTCATGATTATCATCGATTAAATAATCTTCTTAATTTAAGTCACAGTAAGTTTAAGACTGCTTGGTGAATGTACAGGTCTGGTGTACTACAGGGAGATCAGACAACACTGTTGGCATAATACACCAAGAGATGATTTTTACTTACAAGAGATACCAATTTGTTAATATCATTTGAGAAAATGCCTATGTCAGCTCGCTAGAAAATATTGGATCAAAGACTTGGCTTTTTTAAAAATTGGCATTCTAATTCATTTGAATAAACACTTTGAATAATTCTCTGCAAATGAATTCAAAAGTAGTTATACAAATATGTGCTTTGATTCATTTGGAAAGGAATAACATGTCCAAATTTTATATACTGGTATCAGATTCCAGAAATAAGTGATGGCCTGGATTACTTTCCAGAAGTTGGATTTGTAAAGATTGGACACTCATATATATGGATTTAAAAATCTTGAATATTATAGACATTTTTCAACTTGCCTTCTAGTATTAACTCAAAGGAGTAACAAATTGCTATTAAGCTTTTATTTATTCATGTTTTATATTTATTTTGAAATTAAAAATATCTAATTAAAACAATAATGCTATATACATTATATAACTTTTTGTAAAAACAGATTTTGTTATATTCCAATTAGTTACCTGTTCTTATATTTACATGATGAATCTCATTTATTATTATACAATCAAACTGTTCTGCACATTATTAGATGTACTGAAACACAAAACTATTACTCAGCTTCAAATTAAACCGTGCTGCAAATTAGACTGCATGTGATAATATTTCAAATTTTTTAACATGCTTAACAGATTATTAAGTATAAGTATTTACCATTTTGACATGTTAAAATAGCACTCATTCTTTCTATAGTGCCAAGCACTGCTCTAGGTAGATATGGAATTACCACCATTTTACCAAGGAGGAGACCAAGATTCAGGAAAGACCAGACCAGTGACTGATCGACCCAGGATTCCTTCCGAGTCCAGAGTTCATGCTCTGATATACCGTATTGCTTCTGTTTGTAGTACAGAGTATATTATCTGTATGAACATATATGCATTCAAAAATCTATCTTAATTCTGTAAACAATTTGAGGTAAAACAGATACATAATTATGGCTGGAAGAATGGCTGAGAAAATCCTTCTAGCAGTTACTGTGTGACTTAGGAGCTTGAAAATGTGGATTTGAAGTCAGTCTGTGTTTGTGAACTGAGGAAAAGCACTCAAACCTTCCAAGCCTCAGGTTCCTCAGTAAAATGGGGTTAATCAGGCAGTTGCTGTGAGGATTATCTGAGATGATGGATGTTAATGCAACCATATAGTAACTCATAGGGAACCATCAATAAACTTTCCCTGATAAAAGAGATCTGTTTCAGGCATTGCAAATATATTCTCTTATTCTTTCCCTTTTTCTAATGATATCTTTTGGTGAACAAAATTTCTTTAATAAGCATGTTAAGTGTAAAATATGTAAAGATAGCACGTGTCAGAATTGTATAGGAGTGAAGTTTTGTTAAAATGAACCCATCATGTAAGTGGCCCTCAGAACTCAAACTGGAACATTATCAGCACCTCAAACTCCCACATCCCACTTTTTGTCCTTCTTGCCCTCAAAGATAATCATTATCCTAACACCATAGAGCAGTTTAGTCTGTTTCTAAACTTTATGTAAGTGACATCATAGAGTATGTCTGTTTTTCTGCTTGGGTCTTTTGTGTGACATTATATTTGTGTGATTCAGACATGTTGGTGCATGTAGTTGTGATTTGTTGCTATGTATCGCTATATAGAGATTCATCATACTGATATTACATCATTGACCCCTACCCCTCATATTGTTAAAGACCATTTAGGCTATTTCTATTTCAGTTCAGTTCAGTCACTTAGTCGTGTCCGACTCTTTGTGACCCCATGAATTGCAGCACGCCAGGCTTCCCTGTCCATAACCAACTCCTGGAGTCAGCCCAAACCCATGTCCATTGAGTTGGTGATGCCATCAAGCCATCGCATCCTCTATTGTCCCCTTCTCCACCTGCCCCCAATCCTTCCCAGCATCAAGGTCTTTTCCAATGAGTCAACTCTTCGCATGAGGTGGCCAAAGTATTGGAGTTTCAGCTTTACCATCAGTCCTTCCAATGAACATCCAGGACTGATCTCCATGAGGATGGACTGGTTGGATCTCCTTGCAGTCCAAGGGACTCTCAAGAGTCTTCTCCAGAACCACAGTTCAAAAGCATCAATTCTTTGGTGCTTAGCTTTCTTCACCATCCAACTCTCACATCCTTACATGACTACTGGAAAAACCATAGCCTTGACTAGACAGACCTTTGTTGACAAAGTAAGTCTCTGCTTTTCAATAGGCTATCTATGTTGGTCATAACTTTGATTCTAAGGAGTAAGCGTCTTTTAATTGCATGGCTGCAACCACCATCTGCAGTGATTTTGGAGCCCCCCAAAATGAAGTCTGACACTGTTTCCACTCTTTCCCCATGAAGTGATGGGACTGGATTCCATGACCTTAGTTTTCTGAATGTTGAGCTTTAAGCCAACTTTTTTCACTCTCATCTTTCACTTTCTTCAAGAGGCTTTTTAGTTCCTCTTCACCTTCTGCCATAAGGGTGGTGTCGTGTGCATATCTGAGCTTATTGATACTTCTCCCGACAATCTTGATTCCAGCTTGTGCTTCTTCCAGGCCAATGTTTCTCATGATGTACTCTGCATATTTAGAGTTACTATAAATAATGTTGCTATAAACATTCTTCTGTAGGTCTCTTAGCAAACAGACATGTACATTTCTAGGATAAATATCTAGGAATAAAATCACTGGTTTATGATGTTTGCACGTATTTAGCTTTGTTAGATATTGCTACAATGTTTTCCAAAATGATCATATTAATTTACAATCCTACCAGGAGTGTATGAAGGTTCTAGTTACTTCTAACTCTTCAACGTTAGTAACTTCAGTTTTTATTTTAGACATTTGGGCTGGTGCATACTAGTATTGCATTGTTTGACTAATTTGTAGTCTTTTGATGTTAAATCTAAGTGACCATCTTCTCTGAAGTTTTGGCTACATATGTGTGTGTGGTGGATATTACTTTCAGAAAGTTCCCTTATACTCTATCTCTCTTAAAGTTAAAAACTATGATTTCAGTCTCCATAGAATAGTCTTTATAAGCTCTTTACCTTCACCTAAATAGAGTCACATGATACATAAATCTGGCTTCTTTGGTTCAACAAAAGGCCTTTGCAATTCTTCCATCTCTTACATTAATGAGATATATGTTTATTTTTTACTGGTAAGTAGCATTTTTTTATATAAAGTTGCCAGTATTTATTCATTCACCTATTGACTATAAATTTGGATTATTCCCTGTAGGTGGACATAGTATTTTCATCATTAGCTTTTTAAAAGTTCTTTATATTATATAGAATAGCTCTGCCCAATAGAGATTGAGATCCTGTCCACTAGCTGCATATGACCATTGAGTACTTAAGGTGAAGGGAGTAGTAGTATGATCAAGGAACAGAAGTTTTAACTTTGATTTAATTAGCTACATGTGACTGGTAGCTAAAGAGACAGTATAGTTTTAGATACACATCTTTTTGTCTGATGTATGTAATGTGGAATGTTCCCTCCCAGTCACTAGCTTGCTTTTTGGTTTAAAAGTTTATTCTCATGAACAGTCTTAATTTTGGTAAACTGCAGTATTAATGATAATTTTATTTTCTATTTGTCTGTTGCTACTGTATGTTTTATATATATGTACTTTATAAATGCTGACCCCTTTATATTGAGACATTGTTGAATTCAGTTATTAGATCCAGTAGTGTTGTGGCTTTGTTTTGCTTTTTAATTTTTTTTTAATAATTCTTTTGGAATACACACACACACACACACAATTATGTCATGAACAAATAGATCTTAATCATGTTAGAAAATGCTACTAATACAACTCTGGTTTTATCAGGACTTCTTGAAATCAAAGATGGAAAATACCAAAAGCATTAAAAAGAACAGTGAGAAAATATATTTCTCTAATTTAGTTACTTACAAGGACAGTTTAAGTTCTGATTTTTGAAGCTTGCTTGGGGGGATATCACACCAGTTCATCAAATCCTTTGTGCATCATCTAATGGCTGTTTTGTGTCAGTTATTCAAGTCTCTCCCAGTAATAGGTCTCAAAGACACAATACAGAAATATGCTGAGTCTGTAGAGTCTCTGTCTAAGCCCAGAAGTATGCTCCAAGTGAGTGAAGACCCTTGACACGAGAAGATTATATGAGAACATAATAAAAAGAGCTGTAGCTAAGGCATTTACAAGAGCTAGACTGACACATTAAATCTCTTGAGGCCCTGAGGAGAAGCTGGAGTAAGAGCTAAGAATCTTTAAGGGTTACAGCTCTCTCTAGTATAAAGAACATTGTTAAAAGGATATAGAGTTAACAGGTAAATTGGTTTAAATAATTAAGGTGAACATATATGAATAATTAATTATAAAATTACGGTATACTTCGAGTTTCATATAACTCAAATTAGTTCTATCTGTAGAGCCTTCTATCTGTGAACTCTACATTTAAAGAGCACATAATCTCAGAAATGGAAATTTCAAATTCCTTCTTGATATTAAACGGATGCCTACATACACTTACAGTGTAAGCTGTAGGGCAGAGACTGAATCCATTTCCACTTAAATATTATGGCAGAAGCCTCAAGAAATATCATAAAAATGACTAAAATATATGATGCTGTAATGCCTAGCATTAAGTTGCTGCTGATTCTTCAAGTAGTAAATAGTGAAGAATAAGATGTGTAGCTTTTGAAGTGACAAGAGCTGTAGCTAGTCACTGGAGTATTATTCAGAAAATACCTTCACAAGGCAGTACAGTGTGTTGATGCTTCCCATATTTTCTTTCCCCTAAAAGTTACCTTTATGGCTAGAGCCTAGCAAACAGGGAAAATGGGACTACATGAAGTTGTTGAGGAGGTAAAGAGCAGCTTATAAACGATGATGAAAAGAGATTTCAAACATGCATGAAGGGTAGCCAATGAAATTAGTGGTGGAATGACGTGACTCTGGTGAGACTGGAGAATTAATCTTTTTTTTTTTTTTCAGTTTTTATTATTGCTTCTTTTATTTTTTTTTTTTCCACTGGTATGATCATATTCCACAACATTTACATGCACAGATATCAGACAATCAGTCATTAGAGACTTGTTCACAGTGTCCAAAAGGATCCATCATTTGAAAAGTTGGAGCACTACCACGCAAGATACAGTAAATGCTCTGAAATAGAAGCAAATCTATGGAACTTAACAATGGTTTCATTTAGTTGGAAGCTGACAGTTTCAGACACCTTCCAATAATGTGTAAAATGAGGGAAATTATGGTATGGCACAGGTGATTATTTCTGATGAGCAAAAAGAATGGACTGGCTGCTACTGCCTGGAGGACGAGAAAACGAGTATGGCCAGAGGCCAGATTATCTTTTGTAGAATCCCCCTGGTATAGTCAAGTCTAGGGGAAGAGTTAATTAATTAACCTACTCAGTGCCAGGCACTGGAATAGGCATTCAGAATACTGAAGTAAAAAATGGGCAAGACTAGAATTATCCTGACCCCAGAAAAACACAGATGCAAGGATTATCTAAAGAGTTACACATAAGTATAGCATCAACATCCCTCTGTTCTAAGCAATCCAAGATATTTAAACCAGAATATTCTAAGTTTATACTCTGATCATTTCACTGTTCAAAATCTTAGTAGCCATCTCCCAACATACCTCATCTCTATCACCTACTGAATTAAATGATACCCTCTCACCATGGGATGATATTTCTGGCATTATGCTCACTACCTCTCTGTCTCTACAGAATGCTATGGCTTTCTGTTCTCCAAAGTACACACCATGTTTTTATGGTACTATACCGTTGCTCACCCTGTGCTCTCTGTCTATACTGTTACATCTCTACCCATTAAAATTCCATCCATCAGTTGCAGCACATCTCCAATGGCACCTCCTACATAATACCTCGCAAATCTACCACCTAAAACATATAATCTCTTCTTCTTTTGAATTTTTTTAGAGTATTTCATGTTTCTTCTCTTACATCAGTCATAGTATTCCACATTATAATTATTCATGGACTTTTCTTCTCATTTTAGAATGGAAATAATTTAAATACTTTTCTTTGTGGATCCTAAAGCACCTGCTAGGTATCCCCTCCCAAAATATAACTGAATAAGATTACTGGATGAATTCAGCACATTATGCATCTCCTGCTAACACACAAAATGACACATGTTCTGTGTGAAGAGAAGTTAAATCACCTATGTCCAGTATGGCAAATGTGCTTATTGGAAAGCAACTACAACTGCCTTCTAACATGGCTTCTTGTACTAGAGAGGCTGGAAACATGGGACCTGGGGACACATGTCAGCCAGAGTTTTTTGTACTTCCCAGGTTGTATTATATGTATACATATACATGTAATGACTTGGGCTCCTCACATGGCTTGGACACCAAGAAAGCAAACACAATCACGTCAGAGTTGGAAGTGGGTATGAGTGATGGAGACAGTGCCTCACTGACGCAAACTGGCCAGAGACACGTTTGCCTCTTACAGCACTGTCCTGCGCAGGCCCACACGCAGCAAGTGGCATGCGCCATTTGAGTGCTCCTTCTCTTTCTTGCAGTTCAATTTTATAACTGCGTTTGGCTGGGATATTCTGTCTGTCGTTTTTCACTGTGCACTTCCTCCATATCCACCAGGTCTGCAAACACACACCTTAGAGAATCTTCTACAGCATTTAGATCCTATTTTTGTCCCCTAAGCCTTAAAGGTTACTCAGCTGAGAGGACACAGTAGGTAGGCAGAACAATGAACTGACCTTTGTTGCCTCGTCCACAAAGTCCACAAGAATTAATCTTGATGTAATACAAAATCAATAATGCAGAGTGGACAGGAATCAAACTTTGATACCAGATTACTGAATTGGAATTTTTGAACAAGGCCATGACCAATTATGAGAACTAAATTAATTCATCAGGAGATAAATCAAATTGCCTGTGGTTTCTAAAACTGTAATAATTGCTTAAAGCTAGATATATTTATAAAATCACTGGGTGAGCTATGGAAACTAATTCACTGGAAACTCCTATGGGTGGTGTACAACTTAACAATTTTTAATATTTTTAAACGATTAAGCCCCATTGAGTTGCCAAGTTAATAACATTCCAGTGAGATCTGTAGTAGAAAATGCTTCATCAGCTTAAAAAAATATTAAAGATCAAAGTGTAATAAAGAATTGGCAATTTATTTTAGATTATGAATTGGAGATCGAGGTCTCCAAATGTATTTTCCTTCTAAATTAATCGTCATGATCACTAATTTTGTTATTATCAGATTTTTCCAAACTTTGATTTTTTTGTTTCTAGTTTTTGTATCATAGTTGCAAAGTGAAAGCAAAATACCCACTCTCTTTATTACTTTATTATACAGAGGTAACATATCCTATATGTTATTATGTATTCTAATACTTAAAGTGTCTTTGCATTGGTAACATGAAGTCCTAGAAACTGGACTACAAGGGAAGTCCCTATGTCAGCATATCTGAATTTGTAGAATGAAGTGGGATAAGGTTGGATTTAAGAGAGAGACTTTTTTACTTTACAATTTTCAGAATTGCTTGTATTAGATAAATAAATGCAGAAGCATTGGTAATTTAGGTACATATTATTGGATAGTCTACAGGCTACTATTACCCATCTAGCCCTGCTTCGAATCAAAGTAGGGTAAATTTTTAAACTGTTGAACATGGGAAGAGAGTATATAGAAAGTTAGGCCTGAAGATGAAACAGCAGGCAACCCCTTTGGGGGAAGGAGAAAAGGAGTAGGAGTCCCCCTTAACCCTAGTAGTCTCCTGACCCACACTCCATGCCTTAGAAAATGCACATTGACCAGCCATACAGTTTACTAAAATAAAGGCCACTGTGCTAGAAATCAGGGAACCACAGGGTTTGGTTCTTCCTATATATTCTTTTTTTATGATTAAATTTATTTTAAATGAAAGATAATTGCTCTACAAAATTGTGTTGGTTTCTGCCCCAAATCAACATGAGTCAGCCATAGGTATACCCATGTCCCCTCCCTGTTGAACATCCCTCCCACCTCCCACCCCATCCCACCCCACTAGGTTGTTACAGAGCCCCAGTTTGAGCCCCTGAGTCACAGAGCAAATTACCACTGGCTCTTGATTTTAAAGATGGCAACGTATATGTTTCCATGTTACTCTCTTCATACACACCACCCTCTCTTCTACACCCTTGCCATGTCCACAAGGCTGTTCTCTGTGTCTACATTGCTGCCCTACAAATAGGTTCAACAGCACCATATTTCTGGATTCCATATATATGTGTTAATATACGTTATTTGTTTTTCTCTTTATAACTTACTTCACTCAGTATAATAGGCTCTAATTTCACCCACCTCATTAGAACTGACTCAAATGCATTCCTTTCAATGGCTGAGTAATATTCCATTGTGTATATGTATCACAGCTTCTTTATCCATTCATCTGTCAGTGGACATCTAGGTTGCTTCCATGTCCTAGCTACTGTAAATAGAACTGTGATGAGCCTTGGGGTACCTGTGTCTTTTTCAATTTTGATTTCTTCAGAGTATATGCTTACCACTGGGATTGCTGGGTCATATGGTGATTTTATTCCTAATTTGTTAAGGAATCTCCATACTGTCTTCCATAGTGCACCATCAGGGCCAGAGGGTTCCCTTTTCTCCCCATTCTCTCCAGCATTTATCATTTGTAGATTTTTTGATGGCCATTCTGACATGTGTGAGGTGATCTCTCATTGTAGTTTCAATTTGTATTTCTCTAATAAAGAGAGATGTTGAGCATCTTTCAATAGGTTTATTAGACATTTGTATGTCTTTGGAGAGATGTCTGTTTAAGTCTTTTTCCCACTTTTTTATTTTTTATTTTTTTGTCTTTCTGGTATACCTGGCTTCATTCAAAGGCTCTCTTGGATATTTGTTGCAACAGTGGGCAAGTGAACCATAAGTTCATTTCCTCCTAGTTATCCTAGATAATGTGGTGGGGAACAGGAGATGATACATGTTTCAGGTATGTGCCAATTTACTTTCTCATTTGCCACTCATCCCTTCCATTTCCTGTTCTTGGCCTCTTATTATGACTTCTGTGTCTCTGAATATGGTTGGGAAACCTGGAGAACTGTATGGACTCTTAGGGGTATGTTTTTTGCTAACCTGCTGATCTTACCCTGCCTCCTTGCTATACTTTGCCAAATTCCTTGGTGCCTTGGTTCTGAAGCCAGACTGCTTAGCTAGGTGCCTCAATATCACTAAGCATGTGGGTCCTGAGGGAAGGTTAATTAGCTTTTTTTGACCCCCTGTTTCCCTGTGTATTAAACAAAGACAGTAGAAGTTCCTCTAGGTTTGTGTGATTAATAAGTAACATAAACAAACTGATGGGTATATAACAAATAGCATTTGCTACAATTGCTAAAACTACTTTTATTACTACCATGAAATAATGGCCATTTTTTTGGAAGGCAGTGAAAATGAAATGGGTGTGTATAACACTACAAACTCAGATCTTGTTTGAATACATAGATGCTAGGGATGTGATAAATATCAGCACTAATCATGGTTCCATTTTTGTTTTGACTTGAAAATTCAACAGACTTGATACTATATATCTTTATTGAAAAGACCCTGATTATGGGAAAGCTTGAATGTGAGAGGAAAAGGGGATGACAGACGATGAGATGATTGAATGGCATCACTGTCTCAATGGACATGAGTTTGAGTAAACTGTGGGAGCTGGTGATGGACAGAGAGTCGGTGTGCTGCAGTCCTTGGGGTCGCAAGAGTCGGACATGACTGAGTGACTGGACTGAATGAACTGAACTGTCATTTTAAGAATGAAGAAACGGAACTGATTTTTATTGAATAAAATGGCTAATTTCATTTTACAATTTTTGTATATTTTTCACTCTGCCTTCTTCATCTAGTTACTTTTATTTTCTTTTAGGCATTGAGTTTCTCTAATTGTCATCAAATCCTTTTAGGTGAGTAAATGATATTGGTGTTGGTTGGTATATAGGGTTTGTGAAGAGTCATAAAAACTGCACTTGAATATCTGGAAATGGAAAACTTGGTCAAACAAACAAAGATATTTACACAATGAGGGGGTGAATGAAAATATCTGAACAGGAGAGAGTTATGATGAATTTGGAAATTATTTTGTCATCAGTGTTTAAAAAGCTTAAACGGTAGGGAACTGAAAGTATGAAGGTGAGTTACGAGGTAAAGAGGTGAGGTAATGACTAGGATATGGCAGGTTGTGTAGGAGTGACACAGAGAGAGGGTGAATTTGAGGAGATTAAAGCGGTAGAACTTGGAAGAATGATTGGAAATTGGGACAAATAAGTGTAAGCAAATATACACATGGAATCAAAGTGAAAGTTGCTCAGTTGTGTCTGACTCTTTGCAACCCCATAGACTATACAGTCCATGGAATTCTCCAGACCAGAATACTGAGTGGGTAGCCTTCCCCTTCTCCAGGGGATCTTCCCAACCCTGGGATCGAACCCAGGTCTCACATATTGCAGGTGGATTCTTTACCAGATGAGCCACAGACTATCCCAAATAATAGTTAATGATCAGGAGGTGTCTCTTATAGAGCTTGATGAAGGAAAAGGAAAGTATTCTTAGTTGTATAGATAGGTAGCTTTGAATTTTTGACTTGGTGCAATTAGAGAAACAATTCTGTGAAATTAATGATAAGGTCCTTCATGGTAGCATGTGAGTTCTTCAGTTATACAGAAATTGTAGAATCTGAAGAACCTATGAGAAATCCCCCTAGATGCTACAGACAATATTCCCCAGTCATAACAAACAGAATTTTTTATTTACTAATTTCAAAACTGGTTTTATATTAAAGAGGAGTTAAAGAATGACAACATTGGTTTACAAACTTTGCATCTCTGGATCACAGTTGGGTTTCTGAACAACTCCTTGGGACTTCTGTAGTGGAAAACAGAGCAAGACAGAGCAGCTAGGATGTGGATTTCTAGTTGCTCTTTCAAACTTGAGCCATTCTTCTCTTTTCTGTATGGAAGTAACCATTATAACATTCTACTTGAAGGAATAATTTTGTGACCAAAAGAATTGGAAATTGTCTTTTTATGGTATTTGTAATACTAAAGTACAATTGTTAGAATAAACTTTATAGCAATGTCTTTCTCATTTTCTAGTATCCATGCAGTAATTAAATTCTCTGCAGAAAGTCTTGAGTCAAAGAACCCCTTATGGATACTGATTTGAATGGTATGTGGACTTGATGGTATGCAGTGACACTTATATTCAGGCTTGTAGTTCTTAGAGTGTGTAGGACAGAAAAGAGGTTCTTCTCATGGACTCACTGAATCAGTTCTCCAGGCCTCAGCTCTGATGAGTTACATACACATCGTGCTCTGGGCAAGGTCACTTGGCCTAAGGCATTTTTATAGATAGGATCATTCTGGAGGGATCTGAGGCACACATTTAATTTCTCAGGTCCCAAACCAATGTATCTTGAAACACCTAAGTACTTCATTAAGCTTTCTACAGACATTGTAGTGGGAAAATGCAAGAAGAAGAGGCAATTTCCTTTGAAGTTACAGTAATACAATGTAACTGTGGTCAGTGTTAAGAAGGGTTTTGGCAAGGGACAGAGTTCCAAGGTGGGGAGGAAGGCAGCATGTAGATCCTGGTGTAACTGTTTGCAAATACAAGTTTGAAAGATAAGAAATTAAAAGTTGTGGTGGACTATATTATTTATCTGCTGCTGTTTAACAAACCACCCCCCCCAAATTTGGTGGTTAAAACAATTTATTATTTCTCATGATTTATGTGCTGGAGATGTATGTAAGTAAGTCATAAAAGAGATGGCTTGTCTCTTCCATGACATTTTGGGTTTCAACTGGAAAAGTTGAAAGTTGAATGCTAAAATAATCTGAAGTCATGCCACCAACATGTCTGGTGGTTGATTCTGGCTATCAGTGGGGGACTTAATGGAAACTGCTGCCTGGAACACTTTAACATAATGTCTATATAAGATCTAGCCTTCCTCACATGTTGGCCAGGTTCAGAAAGACAGAGAGACAGAGAAAGAAAACCAGGCAGAAGTCATTGCACCACTTTAGCCATGTAAAATAGAAAGTTACTTTGACCAACTTCTATTTGATGCAATTACAAAAATGCACCAAGTTTAAGAGGAAAGAATGCAGATTGCATCTCTTGATGAAGTTGTATTACTGTAACTTCAAAGAGAAATCTGTGGGACAGAATATACACAGGTGTATCCATCTTGGTATGATGCAATCTGCCACGAGAGAAGTAAAAATTAATGAAAAGTGATGAGCATATTATTGTGCTTTGTTCTGGGGAGCCAGTGATACCGTTCTTCCTATTGGCTCTGAAAGATACATACAAGAATCAGCTTGATAATGCCTAAAGCTTCAGTGGAAAATGCGGGTCAAAGTCTAAATCAAAATGGTTTTCCCATTGAAATGAATTACTCATCAGTCCATAGAGATGAGAAAACTTACCCAGTGAGATTTTCCTCGCTCAGAGCAATAGGAGCAGAGGCTATGAGGAGGAGAAAAATATGAGAAAGAAAAAAAAAATAGATGTACATCTCTGGTCAAGGTACATTTTCTTTATTTTGTGAAAACATCTTCAGTTGGAGTTTGCTTGCAATGCTGCCACATATAAAATGGAATCAAGGGCAGGGAGAGTCTTAACAGGTGTTGGTACAAAGTTAAAGCTTCAGAGGGACTTGCTTTTTGCTGCCAAGAGGATTGATGCAGATGTACGCTTTGGCTTCTATAGACTGAAATGAAAAGTTTGCGAATTTATTCCGTGTTAAACCCCACTGTTATCTGACCAGCAAGGAAGCAGTTCTCCCTTAGAAATGGCCTCTTGTCATGAAATATTCAAATGAAAGATGGGCAAGGTTTTGATTTTTAATGATTCCATAAAATGCAATGTGCTGTGATGTGTGTGTGTGTGTGTGTGTGTCTGTCAGAACCAGACTTTTTTTAATGCCTATCTTCCTCTCTCTCTCGTCTCACTCTCTGAGTGGATTTGTGAAGCTCAGGCTTGAGGCTTGCAGAACTGAAAGGCCTTTCCAGCAACACAGGTAAATCACCTGCAGCTGTGAACGCTCTTCAGAGAAGGTTAAATTTATTCCACGCTATAGAGTAGGAGTTCATCTCTGTAAATAATTGCATTATGTTCCTTTATAAACACTTTGGTAGAAGAAAATTCCTGGTTTAACTCAGTAACATATCACACTTTCCCTGCCCTGCGAATTAGATTGATTATGGTGGCATGTGAGATTGATAATACATAGATCTGTGTTGTGACAGCATTGTTTTAGTGCCAAGTTGAAGAGGAATGCTTCCTTAAATGTATCACTGTATAAAATATTGACCTGGAGAACTTCATTATTCAAGCTGGAGAGACAGTCACTACTTAGCAGTAATAAACTGTTTCTGTGTTACATTGAGAATACTTCGGGAAATATGAGAGTTGTCAAATCTCTTGAAAATCCTGTCTTTATAGTACACATGACACTAAAGCTATAGCTGTATTTCCTGCTAATAAAAGCAAAAGCACAGACAGATGTGGAGGCTATCATGGTACACTGACAAGAAACTAAGAAAAATGAATACCTAGTTGAGGAGTCAGAAAGACACAGGCCAATGACCTTGAGAAGCTCTACTCTTTCGAGATATCTTTGTTCTTGTAAGGAGAGCAAAGATAATGCTGCATTAGTGTAAAAAATAAAATAAACCTGAGTCTCCAAACTGAATACATTTTATGAAAAATATCCTGAAGTGTCTCTTAACTGAAAGTCACATGAGATAACATAAAAATAAGAAATGCTGAATGCCAGCCAAAATATCTTAGGAAAGAAAGACATTTTAGCAGTTTCCAAAAATGATATAGAGAAGTGAAATTTTTTTTTAAATGACAGTTTGAACTAGTATGACATTTATTTCATTTGTTAAAAAGAAATCCTATCTTCCAATTAACCTCAACATCTCCTTTCCTTTTGTAGCAATGTTAATGAAGTCGCTACCCCCCCCCAACTTTTTAAGAAATGCTTTGGTTAATGTTATTAAAAAAGTAAAAGCAACTTGCAAGGCTTTTTGTGAATTGCTGTTAAAGTGACCTCCAATTTGTCTGAAATAGAAGCAATAAAAATTAAAGAATAATCAGGAAAAATAAGCCTGTGAGAAAAATGCTAATGGATATTTAGTATAACTAATCATCCCAAAATGCTTCATTAATAATTACAGAGTATTCATTATAGCTTTAGTGATTTATTTGATCTTATTTACTTTTTTGAAATTTAGATTTCCACCAAGAATATATGTGTTAATGCTCAGTTATTTACACTATTAAATTTAATAGAATGTGTGTACATGGTAAGTCACTTAAGTTGTGTCCAACTCTGTGACGCTATGGACTGTAGCCCACCAGGTTCTTCTGTCCATGGGATTCTCCAGGCAAGAATACTGGAGTGATTTTCACTACTTCCTCCAGGGAATCTTCATAATTTAGGGATCAAACCCGCTTCTCTTCTGTCTCCTGCATTGGCAGGTGAGTTCTTTACTGTAATGTCTCCTAATTTCTTTTCTTTACCTTTTTTTTTAAAATTTAGAATTACATTAAGAATATATGTGATCTTTCTCAGTTATTCAGACTATCAAGTTTAGTAGACTGCCTATCAGTTGAGTTCAGTTGCTCAGTTGTGTCTGACTCTTTGCAACCCCATGGACTGCAGCACGCCAGGTTTCTCTGTTCATCACCAACTCTTGGAGCTTGCTCAAACTCATGTCCATCCAGTCTGTGATGCCATCCAATCATCTCATCCTCTGTCGTCCCCTTTTCCTCATGCCTTCAATCTTTCCCAGAATCAGGGTCTTTTCCAATGAGTCAATTCTTCGCATCAGGTGGCCAAAGTATTGGAGTTTGAGCTTCAGCATCAGTCCTTCCAAAGAATATTCAGGACTGATTTCCTTTAGGATGGACTGGTTGGATCTCCTTGCAGTTCAGGGGACTCTCAAGAGTCTTCTTTAACACCACAGTTCAAAAGCATCAACTCTTTGGCACTCAATTTTCTTTATGGTCCAACTCTCACATCCATACATGACCACTGGAAAAATCAAAGCTCTAAGTAGACAGACCTTTGTTGGCAAAGTAATGTCTCTGCTTTTTAATATGCTTTGTAGGTTGGTCATAGCTTTTCTTCCAAGGAGTAAGCATCTTTTATTTCATGGCTGCAGTCACCATCTGCAGTGATTTTGGACCCCAAGAAAATAGTCTGTCACAGTTTCCATTGTTTCCCCATCTATTTGCCATGAAGTGATGGGACCAGATTCCATGATCTTAGTTTTTGAATGCTGAGTTTTAAGCCAACTTTGTCACTGTCCTCTTTCGCTTTGATCAAGAGGCTCTTTAGTTCCTCTTTGCTTTCTGCCATAAGGGTGGGGTTATAGATAACTCAATTTTAAATTTTTCAGAAATTTAATTTGCTTTTATTTAACCAAAATTTCTTTGTTACAGTCTAACTTCATTTCTTTTATAGTACTTATCAGTAATGGTGTAAACTGCATACTTATTTTTAAAGTGACTATGAAAACATCTAAATAATGGTGTTTTGATTATTAGGTATCATCTTATTGTCTGAAGTTTAGATATTGTATGAAGAATAATTTTCCATTATGTAGTATAATTATTTTGCTTTTACTATGAACATTTTAGTACATAAAGAGGCATTACATTAGTTTATCCAAAATGTTTTCCAAAGCTGTTAAGAAAAATGCGATCCTAGAAGGAAATTTAGGTATAGGTACACACACACAGATGCACACACACCCCCTCCAAAGGAAGTAAGGAGCAAGAGACTTTTTAAAAGGAAGAAACAAATGATATCATGTACTACTGGAGATAAACAAGGGTAAAATAATAAAAATATTAACAAATCCCCTTACTACCAGAATTTGCTTTGGGTTTTAGCATTGAATTTAATCTATTAATACTAGTACAATATTTGTTTGTATCACATGATTAGGATTCATTTTTAAATCAACTAAAAATTAGCTCTTACATTCCATTGTTACTGAAATCTTTGTAAGACTTTGGTCAGGAGCTCTGAAGAATCTTGAGGCTAATTTCATTGAGGTCATTTCAGTACCCCACAGGCCTTTCTTGTATCCTTCTCAGGAGTGGGATTAGGGAGAGTAGCCTCCTCTTTGTCAGACTCTTCCTCTTGAAAGTTGATTAAATATTTGTAGGTCAAAAGTTCTTGATAATTTTATGTCAGAGAAATAAAAGATAGCTGAAGAGAAAGCAATTAATTAAAGTACATATTACTACCAGTTCAGTGTCTCCAACATACAAGTAATTAAGGACAGCATCCAAAAATGATCAACGAAGTGAAAGCATGGACTTTCTGAGATACAATGCCCTGTGCTAACCCATTCATGTCAAGAAATGGTCTACTTTCTGGACATAAGACTCTAAGGCTTTTTGCCTATAGTCAGGTGACTTTCTTAAAGTATCTTTCCCTGATAGCTCAGTTGGTAAAGAATCTGCCTTTCTTTAGGAGACCCCAGTTTGATTCCTGGGTTGGAAAAATCCACTGGAGAAGGTATAAGCTACCCACTATAGTATTTTTGGGCTTCCCTTGTTTCTCAGCTGGTAAAGAATCCACCTGCAATGTGGAAGACCTGGGTTTGATCTCTGGGTTAGGAAGATCCCCTGGAGAAGGGATAGTCTATCTACTCTAGTATTCTGGCCTGGAGAATTCCTTGGACTGTGTAGTCCATGGGGTCACAAAGAGTCAGAGTGAGCAGCTTTCACTTTAGCTTTCATCTTTGCTGTCAGTAGCAATTTGACCATCATATATGACATACGTTATAGATAGGCCCATATCTTTCCTTTTTATGTGTTGTTATACTATCAATTTTAAAAAATTACCAAGTGTTTTAATATTTATCAAATATAAGCCACTATATAAATCTTGAGTCAAATTGGCAAAATTAATAGAACTTCACAGTGTACCAAAAAAAAAAAAAAAAAAGGAATTTTTAGGAAGCCCAAGAATATTGGAGTGGGTAGCCTATCCCTTCTCCAGGGGATCTTCCTGACCCAGGAATCGAACGAGAGTCTCCTGCATTGCAGGTGGATTCTTTACCAGCTGATCTACCAGGGAAGCTCCTCAAACTATTAATTATAAAAAATTACCAAGTGCTTTAATATTTATCAAATATGTCATTATATAAATCTTGAGTCAAATTGAAAAAATAAATAGAACTTCACAATGTATTCAGAGAAAGGTCTACTTTCAGTTGGACCATGGAGAACTTACATGGAATATTATACTTGAATCCTGGCTGTTCCAACAAAGTGAAACATACTTAACACTTCTTTTCTACATAGCAATACTGTATTTGATAAGAGAAACTTCCATATCAGTGTCCCTTTTCAAACCATTATTCTGTCTTTTAGAACTAAAATAAAATGTAAGAAATGCTAAATAGTAGTTCTAGGCAGTTACAAGGTGTCAAGTGATGGTGAGGTAATCAACTTGTGTATCAATCTAAGGTTCTAGAACACAACATATCCATTTAAATTGTCATGCCCAACTTTGCAAGCTGGCAAACAGGCTTATTTATCACCTCCTTTTCTATTTGGTTACTTGATAGAAAATAAAAACATCAGCTCTGATTTCAAGATTATTCAACAGTACAAGTATCACATCTTAACATGGATGCTGGCTATGTATCTTAAATTGCATTATAGAGTGATGGGGAGTGAAGGTAAGATAACATATCAACAGAAATGTGGTCAGCCAGTCCAACTAGGATTTTTCCTGTTTTCGTAGAGGCTTATTCTAGCAATATCTCATCCTTTTTTTAAAGATTATCAGTCAAACAATTTTTTTTAAAGTGCGTCTTATGGAGGTACTTATTGGTTTGGCCAAAAAACTTGTTGGGGTGTTTCTGTAACATCTTATGGGGAAACCTGAATGAACTCTTTGACCAACCCATATTTGTATATTCTCATTCACTTTCATTCTACTCCCACATTTTCCTACCACATGTTAAAATAAAGATGATAGAAAAAGAGGCCCTTGTTAAAGGTTCCCTTTGGCCTTTACCCACAGAATCCACAGATCCAATTCTCCCTTCTAATTACAGAACTAGATGCTTTTGAATAACATCTACTTATTCTGAAGACTGAGCACATAATGAAACAAAAGTACTCAGAGGAAATCAGGAAGATGGAGTGAGAGAGAGGTAAGAGAAGCACGAAGTCCGTGAGCCAGACAAATGCTATTACAGGAGAGGCCGTGGGTTAACAGATGAGATACTGCGCAATACAGTGGAGAGGCTTCTCTTAGACCCTCAGTGGATAGAGCTTTACAGCTTGCAAGTCATGATGCTGACCTCCAGAGACAGTGCTTTGTGTGTTACCAGGTCGTGATATGCAGGACTAGTGTTTTGTTAAGGTATCTTGGTAGGAGAGACTTCCCTGGTGGTTCAGTGGTAAAGAATCTGCCTGCAATGCAGGAGACATGGGTTCAATCCCTGGGTGGCTAAGAATCCCTGGAGAAGGAAGAGGCAACCCACTCCAGTGTTCTTGCCTGGAAAGTTCCATGGACAGAAGAACCTAGTGGGCTACAGTCCGTGGGGTTGCAAAGAGTCAGAAACAGCTTCAAATAAACAACAACTCGGTGACAGACGATATTCTGCCTCTGTCGCAACATTAATGATGGTGTTGGTTAGATGGGTACAATTTTATTTGGATGAGGGAGTAATAAAATAGTGTAGGATTTAGCTTTGAAGTAAAAGTTGGCAGGGAGAGGAGGATATATTAGTTACTTTCTGTGTTTCTCATCTCTTTCACTGGGTTACCTCTTTCACACACAGAAGCCAGCCAATGCAAAGATGGAAGCTGGTCACCTGTTTACAGATGAATTGCAGCAGACTGTGTTCTTAAGTCAGAATCATGGGGTATAGCATCTGGTCCTTTAGCCCCATGAAAGGCTGACGTTAAGATAATTAGTAGAGACAAATGTGCAAGTCCTATAACCAACATTCTTGGATGGGTTTGTAAATGAAAATGCCAGCATACTAATTTGTATTGGGAATCAGTCGACTATCATAACAAAACATTGGTGTCCAGTGGTTCAGGAATCTGTTCCAAGAATAAAGGCATTTGAAAAACTTAATTAATATTGGAAATCTACATCGTAGATGTAGCTTGAAGAGACTATATATTTTTAATCCAGCTGGCAGTCTACGCTGTGGTTTCCAAACTAAAGTACTTTGGGAGAACATGAGGCTACATGTTGTGGAGTACTAATATTACTACAAAATTTTATTTTCTTCTATCAGGAATTAAACCATTTAAAATGTTTGTATGAAAAGAAACAAGTATGCTACAGAGTATGGAGATAAATGTAAAATGCAAGTAGGTATTTTTAGATCAAACACAAAATACAATTTCTATTTTTGAGGAGTTTTTGTGGTAGAGAAAAAAAGGGCTCAGCACACACTGGATTGTGTACCAGTAGCTCATTTTCTATCTTTTTAGTGAACTATAATCAGAAAATTTGTGAAAGATTCATTGGCTGAATTGGCACCCTGCTCTGAGGAGAGGCTAGAGATGCATCTCCATGGTGAGGGAGATTCACAGACACATCCTTCCCCTCCAACACATCTTTGGACAGGCTCCTTGCTGACCGTTGTCCATTTTACTCATCTTACAGACTCATTCATTTTTTCTCAATATACTTTCACAACTTTTCTAAATTTATGGCTTATTTTATATTGATTATATTTTAGGTTGACTGCTTCCTGATGATATATAAAGGGCATCTTAATCTCATGAATTACCTGTTTCTAAATCACAATGCAGATTGAGTTACTTTATAAAAGGTTTGCTGGCTCCATCTCCATTATGTGGATTTTGATCAACAACAATTACATGGAGCAGACCATCTTTTCTTGAGTGGTTTTGCATTTCCTTTACCCTTGTCTTAACTGTTTTTTGACCTAGGTTTCTAGATAACCATGCTTTTCAGCTTTTACTTTTTGCTTATCTTCAATAACATTTTTTGAGAGATTCTTTAAAAAGTTGAGGGCTGACGGTAAGATTGTCCCTGATTAAAAAACATTGGTTTAATAAATTCAGAAATAACATGGATCCAAATCTATTTGCCTTCATATGCTGCTGCTAAGTCACTTCAGTCGTGTCTGACTCTGTTCAGCCCCATAGATGGCAGCCCACCAGGCTCCCCCGTCCCAGGGATTCTCCAGGCAAGAACACTGGGTTGCCATATCCTTCTCCAATGCATGAAAGTGAAGAGTGAAATTGAAGTCACTCAGTCGTGAGAGACTCTTAGCCACCCCATGGACTGCAGCCTACGAGGCTTCTCTGTCCATGGGATTGTCCAGGCAAGAGTACTGGAGTCGGGTGCCAGAGACACAAAAGAACGGGACCAAAGGAACATCCTTAAATAGAAAATGAAATTATGGATAGACAATCCACTTTTCCAGAAGTTGGAGGGTGACATGGGACAGGGAATCAGTAAAACAATCCAAACTACATATGCAAATTAAGGATTAAGTTGAATGGAATCATTTAGAATTCTAGCATTTCTGGAGTGTCAAGTGCTTCCTTTGTCTCTGGATGGTGATACTACAGCAGGATAACAGAATTAACTATGAATATTTTACTTTTTTTTTTTTAATGAGCCACTGCAAAATGACAGTCTTCTAACCTGCTCTAATTTTGGCAGGACAGTATTTTCCTGTCAATTGACTGAAAGCAAAATAAAACCTACCATAGGAAGTTATTTTTAAGCAATTTGATTAGCTTGAATACACATGGACTTCTTTGTAACTCTCTAAGTGGCTGCTGCTGCTGCTGCTAAGTTGCTTCAGTCGTAGTAAGGAGTTAATATTTGTGATTACAAATAAATTGATGGGCTAAGTAAGTTTCATCTATAAACAAATTATAAACTATATGAATCAAAGTGGCCTTTGCTTTATTTACATTATTGAAATAATTTGTTTAATAATAATTTATTAAATTATTGAAATAATTTATTTTATTTCGAGTTATTTATCTGAGATCCAGTAGCTAGTAAGTGCATTTAAATTTTGAACCCTGATTTACCTAAAACCAAAATGTTACCAGTTTGCTAGGATAATATCCTATAAATTTAAAGCCCCAAAGAGTTAGTTTTTTAACCCCATTAAAACATGTCAGCAGTTAAAATGTTAAAGATAGGTAATATCATTTGCTAGAAACAGTTCAAGATTAGACTAAAGAGATAATAGCTATGTTTTGCTCTGGGATCTTCATAATTTGTTTAGTTTAAGGACAGGTAAATTCATCCAGAAACCTGCTTAACTATACTGTCCTCTGGTTTATTTAAGTATTTTGTCTAGGATAGCAAACTTTCCCCTCACTTTCCCTTTTTATTTAATTCTTGGTGAGAAATTGACCATTCAATTATATTCCACTCATTCATTCATATAAATTAAGTCAAGGAATACATTAATTTCTACAACCCACTAGGAGAGCTAAGACTGTAGATCTTGGTAAGTTACCTTAGGGGTGAGAGAATTCAGATATTCTTTTATAATTTTTCACTGATAAATGAGCTACAGCAACACTTTGCACTGTAGAATTCTAACAATAGAATCAATTTGGTACCCTAGCCTTGTGAATTCACAATTATAGCAATTACGTGCATGTTTGGCCAGGAATTATTTGAAGAGTGCGTGAAAATAGAATAATAAAAAATAACAAGTTATAATTTTATCATTAAAAGTTTTTCAAATAATTGTTTCTAGTTATTTAATACATGTAGTAAAATAAAACAATAGCAAATCCTTAGTGTACATAGAAATAGTACACAAGGTGGCCACTTTATGTTTTATATTCTTTAATGCGACTAAACGTATTGTAATTGTTGATTCTGATATTCCTCAGGGTCCCTTGACAAGGTAGCTAGATACCTTTAAATGCAGTTAAGTTTCCTTTTTTAAAGGCTCCAGCTCCCTCATTCCTGTTTTGCTGTCTCTGATCCTTAGGGTACTCGTATATTAACTAAACCTTTGACTTTTTTTTAACGTATTTTCCAGAAAATGATTACAATGGCAGCAACTTGATCATTTATGTAGTTTTTGGGTTTACTTTTTCAACTTTTGGAAATGGCTTTTCCTCATAATTTTCTAATATATTAAAATTTGAAGAGTTTTTAAAAAATATTTTAAGAGGTTTAAAAAAGTATTTGAGTTGATACTAATTCCATGTCATGCTATACGTTCTTACAGTATTTAGTCAATTGGTAAAATGTTTCTATTATTTTGAGAGAGAATGTTTTTGTTTTAATGGGTATAAAGAATAAACTGACCTTTTAAACATACTTTTGACATCTGTATAAATTTATCAGTAACATTTTCATTTAGATACACTGGTATGAACAATATATTTAAGATACAGTTATATGGATTAACAAGTGTCATGAAAACTAATTTTTTATGAATTTTTAAAAATTTTAAAGTAGTATATGTTCAGCAAAGAAATTTAGCAAATGTAAAAATCTAGAAAAGCACCAACAATAATGACCATAATATTGTCATATATTTTCTTCATTGGTTTTATATACAAATTTATATTTTCCTGCATCATCACCAACATTATATTTTTTATATGTGATTTATTTTGCCAAGTATTCTTGTGAATTTAAAATCATGCATAAATTATGTTTTATATATAATTATATATCTCTACATATATGGATATAAAATTTCTATGGATTACTTTGCTATGGTATCAAAGAATAATAAACTCTTACAGGTGACGTGTTTCCTAGGGTAATTGCTTCGGTAGAGTAGTATATTGGTTTTCATAGTTAGGGATAACAAAGTAGTCTGCTTTTAAGAAAGACAGGTATCACTAGAAAAGGTACAGTATAGTAATGTTTAAGTGAATACATTAGAAAAGCCAGTCAGGTATGGCTTGCTGAAGTAATTTTTTTATATATACATTTCATGGTACCTTGGGGATTGTGTAATTGATAAAATATGTTATTACTTTTGTTATATGATTTATTCAATCCTAGGTTATTAATTTAAACTTTCTGCAGAATAGGTGAATTACATCATCCACCAACATTTTTACATTTATATGTATGATATGTTTCTCCTTGGTTTCATGTTAGTTTATATTTCTGTAACCCTGGCATGAGAGAGGGTTATAGAAATATCATTTAATTAGAGTAAAATTCTTCTCAAATGTTTCCTTCCAGAATTCTCTATTGAGTTCTGGAATTTGATACTTCAGGAGTAACACTCTAATGCCCCAAATACCTTACTTATACGTTTGAATCTTAAGTGTATTATTTTCTGAGTGCTTGCTGGATTCTCTTTCATTCTTATAATAGAAAATAAATTATCAGTATATTATATGTCCATCTTTTCTAATAATGTTGATATGCTCCAGTCCTCATATTGATGTAAAAAGAAGCCGAATTCACTTATCAGTTTGATCAGAAATAGGATGCTCATTTCCTGGCTTCTAGCAGGCTTTCAAACATGGAGAAATTTCTTCAGCCAAAATGTATCTAGTGAAGAAAGATTGTAGAATTAAGACTATGAGTAATTATAATCCATTTTTTCCAAAGAAAAGCCAGATTGAGGCATTGTGCTCTGGTGACACATTGTACTTTATAATGGGAGGATGCTGGGCGGGAGGGAATAATATCACAGCTTTTGTTCAGATGGTCCCAACAGAAGTGGGCACACACAAATTTTGTAAACATTAGTTATACTGTTTTTAGTTAATAGAAATCTCTATGAAATTCTGATAGGAGTTTGGACATTAATGCTGGTTTCTAGGGCTTACTTTCAATGATATATATCTATATAATTTCCTGAATTATTAATGGTTTTCTATCAGAGGGTGGAAAGAATATATTTTAAATAAAAAGTTGACCTAAAAGCTTTAGGACAGTATGAGAAAAAGTGAAAGCTAGTCTCTCAATTGTGTTTGACTCTTTGCAACCCTATGGATAGTAGCCCACCAGGCTCCTCTTTCCATGGAATTCTTCAGGCAAGAACACTAGAGTGAGGAACCATTCCTTTCACCAGCGGAACTTCCTGACTCAGGGATTGAACCTAGTTCTCTTGGACAGTATGAATAACGGATCAAACAAAAAACATAAATTGAATTTGTGGATTGTAATAGAAGTATATTTTATGAAAAGGGAATGATACAGCTTTGCTTTACTTTGCACTGAAATGAGTTAATAATACTTGAAGCTTTGCATCTGATCCTTAGAATACCCCTTAAATAGATCACCTAGAATGAATTCAGAGAAAACAGAGCAATACAGTGAAGTAATTTAATAATAAAAACAGCTATCAGTATTGAGCACTGACTTGTAATGATACTTTATTCATTAGTTTTCTTCATTTCACTCAACAGTCCTACAGAGGAAGTATTTCCATTTCCGTAAAGAGAAGGAAAGTAAGAACTCTGAGACATGAGTATTATGAATATGTTTTACTCATTGGTAACTCGCCCAGTAGTACCTAGCTACAAAGCAGAAGAGCCCAGGAAAAGTGACTCTAAAAACATGAGTGTAGTGATCATACCCTCATTGTTGAATTTGGAGATGTTCAGTAAAAGAGAAGACTTGCTAATAAAATTGTTCAATGCTAAGATAAATGGATATGGATGAAGTAAGTCCGTTGCCACAACTAACTTCCAAATATGTTCTGGTAGACACGGAGAGGAAATTCTGTAGAAGAGGTTTAGACTTTGATGGTAGATTGGACAGGATAGGCATTAGAATACTTTTAGTCTTGAGATTCTAAGGTTCTTATAACTGTATTTTATGTTAGTTTAGTAAAATATTGGGCTTCCCAGGTGTGGGAACTCGTCAGAGTGGTAAAGAATCTGCTTGCCAATACAGGAGATGTGGGTTCGATTCCTGGGTTGGAAAGAGCCCTTGGAGAAGGAAATGGCTACCCACTCCATTATTCTTGCCTGGAAAATTCCATGGACAGAGGAGCCTGGCAGCTACAGTCCATGGCGTGGCTAAGGGTCAAACATGACATAGTGACTGAGCACACACACACACACACACAGTAAAATATTGCTTTCATTTTCTCCTTTCTTTACTTTTTAAGCTGCATTTCTCTTTGTTGATTTAACTCGGGTATGCCTTGCATTTTCAGAGGCAAATGAATGATGACCTGTCTATTGTACTAGGGTGCAAAGCAACCTTTCCTTTATACATTTTCTCAAAGTTTCAGCTTTTCTGGCAAAGTTACTGGGAAGCATAGGGAATTAGAACTTTCCTTGAAGCTTTACTAAATAACCTACAAAGGGAGGGATAGAGAGGCCAGTTTTAAATTATAAATGTGTGGATCACCCCAAGAAAAATATTATTTTTACTCTTGTCTTAGCCCATACCAGTAAACTCTGTTTCTTTACAAATGTAGAAAAATAATCATCTTAAGAAGCAGTATACTAAGATCTGAGAACTGTAAGAGAATTCCCCATCTTGGAATCAAGCAATGAGAATTATCATCTACCTTCTGAAGATGATAGATTTTGGTCATGGCTTCAGACTCCTGATCATATATTACTTGTTAGTGAATATTTTGTTCTTTCCATAAATATCTTCCAAAGATGAATCAAGTTGAAGCAGAGAATCAGTTTTCTAAGTATTGATACTTGACAGATATTTAAACATATTAGTTCAGTTCAGTTCAGTCGCTCAGTCGTGTCCAACTCTTTGAGACCCCATGAACCGCAGCATGCCAGGCCTCCCTGTCCATCTCCAACTCCCAGAGTCCACCAAAGCCCCTGTTTATTGAGTTGGTGATGACATCCAGCCATCTCATCGTCTGTCATCCCCTTCTCCTCCTGCCCCCAATCTTTCCCAGCATCAGGGTCTTTCCCAATGAGTCAACTCTTTGTATGAGATGGTCAAAGTATTGGAGTTTCAGCTTCAACATCAGTCCTTCCAATGAACACCCAGGACATATTAAAGATTCTTGAAATATATGAGTGATTTAGTTGTAAACACAATTTGAATATTTCCTAAAATATACCTATTAAGCTCATAAATTTAAAATACTGATAAAAGGCCAATACTTGTATCTCATCAGCAAGGCAAAATGCATTTATTCATTCAACAGATATTTTTTTTGAGGAATTTTAAACTCAAGGGGGGAAAGAGAGAGAAAATAATGTAATATTTCATCAATTATTTGGTGAATTAAGATAGATTGGATTGTTAAAGTCAACTCAGGATAATTCTAGGTCTCAGAAATCCCAGGTGTGTACACCCACAGGCTCAGAAGTAAGAAGTTTAAGACCTTACACATGAGTCCTTGTGCCACACTGGTCAAACATTCTTTGGCTCAGAGTAATAGACAAGGTCCTGCGTAAGGTTTGCGGGTCACCTCGCTTAGTGGGGAGCAGCATTTCTGTTAAGAAACATCCATTGTACACCCAAATCATTAGAGAGTTTAATTGACATTCTGTAGGGAGCCAGTGACTTTATCAGCATTCATCCAAGAAAGCCAAAACATAGGTCCTGTCCATAAGGTGTTTATTAGTGTCATTAAACTCTCAGTTTTTGTTAACTTAAAACTTAGAATGTAAAGTATATCCATCCTTGTGGATTCCCTTATTCCCTTTTAAACCTTTTATTTTATATTGGAGTATAGCCTATTAACGATGTTGTGATAATATCATGTGAATAGCAAAGGAACTGAGCCATACATAGACACATATCCATTTTCCCCCAGACGACTCCTTGTGGGTTTAACTTCCTAAATTATATTACGTAAAGCCGTTTATTAAATTATGTACTGATTTTGTCCTTCTTTCTTTGATCACACTATCAAAGTCTTTCTCTGTTTTTTGCTTAATATTCCTAGGACTCATTCTGTTTATGCTCTTGTACTTTTGGTAGGCAGATTGTTTTCTTTAAAAAAAAAAAACAAACAAGCAGCAGTACCATGCCAATATTAAATATAGTTTTACAGATATTAATGACAAAGATCAATAAGTTTATTTGATACACATTTCAGAACATTTAGAAATGTTTATCAAAGCAAAAAAACAATCCCAGCATTCTTTTTAGTAGCTAGTCAAACCCTGAGTATTAAATAACTAAGAGAGCATAAGACTCAAGCTTATTATTTTTTAGAATTTTGCATGAATCCTTAAAGTCTTTGGAGCTTCTGGGCAAAGGGGAAGGTTCAAATCTGCCCTAAAATTTAGGTTAATTATATTTTATCACAAATTTAATTACAGTTTTAATTAGAGGAATACCAATGTCAAGTTGGCAGGTGGTTCAGCTGGAACTATGTAGTAATTAAACAGATGTAATGCCCCCCAAAACCCAGCAGACCAAAACAAATAAATTTTTAAAAAATTGTTTAAGAACATTAAACTTTCTAGTGAGATCTAAACTAGTTTTAATTTTTTAAAGATTTATAAGCCTTGTATTTATATCTACAAATATGTGCATGGTTACAGAATATAATTTTTTAAAAAATTATCATAAATGCAATTTTATTGTTTTTAAATATTTTCCGTATGCAACTGTAAAAATAACTTTTACTTAATGTTTACAATGGATAATGATAATCACAGTATAATTCTTTGTTTTGAAAAAATATTTTAAATTGCAGCCTTACTCTGTTTAGACCCCGTGGACTGTAGCCTACCAGGCTCCTTAGCTCATGGGATTTTTCAGGCAAGAATACTGGAGTGGGTTGTCATTTTCTTCTCCAGGGGATCTTCCTGACTCTGGGATCAAGCCTGGGTCTCCCTCACTGCAGGCAAGACATTCTATAGCTTTGTAACTAATATTATTTTATGTTTTAAAATGAGTTCATTTAACACCTTCACTAGAAATCCATGTAATTTGTAGTGTACACTGTGTCACTTTAAGACCATAATTGAGAATTTATTTTCTATATTACTCTTATATGTCCTAAAATCTCCTTCCTAAATAGCTGGAGGCCCAAACTTGTTAAGGTCTCTATGAAAAGCAGTAACATATTTTTCAGCTCTCTTAGTAGATAAAATAAGTTTCAGGAAGTGAACCATTGATGTGGGGGTGTGTTGTGAGGAAGATCACTTTGGATTTACAAAGCAAAGCCATTCAACTTTCTGAGAAGGGGATGTTTATACCTGTCATTTCATAACTGTGAGCTATTGGGATTTTAACAAGACTTCAAAAAGAATGGACAGGTGTTTGCATACCCTAATTGGAGAGATAAATATATTTTTCAGCCCCTTTCCCAGTTTAAGTTCTGATAAAGAGATGAAAATAATTTGAGAATCTGAATTATTTGGGCAAATAAAAAAGCCACCAAGTTTCTTTTACTTGACTATGGGAATAATAAGTACTTAGTCATCTTCCTATTTTCATAGATTTCACTGAATTCTATTAGGTTCATTGAGATATTATATAAATGCTATCTACCAATGGATGTAAGAAAATCAGATGTTTTGTTTGCATTGCTTTGAAGGAATACAAAATTTGGAATTGTGTGAATTCTGCTAAAAACGCCAGATCTGAAAATAAAACCTTACCAGTCTAAAGAATACAATGGCCCAAGAGAATAACTTCTTAAATTAAGAAATAAAAATTCCTTTCTTAAATGAGTTTGGCATCACACATAGCAAATGGACAGAAATGATTTTAAACATTGATGTGGCTCTATATTTAAGTCTATTGACTTTATAATGTACAGTATGAGTCAGAACAACCGGTGCTTTTTATTTGTAGCATTTAAGCCAGAAGCCTCTGCAGACAGGAAAATAATTCTATCCTGGGTTGTGTCCCACTTTTTTCCCCACAGATTTTTAAGTACTTCTTAAAAACTCTCTTGGACAAGTTGTGAAAAATGTTGAAAGTCTTATAATAATTTTTAAAAAGCACCTTTTTGTGTAGAGTCATGTCTCAAATAGGTATTTATTTCAGTTGAATATTTTTATATTTTGCTGCTAAGTAGCAAGAACCAGCAGTTGGGAATTATAAAGAGTTCTAGAGAAAATTGCTCTAAATGTGTAGCAGAGGAAAGGACAAAGAAGAAATATTCTTTTACTGGCCAAATGTCCTTTGAGCCAACACATATTAAAATGATTTCTGTTAAAACAAACTTTTATATCACAAAGTTTTGGATAAAGCGTGGGTCAGTAAGTACTTGTTCCAAGGTAATAGCTACATGCAACATTCGGTTGACTTTTAATATTTAACTATGGTATTTATGCTAAATTTCTAAGTCAGTGGTCAGGAAGGGGTTCACTTTAAAACTTTATATTTTGAGGTAAAATAGAAATGCTTTGAGATACATAGTCCTTAAGCAGACAATTTCATGAGTTTTGATGAATATTTATGCCGTTGTTACCAACACCTCAATCAAAATATTATATTGTCTTTCTCATCACTGTATTCCTACCATTCTATTGGCAACTACTGATCTGATTTCTATTGTTATTCATTGATTTCACCTGTTGTTGAAAGTCTCATGCATGAAAACATGCAGTGGGTACTCTTCCTACTCAACATAATTTTTCACATAAATGGTTAGTATTGTAAATACTTTGATGAATGATTCTGAAAATTCACACTAAGGCTGAAAGGTAAAGTTTAAAGCAGACAATTTTGTAAGGGTATTTTATAACATATGTGCTAATTATTCTCTCTGCAACAGCTTGATTATAGAATACAGCTTGATTATGAACACCTAGCTGGTAGTAGCAAGCAGGTTTTCCAAATTGTGAGTCATTTTCTCTTCTCTGTATAGACTACTACTCTTTGGCTGCCTGCTGAATGGCAGCGGTTCATGTTATTACATGAATTTGTATGTTTTATTATTATTGTTATTTTTTTTTACACAGTGTGTCATTCAGGATCAAGTTCTCTGACCAGGGATCAAACTAATGCCTCCTGCAGTAGAAGTGTAAAGTCTTAACCATTGGACCACCATGGAAGTCCCTGAATTTGTACTTTTTAAATTTACTTAGTTTTTAATGCTGAATAGTACTCCATCACATACATATACTACAATATGTTGATCCATTCATGTTGACAGACACTTGGGTAGTTTCTACTTTTCAGCTACTATTAATATAACTGTAAAATGTGCTTATAGATATTTTGATGTAAATATATTTTGATTTTCTCTTGTATTGAAACCTAGGAGTAAAATTGTTGGGCTATGGATTTGGTGTAGATTTAACTTTAAAAGAAACTGCTAAATATTTGTCAAGCTATTTTAAAATTCCACTAGCAATGTATAAAAAAAAATCCTGCTTGCTCTACGTCCTTGCTAAATTTTGGAATTCTCAGTGTGTTAAATATTAGCCATTTTAAATGTGTGTGTGTATAATGGTATCTTAGTTTGCTTTAAGTTTCCCTGATTAGGAATGATATTGAGTATTTTTTCACATGCTACTGGCAATTCGTGTATCTTCCTTTATGAAGTTGCTATATAAATCATTTTTATAAAATTTTTAAAACTTCATTTTCATTCAGAACAGTTAGCTTCATAGCGTAAGAGAGAATGGGACAGAGGCGTTCCTTATCTCCATGACCCCACACCTATGTCGCCTTCTCTGTTATCAACATCACTCAACAGAACAGCATGTTCATTACAACTGCCGATTCAAATTTGACATTTCAAGTCACATAACCTTCTTGTTCTTAATGTTTGATATTAATAAAGCCACTCAGCTTTCTTCTGCTCTGTTTCCATGATACATTTTTCCTTCCTTCACTTTCAACCAGCTTGTCATCTATTTCAATTCAGTTCAGTCGCTCAGTCATGTCCAACTCTTTGTGACTCCATGGAGTCTCATCTGTTTACTTAAGCTAAATCTCTTATAAATGATTTTTGACTATATCCTTTTATTCTATGAGTGTTTTGCATATAAATATATACTGGAAATATTTTTAAGCTTGAATTTGTAAACCAGTCTTCTGTTTTTCAAAGAATTCTTTTTTGCTTCTGTCCCTTGAGCTTTCATTTAGATAGTAAGTTTTAGTACTTCAACTTAGTTACTCTATTTGCTTTTTACATATGTGTATGAATTATTTTTCAATAGTTGCAGAGATGTGTTTCTTTGATGCATCACTGTTTATGATAGTACTAAATTTAGTCTTGCATTTGCTCCTATATTTACTATTTCCAGGGTTTTTAATGTATTTTCAATTAATCTGAATTTCCAATAGACTTTCTCAACCTTTTTCTACTGCAAAATTTGATTTCACTATTATTTTGGAAGCATATTTTCACTGGATACAAGACTTTAGGGCCTATTTTCATGCATTCTACACTTTGGAAATGTCATTTCATTTTCTTCTAGCCAACAGTGTCATAAAAAGTTAGCCATCATTTATATAACATATCATACTGTTTTTCTGAAGGCAATGCATCTTTTTCTTTGTTTTTAAGTTTTCCTTTGTCTTTTATTTGCATGAGTTTGTTATAATAAGGCTGAGTGTGATTTTCTTTGTAGTCTGTTGATATTTTTTCCCAAAATATTTTAGAGAAATTTTATCCATTATCCAATATTGCTTTATGATTGTCATTCATTGTTTTTTTGTGTGTGTATCTGCTTGCCCCCCACTATTTCATTCCTTTCCTGGAATTCCAATACATGTAATTTTGAATACTTAATACTATTTTTTATGTTACTATGGCACTCTTTCTCCTCTCCTCAAATTTAGTTCAGTTCAGTCTCTCAGTCATGTCTGACACTTTGTGCTCCCATTAACTGCAGCACGCCAGGCCTCCCTGTCCATCACCAACTCCTGAAGCTTGCTCAAACTCATGTCCATTTAGTAAGAGATGCCATCCAGCCATCTCATCCTCTGTTTTCCCCTTCTCCTGCCTTCAATCTTGCCCAGCATCAGGTCTTTTCCAAAGAGTCAGTTTTTCACATTAGGTGGCCAAAGTATTGGAGTTTCAGCTTCAGCATCAGTCTTTCCAATGAATATTCAGGACTGATTTCCATTAGGATGGACTGGTTGGATCTCCTTGCAGTCCAAGGGACTCTCAAGAGTCTTCTCCAACATCACAGTTCAAAAGCATCAATTCTTTGGTACTCAGCTTACTTCATAGTCCAGTTCACATCCATACATGACTACTGGAAAAACCATAGCTTTGACTAGACAGACCTTGACTGGCAAAGTAATGTCTCTGCTTTTTAATATTCTGTCTAGGTTGATCATAAGTTTTCTTCCAAGGAGTAAGAGTCTTTTAATTTCATGGCTGCAGTCACCTACAGTGATTTTGGAGCCAAAGAAAATAAAGTTTCTCACTGTTTCTGTTGTGTCCCCATCTACTTGCCATGAGGTGATGGGACTCGATGCCATGATCTTAATTGTTTGAGTATTGAGTTTTAAGCCAAGTTTTTCACTCTCCTCTTTCACTTTCATCAAGAGGCTCTTTAGTTCTTGTTCACTTTCTGCCATAAGGGTGGTGTCATCTGCGTATCTGAGGTTATTGATATTTCTCCCGGCATTCTATATGATGTGCTCCTCGTATGAGTTACATAAGCAGGGTGACAATATACAGCCTTGACATACTCCTTTCTCATTTTTGAACCATTCCATTGTTCCATGTCCGGTTCTAAGTGTTGTTTTTTTGAACTGCATGCAGATTTCTCAGGAAGCAGGTCTTGTGGTCTGTATTCCTGTCTGTTGAAGAATTTTCCAGTTTGTTGTGATCCACAGCAAACTCTTCAAATTAGACCCTATATATTTACTCTGTCCTTAAGTTAACTGAATCTTTCTTCTAGAGTCTTCAGTCTAATGTTTATCATATTGAGTAAGTTGCTGATTTCAAGATGTTATCTGATGTGCATGGGTTTTACCTGTTTTCTTTATATGAAAGATAATCATACCAGGTTATTTTCTAGTGTTCAGGAAAAATTGCCTTGGATGCTTTGTCTGGTTCTATAGTTTTTTCTGTTAGGTAGTTAATTTGAGTAGGAGTTACTCATGATGTGCTAAATGAGAAATCACCTATAGTGACTTTTTAAAAAAATTTCTGCAGTGTTTATGTATATATTACTTTTAACTGCTATTACTTTTATGCAGGTATAGTTAAAAAATTATTAAATAATACTAAGCTATAGAGGTTACTAAAAGAATTGACTGTGATAATTTGAGATTCTATAAAAAAAGTACAATTGTGCTATTACAGTTCTATCTAGAATTAATAATATTCAGATAGTCAAATTCAATCAGCTTTGATATGCTCATTACTGCTTTTGATATCTTCATTTAACTCTCAAAACTTCTATTTCTCTATTCAAGGTCTAGTTTTAGAAGTTTAGATAAACTTTACATTAAATACTACAAATGAAAAAGTAAATGATAACTCAAATTTTCTGTTGGTAAACTGCCAATATTTGAAAATGATCATAAGCAATAATTTTAGCTGAATTATGCCAATTAGTTACTTACCAAAAAATAATAGAATATTTGGAATCTAGTTTTCGTGTTATTTTGAATTAATGATTTATATCTGTTGAGTTTGAATTTTCCAAATAAGAAGCTCTTAATTTTAAGTTTTTATTAGAACATTGTAATTAGCTTGTAGATGGTCTGTATACATGCAATTTGGCAGTTCTCTACACTCATATATATGCTTTACTTGAAATTATTGACTGTTCTTATGTCTTCTTAAACTTACTCTTAAATATTAAATTGTAGAATATTTATTGGCTATAGTACAATGCCTTTTAATGTATAATAAAACAGGAAAGCTATAGTGATCTATTTCTAAACTTAGATTTTCTCAGCTCACCTGACTCAGTTTTTAAACAATAGTGTGTATCATTTCTAATCTCATAGCATGTTCTTTTACCGTATGTAATATGATAGAAAATGCCTCCAATGACTTGGAGTCCCAGTTCTATTTCTGTCTCTTACCTTCAACATGTGAAGCTTTGTGATCTTTTCCCTCTTTATAGACCCAGTGATCTTATCTGTCAAGTTGTTCTAATGCTTTAGATCAGTGTTTCTCAATCAATGCATGCATAGATTTTCAAGGGGAATAACTGTAAGTACATCTACCTAGTGTTTACTTACACTGTTTTATTATAGTATTATTTAATATTGCCAAACATAAAACTTAAGAGGTAGTTTAAGATGGTGCAAATACTGTGCTATTCCTTAAGTTAAGAAATAGAGGCCAATTTTCCTTTCTTTAAACTGGGGTTGGAGTTGGTGACTCATTTGACATAGAATATGATAGACATGATAATGATGGGATCTCTGAGGTTAGGATGTAAAGAAACCTTTTAGCTCCTACTAGAGAGGGCATCTTGAACATTCTCGATGTGAGCCCTGAGCAGCCATGTAAGAAATCAGACTAGACTGAGACTATTTGTTGGGAGAAAATTCGCCATGGGTCTCTAGTGTCCCTGCATGTCTCATGAAGAGTCACTGATTGTCATTTTGAGGGGACTTTCTTTTCAATAATGTTTGTACTGTGAACAGTCTTGAAAGATGCAGATGGTGTCTCCTTCAGAGCAGAGGGAACGCATGCTTGCCAACCATTATGAAAATTTTAGGTTACCCAAGTTTAGGATTTTTCTCATGGGACACAAATTCCTGTATGTTTTGGTCTACTTTCCTTATCCTGTAGGACCTGAAGACATGGAGAGCTGATACAAGTATTTCATTTCACTTATAAATATTTTCAAACGAAAAGTAATATACCAATTATATACAACCCAAATGACACAACTAACACATTTAGGTTCTGTTTTTAAAACCTTTTCAATTTTAATACATTCTTTCTGTGGGATAAAAATTAGCTATCATATTGCACTTTTGTTAGAAGGTGATCAAGTAAGTCAGAATACCCAGTTGGATAAAGGTTCAGGAGTAAAAGCAAATATGATGGGAGATGATTATGTTATCATATATGAAATATAGGATAAAAACTCCTCTGGATGCAGAAACATAAAAAGTTATCACAAAAATAAACATAGAACAAAAATTCACTGTTTATCATTATTAATCTTTCTTTAAGAAATATTAAGAATTTTATAATTTCTCCATAAGACAGAGGCCTTAGATAAGAAGGAAGACTTGAAAGAAGTTGTGTTCACGTTGCCATATGTTTTAAAGAATTTGTAACTGGTGCCTAAGACACCAAGCATGAGAACTTGGTAGAGACTCAAGATAGCACAGTACCGATGTTTTAAAATGTCTGAATGTAATACTTCCAAAAATGAGGCAGCCTGTTATGTATACTAGTTATGAATTCAGTTAAATAATTTGTATTTATACTGTGTCATTTAAGAGATTTTGCATTATTTTAAGAGTAGTTAAAAAAAACATTGAATGGTTTCAAATAAAGAGGTGAATAGTTGTATTAGCATAGGAACAAGATGCTAATTCCTATCCTATTAGCATAGGAACCCTGTGTATATGATACAGTTGTGAGGAGAAATCTATTTGCTATAGATAGAGACACACATATACACACATAGGTCTTCTCTTACTCCATTAGTCTGAAGTGGAGTAAGTAGATTGGATGTGGATAGAATTGAAGAAACATTTGTGATAATCAGTTTATTTGAAATTGAGGAGGATAATGTTTTAGGAAGCATGGTAATCACTGGAGAATGTTGGTGGAATCAGTGCCAACATAATTAAAAATAATGAATCTCTATTTAATGATTACAGGTTGTCAACCACTATCCTTTCACTTGATATACATTAATTTATTTGATAGTCCCAAAAACTCTGAGAGACAAATCTCTAAATCTATTATCATCATAATTTTTCATATAAGGACCTTGAAGAGCAGAGAAATGAAGTAAACTGCCAATGTTATAGAGTTAGTAAGTGAAGCATCAAGAATTTGAACTTGGGTAGTCTCTACATTTTTGCTTTTTGTTTATTCACTAACTTGTGTCCAGACTCTTTGTGACTCCATGGACTGTAGCCCACCAGGCTTCTCTGTCTATAGGATTTCCCAGGCAAGAATACTGGAATGGGTTGCCATTTCCTTCTCCAGGGAATCTTTCTAACCCAGGGATCAAATCCACATCCCCTGCATCGTCAGGCAGTTTCTCTGAAAATGATCTGTTTGTGTGGAGAAAAGGGAACCCTCTTACACTGTTGGTGGGAATGCAAACTAGTACAGCCACTATGGAAAACAGTGTGGAGGTTCCTTAAAAAGCTGCAAATAGACCTGCCATATGACCCGGCAATCCCACTGCTGGGCATATACACCGAGGAAACCAGAATTGAAAGAGCCACGTGCACCCCAATGTTCATCGCTGCATTGTTTACAATAGCCAGAACATGGAAGCAACCTAGATGCCCATCAACTGACGAATGGATAAGAAAGCTGTGGTATATATACACAATGGAATATTACTCAGCATTAAAAAAAAATTCATTTGAAGCAATTCTACTCAGATGGACGAAACTGGAGCCCATTATCCAGAGTGAAGTAAGCCAGAAGCAAAAACAACAATACAGTATATTAACACATATATATGGAATTTAGAAAGACAGTAATGAGAACCCAACATGGGAGACAACAAAAGGAA
>ML660765.1:17374873-17378979 GCA_007570785.1 Antilocapra americana | reverse complement strand
ACCCAACATGGGAGACAACAAAAGGAACGCAGATGTATAGAATAGACCTGTGGACTTTGTGGATGAGGGGGAGGGAGGAGGGAGGGGGGACCCGGAGGGGAAGCATATGTAAACCCATGGTGATATCATGACAATGTATGGCAAAAACAATAATAAAAAAAAAAATGATCTGTTTGGTATAGTATCAAGTAGTCATTAGGGACTTCACTGAGAGTTGTTTCAGCGGAACAGTGCAGATAGAAATTAAAAAATAGTCAATTGAAGAGTGTCTATTAATTTTCATTTTCAGGGAAGAGTAAGAGGTAGCAACATTGCCCTGAGTGGGAGACTGTGCGGATTGTATGGATAACTGAACTAATCTAAGAAACTTTCCTTTGTGACAAAGCAGGCAGATTGTATACCTGACCAAAGCTGATATCTTCATTTGGCCAAATTCAAGGCAGTATCGATACCTCTGGGCTTCCCTGGTAGCTCAGCTGTAAAGAATCCACCTGCAATGCAGGAGACTGGGACTGAGTCCCTGGATTGGGAAGATCCCCTGAAGAAGGGATAAGCTACCCACTACAGTATTCTTGGGCTTCCCTAGTAACTCAGATGGTAAAGAATCCGCCTACAGTGTGAGAGGCCTGGGTTTGATCCCTGGGTTAGGAAGGTCCCCTGGAGGAGGGCATGGCAACCTCCTCTAGTATTCTTGCCTGAATAATTGCCATGGACAGAAGAGCCTGGAAGGCCATGGTCCATGGGGTCCCAAAGAGTTGGACACAACTGAGTGACCAAGCACACTGATACATGTATGGGCTCTTGTGTCACCCCAAGCTCTTGATTCTCACTGGAGAAATGAAGCTCCTTCAAAGTCCACAGGAGTAGATTACATTAATCAACTTGCACCGAAAGAAGCATGCTTTTTATACATTCTGAAGCCATTCATGGTTTGCAAGATCTACATGAGCAGGCTTGTAAAACTTCAGGATGCCCTATTTGTAAATAGTGGTCCTGTGAAGAAAGCATGCACCTCACCCTTTGCTAAAATAATACTTTCTAGACTGGTGTTAATTGGTCTCTGGTCTCCAGAATTTTTGTTTCCATAAGAAACAAAACACACCAATGTGCATCAGAGATTAAATACACACAAATTTTCTAAATACAGAGAACAAAGTAAATACAATAATAAGAAAGTGATTTTGGTTTCTAGATTCTGTCACTCTTTTTTGTCCTAATATGTGGTTTTAATTCTCCAGCAATGATAGTCACTGTCATATGCTTTGTAGGGGCAAGGCAGTTTTCTCTTACAAATTTGGATGGGGAAAAAAAAAAACACTTCCTTTTATAGATCAGCTAGTTCAATAGCGGATGAACAACAGTTCAGTTAAGCTGCTCAGTCATGTCTGACAATTTGCGACCCAATGAATGGCAGCATTCCAGGCTTCTGGGTCCATTACCAACTCCTGGAGCTTGCTCAAACTCATGTCCATCGAGTCGGTGATGCCATCAAACCATCTCATCCTCTGCTGTCCCCTTCTCCTCTCACCTTTAATCTTGCCCAACATCAGAGTCTTTTCCAATGAGTCACTCCTTCGCAAAAGAGAGCCAAAGTACTGGAGTTTCAGCTTCAGCATCACTCCTTCCAATGAATGTTAAGGACTGATTTCCTTCAGGATGGACTGGTTCGATCTCCTTGCAGTCCAAAGGATTCTCAAGAATCTTGTCCAATACCACAGTTCAAAAGCATCTATTCTTCAGTGCTCAGCTTTCTTTATAGTCCAACTCTCACATTCATACATGACTGCTGGAAAAACCATAGCTTTGACTAGATGAACCCTATCAGCAAAGTAATGTCTCTGCTTTTTAATATGCTGTCTAAGATGGTCATAGCCTTTCTCCCAAGGAGCAAGCATCTTTTAATTTCATGGCTGCAAACATCATCTGCAGTGACTTTGGAGCCCTCCAAAAATTAAGTCTGTCACTGTTTCCATTGCTTCGCCATCTATTTGCTGTGAAGTGATGGGACCAGATGCCATGATCTTAGTTTTCTGAATGTTGAATTTTAAGCTAATATTTTCACTCTCTTCTTTCACTTTCAACAAGAGGCTTTTTAGTTCTTTGCTTTCTGCCATTAGTGTGGTTTCAACTGCGTATCTGAGGTTATTGATATTTCTCCTGGCAATCTTGATTCCACCTTGTGCTTCATCCAGTTCAGCATTTTGCATGATGTACTCTGCATATAAGTTAAAATAAGCAAGATGACAATATATAGCCTTGACGTACTCCTATCCCAATTTGGACCTGTCTGTCATTCCATGTCTGGTTGTAAGTGTTGCTTCTTGACATGCACGCAGGTTTCTCAGGAGGCAGAAAGGTGGTCTGGTGTTCCCATCTCTTAAAATATTTTCCACAGTTTGTTGTGATCCACACAGTCAAAGGCTTTGCAATAGTCAGTAAGGCAGAAGTAGATGTTTTTCTGGAACTCTCTTGCTTTCTCCATGATCCAGTGGATGTTGGCAATTTGATCTCTGGTTCCTCTGCCTTTTCTAAATCCAGCTTGGCATCTGGAAGTTTGTAATTCATGTGAGGTTGAAGCCTGGCTTGGAGAATTTTGAGCATTACTTTGCTAGCATGTGAGATGAGTTCAATTGTCTGGTAGTTTGAACATTCGCTGGCTTTGCCTTTTTTGGGATTGGAATGAAAACAGACCTTTTCCAGTCCTGTGGCCACTGCTGTTTTCCAAATTTGCTGGCATATTGAGTGCAGCACTTTCACAGCATCATCTTTCAGGATTTGAAGTAGCTCAACTGGAATTCCATCATATCTACTAGCTTTGTTCATAGTGATGCTTCCTAAAGCCCAATTGACTTTACGTTCCAGGACGTCTGGCTCTAAGTGAGTGATCACTCCATCGTGCTTATTTGGGTCATGAAGATGTTTTGTGTGTAGTTCTTCTGTCTATTCTTGCCACCTCTTCTTAATATATTCTGCTTCTGTTAGGTCCATACCATTTCTGTCCTTTATTGTGCCCATCTTTACATGAAATATTCCATTGGTATCTCTAATATTCTTGAAGAGATCTCTCATCTCCCATTCTATTGTTTGCCTCTGTTTCTTTGCATTCACACTGAGGAAGGCTTTCTTATCTCTCATTGCTATTCTTTGGAACCCTGCATTCAAATGGATATATATTTCCTTTTCTCCTTTGTCTTTAGCTTCTCTTCTTTTCTCAGCTATTTTAAGGCCGCTTCAGACAACCATTTTGCCTTTTTGCATTTCTTTTTCTTGGGGATGTTCTTGATCACTGCCTCCTGTACAATGTCATGAACGTACATCCATAGTTCTTTAGGCACTCTATCAGATAAGTTGAGTAAGTAAGTAATAACAACAGTACGATTTTGTTAATCAAAATATTAATCAAAAATTAATATATGAAAATTACTTTAACATTTTGCCAAGTATTAGATCCATAACTTTAAATAACTTCAATTTTATTGTATTTCATAACAAAAATATAGCATTTTCTAAAATGAGAAAGATATTTTATACTTTACATAGTATTTCTGTAAAACTGTTCATGAATTTCTTCTGATCACACTCAAGTTGGATCAAAGCTCTTTAGTAAAAAGGCCTATTAAAATTTTTCATCAACTACCATTGAGCTAAAAGGAACAGGATACAAAATACTGCTATGATTTTCAACTTACCCATTAGTTTCTCAACAGAGTAAACTCAACTTATACAGATATGCCTATCTGGCTTAAAGTCACTTGCCTTGGGCTAGCAATTAAGTAATTGCGAAAACTTGAGTGTTTAATAGGAATGAAACATGTTATTAGGTTGATGATGACTGTAAATAATAGGTGTACTTTTAATAGGAAAAAAAGTCACAAACTTTACATTTCCACTCCTGACTACTCAGCTATATTGTTTTCTGCATCATCATAGACAATTTTCTAATTGTGTATTTGAAATATGATACATCCTATAAATGAGATTTTAACAGCAGAGGCTCAGGAGAAGAACAGTAGTCTATACAACATTTAATCTTTGTTGTTTTATTATTAATCAAAAGATTGACTTAGTTTTCCCTAAGAATTAATAATAGTCACAAGAAAGTTGGG
>ML660765.1:17322373-17372373 GCA_007570785.1 Antilocapra americana | reverse complement strand
GGACACTATAATATTTAATTATTCAAATTATGAAAAAGCCCTGAGAATTATATAATAGTATAAATAGAAGACAGACATAAAGTATTTTACTTCCTCTTTTTCTTCACTTTTCTAACTTAATGAGAAGCATAGGAATTGTTGTTTTTTCTAAGTTTTAGAAGATTGTTTGTAAAAAGTGTTGGATTGACAATACTAGAGAATGAGGCCCTTCATAGTATATTTCCTTTAATAAAACTACCCCTAAAAGATTTATAATTTTTGTAAAATGCTGGTATTTTTAACTGATGAGAAACTGTCATTGAGTGCTAGATTTCTAGGAACTTTTTTGACACTTAGACATAGGAATGTAGGAAGAATTAGAAATGGAACTCCGTAAATGGCAATTTCTTGTGAACATATAGATGTCAAACATCCAAAAAGTCAAATTGTATAATTATATTAAAATATTTAAAAATTATACTAAATATAATTACAGAAGTCTGACAAAATTTTAGTTGTAACAAAATTAATATTCCTGAGAATATACATATATACACAGATTATTATTTATATGCATATGCATGTGCACAGTTTTTTTAGATATAATTAAAGTTAAAATATGGTACTTAAAATAGTACCTCACTGTACTTACTGAACAGTGTAGATTGATTGAATTACAATCCAATCTTTAAAATATATTTGGAAAGAAGTTAGACTTTAAAATAATTTCATTTGATTTTAAATAAAAACATATAAATGGTCTCTTTATCTCCTGTTTTCCTTGCTGGAACTGTTCTTTTCTTTTGAAGTGTTCTCCCAATCAAAACTGAATGAGTAGGAGTTCAAATGAGGTATTTGCATTTTATATATTCTTTCACAATTCGTTATTTTAGCAATATAAAAAGTTACCTAAACTAATGATGTTTAGACATCGTCAGCAAAATGTTATATGTGGTTTTAAGAGTTTTGCATATATTCCATGTATTCTATGTATTTTTCAAATATTTCTAATTGGATATTTAAAGCCATGCTTGAGTTTATGCATATTATATGTCCAAGCTTATAGATATGAATTATTTCTTCATTTTTTTCTTCTCAGTCAAATGAGATATATATGCTCTGAAAACTTCAAAGATTTATATATGGGTGCAGGGAAACTTCTATGGTACTAGAAGTACTTTGAGAGAAGATAAATTTATTAAATCTTCCAAAGTGCCAAGCAAAAGTACCCAAACAACTGCTAGTCAATGAAGCCACTGAATCATAATTAACTAAAATTGTTAAGCTGAAAAATTGATATTTAGCACTATAGTTGAAACCAGTATACTAGACTGAGAAACATTTTAAGTCTCTTAGAAATATCAGACAATTTTACTGTTACTTTCATTTTTTGAGTTTATCATCTGTATGCAAAAAAAATTGTAGGGTAAAAAAATAGCATAAGTTGAACATATAATGGTCTGTGGTCTTTTTATACAATGATCTTCCAACTAAATGGAAACTAGGCTTTTTCTGTTAACAGTATGAAATAAGTTGGTCATGCACTTCTCAGTGAACAAAACAAAATGGATAATATTAAAAGAGCATCAGTTGGTATTAACCAGCAGTTTCAGTGGAGGCCACAAACTGGATAAAGAAATCAAATTACTTTCTCAGTCCTTGGAACCATTATTAAAGTTTTTGAGGTTCACAGAAAGAAAGATTGTGCATCTTACTTTCCCTTTGACTTTCTTGCAGATTATCATAAAATTCTATTCCCACAAGTTAGCCTGAGCACTAAACTTCCTTAAGAATGATTTTTGGTAAGTTGGGATTATGCGATTAAGGTTTTACCAAATCTCAACTGGATTTAATTTCTAGAAGACACTATCCTGTATCCCCTGATTCAGCATTTCATTCTATAGTTTCATAATAATGTCAGCCTACAGGCAATCTTACCAACCAAATTTTTTGCTCTATATTTAGATTATTATTATGATAATATGTGTGATACATCTGAGAAAGAGAAGCAAAATAGTCTGGAAAAGACAGTATTAATATTTATAAAGCTAAGTTTTATGAAATCTCAGTTTCAGATACTTTTGCTTCAGAGGATGAAAGAACTCCCCCGTAGGCACAATTTGTTCATTTTTGCTCACTCATCTAACATCTTAAACCTCAATTGATAAATGAGACTGCATTTTCATAAATAGTTTCTCACTTAAGCATGAAAAAGGAACTAGATATTTTGCCATTGAAAGAAATTGTGCCATTGTCAGATTGCTCAGAACCTAATATTGCAGAGATTTCTTCTTAAATTGAATAGGAAGTATAATCAACTTTGCATAAACTTACTAAGATACACATCTCATGCTGAGAAAAAGGAAAATATATCTTTTTTTTGAAGAAATTTTTTATTTATAAGCCTTGCAGAATAAGTACATGAATGCTGAAAAGTTAAGCCCTTTTTTCCTCAGCACATATGTGATATTTTTGAAGTTGGTGATGTGCCATTTGTAGAAATATGAACTGTGAATAGCAGTCGTCCAAAGTTAAACATGGCTACCTGGTGGCTTGGACAGGAAAGAGTCTGCCTGCAATGTGGGAGACCTGGGTTCTATCCCTGGGTGGGGAAGATTCCTTGGAGAAGGAAATAGCAACTCTTTCCAGTATTCTGGCCTGGAGGATCTCATGGACAGGGGAGCCTGGTGGGCTGCAGTCCATGGGGTCGCAAAGAGTCAGACACACCTGAAGTGACGTGGCACACGTTAAATAGTGTAACAGAAAGGCTCTTGTTAAGCACACGCAGACTTAGATGGAGGTGATATTTTGTGAAGCCAGTGTTTTCTGTGAAAATTTTTGAAAATTAGGATGGGATGGGATTACATATGGGGAAGAGATCGCAGTCACTGTATTTAAAATGATACATGATGTTTTGAAAGCAAATTAGAAAATCCATTTTTATTTCTTGTTTGTAATTGAGTCAGGTCACAACCTCATTGAAAATTACATGATACATGTTACTTATGCCACAAGACCTTCTTGATCTTGGGTTGACTTAGAGTTTTGACCTTGCCTCAGAACACAAAGCATCCTTGTTAACTGATGGAGAGGTCACAGAGCTTACAGCATAGTCTTGGTGTTCATTTTAATAGTTCAGTAATAAGGTGAAGGGGAATACTCCTGAGAATAGCTATAATAGACTTATTGCCTTTTTGTTATTAAGGCCTCTTAGGATAATTGTTTTCCAAATTATATGATCTTTTTAGAACTTCTAGATTTAACATTGATTTATGCTAGTCAGATTCCATATTTGCTGTTTTACATATTGCTAAGTTTCATTGTTTGATACATTTGCAGTTTCTTAGGTTTATTTAAAATTCATTGTTGTATATTTTTCTCTTAAGATAACAGGAACAAAGTTATGGTTCTTTCCTAAGAATGACCATATTAAATATATTAATGCTGCTCATGTATCCAAGTCATTGATGTGTGTGTAACCACACCGAATTTTTTATACAAATTTGTATTTTGCCATAGGTAAGTGCATAAAATGTGTTTCAATTAGACATTCATATTACAGATGTCCTTTAGGTATCAAGAAGGCTTAACCAGATTAAAAATAAAAACAACATTCTTTTTCAGAATGAACCATATCTGATTAAAATATCTGAATATTTGATTTTTAAAACAGCAGTCTATTTGTTAGTTTTCCTCAGTGTCATTAAGGACCTGCATGTCTTTAAATATTTGCTAATTTTTACTAAGCATTACCTGGTAAGTGAGATTTTATGATCATTTCACTTCTGAGTATCTAATCAGAGCTAGTAAAGGTTATATAGACATTAGAATTCATGATGTACCCTTTTGTAAAAACTAATTCATCTAGTCCCAGAGTTTCAGAGGTTAAAGAAAATGTTTACAACACGAGGAGAAACAAAGTATTAAGGAGTTTGGAATATAAATCTTTATCATATTCAGTTAGCTAGCTTTTCATTAATTATGGTCATGATTGCAACCAGTCCATCCTAAAGGAGATCAGTCCTGGGTGATCATTGGAAGGACTGATGTGGAAGCTGAAACTCCAATACTTTGGCCATCTCATGCGAAGGGTTGACTCATTGGAAAAGACCCTGATGCTGGGAAGGATTGGGGGCTGGAGGAGAAGGGGTCAATAGAGGCTGAAATGGCTTGATGGCATCACCGACTCGATGGTCATGGTTTTGGGTGGACTCCAGGAGTTGGTGATGGACAGGGAGGCCTGGCTTGCTGCGATTCATGGGGTCACAAATAGTCGGACACGACTGAGCGACTGAACTGAATTGATGTATCAGTAAAGTTCATATCAAAGGAAGAAAACAAAAATGAGATGAGTTAATTTCTTTTTTTTTAATTTTGGCAAATTATTAGAAAATGTTAAAGGTAAAATTTCCGAGTTAATGAAGAATTTACGCATTTTAAAAAAATGTCTTCCCTGTCCATCACCAACTCCCGGAGTCCACCCAAACCAATGTCCATCGAGTCAGTGATGCCATCCAGCCATCTCATCGTCTGTTGTCCCCTTCTCCTCCCACCATCAGTCCATCCCAGCATCAGGGTCTTTTCCAGTGAGTCAACTCTTCACATCAGGTGGCCAAAGTATTGGAGTTTCAGCTTCAACATCAGTCCTTCCAATGAACATCCAGGACTGATACTCTTTAGGATGGACTGGTTGGATCTCCTTGCAGTCCAAGGGACTCTCAAGAGTCTTCTCTAACACCACAGTTCAAAAGCATCAATTCTTTCATGAGTGTTTTATAGTTTTCTGTATACAAGTCTTTTGATTCTTTAGGTAGAAATACTCCTAAGTATTTTATTCTTTTTGTTTCGATGGTGAATGGAATTGTTTCCTTAATTTCTCTTTCTGATTTCTCATTGTTAGTGTTTAGGAATGCCAGGGATTTCAGTGTGTTGATTTTGTATCCTGAAACTTTGCTATATTCACTGATTAGCTCTAGTAATTTTCTTGTAGAGTCTTTAGGGTTTTCAATATAGAGGATCATGTCATCTGCAAACAGAGAGTTTTACTTCTTCTTTTCCAATCTGGATTCCTTTAATTTCTTTATCTGCTCTGATTGCTGTGGCCAAGACTTCCAAAACTATGTTGAAAAGTAGTGGTGAGAGTGGGCACCCTTGTCTTGTCCCTGATTTCAGGGGGAATGCTTCCAGTTTTTCACCATTGAGGATAATGTTTGCTGTGGGTTTGTCATATATAGCTTTTATTATGTTGAGGTATGTTCCTTCTATTCCTGCTTTTTGGAGGGTTTTTATCATAAATGGATGTTGAATTTTGTCAAAGGCTTTCTCTGCATCTATTGAGATAATCATGTGATTTTTATTTTTCAATTTGTTAATGTGGTGTATTACATTGATTGATTTGCAAATATTGAAGAATCCTTGCATCCCTGGGATAAAGCCTACTTGATCATGATGTATGATTTTTTTAATGTGTTGTTGTATTCTATTTGCTAGAATTTTGTTAAGGATTTTGCATCTAAGTTCATCAGTGATATTGGCCTGTAGTTTTCTTTTTTTGTGGCATCTTGGTTGGGTTTTGGAATTAGGGTGATGGTGGCCTCATAGAATGATTTTGGAAGTTTACCTTCCTCTGCAATTTTCTGGAAGAGTTTGAGTAGAATAGGTGTTAGCTCTTCTCTATAAACACTGATGAAAGAAATCAAAGAGGACACAAACAGATGGAGAAATGTGCCGTGTTCGTGGATTGGAAGAATCAATATAGTGAAAATGAGTATACTACCCAAAGCAATCTATAGATTCAATGCAATTCCTATCAAGCTACCAGAGGTCTTTTTCAAAGAATTAGAACAAATAATTTCTCAATTTGTATGGAAATACAAAAAACCTCGTATAGCCAAAGCAATCTTGAGAAAGAAGAATGGAACTGGAGGAATCAACCTACCTGACTTTAAGCTATACTACAAATCCACAGTCATTAAGACAGTATGGTACTGGCACAAAGACAGAAATATAGATCAATGGAACAGAATAGAAAGCCCAGAGATAAATCCACGCATCTATGGACACCTTATCTTTGACAAAGGAGGCAAGAATATACAATGGAGAAAAGACAACCTCTTTAACAAGTGGTGCTGGGAAAACTGGACTGCCGCTTTTAAAAGAATGAAACTAGATCACTTTCTAACACCATACACAAAGATAGACTCAAAATGGATCAAAGATCTAAGCATAAGACCAGAAACTATAAAACTCCTAGAGGATAACATAGGCAAAACACTCTCTGCCAAACCCAAAGCAGGATACTCCATGACCCACCTCCGAGAATATTGGAAATAAAAACACGAATAAACAAATGGGACCTAATTAAAATTAAAAGCTTTTGCACAACAAAGGAAACTATAAGCAAGGTGAAAAGACAGCCTTCAGAATGGGAGAAAATAATAGCCAATGAAGCAACGGACAAACAATTAATCTCAAAAATATACAAGCAACTCCTGCAGCTCCATTCTAGAAAAATAAGCAACCCAATTAAAAAGTGGGCCAAAGAACTTCACAGACATTTCTCCAAAGAAGATATAAAAATGTTAAGATATATAAAGATGTTCAACATCACTCATTATCAGAGAAATGCAAATCAAAACCACAATGAGGTACCACTTTACACCAGTCAGAATGGCTGCCATCCAAAAGTCTACAAGCAATAAATGCTGGAGAGGATGTGGAGAAAAGGGAACCCTCTTACACTGTTGGTGGGAATCCAAACTAGTACAGCCACTATGGAAAACAGTGTGAAGGTTCCTTAAAAAGCTGCAAATAGTCCTGCCATATCACCCAGCAATCCCACTGCTGGGCATACACACCAAGGAAACCAGAATTGAAAGAGCCACGTGTACCCCAATGTTCATCGCTGCATTGTTTACAATAGCCAGGACATGGAAGCAACCTAGATGCCCATCAACTGACGAATGGATAAGAAAGCTGTGGTTCATATACACAATGGAATATTACTCAGCATTAAAAAAAAATTCATTTGAAGCAATTCTACTCAGATGGACGAAACTGGAGCCCATTATCCAGAGTGAAGTAAGCCAGAAGCAAAAACAACAATACAGTATATTAACACATATATATGGAATTTAGAAAGATGGTAACGAGAACCCAACATGCAAGACAGCAAAAGGAACGTAGATGGTATAGAATAGACTCGTGGACTTTGTGGATGAGGGTAAGGGTGGGATGATATGGGAGAAGGGCATTGAAACAAGTTAATTATCATATATCTAATCAATCGCCAGCCCAGGATTGATGCTCGGGGCTGGTGCAGTGAGATTTCCTGGGGGGGAGGGAGGAGGGAGGGGGATTCTGGAGGGGAAGCATATGTAAACCCATGGTGATATCATGACATTGAATGGCAAAAACAATAAAAAAAAAAAGCATCAATTCTTCGATGCTCAGACTTTTTCACTGTCCAATTCTCATATCCATACATGACCACTGGAAAACTGTAGCCTTGACTAGATGGACCTTTGTTGGCAAAGTAATTTCTCTGCTTTTCAATACACTATCTAGGTTGGACATAACTTCCCTTCCAGGGAGTAAGCGTCTTTTAATTTCATGGGTGCAATCACCATCTTCAGTGATTTTGGAGCCCCCCAAAATAAAGTCTGACACTGTTTCCACTGTTTCTCTATCTATTTACCATGAAGTGATGGGACCAGATGGCATGATCTTAGTTTTCTTAATGTTGAGCCTTAAGCCAGCTCTTTCACTCTCCTCTTTCACTTTCATCAAGAGGCTTTTTAGTTCCTCTTCACTTTCTGCCATAAGGGTGATGTCGTCTTCATATTCTGAGGTTATTGATATTTCTTCCATCAATCTTGATTCCAGCTTGTGCTTCTTCCAGCCCAGCGTTTCTCATGATGTACTCTGCATATAAGTTAAATAAGCATGGTGTCAATATACAGCCTTGACGTACTCCTTTTCCTGTTTGGAACCAGTCTGTTGTTCCTTGTCCAGTTCTAACTGTGGCTTCCTGACCTGCATACAGGTTTCTCAAGAGACAGGTCAGATTATTGTTGATTATTGATACATAGTTAACATAAAATTGTACATATCTTATATGTATATTTTGACAAGTGTACACATCGTAATAAACACCTTCACTATCAAGATATTGAACAATTCTCTCCCCCCAAAGAGCACCCTTGTTACTATTTGAAGTCTTTTCTCCCTAAACCCCAGTTCAGGCAACCACTGGTCTAATTTCTATTATAGAATAAGCATAAGTACTCTAACATAAGGTAAATTATTTTAAAAGCTATGCTTGTTCTATAATTTAATATAATCGATATTGAGCAATGTGTTTGCCCTGGCCTTATTTGCTCATAATGCTGTTTGGAGATATATCCAAATTTTTCCATGCATCAATAGTATTTTTTTTAAATTTTTGAGTAATGTAATACTTATGCCAACATTGGTCCATTCATCTGTTGACAGAAATTTAGTTTGTTTTCACTTTTCATCTGTTATGAATAGTATTATTACAATCATTTTTTATGAGGTTTTATGTAGATAAATATTTGCATTAATTATCCTAGGTGCCTAGAAGTAGGTCCTTTTCAATTTCTCTCAGTTTTATAATTGTCAGTGTTCAGATCCTGGGATAAAACCTAGTTGGGAATGATATATGTATTTTAAGTATTTTTCCTTGATTCAATTTGCTAAGCTTTCTATGAATTACTGCATCTATATTTATAAGAGAATTGTCCTATAATTTTAATAGTGACCTTATTTGATTTTTTTTCATAAGTTATGTCATTTTCTGATTTGTGCATCAGTTTGGATACCATAATGCTTATCTCCAAAACTGACTTGAAGTATTTTGTCCTCCTCTATTTTCCAAAAGCATTTGTGTCAGGTTGTACTAATCTCTTCAATATTTGATAGGATTCACCAAGGAAATCATGTGATCCCAGGGATTTCATTACAGAAATCTTTTAAAATTATAAATATAATTTCTTTAATATGGATAGGGTATTTATATTTTCTGTTTATCCTTTTGCCATTTTTTAGTAACTCGTGACTTTCTAGGGATTCTGTTTAAATTATTGAATTTGTTATTGTCAATTATTTATAATTTTTTTCCTATATCATTTTTATATTCATGGATTCCATAGGATAGCACTTTTTAATTCTTGGTATCAGAGATGATTGTTTTTATTTTCTTCTTCTTCAGTTTCATTAAAGATTTATCAATATTCTTGTTCTTTTTAAAAAAGTAATTCTTTTTCTCTCTATTCCACTGACTAGGTGATTGCTTTCTCTTCATATCTTCATTGTGTCCTTCTATTTACTTTGGGATGTTTCTCTCCTTTACCATGATGTCTTAAAACAGAAGCTTACATTATTGATTTCAGATATTTATTACTTTCTTAGGTAATCATACTAAAGCTTAAAAATTTTATCCTGAACGCATTGTTTTAGCTTGTCCTATAAATTTTCATATGTCACACTTGCATAAATATTCTTTTAAAAATATTTTCTGAATTTACTGTGATTTCTTCTTCTCCCATAGGTATCTTGATATACAGTGCATAATTTAAAAAAGAAGGGAATATTTGGAGTTGCTCTTGCTGTAGTTTATTTTTCATAACATTCCATTTTGTTCATTCTCTCTCTAAATGCAATCTTTAAAATGTATTGATTTTTTTGGTGCCTCAGCAAAAGCTCAATACTGGTTAATGCTTTATATACAGTAACACATAATATATACTCTGCTGTTATTGAATGGAGTGTTTATAAATTGTTATATACATTCTTTAAATTCAAGTCTTCTATATACTTATAAATTTTTTGGCTACTTGTATCATTTAATAGAGAGGAAAACTTGATCTCCAGTATAATAATAACATTGTCTATTTCTTATTTTAGTTCATTAGTATTTGATGTATTTGCTATATATGCAAATTTTTCGTATATATTTGTATGTATGTATATTTACTATATATACATATAAATATTTCATAAATATACAGATCTATATCCCTACAGATTTAGATATATTTATCATTATATGTGCATAAATATTTAGATTTTCTGAGTGTTCTTAATTAATTTACCCCTTGTTGTTATCATAATTCCTTCTATCTACTTAGTAATATTCCTTATTCTGAAGCTAACTTTTCTTGCTTTTAATATAGATACTTCATCCATTGAGTCAGTGATGACATTAAACCATCTCATATTCTGTCGTCCCTGTCTCCTCCTGCCTTCAATCTTTCCCAGAATGAAAGTCTTTTCTAATAGTCAACACTTCTCATCAGATGGCCAGAGAATAGGAGCTTTAGCATCAGTCCTTCCAATGAATATTCAGGGTTGATTTCTTTTAGGATGGACTGGTTTGATTTCCTTGCAGTTCAAGGGAACCTCAAGAGTCTTCCCTAACACCACAGTTCAGAAGCATCAATTCTTCAGCTCAGCCTTCTTGATGGTCCAACTCTCACATCCATACATGACTATTGGAAAAGCCATAGCCTTGACTAGACAGAACTTTGTTGGCAAAGGGATGTCTCTGCTTTTAATACACTGACTAGGTTTGTCATTGCTTTTCTTCCAAGCAGCAAGCTTTTAATTTCATGGCTGCAGTCACCATCTACAGTGATTTTGGAGCCCAAGAAAAAATGTCTCTCACTGTTTCCATTGTTTCCTATTTATTTGCCATGAAGTGATAGGACCAGATGCCATGATCTTAGTTATTTGAATGCTGAGTTTTAAGACAGATTTTCCACTCTCCTCTTTTACCTTCATCAAGAGGCTCTTTAGTTCCTCTTTGCTTTCTGCCATCAGGGTGATGTCATTTGCATATCAGAGGTTATTGATATTTCTTCTGGCGATCTTGATTCCAGCTTGAGCTTCACCCAGCCCAGCATTTCTCATGATGTACTCTGCATATAAGTTAAATAAGCAGGGTGACAGTATATAGCCTTGACGTTCTCCTTTTCCTATTTGGAACCAGTCTGTTGTTCCATGTCCAGTTCTAACTGTGGCTTCCTGACCTGCATACAGGTTTCTCAAGAGATAGATCAGATGGTCTGGTATTCCCATCTCCTTCAGAGTTTTCCACAGCTTATTTTGATCCACACAGTCAAAGGCTTTGGCATAGTCAATAAAGCAGAAGTAGATGTTTTTCTGGAGCTCTCTTGCTTTTTCAATGATTCAGCGGATGTTGACAATTTGATCTCTGGTTCCTCTGCCTTTTCTAAATCCAGCTTGAACATCTGGAAGTTCACAGTTCACATATTTATGAAGCCTGGCTTGGAGAATTTTGAGCATTACTTTACTATCTTGTGAGATGAGTGCAATTGTGCAGTAGTCCGAGCACTCTTTGGCATTGCCTTTCTTAGGGATTGGAATGAAAACTGACCTTTTCCAGTCCTGTGGCCACTGCTGAGTTTTCCAAATTTGCTGGCATGTTGAGTGCAGCACTTTCACAGCATCATCTTTCAGGATCTGAAATAGCTCAACTGGAATTCCATCACCTCCACTAGCTTTGTTCACAGTGATGCTTTCTAAAGCCCACTTGACTTCACATTCCTGGATGTCTGGCTCTAGGTGAGTGATCACACCATCATGATTATCTGGATCATGAAGATCTTTTTTGTACAATTCTTCTGTGTATTCTTGCCACCGCTTCTTAATATCTTCTGCTTCTGTTAGGTCTATATCATTTCTGTCCTTTATCAAGCCCATCTTTGCCTGAAATGTTCCCTTGGTATCTCTAATTTTCTTGAAGAGATCTCTAGTCTTTCCCATTCTATTGTTTTCCTCTATTTCTTTGCCTTGTTCACCTAAGAAGGCTTTCTTATCTCTCCTTGCTATTCTTTGAAACTCTGCATTCAGATGGATGTATCTTTCCTTTTCTCCTTGTCTTTCACTTCTCTTCTTAGCTTCTTGTAAGGCCCCATCATACAACCATTTTTCTTCTCTTATTTCTTTTTCTTGAGGATGATGTGGATCACCACCTCCTTTACAATGTTGCAAACCTCTGTCTGTAGCTGTTCAAGCACTCTATCAGATCTAGTCTCAAATCTAATTGTCACTTCTGCTGTATAATCATATGGATTTGATGTAGATCATTCTTGAATGGTTTAGTGGTTTCAATTTCAGTCTTAATTTGGCAATGAGTTCATGACTTGAGCCACAGTCAGCTCCCTGTCTTGTTTTTGCTGACGATATAGAGCTTCTCCATCTTTGGCTGCAGAAAACATATTCAAACTGATTTCAGTATTGACTGTCTGTTGAAGTCTATGTGTAGAGTCTCTTGTGTTATTGGAAGAAGGTGTTTGCTATGACCAATGTGTTCTCTTGACAAAACTCTGTTAGCCTTTTCCCCTCTTAATTCTGTTCTCCAGGGTCAAACTTGCCTGTTACTACAGGTATCTCTTAACTTGCTACTTGTGCATTCTAGTCCCCTTGAGGAAAATGACATCTCTTTTTGGTCTTAGTTCTAGAAGGTCTTGTAAGTCTTCATAGAACCTTTAAACTTCAGATTCTTCAGTATTACTAGTTGGGGCATAAACTTGGATGGTTTGCCTTGCAAATGAACAGAGATCATTCTGTCATTTTTCAGATTGCACCCAAGTACTCTATTTTGGATTCTCTTTTTGAATATGAGGGATACTCCATTTCTTCTAAGGTTTTCTTGCCCGCAGTAGTCGATATAATGGTCATCTGAATTAAATATTTCCATTCTTTTCCATTTTATTTCACTGATTCCTAAAATGTCGATACTTACTCTTGCCATCTCCTGTTTGACCATTGCCATTCTACGTTGACTCATGGGCCTAAAATTGCAGATTCCTATGCAATAAATATTGACTTATTACAGGTGTTTTAAATATAATTTAGTGATAATCATAAGGTTTGAATATGCATCATTAATTTTCCTTGTCTGCATTCAGATGATTTGATCTAGCATTCTATTTAATATAGAAACCTTCTAAACACTACACATCCTATCTCTCATAATTTTACTGATTGTCTTGCTTTTTACTCATACTTATGTTATAATCTTTAAAATATGTGGCTTTTGATTTTGAGTTAAATATCCTTTATAATTTCTTTTTAAAGATATAAGTTCATAGTATAAAGGTAAGCATAGACATATTCATATACATGAGAGAGATTTTAAATAATTAGCTCTCATGATTATGAAGACCTGATAAATATAAAATCCTTGGGTTAGGTTCCTATGCTTTGGCTGGGAACATCAGGGAAACATACATTAGGGAAAGTTACAAATCGAGTCTGAAAGCAGTCTACTGGTCATAGTTCATAAATTGGTACATATTAATACTATCACATGTAGCCATTTTTCTTTCCAAAGTAAACACTCAACCAGATGTATTGCTTGGAATTTTTTCCATTGGGAGGACTTCTCTATGCCACTGTCCTTCAGGGATGTCCCAGAAGGGGGCTCTGTAAAACCCCAACTGTCTACTCTTCAGTGGTGATTACATATGGTACAGGACCATTGTAAATCAGGCCTGGGCTTTTCCTTCCTGTATCTATTGATCATTGGGAACTCCCCATAAGCCCTTAGTACAGCAGGAGTGTGGATAATGGAGATTAGGGCCACTTCTTTGTGTAACTTATTTGTACCTTCAGGAATTGTTTGGGGCCTGACTTCTATATGCTGCTTCCATTTAATGATGGAGTCCTGCTGTGTATGCCCAAGTCATGTCTCGGTAACCAATATCTAGTTCATGATGGACAGTTCAGATCACATGGTACTTGGTGGTCTGTTATTAAAGCATTCCACACCACTAAGGTCCAATGGTAGGGCAAAAGCTGTTTCTCAAAAGGAGATACATAATTTTCAGAGGATGGCTGGGATTCTCTGGCCTTGGAATGTGGCTTCACCCAAGGGGACTGCCAAAGGCACTACCAGCATCCCTATTACACTGACACTCCAAGCACCATTTGGTCTACTGGATCTTAAGGTGCAAGTGGCAGAGCAGGTTGCAAGGTAGCCTGGACTTGTAGAACTTTCTCTTACTTAGGTCTCAGTCAAGACTTGAAGTTTTTGTTTGCTGTTGGGCATTCAGTTTATTTTATATAATTCTAAAAATAAGATGTTCTATTACACGGTTTAAAAAGCTAAATTGTGTTACAAATCCTGAAAAGAACAACAGGAGGCCCTTATCCCCACCCCTTAGTCCAGTCCTGTTCTCAAGAGGCCACTACTTCTATCGCTTTCAGCCTTTTTCTTGTTATGGTATACATTTCTCTTGTTACCAAACTGAACTCACCTGACATACAACAGAGTCAATCAATCAACACCAGGTTGTGATGAGGGAAAGAGGAGTGTGTTTTTGCAGGGTGCCAAGCAAGGGAGTGGGAGACACCCTCAGATCCACCTAGTCTTTGAGTTAGGGTTTCTAAAATAGGATAGAGGAACTCAGATTTGTCATCCTCTTGTGACATTCCTTAATCTAGTTTCAGCAGCCAGGATGCCTATGCTTACAAGTTTCTGGTCCTGTTATCCATACCTGGAGCCTCTGTTAGGTCACCTGCCCTCAGAGATGACCTGAATCCGTGCATTAACCATGTTATTGACAACAGCAGTTGTAGTTGTCTGACTCTGGTTGATTATTGCTTAGGTAGCACAAGATTGAGATCATATGAGACAAAAAAGGGAATAAAGTTTTGGGTAGAGAGGTTAATCGTAATAAACTCAGCAGGGGAACTTGGTTTTTAGGGAGATAGATTAATTTCCATATTTCTTAATAATTTACATCTATATCTGTTTATTTTTTTCACATTTGTGTGTATGTTAAGTTGCAACTATGGAAAACAGGATTTATTTTTCTTGTGTCATCTTGCCAAAACGATATCCCTATTCTTATTAGTTATAACTTTAAAATCAGTATTCGTGCAAACATTACTTTGATTATTGTGAATTGCTGAGACATGGTGTACTGTGACTATTAAAACTGTCCCATTTTACTTTTCATTGAGTTAATAATCCCCCCCCTTTTTTTGATGTTGTTGTTGCTGTTTTATGTATATGCTGCTGCTTAGTTTCTCAGTTGTGTCTGACTGTTGGCAGCTCCATGGACTGCAGCCTGCCAGGCTCCTCTGTCCATGGGGATTCTCTCCAAGCAAGAATACTGGAGTGGGTTGCCATGCCCTCCTCCAGGGGATCTTCCTGATCCAGGAATAGAAACGGGGTCTCCTACACTGCAGGTGGATTCTTTACCAGCATAAGCTACTCCCTAAATTTTCCCGAGACTCTCTACCACATCGCTAAACCCCTTGTTACAGTCACACATGACGGGTGTTTTGTAGCCCAGCCTCTCTCTCCCTCCATCATTCTCCCCATCTTTCATATCTACTTCTGCTTCTCTCAGTTCAGACCTTCATGCTGATATGGACTTGTTGCTCAATCAGCCACCTCCACAAGTCCACCCTGGGGGTTTTCCTTCACGATTGTATGGGGGGGGGAGTCTCTTCACCTCTTTCTTGTGTTGATACCTGGTTTCCTGGACTCCACTTCTCCTTCACTCTTGGTTTACTACTTGAAGTCAACTTCAAATAGCTCACTCAGATGTAATTTATAATCAGTTTATATTTAATGCTTTTTAAATTTAATTTTTGTTCTTCAAGCTTTTAAGTTCATTTTTTATTGACTTATAATTGATTTACAAAGCTGTGTTAATTTCTGCTGTACAGCAAAGTGACTTATTGCTACACACATATTCTCTTCCATTATGATTTATCCCAGTATATTGAATATAGTTCCCTGTGCTATACAGTAGAACCTTGGTGTTTATCTCTTCTCTGTGTTATAGTTTGCTTCTACTAACCCCAAACTCTCGGTCCATCCCTCCACTCCCCATATCTCCCATGGCAACCCCAATCTGTTCTCTATTTCTGTGAATCTCTTTCTAATTCATAGATTGGCTCACTTTTATTTTAGATTCTACTATAAGCAATATCCTGTGGTATTTGCTATTTTTTTTCTGCCTGACTAACTTCACTCAGCATGATAATCTCTAGGTTCATCCATGTCACTGCAAGTGGCACGATTTCATTCTTTTTTTTCTTTTACAACCAAATGGTATTCTGTTGTATGATGTATCGCATCTTTTTTTATCCAATCAGATGTCAATGAACATTTAGGTTGCTTCCATGTCATGGCTATTGTAAATAATGCTGCAATGAACATTGGCGTACATATACCTTTCCAAATTATGGTTTTCTCTGGATATATACAGAGGAGTGGGACTGCTGGATCATATGGTAGCTCTATTTTTAGTTTTTTTAAGGAATTTCCATGCTGTTCTCTATGGTGGCTGTACCAATTTGCATTCCTACCAACAGTGTAGGAGGATTCCCTTTTATTCACACTCAAAACTAGCAGTTTTTCAGGTCACTTGTTAAAGGGCCAGAGCAGCACACCCAAATAAAGAATATTATGCCTTCAAAATTCAGAAAGGCCCAGAACAAGAGATAATTTAATTCGGTCTCAAAATTTACCTTATTATTCAGGCCATTTCCAAATTATTTCCAATGGGTCAGTTCTACTTGGAAATAAAAGTAGGAAATCCTGCCAAGGTATGTCTGATTCTATAGTAGAAATCACCATGCGAGATTTATAGAACTTCTGAATATGTCTCTTAGATTGCAGCCTAAAGAAAATACATGCTACTTTAGTAATAGCAGAATATCTTATAATGGAACATGTTCATTTGTTATATAAATAGTTTTACTTTTGTGACTAGTTTCATTTTTTTTTATTAGTTTTGCCATACAATGACATGATATCGCCATGGGTTTACATATGCTCCCCCTCCAGAACCCCCCTCCCTCCTCCCTCCCTCCTCCCTCCCCCCAGGAAATCTCGATGCACTAGCCCCGAGCATCAATCCTGGGCTGGCAATTGATTACACATATGATAAATAACATGTTTCAATGCCATTCTCCCATATCATCCCACCCTTGCCCTCATCCACAGAGTCCACGAGTCTGTTCTTTACATCTGCGTTCCTTTTGCTGTCTCGCATGCTGGGTTCTCGTTACTGTCTTTCTAAATTCCATATATATGCATTAGTATACTGTATTGTTGTTTTCCCTTCTGGCTTACTTCACTCTGGAACTGATATTTCAGCTTTTTAAGACATGAACTAAGGAAAGTCACCTAATTTTCTATAATTTGGAAACCACTTAGAATTAGAGCAAATGATTCTATATGTATAGGAAAGGCAGGAAAATTGAATAGGATATTACCTTTTCACTGATCTGAAATTCTCTGTATATAAGAAGTGAATGCCATAATAGGGTCCCATGTTTCACAGATTCTAAAAAACTGGTGAATGCAATTTTTTAATTAAAATCTGTGTTCACAGGCATAATACATTATGAGGTAGCAAGGTAGAGTACTTTAAACAGGAATATTTCTAAAACTTCTAAGCTTCAGTTCAGTTCAGTCGCTCAGTCATGCCCGACTCTTTGCGACCCCATGAACTGCAGCACGCCAGGCCTCCCTGTCCATCACCAACTCCTAGAGTCTACCCAAACTCATGTCCATTGACTTGGTGATGCCATCCAACCATCTCATCCTCTGTTTTCCCTTTCTCCTTCTGCCTTCAAGCTTTCCTAGCATCAGGGTCTTTTCAAATGGTTAATTTCTTTGCATCAGGTGGCCAAAGTATTGGAGTTTCAGCTTCAACATCAGTCCTTCCAATGAATATTCAGGACTGATCTCCTTTAGGATGGACTGGTTGGACCTCCTTGCAGTCCAAGGGACTCTCACGAGTCTTCTCCAACACCACAGTTCAAAAGCATCAATTCTTCAGTGCTCAGCTTTCTTTATGGTCCAACTCTCATTTTAGGGGCATCTTTTCCCCATGACATTCCAATCCAGTAGCAGTTCATGAACAGACTTTCTTTGTGAGAAATCAGAAGCTAATTGAAAGACTCTTGGTGTTGCAAGAAAGTGAAATCAGACTCACCAACACCTATAGGGAGACCCCAGACACCATCTCTCCAGAGACCCTACCTTTGTGTAGTGCCACATGGTCAGGAGAAGGAAATGGCAACCCACCTGGAGAAGGAAATGGGAACCTACTCCAGTTTTCTTATCTGGAGATGCCCCATGGATGGAGGAGCCTGGTGGGCTACAGTCCATTGGGTCACAAAGAGTTGGACACGACTAAGTGACTAACCCCCCCAACACACACACATATGAACACATGATCAGGAAGAAAACGCTAGTTCCCAGCTTCACCAGGTGGAAAAAGTTGGTTTGTACATCCCACACCACTGCTTTTTTGATAAGTCTCCACAGAGGCCTGGCTTCTGCTTGCCAGTTTTGGAACTCTTACTTGACCAGCATACTCTGGCTGCCTAAAGGAAGACAGACATGATTGTTTGGGTTGGTAGAAGGCCATACGCAAAAATCAACTCAAAATCTATTAACGGTTTAAACATTAATACCCCAAATTGTAAAACTTCCAGAAGTTTCATAACATTGATCTTCATGGCGTTGATCTTGGCAAGGATTTTATGGGTATGGCCCTAAAAACAGTCAACAGAAACAGAAATGAAGTCAGGTTACATCAAAATGACAAGCACCACAGCAGAAGAAACAATCAACACAGTAAGAAGCAACCCAGAGAATGGGAGAATGTATTTTGCAAACTATATATCTAATAAGGATCGAATCTCAAAAATGTATACGTAAGACCTATAACTCTTAAACTTACATAGCAAAAAAACTAATAACCTGATTTAAAAAATGGCTTCAGCACCTAAATATACATTTTTACAAATGGCCAAAAGCTATATGAAAAACTCCTCAAACATCAAAAAATGGAAATTAAAACCACAGAGAGATATCACCTCACATCTATCAGTATGGCTATTGTAAAAATAATAATAAAAGACATGTGCTGGCAAAGATACAGAAAAATTAAACTCTTGTATATCACTAGTAGGAATGTAAAATGGTACGGCTGCTATGTAAAACAGTATGGAAGCTCCTCAAAAATTAAAAATAGAACTACCATATGATCCAGGAATCTCACTTCTGGACATTTGTGTAAAATAATTCAAGTTAGGATTTTAAGAAGATATTAGCACTCATGTGTTCATTTTAGTTCTAGCAGAGGCAACCTAATTGATTGGTGAATGCATAAAGAAAATATATGTACAATGTTACAGTTATTTCCCATGGACACTAGAATCCTTGATGCTCTAGTCCCTTATATTAAATGATGTATCTTAAATGCATAAATATGAATATAACATAAGCACATCCTCCCTTATACTTAAAATCATCTCTAGATTGCTTATGGTGCAGAACAATGAGAGTGTTATGTAAATAGTTGTAAATATGATGTAAATAGTATGTAAAGAGTTCTCAGGGTGTGGCAAATTCAAGTTTTGCATTTTGGAACACTCTGCAAGTTTTTTTTAAAATATTTTTGATCCACAGTTGGTTGAATCCATGAATGCAGAACCTGCAGATGAGGGACCAACTGCATACTATTCAGCCTTAAAGGTGAAGGAAATTCTTCAATATGTAACAATATAAATTAACCTCAAGGACATTATGCTACATTAAAAAAAAACCTAATCACAGAGGCAAATACTCCATGATTCCACTTTTCCATTTATTTTTTTAAAGGTGTTTTTCTAAGATATATGTTCACGCAATCTAAACTGATTCTTAAAGAATTTAATGACCTAGTGCAAATTAATAATTTCCTAAATTTCAGTTGTTTTTAGTAACTGTTACCAACTTTTTTTTTCTTATTTTGATTTAAGGAAAAAGCTATTCCTATATAGAGCTTCAAAGAACAGGAATATCTATATCCATGATCTCTAAGCTTGCTGCTTATATATCTCAAAAGACTTTATGTAGCTATCTGTCCCCATTGGAAGGATGGCCTTCTTTCAATGACTCCAAAGGATTTAGACTACTCTCTGATTGTGAGACAGAAATTTGAATTCTACTAGGTAATCTATTAACTGTATTTGTATATACCTATAATCTCTGCAGATTTCCTTTCCAAGTTGGAAATTCCTAAATCAGAAATCAAGGAAGAGGAGAAAATGGAAAATCAAAATTTTGAGGCGACCCAGCCCCCACACCTGTGAAAGGTCTGATTTTTCTCACTAGAAATAATTTTCTAAAAAATTCTCCCCTCTCTGTAATGGCACCCCACTCCAGTACTCTTGCTGGAAAACGCTGTGGATGGAGGAGCCTGGTAGGCTGCTGTCCATGGGGTCGCTCAAGAGTTGGACACAACTGAGCGGCTTCACTTTCACTTTTATGCATTGGAGAAAGCAATGGCACCCCACTGCAGTGTTCTTGCCTGGAGAACCCCAGGGACGGGGAGTCCTGGTGGGCTGCCGTCCATGGGGTCGCATAGAGTAGGACACGCCTGAAGCAACTTAGCAGCAGCTCCAGTGTGTACAGTGTTGAAACTCATGTTTGTGTGAAATTAATTTGCTTTGAATTACTATCTACTTGTTGTTTTCAAACTGCTTCTCAGAACATTGCAGACCATTTACTAGGAGTTTTAAAAAAATAGATTTGAGCAGAGGTTTTGATAAAAGATAATGTTATTACCAAGCTCATTTTGTAGGTGGAAACAGAGGACAGTGTATTAGAGTCAAGAATTACCAGTGGATTTAAAATCTAACAAGGAGATGACTCCAGTTACTCATGTCACTCTTACGATTACTTTTGGTCTATCCCCTATTTCTGATCCTTTAAAATTAATCTACAAGGTTCACATATGTTCTATGCTTTAATTACCTATTTCCCCAACCATTTAAAAATAGAAATTACATTTATTTTCTAAAAAGCATAAAGCATAAAAATAACAAATATCCAAGTATTAACTATGAATTTTTAAAGCAGAAAAAATAATCATTAAAATGTAAAAACCAACATTTAAAAAAAACAATAAAATCATCAAAATGTCTTTTTGCAATTATAACAGAAAAATAAAGAAGAATCAACAAAATAGAGAATAATAAAAAGTGTTCAGTCGCTCAGTCATGTCCAATTCTTTGCAACCCCATGGACAGCAGCACGCCAGGCCTCCCTGTCCATCACCAACTCCCGGAGTTTAGCAAGATTCATGTCTGTTGAGTTGATGATGCCATCCAACAATCTCATCCTCTGTCATCCCCTTTTCCTCCTGCCTTCAGTCTTGCCCAGCATCAGGGTCTTTTCCAATGAGTCAGCTCTTCGCATCAGGTGGCCAAAGTATTGGAGTTTCAGCTTCAACATCCGTCCTTCCAATGAACACTCAGGACTGGTTTCCTTTAGGATGGACTGGTTGGATCTCCTTGCAGTCCAAGGGAAAGTTAGTGTTAGGTGAGTGAATATGATACAGAAGTGTGGGAGATCAAAAATTTATTAATAGTAAAGAATACTATGAAAAATGTTTTAGTCACAAGTTTAAGATTTTAGATAGTTTTCTGAGACAAATATCACTGATAAATATTAATCACCAGAATAGTAAACCTGGTATTATGGCATAAAAATTGGGAATGATGATTCTCAAGCAGGATACCTGTGTTTACCTGTGCCACTTACAAGGTATATGATCCTCTATAAGTTGTTTTAACATTTGTGCTTCATATTTCTATCAGTTGTAATTTGTACAATGATGGTATATTTACCTCACAGTGTGTTGGGCTCAGTTGCTCAGTTGTGTGTGATTCTTTACGACCCCATGGACTGTAGGCCACCAGCCTACCAAGTCCATGGGATTTAACAGGCAAGAAGAGTGGAGTGGGTTGCCATTTCCTTCTCCATCACAGTGTGTTTAGTCAGTTCAGTTCAATTCAGTAACTCAGTCATGTCCGACTTTTTGCAACTCCATGGACTGCAGCATGCCAAGCTTCCCTGTCCATCACCAACTTCCAGAGCTTGCTCAAACTCAACTCCACTGAGTTGCTGATGCCATCCAACCATCTCATCCTCTGTCATCCTCTTCTCCTATCTTTAATCTTTCCCAGCATCAGGGTCTTTTCTAATCAGTTAATTCTTTGCATCAGGTGGCCAAAGTATTGGGGCTTTAGCTTCAGCATCAGTCCTTCCAATTAATATTCAGGGCTGATTTCCTTTAGGATGGACTGCTTGGATCTCTTTGCAGTCCAAGGGACTCTCAAGAGTCTTCTCCAACACCACACTTCAAAAACATCAGTTCTTTGGCACTCAGCTTTCTTTCTAGTCCGACTTTCACATCCATACATGACTACTGGAAAAACCATAGTTTTGACCAGATGGGCCTTTGTTGGTAAAGTAATGTCTCTGCTTTTTAATATGCTGTCTATGTTGGTCATAGCTTTTCTTCCAAGGAATAAGCATCCTTTAATTTCATGGCTGCAGTCACCATCTGAAGTGGTTTTGGAACCGAAGAAAATAAAGTCTCTCACTGTTTCCATTGTCTTCCCATCTATTTACCATGAAGAGATGGGACTGGATGCCATGATCTTAATTTTCTCAATGTTGAGTTTTAAGCCAACATTTTCATTCTTCTCTTTCACTTTCAATAAGAGGCTCTTTTGTTGTTCTTCATTTTCTGCCATAAGGTTGGTGTCATCTACATATCTGAGGTTTTGATATTTCTCCCAGCAATCATAATTCCACCTTGTGCTTCATTCAGCCTGGCATTTTGCTTGATGTACTCTGTATATAAATTAAGTAAGCAGGGTGACAATATACAGCCTTGATGTACTCTTTTCCCGATTTGGAACCAGCCTATTGTTTCATGTCCAGTTCTAACTGTTCCTTTTTGACCTGCATACAGATTTCTTAGGAGGCAGGTAAGGTGTTCTGGTATTCCCATCTCTTGAACAGTTTTCCAGTTCGTTGTGATCCACACACTCTAAGGCTTTGGCATAGTCAATAAAGCAAAAGTAGATGTTTTTCTGGAACTCTCTTGCTTTCTCGATGATTCAATGGATGTTTGCAATTTGATCTCTGGTTCCTCTGCCTTTTCTAAATCCAACTTGAAGAATGGAAGTTCACATTTCACGTACTGTTGAAGCTTGTGTGTTAGAATGATAGTGTGTTAGAACTAAATAAATTAATGCTTTAAAGCACTTAGAATACTGTATAGTCACTGAGATAGCTATGTAAACAGTAGCAGTAGACCACAACCTAAGTAAATCTTGCCATAATAAATGAAAATCACAGCCTGATACTATTTTGCTAAATAGATGCTAGGAAGTCGAATACAATACACTATTAAAAGAACAAGGTGCTTACATCTGACAAATTGATGTGCTAAATAATGCCGAAGTGTTCTTGCAAGTGTCATGATAGAACACATCTAAACAAGTAGGAAAAATATAGTAACCTAGTGAACAATTAAGAAAAACACCAAGAATTATGAAATTATCAGGGCTAAGTGACCTGAAATCATGGGAAGAAATCTGAGGCACTTAAAGAGAAGCACTTAAAAAGCTATGACTTAGAAAATAAGTAGATTAAAGTTGTTCAGCTAGCAAAATCAGATAAGGTAGGCTGAACTCCTGAGTTGGAAGAGTAAGGGGGATATTCTCATCTAAGAATTTCCAGTTACAGGTTTGATTGTGTAATTTATATTAAAAGTGTGTTCAGGCCCCAATATATAAAACTAACTTAGAGTAATATTATTGGGAATTTGAGTCTCTGAAAGGAGACATCCTCAACCTGGGATTCTCAAGTATCCCAAGATAAAGCTTCATCAAACATGAATTTCAAATACAGTTTTTAAAGAAAAAGTTTACATGGGCAGAGCAAAAAAAAAAAAATAACAATTTAGAACTTTTAAAGCTTAAGTTAATGGAATTTGCAGGAAAAAAATATAAGAAGTTTTAAGAAATTTAAAACATTTAAGGTATTACCAGTTTTGAGAAAATGAGATAATATAATTTAAAAACTCTAATATATTTGGAAAAAACTTCAAGAGGGCATGTAAAAAATTTTTAATTAGAAAAATCAATAAATTGCATATATAGATATAGCAAAAGAGAGAATATAAGTCAATAATTGGTCTTGATAATATTCCACTGGTTTGTCTCTGTCAGTATTATAAACTGTAGTTGTTTGTATTTTGATATCTGATATCTTTACCTTGTTCTTCAAAATTGTCTTGAATGTTTTTGGCCCTTAATTTTAGTACTTAAGTCACATTTTGATACCTACATTTTGATAATTTTGGTAATCTAAAGTTTTTTTTTTTTGAATTACAGGTAGCTCACTAAGTATTTTATCATGAATAAATATTGAATCTTTTTGAATATTTTTCTCCATAATTTTCAGTAATCTATTAAATATGAAGAAGATAACATTAATGTATTATCTAATGTAAACCACTTTTCCACTTCTGGGATATGTCTAATTTTTCATAATATATTATTAAATACATTAGTCAACACAAATTACAGTGTTGACTATCTTTTCATACTTTACTTATAAGTTTACTTATGTCTTCATCATCATCATTGTCATGTTGATAAAATAAAAGGCCCTGTAAGGAAGATCCTGAGGACTAAATCTCACAGGTAATATTGAGCATAATAGCCTTTCATTTTATCAATAAACCATACATGCTGCTTTAAAATGGTACAATTAAGGAAATATTATCTCATCTTACAAAATATCATCTAAACAGCTGAGTAAAACAAGGCTAGAATAGAAAAGAAATCCAGCAATGAACACGGTCCTAATTAGAAGGACGATAAATTCATCATTATCACATATTTACAAACCAAATGTCTTTATTTATGTAAGTAAAGAAAGGCAAGTAAGCAATAAGGTAGTGATAGAAACTTGGAAAAACACTACTGGCAGTATTGTTTTTATAATGATGCAGTCATGTTAATAATGATCACCAAGCCCAGAGTTCTTCCATATGAGTAGCAGGTAGCATAACTGTTGTAGAGTATGAACCCTAGTTGGTTTTAACCAGTACTCACTATTGCTCCTTTAGAATGACTAAATTAATGAAACACAAAACATTTAAGGCACATGCATTCAGCAAATTTAGCCATTTTCTGTATCAGTGTCATTTTTATAAAAAATTATGCCAACTTAAATTCTGGAAATGTTACATTTATTTCACAATTTTTATGATAGTTCTAGCTGTATGATAGTTTTAAGAAATTATGAAAGAGTGTTAATAGTACTGAGGATAAACCACGTCACTTTTCATCCAAAATGGCATGTTTTATTTTTTTATGTATCATGAAGTTGGAGCATCAGATGTGTCCTGAGCCAGTTAACATAGTTCCTCTGGATTCAGCTTTTACCTGTTTATGCACAGTTCAAAAATGTGCATAAACACAATCGAAAATTGTAGAAATTGTAAGAATAAACGGTCATTTCTTGAACACAATTTAAGAATAAAAAGATCTACAAAGAGAGAAAGAGATACTAAATTAATTCTTAATGTATAACTACTAGAGTATTCCAATAAAATTAGGAAAATTTAAAATATTTAGAAATACATATGGCAGAATCCAGAAATAAGCACTCTTATTGAAACTCTATGTGTAGATATTTATATGTCATTCCCTCTGAAAGTTACGCTCTAGAAATATTATTAATATTATTTACTGCTGAACATCTACACACACATATTTTTACATATACATTTTTATTTTCTTTAAATATAGAGTACCACTTCATGTCTGAACTTTAAGGGAGTAGTTAAACATAGGAAAATAATTAAATATAAGTGTTTGAAAACCTGGAAATGGAAATATAAAATATGCCTGTGTTAGTAACACTGTCTAACAACTCTAAGTATAGTTTCTTTAACTAACTTAGTTGAGTGAATCATTTTTCCTTGATTGGGCTCTAAATCTGCCACCCTCTAGTCTTGTGATTCAACTCAATTTCTCTGAGCCTTAGTTTTTTTTAATTCATAAGTTGGATAAGTTAATAACACTCCTTAAGTTAATAATGATTCCAAACTTTTAAGATTAAATATCTGGGATTGTCTCAGATAACTATAAAAATAGATATCTTTCTCCACTCACCAATATACACAAATGCGAGTAAAGAGTGAAAGTGTTTCGAGATTGCCCATGGTCAGGAAAGAGGAAATTATAAATTCACTTACACTGAAAGGTTTGTTTTTGTTTCTGCTTTAATAGCAAGTGCAAGTAACTATTGCATAAAATTTTAGAACATAGCCTTAGTATAGATCTTTGGAAAATACTACCTGAAATGGATAAACTGATAAAAAATGAACTGTCTGGAATAGTCAAGCTTAGCAAATCTTGTTAGGACTTTTCAGGGGTAAAAATAAATCTGTAAAATGGAACAAATTTACCAACTTAAAATTAGAAATGTGGCCCATGTCCATTCTTTAGCAAACTGATCGCTGTTTTTATTTAAACCCAGACATCTGTAGCCTCTCCACAGATTATGAGAATTGTGATCAGAAACACAACATATGGTACCAAGGGATGAATCTGAGGAGACACAGCTAAGTTTAGATCTAACTAAAATTTCTAGGTTTCACTTTAAAACTAAATGTAAGATACATCCTGGCGTCATTTATCATTACATGGAATTAATATGTGATCTCATTCTGGCTACTAAAAATAGACTTATAAATGTAATGCACACTTTTTTGGGGTCTTTGAAAAACACACTTGCTGTTTTCTTTTTGTTCTTGTTTGCTTGCTTTGCTGACAGATATACTAACTTAAGATTTGACTATAAGGGAAAAGTAGATATAAACATGTATACATGGTATCTAAAATTTCCAATTAATGTGTAGATGTAAAATCAACAAAGCATATAATCGATTCAGATTACTTATATATCAAAGCAATCCTCATAAGATGTGGATAGTTATTTAGTCTTTGTAGATTCTTATATTTTAGACTACTATGATGATATCCATACATTCATACTCACATAATTAAAACATACAGATACTGTAGAAATTTTTAGTCCTGAAAACTTGTTTTTTTAGAAAGTTAGCCTATAATAGATATATGCAAAGTAAGCTATGAAACCTCTTTGTACAAAATACCTAATGAAGACAATGGATCAAATCCTGTTATTTGTAAGACATCCATTGTATTTCAATATCAAAATAAGCTATGAGACTTGTATTTAAGAATACTTCATATACTGGTGGAGAAGAAATGGGCAAAGTTAGCTCCCAGTGGTGATCAAGCTTCTAGGGGGACTTCCTCTTCTTTTCCCTGACTTTGAGATACTTTAGGGGTCATTTGATAATTTCACCATACATTGGAAAAATGGTGAGGCCATCCATCTAGTCTTACACTACTTGTGTACTTGGGCACAGGAAAATTAATTGTCTTTTTCTCATGTCATTTAGAGATGCATATATTGGGATGGGCTTCCCAGGGTGCTTAGTGGGTAAAGAATCTGCCTGAAATGTAGGAGAAACAAGAGACACAGGTTCGATCCTGGGGTCAATAAGATCCCCTGGAGAAGGACATGAGAACCCACTTCGGTATTCTCCTGGAGATTCCTGTGTCCAGAAGAGCCTGGCAGGTTACTGTCCACAGTGTTGCAAGGAGTAGGACATGACTGTAGTGAGTGAGCACAGATTGGGATGGGAGAAGCAGGTGTATCACAGTGTCCCTCCAGACCATTCCCCGAAAGACAACATGAAAATACTTGTCTCTGTTGGTTTTTCCCAGCTTTTTTAAAACCTTAGATTAGTACTTAAGGGCCCAAACCAAAGAACCAGAGTACTGGCATTCAAATCTCGACTCCTGTGTATATTTCCTGTGAGGATTTGGGGAAGTATTTACATTCTCTGCACCTGTTTCCCACTTGCAAATTAGGGGAAATAATAGTTTAACCTTACTATTTTTGTAAGTTTTTTTTATAAGTTTTAGGTAGAATAATTGGCTAAAGTAGCTTATATCAGTGTCTGACATTTAATGAGCAGTTAACACACATTATTTACCAAGATTTGTCATTTGTTGACCGTTAGTATCACCAACTACCTCTTCCTGGGCTCTTGCCAGCAAAGATGACACAAACCTCCCCGTGGCCTAGATCCCCCAACCTATGTGTTTCTTAAATCCCTAATTTCAGCCAAGTCTTAAAGAACAGAAAGGTGACAAATCTCCTCCTCAGAAATCAATACCATCTAAAATCTATTTACTATTACTGTCATTATTGTTTAAAAACCTCTTTTCCAAGCTCATAAGAAATTTTATCTTATTTCCTTATACCTAAAGGACTGGAAGACTGGAAGCCCCACTTGACTCATGATACATTCATTATTGCCTGTGTCTCCTTAGGGTCCAAGGTTTCCAAATTCAATATTAGCTTACTGGCTCCCTAAAACAATTTTATCCTGGTGTAGTAGTGTATTTTGTTTCTTTTTAAATTGGAGTGTAATGTATTGCCATGAATTTAGAAGCTTACAGCAGTACCCATTTGCTTGCTCATAGCTCTGTATGTTAGAAGTCCAGGTGGGCTACACTTGGTTCTCAGCTTAGCCCGGGCTTTTATATGGAGACTTACAGGAAGCATCTCCTTCCAATCTCTTTATTGTTGCAGTCTGCAGTTTCCTGCATCTGTAGAACTAAGCTCCTGTTTCCTTGCTCAGAATGCCTTTAATTTCTAAAGATCTTTCTCAAGTTCGTTCCAAGTGACTCTTCTATTTCCCAGCCAGCAACAATGCACAAATTCTCATCATGCTTACACTCCTTGATTTCCCCTTCTGCTACTAGCTGGAGAAAACTCTTGCTTTTTAGTCCCTTTCCCTATTTTAAAGGAAACTTAGTAACCTTAGTGGCATTTGCAAAATTTCTTTCGCATGTAAAACACAATCACAAGAATAATACTAGGGAATAATAGTCATGGGACTATTTTAGAATTTTGCAAATCACATTCTTCAAGTGATACATGAAGATTTAGAGATCTGCTCCTTTGTAATCATATAGTGTAACAGTAAATCACAGGAAGAAATATAGTCAAATAATAGTAACAAACACTGAATCAACACAGACATAGTGTACTATTTCTCATATATCGTTGCTTAACAATTGCTTCATAAACTACTATTAAATTTATCAATAAGTAAAAGTAAGACTGGAGGCAAGGGACTTGGCATTTGACCATTTCCATTTGGTTAGGATAGAGAATATTAATTTTGAATATTAATTCAGGCATTTTATTCTGTAAATCAAAACATTCCTTACCACATTATTTTAAAACTTAATATCAGTTTTTTTTCAAATGTGACTTTATTCAAGTTATTTTTAAGAAGAGTGTATCTTTTTATTCTAAAACATACTTATTTCAATTCTTATTTTTAAATTTTTATTTTGAACTTTGTTTTCATTTTTCTTACCAATTATTGTCTAGATGTTAAGAAATGTAGGCATTATTGTTTATAGTTTCTTTTTTTGCTATAACATATTAAAATCACTTCAAATCTCATTAAGAATTATAATTGTCCCTCCAAAAAAAAACCTTCAAAATATCCAGCCTTTTAGGGAAAATTTAATATACATTTCTTATTCTATACCCCTCTCCTATGAAAGTAACACTAATTTCATTGTAAATTCCGAGGTATATTTTAATTTTTTAATTATAGGAAATCTGGAATAAAAATATGCAAAAGTTGTTTTTAAAGTGCTTCATATGATCCTCTGGCCTGAGGCTGTGTTCTGAGGACCTAGCTGTGCTGACACTCAGCAGATCACTCTACACAATGAGTTTCAGATTTAAGGATTAAAAAGCTGCCTTTATGCTTCTGTTTTTTCAGATGTGCACAGACTTTGGTTATGGAGCAGCACTAGTTTTCTCATTCGGCTCCTTTATTTAATAAATATGTAATTGAAATAGTAGCAATAGGCACTTACCCTGTCTAATGAAAATAGAATTTAATATTTGGGTACTTTTGTCTGTCATGTAAAAGTGTATACATTTGTTAGGAAGAAAGCACTTCCATAGTTAGCTCCTCATGGGCTTAGCTTTTTATGACCACAGAAAGTTTTATTCTCTAATCTTCTGAGTTGAACTTTCTTTTTCTAATTTTACGTTAGACTTAAGAGTGAGAGCCTTTCTCCACCATAGTTACCTGTATTATTTGTCTGTGATCTACCATTCAAAAGCATTTCTTTTTAACTATCTGTCCTGGAAGCCATAGTTTTCGTTTGAATCCTTGTACTTTGCTCATAAACTTCTTATATATATATTCTCTCCTTCCTATACATGTTGCTTTGCCAAATTTAATATGACAAAATACTGAGATATTTCACGTACCTGCTACTTACTAGAAATGTCTGATTTCTGGAACCCTCTGTTTCCTCTTGCTGCTAAAGAGCAAGATATCCAATTAAAAACGGTGATAGAGGATAGAAAATTCTTCTTGATTGTATAGGCAATTAGCCAATGGAATTTAACATGGAATTTCTGTTCTTAGGGGATTTCAATTACATGATAGATGAGATTTTTCTCAAAGATGAAATTCAATTGAAAGACTTCAAAAATTTTTTTTGTCTTCTATTAAATTTTTTCCACCAATATTGAGTGATTGTTTTTATTGACTGCTACTATACATGGAAGGGAGGAGACAAGTGTTACTTACTATAAATGTCAAAGGATCTATGCACATTTTATGAAGTGATAATTGATAAATCTAGCAGAGACCAAATCAACTCAAAATGGATATCTGGGAGTAATTCTATGAACAGCTAAAGAAATTTTCACCTACTTTACTCAAATAGCATGCTTATATAAAGAAGAATGGCCAAGTAAGTATAAATTTTGTATAAGATTTTATCATTTTCTCTACTTAGTTGGATTCCACTAGTGTTCTTTTTTTATGTCAGAGAAAGAAAATGTGACCATTATTGTAATTCCTTTTTTTTTCTGTTAGTGAAAATTGCAATACAAAATAGGTAATGCAACCCTCGTGCTGCCCATGAACAGTAGTACCTCAGCATATCTCTACATGAAAGCTTATTTTACTATCACTTAAGGAACTCATTACCCTTTTATGAGGCTTACATGCTGCTTTACAAATACAGCACTCTGGTAACATTAAGGAAGCATCATTATTCTTGCCAGCGGCATTTTTTAGAGCAAGGAAAAACTAGTTTGAAAAGAACTTCCTTAGTCTTTTGTACCATGCTAATATTTCCCCAAACTCTTGTTGAAACCTTAGTTTTATTTTAGTTCATCTATCATCTGGAAGTTATTGTGAGAAAGCTTGTATGATTCTGAGAGATAAGAAACTGGATCATCTTTAATAGAACTTCAGGTCCACTTCTACATAGCCAATGGAAGTTCAACATGAAATTTAATTTAACATTGACATAATTTGATTCAAATATGAGAACAGGTCCTTTGGGCCCCAAAAGTCCATTAAGTTAGAACCCAGCTATACTACATTAACAGTTATAGAGGTGTGTGTCAAAATCTCATGTGAGGTCTGCCCCCAGGTGCCTTTTTATTAAAAAAAACTAAAATATGAAATTTCCTAAGTGATTTATTTCACATAGAGAAAAGATTCAAGGTTGAAAGTGTGAAAGTGTTAGTTTCTCAGTCATGTCCAACTTGTGACCCCATGGACTATGGCACACCAGGCTCCTCTGTCCATGGAATTCTCCAGGCAAGAATACTAGAGTGGGTAGCCATTCCCTTCTCCAGGGCATGCATGGCAGGCAGATTCTTTACCCTCTGAGCCACCAGGGAAGCTCCCTCCTAGAGAGAAGGATATTTGATATATCATTAGTGAAATATTATGATAGGATTATTTTTGCAAGTGACTATCAATGAGACATGTGAAATATAATTTAATAAATTTCTTATGGCAATAAAAATATTACTTTAGAATTGAGGTAACACCCTGAGTACAGCAGCATGGATGACTAAGGACTTACTGGCTTCTTTTTCTATATGAAGATGTTATATTTCTAAGGATGTTCTGTACTTTCTAGAGTTAATATCCAGCAACTGCTTCAAAATATGAATAAATATGCATGATTTATTAGTATTAACCAATCATCTCTTTTACCAATACTTCCTGATTACAGTATTCCTTAAAACAAAACAAAGATTTTTGTCTGTGCCATGGAAAAGTACCTCTAAGAGTTACCTGTTCAACTTCATTTATTTATTTATGTTTGGCTGGCCCTGATTTGAACCAGGATGTATGCCAGGGCAGCTGGGGGAAGATGACACTACAGGGATATGAAAAATTCATAACTATAAAGTATCAGGTAATGAATAACAAATATATTCACTATTTTGTACATTACATGACAGCTAGCTTTAGAATGATACATGTTTTCCCTAATAGCAAGAGCTTATTATAAAAGTATTAATAGAGATTTTATTACCCATCTAGGAACTTTTAGAAGGATAAGGAAGACACTGAAAAGAGGGCTTTTCTACCTTATTATGCAATTGTTGATACTAACATTCTAAACACAATTTGTGGTTTTATAGCTAAACATAAACCTGTGTCCAGTAATCGTGTCCCAAATTTCACATTTCCAGATGGACATACAAGACACCTGTATATCAGATTCAATTATTTCAACATTATAATATGATAGCTCAATTTTATTTTAATTAGATTCAAGGTCATTTTTTTAGAGCTTCAATGATAGATTTTGTAATCTTCATGAATGGACCTTGGATTCTTTTTAACCTGTCATTATTAGCAAAAATTAATGTTTTTCTTTTGATAAAAGTTCTGATATGCCATTCATGGAACATGAACTTGGAATTCCTCTCCCACTAACTCTGTCCATTCCGTTTTACCTTCTTGTGTCTTAATCTTGCTTCATGGGAAAAATAACCTTTTAAATACAGCTATTAAAAAAAAAATCTAAAGAGAAGAAAACCATTCAAAACTTTGGTTATCTAGTATGTGTGAATGTATGTTTAGTCACTTCACTCGTGTCCAATTCTGCAACCCTATGAACTGTAGCCCACCAGGCTCCTCTGTCCATGGGACTCTCTAGTCAAGATTACTGGAGTGGGTTGCCATTTTCTCCTGCAGGGATCTTCCTGGCCCAGGGATCAGTCAAACCTGCGTCTCCTGTGTCTCCTGCATTGGCAGGCAGGTTCTTTACCACTAGCTCCACCTGGGAAAATAACACATGTGTTTGCTTATTTCTTAGTTTCATTTTAGCTTAATCAGGTACATTTTATATACAAAATATCAAAGCACAATAGCTTTGTGACACCTAGGGATTAGTAAAGACAGAGAACCATTTAGAAAAGCCCAGAAAAAGCTTCCTCATTTCCAGTTTTCAAAGAGCAGCTTTTCAGGAAATAAGAGGCTCTATAGGCAACATTTTATTAGGAAAAATGAGGAAAAGAAATGTCAGTTTTTTAAGTTAGTGACATGTTCAGAGTTTGAATTTCATTAATAAAGAGTTAAAATTAATATGAAGAATCTCTATTGCAGAGAGAGTAAGGAGATGCTTTCTACTGGCTTTGCCATCTTTTTTAGTTGATTCAAACTATAAAAATAATTCAAGCATTAGAGAAACTATGAGAAGAATACCACTCTCAAGGCTTCAGTAAACTGATATTTGAACATTTATTAGATTAACAAATATTTATTAAGTATCAACCATATGAGTCACACAAAAGCTAGATACTATTGACACTAGTCTTATTGTTAAGTATTATTAAAAGTATGACTTCAATTGCAATTAAATTAAATTTGGAATATTGTGCATAGAGAATGATTGAACAACATATGAAATCGTCACATCAGTGTTCATCTGGCAATTTACCTCTCAAGATAAATTATTCTTATGTTTAGCTATGAATATACATATTACTGTGGAATTCTCTGATAGCTTGGTCCTTAAAGAATCTACCTGCAGTGCAGAAGACCCAGGTTCAATCCCTGGCTCAGGAAGATCCCCTGAAGAAGGATATGGAAACCCACTCTGATAATCTTGCCTGGAAAATCTCATGGACAGGAGTCTGGCGGGCTACAGTCCAGGAGGTCATGTGAGTCAGACACGACTTAGTGACTAAACCACCACCATGTGTATTATGATTAGAATATAACATAAACAGTTGCAGATAAGAGTAAGCAATATAAACATGAAAAAGCTATAATTAAAGAAATTTCCTAAGCAGTGATGGTTTGATGAATTGACCTGATATATCCAACATCTTGATGGAAAATTCTGCAGGCACAATATTGATGATACTTTTTCTCATGAATCAATTGATTAGTTTTATTTGTTAGCAAATATTTGTGTAGGTATTGTGTCTCCAGGCTTTGTTCAACGCACCAGGAATAGAAGTGTAAATAAAATAGACATGGTCCCTTTTGCAAATGTGTTGGATAGAAGTTCTAACAACACCAGAGTTCCATTAATTATTGATCAAGCCATGATTTATCTCAAACTTCTGTAATGTCAATATCTCACGTGGAAAAAGAATGAAGCATGGGTGCCTCAAGTGAACCTTTATCCCTCCTGCTGTCATCTTTTCTCCAACTTTATGCCATCTGCATCTGCTGTAGTTTATTTAACTTTATCTCATGCATTCATTTACCAAACATTTCTGAGCACCTGGGATAGTGGAGGTACTGATTTGATCACTGGTGGTGTAGAGGTAGGTCAACTGGTAAAGAATCCACCTGTAATGCAGGAGACCTGGGTTTGATCCCTGGACTGGGAAGATCTCCTGGAGGAAGGCATGGCAACCCACTCCAGTATTCCTGCCTTGTGAATCACCATGGACAGAGAAGCCTGGTGGGCTATATAGTCTGTGGGGTCACAGAGTCAGACATGACTGACTGACTAAGCAATACACAGGGGTAGAAGTAAATATAGACAGAAGATCTATTTAGAAATAATCCCCTAATTAAATCATGGGTAATGCCCCCAGTGAAATGATGAAAATAGCAGGTGTTACTACTGGAGGGGATATATAAAAAATATCCATGGGAGTAGATGGAGACAAACATATAAAATATTAATACCAAAAAAGAAAATTTTAATATGAAATAGGTGTTTAAAAATCTGTGAGGTGTAAAGATACCTTAAGTCTGATAAAAATAGCTTTTTTTTTGGCTAGTAACTCATGAAAGTAATGTGAAAATAAAAAAAATCAATTGTATGTAAATTTACAACAACTCCCCCCACCAATAATTAATTAATGTGACAAAGTGGTACCTGATTTTTCTTTAAATTTTTCTAATTACCTATTTTATTCTGGCAGTAATAATATAGACTAATTTATAGAAACCAAGTTATAGTATCATACCACAAGCTGGAATATGGATTTAACCAAACACTATGCAAACCTAGCATATATTCATTTAGCAACTGAAAATCAGTAAATTAGTATCTTATAAATGTTTATGTCTACCTATAGCATAAATCTTTACCATTATTTTACTTCAGCCTCACTTTTATTTTCAATGCCTTAACATCAGTTAATAGCATTTTGACAATATAAAGTATCTTCAAATAGAACTGCAATTTAAAAACTTCTATTTGTTTAAATATATAAATAATAATGTATACTGGTAGCAATATAGTTATTTATTTCTCCTGTTTATCATGGAAATCAGAAGTCATATAAGAATAAACTTAGATTAAGAGAGGAAAAAATATATCTAATCTGGGTAAAATTGCTGGGAAATATTTTCTGTAATATGTACCTGGAATATTGGTATGCACTGAGATCTCTGATAAAATATATTGGAATATGTTGTAAACAAGGCAAAATTTTTTTATTGCAAGATTTCTCAGATTTGATCATAAAATCCACAAGGGCATAGTTTATTTCTGTCTTATCTACCTCTGATACTGTGTATGATTATCAACAAATATTTATTGAACTAGCATATATCATGATACAACTGGCTTTCCATAATAAGAGTGAAAATAGTCATTTTCAGGTATATTTGAACACAGGACCAAATTTTCCCACTGAACATTGTTTGGTATAGACCATATTTTGAGAAATGCTAACATTTGTGTCAACCATGACAGAAGAGATTGTATTACTAGAAATACTTTTCTCTGAAACTTTCTCCAGGGCAAGTAAAAGAAAAAATCTATTATAAAGAAAATTCAGTAAGCACTCATTGAATGCCTACAGCTCCAGTTATTCTGCAATGTATTGGGAATACTAACATGGCTTGAATCAAGCCCACCAGTGTGTTCCAGACCTTGCCACAGGGTATTGAAATAACGTGTGCTTACCTGGCTTACTGTACTCTGAACACTGGTATTAATAGGAAGGTAGAGCCACATAGACAGGAGGCTCTTTCCCCAACTGGGTGTTGAGGCATAGCTTTGAAGGAGGACAGGCAGAGCTGAGTCCGTCAATTCAGGTTAGCCACTCGTGCTGTCCAAATCTTTGCGACCCCACAGACTGCATCACGCCAGGCCTCCCTGTCCATCACCAACACCCAGAGAATACTCAAACTCCTGTCCATTGAGTCGGTGATGCCATCCAACCATCTCATCCTCTGTGGTCCCCTTTCCTCCCACCTTCAATATTTCCCAGCGTCAGGGTCTTTTCAAATGATTCAGCTCTTTGCATGAGGTGGCCAAAGTTTTGAGTTTCAGCTTCAGCATCAAGTCCTTCCAATGAACACCCAGGACTGATGTCCTTTAGGATGGACTGGTTGGATTTCTTTGCAGTCCAAGGGACTCTCAAGAGTCTTCTCCAACAACACAGTTCAAAAGCATCAATTCTTCAGTGCTCAGCTTTCTTACAGTCCAGCTCTCACATCCAGACATGACTACTGAAAAAACCATAGCCATGACTTGACCTTTGTTGGCAAAGTAATGTCTCTGCTTCTTAATATGCTGTCTAGGTTGATCATAACTTTTCTTCCAAGGAGTAAGTGTTTTAATTTCATGGCTGCAGTCACCATCTGCAGTGATTTTGGAGCCCAAGAAAATAAAGTCTGTCACTGTTTTATTTATCCATCTATTTGCCATGAAATTATAGGACCAGATGCCATGGTCTTAGTTTTCTGAATGTTGAGTTTAGGGCCGACTTTTTTCACTCTTTTCTTCCACTTTCATCAAGAGGCTCTTTAGTTCTTCTTCACTTTCTGCCATAAGGATGGTGTCATCTGCATATCTGAAGTTATTGATATTTCTCCCAGCAATCTTGACTCCAGCTTGTGCTGTATCCAGCCCAGGATTTCTCATATTGTATTCGGCATATAAGTTAAATAAGCAGGGTGACAATATACAACCCTGACGTACTCCTTTTCCTATTTGGAACCAGTCTGTTATTCCATGTCCAGTTCTAAGTGTTGCTTCCTGATCTGCATAGAGATTTCTCAAGATACAGGTCAGGTGGTCTGATATTCCCATCTCTTTCAGAATTTTCCACAGTTTACTGTGATCCACACAGTCAACAGCTTTGGCATAGTCAATAAAGCAGAATAGATGTTATTTTGGAACTCTCTTGTTTCTTCGATAATTCAATGGATGTTGGCAATTTGATCTCTCGTTCCTCTGCCTTTTCTAAATCCAGCTTGAACATCTGGAATTTTGTAGTTCATGTACTGCTGAAGCCTGGCTTGGAGAATTTTGAGCTTTACTTTACTAGCATGTGAGATGAGTGCAATTGTGTGGCGTTTGAGCATTCTTTTCATTGCCTTTCTTTGGGATTGGGACGAAAACTGACCTTTCCCAGTCCTGTGGCCATTGCTGAGTTTTCCTAATTTGCTGGCGTATTGAGTGCAGTACTTTGACAACATTGTCTTTCAGGATTTGAAATAGCTCAACTGGAATTCCATCACCTCCTCTAGCATTGCCTCTAGTGATGCTGCTTAAGACTCACTTGACTTCGCATTCCTGAATGTCTGGCTCTAGGAGAGTGATCACACCATCGTGATTATGTGGGTCATGATGATCTTTTATGTATAGTTCTTCTGTGTATTCTTGCCACTTCTTTCTAATAGCTTCTGCTTCTGTTAGGTCCATACCACTTCTGTCCTTTACCGTGCCCATCTTTGCATGAAATGTTCCCTTGGTATCTCTAATTTTCTTGAAGATATCTCTAGTCTTTCCCATTCTGTTGTTTTCCTATATTTCTTTGCATTGATTTAAGGGGAAGGCTTTCTTATCTCTCCTTGCTATTCTTTGGAACTCTGCATTCAAATGGGTATATCTTTCCTTTTCTCCTTTTCCTGTTGCTTCTCTTCTTTTCTCAGCTATTTGTAAGGCCTCCTCAGACAACCATTTTGCCTTTTTGCATATCTTTTTCTTGGGGATGGTCTTGATTACTGCCTCCTTTACCATGTCATGAACCTCCATCCATAGTTCTTCAGGTACTCTGTCTGTGAGATCTAATCCCTTGAATCTATTTCTCACTTCGACTCTATAATTGTAAAGGATTTGATTTTGGTCAGACATGATGGTCTAATGGTTTTTTCCTACTTTCTTCAATTTAAGCCTGAAGTTGGCAATAAGGAGTTCATGATCTGAGCCACAGTTGGCTCCTGGTCTTGTTTTTGCTGACTGTATAGAGCTTCTCCATCTTTGGCTGCAAAGAATATAATCAATCTGATTTTGGTATTGACTATCTGGTGATGTCCTTGTGGAGAGTCTTCTCTTGTGTATTGGAAGAGGGTGTTTGCTATCACCAGATTGGGGAATCTCCCTTGGAGCTCAGCTGAGTCCATAGGTCAAGGAGTTAATGACAAGAGAGAGGCAAGGGAGTTGTAGGTAGATGGAGTTACAGTGGTGAAACAGCAGGAGTTTTGCAGGAGCTGCTGCAGCTAAAAGTCAAGGTGTAGGTAAAGATAAAGTTGAAGTCACATCAAGCTAGGTCTCAAAGGTGTGTTAATATCTTGCTAGGCGTGTGCTCAACAAAGTGCCAGCTATTATGGGAGCCTCACGAAGTGTATGATCCATCTACTCAGACAAGATATAAGCAAAATAAAAGTTAATAACAGATAGAAGTGGTAGTTTGAGGTAGTAATACATGAGGAATGAAGCCAAGGGGACTCCACATGACATTTGTTATGCACTTATGTGTCAAGCAGTTTATTTAATTTCATCCACTTAATAAGTCTCTGAGTTTAGTCAATATCATAAAGTGCTGGCACAGAAATTCAGAGGCAACACACATACACACACACTGTACTGGATAAGAACCTGGACTCTAAAGGCAGGGTGTTGGAGTTTGAATCCTGTTTGTGCAACTTTCAATGTGCAGACTTGGGCACTTTACTAAAGATCTGGAGACTTAAAGATAGACATATGCATGGTGTGTCAGTTCCTTTACCTACACTAAAGGACTCCAAACAGTGCCTATCTATTATGAAAGTGAAGTGAAAAGAATCAGTAACTTGCCCAAGGTCATGCAGCTACTTTGTAGCAGAGTCAGGATTCATTTCAAGTCTGTCTGACTTCAAAGCTCAGCTCTCTTTTCACTATCTCAAGACAATGCATGATTCATTTCTAAACTCATGGTACAGATAAAAATTTCTAGGAGAGCTAAGAGCTAGGAGAATTTATTTCAGGTTGAGGTAGTCAGAGAACTCTGTATTGAAGAAGTGGGATTTGAGGCAGGCCCTGAAAGATGAATGAAGTTGCTTGAAATGAGGAGGAAAGGAAGTGGGTATTTAAGTGAATGTGTTAGCATGAGCAGAGTGCAAATATCCATCTATAGATATTTTTTTCTTCTGACTTTGGTAATACTAACAAAAGTATAGCTAAGTAAAACTAATTTGAAAGAAAAGTATTAACTTAAAATCTCACCACTCTTGTTGTGAAATTTTTTTCATTTGTTATATTATCTTAAAATGTTTGTCTACATATAATTTACTTTACAGCTGTGATCATATGAAAAATCATTGTTAAACTGTTGGTTAGTCTAGGACTATGTGGCATGTCTCTGTTACTATACTATGTAATATTGAGAAAAATCCTTTCAGCTGCTACTTACCAAATCACATTTATGTGCAAACATACACATATATAATGCTTTAATATATGCCCTACTATTTAAACATCATCATAGAAAACAAAATGCCTCAACAGCATTGTTGGATCATAGTACAAAAGGAAAACACCATTAAACATTTGTGTTAGTTAAGATTTTATTAGTTTCAACTGTAGAAAATTGTATTACTTTAAAATCAATATGCGAAGAGAAATTAACTCTCATAATTGTGATTCCAGAGTTCAAAAAACGTTCTCTCTATGTTGAGCTCCAAGCATCACCAGTAAGAGGAACTCAAATCTTACCAATTCAGAACTGATAGAGTAACAACAACAGTAATAGCTAACTTGGGTGCTTATGGATGGAATGTTTCAAGTACTCTTCTGAGCATTTTTGAACACTTAATTTATAAGGTCATTTAATTTTCACACAACTGGATGAGCTAGATGGTTAGGGAACTGAAACAAGAGAAATTAATAATTTGCCCAGATCCATCCCTGAAATATTCTCAGTCGTGAAGAGGACGGAGTACTTCAATTGTCCAGACCTGAATCATTATCCATTCCAGTGATGTTCCTAGTGGTGGAAGGACTCTGTCTAATCAAAACACAAGGACAGACATGGGAAAGGATTTCAGAGCAGGCAAAATGATAGATATCCACTACTGGAAACCACTTAGGAAATATGAAGACCTTCCCTTTGTCCCAGGATATTTCCACTTGCCTCCAAATGTGCCAGAATAAAATGGAGACAAAAGAGCTAAAATGCTAAATTCTGTTTTATTGGACAGGGTAATATAAATTCCTACCATTTAGATTGCATACTTTACTGAATAGAAGAGTTAAATGAGAAAATTGGAGTTGCTCTGCAGCCACTAAAATGTAAATGCCTGTGTGTATTTGAAAAAAAGCAACTTAAAGGCAGCATTTTACTCTGTAAATCTGAGACTGAGTTGATTCATCTGTTGGCAGCATCAAAATTCTGAAGCACAGAGTTTAAGTCCTCCAGTCTAAACCTGGATATAGTATTTGTGTAGCCCATCATTTCCCAAATTCTACTTATTCATCTACCAAATTTATGAACTGAATACCCTCTCTAAATACTATACTGCCTATAGATTAACTAATATTTCTTGCTTCAAATGGAATATTTTAAAACTTAATGCAGTGTTATAAATGAATACTGGATCTTTTCCAGTATATTTCGTTGCAATTATTCTAATTTAAAAATGTATCAATGTAGTACCAAAATCCAAACATTGGGCCATCAGTGACAGTCATATATCAGAAAATACTAGATTTGGCTCTTTTCAAGGACTTGATGAAGAAAGATGCCATAGTATCCTTGATGCCGACACCAGGCTAACATCACACTGTGGTTTCTTCTTTGAGTTATATCTGATCTCTTTCATAAATGGTATCAGCAAACAGCATACAGCACAGATTATGTGAAAATGCAGTAGCCTTCTATTTTTCAGTTTATACTATATTTGGAGACTGTCAGTCTTTGCAATTAAAGTAAAATTGAAGGAAACATAAAGACAATATATCAAGAAAAGTATAAAATATAAACTCAATCAGTTTTTGATATTGAAAAGTTACAATGAGTTGAATAACACAAAAGCTTAAGTTTTGAGAAAAAGGACCTCTTAATTTCTTCTCATTTCTAGTTCCAGAATTTAGACTAATGTTAAGGGTAACTTCCCCAAGATTGGGTACGTCAGAGCTTGGTTGTCTCAGGAAATATACTTGACCAGCAAATACTTGGAAGGAGAAGGGATGTGCCTGTACTAGTTGGGATGGGAGGGCAGGAGGGGGCAGAAAGATACATTAGAATTGTGTAGTCAGCTGTTTAGAAGTAATAAATTGAAAGGAAAGCATCCGAAACAGTAGAGAGATGTCCATTTTTCTCACTTGGCCGTGACTGGTCCACTCTAAGAAAAAGGAGGCTGCTGTGGCTGCTTCATCCTGAGTTCCATTCTGTCTTGGAGTCCTGCAAGACAACTGGTTGGATGTCTAGAAATACATCTTGGAGGTAGAATGGAACTTTAGGTAAAAACGTATGAAATCAGAGGAAAACAGTACTAGGCTCCAGGAGACTGGATTAACCCACAGTTTTGTCCGCCTCTGTCTATGCACTTGTTTACTTGTTTTTTAACACATGTGCCTCTATCTCTGGCAGAATGTGAAGTCAGGAGCCATGCCACATTTGCCAGAATCGCCACAAGTGAGGATGAAAGTACTATTTCATAAGGTTATCATAAGATTAAAGGACTCAATTCATTTAACAGGTTTTGAATACTGTAACAAAGACCTTGATATGTTAACCATTGTTTTTGACTGGACCAGAGAACTGATAAATTGCCTAAAATCAGCTTTTTCCTAGCTATCTTAACCGCATTGAAACTTTTATGATCACAAAACAGTTTTCCTTATAAAGAGCTGTTTGAAAAAGTTTAACTTGCCTTCATCCCACTATGTCTTAACCAAGTCTACTAGAAGCCGAACAGTACATTGAACAGAACATCAATTCTGCAGGCCACTGTTTAGTTTCCTTTAATGTTCCGGAAACACCTCATTCAGACAGCTCAAGCGCTTGTGTTCTTCCCTCCATGTATTCTTTTAAATAGAAGTAGTAGTAAAATTGAAGACACTTCAATAGAAAAAATTTTCACAGTGACTTACTCTTGTTTCCTAATACTAATAATAATGAGAGCTATTGATTTAAAACTGAGCAGCACTGTGTGCCAGGCATGGTTCTAAATGATTTTATGTTTGATAATTTAATTTGAAAAGCAATATCATGAGACTGATATTTTAATCTCCCATTTATCCATGAGTAAGATGAGGCTTTGAGAAGTTAAAGAATAATGCAAAGATTGACAAATTAATATATCATGGAACTTGAATCTAAACCAGGATTTCAAGTTTATGTTTTATCTTTTAAAATATGCTTTTTTTCTGGTTGATCATATTTTTTTTATTTCTTGAGTGAGAAAAGAGTTTATATCCTGCCTTTATAGTACTGTAGGCATTTTTATTCTTGTTTATCATGTTGATGGACTCATACTTTTTTATATTTTATATCTAGCAGCATAAAGTTGGGCTTAAATTACCCACTAGATTTTCCCCCCTTCATGTAAATCTGAATTTATATTAATGAAAAAAAAACAGTCTTTCCATGTTCAAATATTTTGGTCTCTGTGAACATTCCCCTTGAGGGGTTCTCCTCTGTAACTCATAAATCATATCATCACCATCCGATTTCGTCATGCCAGCTAAGTAGTCATAGACACATCACTAAACAACATACAATTCATAGTTCTGGTAGGTAATCTCTGTTGACAAATATCCTTTAATGTCATCTTTCATAAGGCTAAGTGCCCTTTATTAGTGATTTCTGAAAGTTTTTAAAAAGCGAAATAGAAAAATTTTTTAAATGTTATCAGAACTGTTTCAGTGTCCTTATCAGACAGCATATGGATGTGCGTTTTATCTGACCTCTCACTAACATGTGACTAACTTTTTATTCCTTAAGTTTAAAAACAAAATACAAGTCCTGTGAAAACATGGAAAAACAAAGAATTGTGATAGTGTTTTTCCAACTCTGACTATGTAAAGTTTTCTTCAATATGTTTTCATGCCCGTGTTCTTTAATTTTTATAAAAATACTCAGTAACTAAGATTATGGATATATATCAAAATATTTTTAAAACACATAAAAAAGATCCATCTCTTATCATACCAATTATTATAACTGGTTATTTATAGGTATTATTATAACAAGCTTAAGTGCTATACAAAAGGAAATTCTCCAATAATTTGGACAGCTGAAATCAGTGCCTGAGAAACATTTGATTTTGTAGTACAAAATCTAAGACCAGTGCATTTTTTAAAAGATACTGGAAATAATCTTTTTAATAAACTATTAATAGTGTGTGTGAAGTTATAGCTACTATTCATTGACCTTTTGTATTTTTATCTTTCTATTTGAGGAATACTGCGCCTTTCATGGCTGTCCCTGTTAACTCAGTTGGTAAAGAATCTGCCTGTAATGCAGGAGCCTCAGTTCGAATCTTGGATTGGGAAGATCCACCAGAGAAGAGATAGGCTACCCACTCCAGTACTATTGGGCTTCCCTTGTGGCTCAGCTGATAAAGAATCCACCTGCAAAGCAAGAGACCTAGCTTCAATTCCAGGGTTGGGAGGATCCCCTGGAGAAGGGAAAAGGCTACCCACTCCAGTATTTTGCCCTGTACAGTCCATGGGGTTGCAGAGTCAGACACAATTGAGCGACTCTCATACTTGAGGAAATGTCCCTTGATTCCATGCAAAATATCTAGGAACTATTTTCCAACGCCCTCTTACACTTTACTCTTTAATGTGGCTTTGCCATATCCCTTTATGATCATAGGTGAGGTGAGGTGAAAATCACTCATAGCCAAATCCCTTTACAGTCATACCTGCCAGTCAATATTGGGTCACCTAAGAAAGTACTGAGATAAGGATTTTAGGGTCCATGTTTTACTGAGGGGGTACTTCACAAATCTGTAAAGAAGAAATAAGTCAAGAATGGAAATAGTCCTTAGCAAGAGAGGTTTTAGATAAAGTCTAGCCCTGGCATGGTTCACAGGGGGAGGTCTCTAAACCATGAAGCTTATCCCTTTACCCACACATTCATATTCATGCCTATAAGCAATTTGGTGTGCAAGCTCCCAATCTTTGTTACATTCACTTGCACATGTATTTAGAAGCATATTATTTGCATCTGATAAAATTTAGTATACATGTTTTCTGGAAATATTGCTTTTCTTCTTTCCTTAATGTGGCTCTGTGTATTTATATGTTTATGCCACTTTTCTTAAAAGGTATATATTATTCCAAGGACCATGTTGTTCATTTGCTAAGTCTTGTCTGACTTATTGCAACCCCATGAACTGCAGCACACCAAGCTTCCCTGTCCTTTACCACCTCTGGGAGCTTGCTCAAACTCATGTCCATTGAGTTGGTGATGCCATCCAACCATCTTATCTTTTGTCACTACCTTCTCTTCCTGCTTTCAATCTTTCCCAGCATTAATGTCTTTTTCAATGAGTTGGCTCTTTGTATCAAGTGACCAAAGTATTGGAGCTTTAGCTTCAGCATGAGTCCTTTTAATGCATATTCAGGGTCAATTTCCTTTAGGATATACTAGTTTGATCTCCTTTCTGTCAGTGGCTCTCAAGAGTCTTCTCAAGCAACATAGTTCAAAAGCATCAATTCTTTGGCACTCAGCCTTTTTTATGGTCCAACTCTCACATGCATATGTGACTACCAGAAAAAAAACATAGCTCTGACTATATAGACCTTTCTTAGCAGAGTGATGTGTCTGCTTTTTAATACACTGTCTAGGTTTTTCATAGCTTTTCTTCCAAGAAGCAAGTGTCTTACATTCATGGCTGAAGTCACCATCTGCAGTGATATTGGAGCCCAAGAAAATAAAATCTGTCACTGTTTCCACTTTTTACCCATCTATTTGCCATAAAGTGGTGGGACTGGATGCCATGATCTTAGTTTTTGAAAGCTGAGTTTTAAGTTACTTTTTTCACTCTTGTCTTTCATCTTCATCAAAATGCTTTTTAGTTCTTAATTTTCTACCATTAAGGTGGTGTCACCTGCATATCTGAGGTTGTTGATATTTCTCCCAGCAGTCTTGATTCCAGCTGGGGGTTCATCCAGTGTGACATTTCACATGATGTGCTCTGCATATAAGTTAAATAAGCTGGTTAACAGTATGAAGCCTTGATGTACTCCTTGCCCAATTTTAAACCAATCTGTTGCTCCATGTCTGGTTTTAACTGTTGTTTATTGTTCTGCAGGTAAGGTGATCTATTATTCCAATCTCTTTAAGAATTTTCTACAGTTTGTTTTGATCCACATAGTCAAAGGCTTTAGCGAAGTCAGTGAAGCAGAAGTAGATGTTGTTTTGGAACTCCCTTGCTTTTTCTATGATACAGTGAATGTTGGCAATTTGATCTGTGGTTCCTCTGCCTTTTCTAAATCAAATTACTTTTTAAAAATTATCTGAACAATTATTATTTTACAAAATTAGAAATGCATTAGGCAATCAAGTGGCAATTAAATTAGAAATTAATGATAAAATAAAAAAACAGCATAACAGCATATTTCCCCAAGAAAACTTTTGAAGCTATTTGTTTAAAAAAAAGGCTTGCATCAAATAGGGGCCAAACTGAAATTGAGAAAGTTGTTAAAATAATAATGAAAAGATTTATATCAAGATCTAGGCAGTGAAATAGAAAACTAACAGCATTAGATATGTATAGGAGAAACAAATAGTAAAGGTGAGTTAATCCTTAAATCAAAAAACAAAGCAAAAAAATAAAAGGAAAGCCTAAAGTAAAACATAATAATGTCATAAATTCATGTAAAATATAAAAAAAAGCCTAACCAATATGTGAATAGAATACCTTAAAATCATTAGGCACATCCTAGAGAAATTAATCAAGAAAAAGGAGAAGAATCACAAATATATAAAATATAAAGTAAGGAGAAACTAAATATTGAATCTCAGGAAAAAAATAAAACATACTATTTTGCAACATTGATGCAAATAAATTTGAAAGCACAATATAGTAGATAATTTCCTAGGAGGAAAAAAAATAATTCCCTACATTAATCCCTAAGACAAAGCAACTTTACTTAAAATAATACCCAAGAAGCAATACAGAATTATCAATTTCCCAAGAAGCAATAGGCATAAGAGGTTACACAGGGGAATTTTACTTAAACTTTGTTTCTGTCAAAATTATCAGCAAAATAAAAATATTGTCTTAACCTATGTTTCCTTGAAAATTAAATAGATAATGTTTTTTTATTAATTTAGAGTCCATGACTTGTGACTGTTTTTTTAAAGAGATATTCCAGTCTGTTACTTGCTGTGTATGTCATTATGGCTACTTTTTTAAACAGAAGCCCACACTATTAACCAACCCTAGAGTCTTTCTCTGTGTTTCCGAGTTATTGCTCTTGCTTAGGAAGGCCTTCTTGATGCAAGTTATAAAAAATATTCTCTTATGTTTTATTTCAAACAAGAGTATTTTAAAACAGTTGTTTCTGAAGTCCATCTGGTACCTATTGTTGTGCATTGTGTAATAAAAAGATAACATTCAACTTCCTCATACGTAACCAATGTCCTGATATCATAGTTAATACATCCAGTACTGATTTGAAATTCTGTCTTTAAAATGATCATAAATGTTATCCATACATCTTCATTTATGTCTGTAGACTCTATTTCTTTTATTTGTCATTTGTACTCAATAATATTTTATATTTTTTGTAGTATTCTTCAGTAATTTTTATTAACTTATATGAAATACAGATTTTGTAAAAGATAAATAACAGAAATTATAGTAAGATTATAATGAAACACTTATCCACTACTTTCTTAAAATCAACTGACAGTTTTGGAAGAAGCTACCACTTTTAATGTTTTTTTCTCTTAGACTATATCTCTAGATAAAACTAATACAAACAAATTTCAGTTTACTTATATATCAACTTTAAGCATTTTTTATTTTCTAATTTACTTGAACTCTCTATGCCTCCTCTTTCTCATCCCAATATATTCACAACACTATTGTTAGCTACTTTATTGGTTATTTTGGGACTTTAAAGAATATAGTTAGTTATTTTTGTTTTCTCCCATACTATATTTGGCACTGTATTCTAGATTCAATTGTTTTTAAAATATGCAATCATTGTAATTCTAAGCCTTTGAAAGTAATCAGTTTCTTTTACCTCTTTATCCTTCCCATACTGGGATAAACCTTCCCATTTTTAGAAGGTTTACCATTTTCCCTTTGTTCTTAGGCTTCTAAAATGTCATGACTGTGTATCTTGAGTTTATTAGAATTATTATTTTATAATTTATTTTATTAGATCTACTCAATACTTGATTATATTTTTCATTTTGAAAATTCATATATTTAATAATACCAGGTGGTGCTAGTGGTGAAGAACCCACCTGCCAGTGCAGATAATAGTTGTGGGTTCAATCCCTGGGTCAGGAAGATCCCCTGGAGTAGGACATGGCAGCCCAGTCCAGTATTCTTGCCTGGAGAATCCCATGGACAGAAGAGCCTGGCATACTACGGTCCATAGGGTCACAAAGAGTCAGACACAAGAGAAGTGACTTAGCACAAGACTTAGCACAATAAATTAATAGTACTAGACCTAGCATTTGCATAGCACTTAATTTTGCACTGTCAGATGCATAGATACCAGATATCTGAACTCAGGTAATCTTCACAGCAATGTAATATAGTTTTTGCATCTGGCATTTGTCAATTATCATATACTTTTTGTGATTCAAAAGTATAGTTGAATTTATCATTATTTGTTTACATTTATTATTAAGTAATAATTTCCTTCATGAATATACAAGGATTTGTCTATCTATTCTGCTATAGGTGAACATTTTTGTTCCTTGAAGTTTTTAGTTATTTCAATGAATGCTTCTATATATGTTAGTGACAAATTTTTTCGGGGCATATGCTTTCATTTATTTTGAGCAAATAGAAAGAGCTAGAAAGGTCAAGTCATATGGTGATTATATACATATCTTTTTAGATGAATATTCAAATATTTGTCTAAAATGATTTTACAGTTCGGTCCACCAGTTGCTCTATATCCTCACCAATACTAGCTGTAGTCAGCATTTTATTTTTTTTTTGAATTTTAGACCTTTTAAGAGACATGTTCTAGTGTTTCATTGTGGTTTTAGGTGAAGTTTGCCTAATTACCAATAATTAGCATCTTTTAATGTGACTGCAGGGAATTATATATCTACCTTGGTGAAAAATATGTTCAAACGTTTTGCTCTTTTTTAAATTAAGACTTTATATTTAGAGTAATTTAAGGGTTACAGTAAAATTGAAGGACCAAAGATTTTCTATATACCCTCATCCCACATGTGATTGCTCTCCTCCATTATCAACATCCCCTATCAGAGGACTGCATTTGTTACTAATGATAAAGATACAATGACATATAATTATCACACAAAGACCATAGTTTATATTAAAGTTCAATTTTAAAGTTTTACATTTTATCAGTCAGATCAGATCAGTCACTCAGTCATGTCTGACTCTTTGTGACCCCATGAACTGCATCACGCCAGGCCTCCCCGTCCATCACCAACTCCCGGAGTCCACCCAAACCCATGTCTATTGAGTCAGTGATGCTATCCAGCCATCTCATCCTCTGTCTTGCCTTCTCCTCCTGCCTCCAATCCTCCCCAGCATCAGGGTCTTTTCCAATGAGTCAACACTTCGCATGAGGTGGCCAAAGTATTGGAGTTTCAGCTTCAACATCAGTGCTTCCAATGAATGCCCAGGACTGATCTCCTTTAGGATGGACTTGTTGGATCTCCTTGCAGTCCAAGGGACTCTCAAGAGCCTTCTCTAACACCACAGTTCAAAAGCATCAATTCTTTGGCGCTCAGCCTTTTTTAAAGTCCAACTCTCACATCCATACATGACTACCGGAAAAATCATAGCCTTGACTAGACGGACCTTTGTTGGCAAATTAATGTCTCTGCTTTTCAATATGCTATCCAGGTTGGCTATAACTTTCCTTCCAAGGAGTAAGTGTCTTTTAATTTCATGGCTGCAGTCACCATCTGCAGTGATTTTGGAGCCCCCACAAATAAAGTCTGACACTGTTTCCACTGTTTCCCCATCTGTTTGCCATGAAGTGATGACACCAGATGTCATGATCTTAGTTTTCTGAATGTTGAGCCTTAAGCCAACTTTTTCACTCTCTTCTTTCACTTTCATCAAGAGGCTTTTTAGTTCCTCTTCACTTTCTGCCATAAGGGTGGTGTCATCTGCCTATCTGAGGTTACTGATACTTCTCCCGACGATGCTGATTCCAGCTTGTGCTTCTTCCAGCCCAGTGTTTCTCATGATGTACTCAGCATATAAGTTAAATAAGCAGGGTGACAATATACAGCCTTGATGTACTTCTTTCCTGATTTGGAACCAGTCTGTTCCATGTCAAGTTCTTTCTTTTTTTTTTTTTTTTTTTGC
>ML660765.1:17059252-17322273 GCA_007570785.1 Antilocapra americana | reverse complement strand
AGTTCTTTCTTTTTTTTTTTTTTTTTGCATGTCTATTATACCTAATTATTATTTTTTTTATTAGTTTTGCCATACAATGACATGATATCGCCATGGGTTTACATATGCTCCCCCTCCAGAACCCCCTCCCTCCTCCTTCCCTCCTCCCTCCCCCCGGGAAATCTCAATGCACCAGCCCCGAGCATCAATCCTGAGCTGGCGATTGATTACACATATGATAATTAACATGTTTCAATGCCATTCTCCCATATCATCCCACCCTTGCCCTCATCCAGAGTCCACGAGTCTGTTCTAAACATCTGCGTTCCTTTTGCTGTCTCGCATGCTGGGTTCTTGTTACCGTCTTTCTAAATTCCATATATATGTGTTAGTATACTGTATTGTTTTTCCTTCTGGCTTACTTCACTCTGGATGATGGGCTTCAGTTCTGTCCACCTGAGTAGAACTGATTCAAATGAATTTTTCCTTAATGCTGAGTAATATTCCATTGTGTATATGTACCACAGCTTTCTTATCCATTCGTCAGTTGATGGGCATCTAGGTTGCTTCCATGTCCTGGCTATTGTAAACAAAGCAGTGATGAACATTGGGGTACACGTGGCTCTTTCAATTCTGGTTTCCTCTGTGTATATGCCCAGCAGTGGGATTGCTGGGTCATATGGCAGGTCTATTTGCAGCTTTTTAAGGAACCTCCACACTGTTTTCCATAGTGGCTGTACTAGTTTGCAATCCCACCAACAGTGTAAGAGAGTTCCCTTTTCTCCACATCCTCTCCAGCATTTATTACTTATAGATTTTTGGATTGCAGCCATTCTGACTGGTGTAAAGTGATACCTCATTGTAGTTTTGATTTGCATTTCTCTGATAATGAGTGATGTTGAGCATCTTTTCATGTGTTTGTTAGCCATTTTTATGTCTTCTTTGGAGAAATGTCTGTTAAGTTCTTTGGCCCAATTTTGATTGGGTCATTTATTTTTCTAGAATGGAGCTGCAGGAGTTGCTTGTATATTTTTGAGATTAATTGTTTGTCCATTGCTTCATTGGCTATTATTTTCTCCCATTCTGAAGGCTGGCTTTTCACCTTGTTCATAGTTTCCTTTGTTGTGCAGAAGCTTTTAATTTTAATTAGGTCCCATTTGTTTATTCGTGCTTTCATTTCCAATATTCTGGGAGGTGGGTCATGGAGGATCCCGCTTTGGTTTATGTCAGAGAGTGTTTTGCCTATGTTATCCTCTAGGAGTTTTATAGTTTCTGGTCTTATGCTTAGATCATGTCCAGTTCTAACTGTTGCTTCCTGACCTACATACAGCTTTCTCAAGAAACAGGTCAGATGGTCTGGTATTCCCATCTCTTTCAGAATTTTCCACAGTTTATTGTGATCCACACAATCAAAGGCTTTGACATAGTCAATAAAGCATAAGTAGATGTTTTTCTGGAACTCTCTTGTTTTTCGATAATCCAGTGGATGTTGGCAATTTGATCTCTGGTTCCTCTGCCTTTTCTAAAACCAGCTTGAACATCTGGAATTTCATCTTCATATATTGCTGAAGCCTCGCTTAGAGAATTTTGAGCATTACTTTACTAGTGTGTGAGGTGAGTGCAATTGTGTAGTACTTTGAGCATTCTTTGGCATTGCCTTTTTTTGGGATTGGATTGAAAACTGACCTTTTCCAGTCCTGTGGCCATTGCTGAGTTTTCCAAATTTGATGGCATATTGAGTGCAGCACTTTCAGTTGAAATAGCTCAACTGGAATTCCATCACCTCCACTAGCTTTGTTCGTAGTGATGCCCACTTGACTTCAGATTCCAAGATCCAGGGTCACTCACCTGTATGGCTCTAGATGAGTGATCACACCATTGTGATTATCTGGGTCATGAACATCTTTTTAATATAGTTCTTCTGTGTATACTTGCCACCTCTTCTTAATATCTTCTGCTTCTGTTAGGTCCATACCATTTCTGTCCTTCATTGTGTCTTTTATTTATTGCATTTTATAGGTTTTGACAAATATGCAATGTTGTGTATCCATCAGTATAATATCATAAAGAGTATTTTCACTGCTTTAAACATTTTGTGTTCTACCTATTTACTACAACCACCATTTGTAAACTCTACTAACCACTGATCTGTTATTATTTCTAATTTTGCCTTTTTGCCATTTCATACTGTTCATAGAAAGCATCACTACAAACAAATGGGAATACCAGACCATCTAACCTGTCTCTTGGGAAACCTGTATGCAGGTCAGGAAGCAACAGTTAGAACTGGACATGGAACAACAGACTGGTTCCAAATAGGAAAAGGAGTACATCAAGGCTGTATATTGTCACCCTGCTGATTTAACTTGTATGCAGAGTACATCATGAGAAATGCTGGGCTGGAAGAAGCACAAGCTGGAATCAACATTGTCGGGAGAAATATCAGTAACCTCAGATATGCAGACGACACCACCCTTATGGGAGAAAGTGAAGAGGAACTAAAAAGCCTCTTGATGAAAGTGAAAAAGGAGAGTGAAAAAGTTGGCTTAAAGCTCAACATTCAGAAAACTAAGATCATGGCATCTGGTCCCATCACTTCATGGGAAATAGATGGAGAAAAAGTGGAAACAGTGTCAGACTTTATTTTTTTGGGCTCCAAAATCACTGTAGATGGTGATGGCAGTCATGAAATCAAAAGACACTTACTCCTTGGAAGGAAAGTTATGACCAACCTGGATAGCATATTAAAAAGCAGAGACATTACTTTGTCAACAAAGGTCTCTCTAGTCAAGGCTATGGTTTTTCCGGTAGTCATGTATGGATGTGAGAGTTGGACTTTAAAAAAGGCTGAGCGCCAAAGAATTGATGCTTTTGAACTGTGGTGTTAGAGAAGGCTCTTGAGAGTCCCTTGGACTGCAAGGAGATCCAACAAGTCCATCCTAAAGGAGATCAGTCCTGGGCATTCATTGGAAGCACTGATGTTGAAGCTGAAACTCCAATACTTTGGCCACCTCATGCGAAGTGTTGACTCATTGGAAAAGACCCTGATGCTGGGGAGGATTGGAGGCAGGAGGAGAAGGCAAGACAGAGGATGAGATGGCTGGATGGCATCACCGACTCAATGGACATGGGTTTGGGTGGACTCTGGGAGTTGGTGATGGACAGGGAGGCCTTGCATGCTGCAGTTCATGGGATCACAAAGAGTCGGACACAACTGAGCGACTGAACTGAACTGAACTAGGATTTCCAATAGACAAGTGTATCATCTACAAATAAAGACCTTTACATCTACTTTACATATGGTAATGTAAGTTTCCATATTATTCTCTCCATACATCTCACCCTCTCTTCTCCCCATGTCCATAAAACTGTTCTCTATATGTTTCTCCACTGCTGCCCTGAAAATAAATTCTTTGTTACCATCTTTCTAGATTCCATATGTATACATTAGTATATGATATTTATCTTTCTTTGACTTACTTCACTCTGTATGATAGGCTCTAGGTTTATCCACCTCCTTAGAACTGACTCAAAATGGGAATTTGCTGTATGTCTAAGGGAACTCAAACAAGGGCTCTGTAACAACCTTTAGGGTTGAAATGGGGAGGGAGGTGACAGGGAGATTCAAGAGGGGGGAGACATATGTATACCTATTGGTGATTCATGTTGAGGTTTCACAGAAAACAATAAATTTCTGTAAAGCAATTATCCTTCAATTAAAAAATAAATAAATTTTTAAAAAACCAAGCCCAAAATACCTCATCTTTTCATTCTGTCAGTTATTTGTGGTGACTTAGTGATTTATAATGAAGAAGGTGAGGGCAACCCACCCGCAAGAGCCCCATGAACAGAGGAGCCTGGTGAGCTACAGTCCATGGAGTCACAAAGAGTCAGACAGAACTTAGCGACTCAACAACATTGATTTATCATTGATGACGGTTTGGGTGTTAGTGGGGTCGTTTTTAATTGCTTTTGCCTGAACTCATGTGACTGCCTCAGGATCATCTCTGTGTTATCATATCTCTGTGTTATCTCTATGGACCTGAAACAGACTGAGAAAGTCACAGCTGAAAATATGATCCATTTCTTAAGGAAAGAAAAGATGTCTGAGACCTTTGATGAAAGAAGCTATAAATATTATTTTCATTTAATGAGGGTATTGATATATTTTTCTACATATTACTTGATTATAAATATTTTTAATTTGGTCTGTAGCTAAGGATGTTATCTTGTTAAATGTATTATAGTAATATAATAATCAGTAATATCCATGAACATTAAATGGACATGAAGTAATCTAAATACCAATGGTGATATTCTGTCTTTATTGATATTGGTCACTTCTTTTCTTCTTGAGCTATTATTTTTACTGATCTTTTTGAAGAGTCAGCTTTTGGTTTATCCATATTTCACAGGGTTTTTTTTAAAACATTATCTTAATATTTGTTTCAAAACTTAAACTTTTTTCTTATTTTACTGTGACTCATAGGCTATTTAGACATATATTGTTTAATTTCTATTTGAGAATTGCTGATATATTTTATTTATTACTAATTAAAATTAAGTCTGAAAATATGCTCTTTATAATTTCCATCATTCAGATTTGATTGAAAATTGTTTTATGGTTCAGCTTAACAAGATAGGCCATCAACATATGGTCTTATCTTGTTAAGCGGTCCATATGCACTTGAAAAGAACATGTTTGCTACCATAGTCTCAAATAGTGTGCAATAAATTGGGTCACAGTTTGGGGATTTATTACAAAACTAAGCATACTCTTACTATATGATCCAGCAATTATGCCTCTTGATATTTACCTAAAAGAGTTAAAAACTTATGTCCACAAAGAAACCTGAACACAGATGTTTATAGTAGCTTTATTCACATTTTCCAAAACTTGGAGGCAAAGAGGCTGTCTTTCAGTGGGTAAATAGATAAACTAAACTACCCAGACAATAGGTTAATATTAAACACTAAACATGAGTGAGCTATCGAGGTGTGAAAAAGCATAAAGGAAATTTAAATGCATATGACTAGGTAGAAGAAGTCAATGTATAAAGGCTACATACTGTGTGATTCCAACAATATGACATTCTGGGAAAGGCAGACTATGGAGACAATAGAAAGATCAGCAGTTAATAGGGGACAGCAGGGTAGGAGATATGAGTTGGCCGAGCACAGAGCATTTTTAGTACAGGGCAAGTACTCCACATGATTTAATAATGGCTATATATTATTATACTTTTTCTAAATCCATAGAATATACAACACCAAGAGTAAACCCTAAAGTATACAGACTTTGTTAATTATGATGTGTCAGTCTTCATTCTTGGGGAAAAAAAAAAAAAGAGTACCATTCTAATGAATGATGTTGATAATGGGGAAGACTATGCATGGGTAGGGTAGTATGTTGTTAGGAAATATCTGTACCTTCCTCCCAGTTTAGCTGTAAAACTAAAAGCTGCTCTTACAAATAGTCTTAAAAATAATAGATTGGGTCATGATGGTAGAAAGGTTCCAGTCTTGTATATCCTTATATTTTGTTCTATATTATTCTACTCATTATCGAGAGGGAAATGTTAAAATCTTCAATTAGGATAGATTTGTCTATTTTTTCTGTAAGTTTGTTAATTGATAATAAGAGATTAGACTATACATTTTAAATACAGAGCCATTAGGATATCCTGAGATTGGAAAAAGTCTGCTGTATATCTTCTGATATCAGTAGATCCAAGAGATTTAAACTATGTTTGTGGATAATCTATGTGAAGAATAGGGGAAGTAATGGTTATTGAAGAGTTTGAGGGGCCAGAGTTGTAGAAGAATTACTGAAATTAATGTACCATCACTATGATTTAACTCAGAATTCTCTTAGAAATGTTATTCAGTAAAATATTTCTCCTAGAAATGTTTTCAAAAAGTGAAAATCTCTTTAGCATTTATATATTCAGTTAGAAATTATCATTTATTTTGTTGACATATTCCTTTGATTTACTTTTGGATTATTTTCTATTTGACTTTACCTACATCTATTTTAAATGTTAAAGTAGAGTATTTGCTCATTATTTCTTCTTTGTCTCTACATGGGTGCCTAGAGTTCTCTAATATACACAAATATGAGCTTATGAATCACAATATACCTGTCTTGAAAGGACTATCTAAGACGATCTAATCTGACTGCTATCCTTTGTGAGAGTCCACACTACCAAATACCCACCAAGGAATTAACAACTTTTTCTAAAGCATTTCCAGGAACAAGAATTCATTATCCCTTGAGATAGCCAATTCCTTTAATTGATCTACTAAAACTTATACTTGACATTGAATGAGAATAGGTCTTGCTTTGTAAAATTAATCAGAATGCTTATATCCATAATTTTTAGAAAATGTTACATCTATAAAAAATCTGATTCATAAAATAAATAACCATGAAGTAGACAACTTACTTTCTATATCTTTCAGGGTATCTACAGACACACATATATGCACTTAAACACAAACGAACAAATTTGGGTATCAGAATCCTTTTTCTAGGGCTACTGGAAACAATCTTTTTTACCAATGGTAGGGCAGGATAGTGTTAATATTCAATAGAAATTCAACCAAGAACTTGCTGAGCAAAAATCAACAAATAAATATATGAATAAATAAAAGAATTAATGAGTTCATTCTTTACTAACTTATTTAACTGATGTTTTTGGTAAATCTGAACTATGTTCCAAATGATTACTCGAACTCCACAGACTGCAAATAAGGGAGGGGTGGCCATTCAGAGAGACATGCATTTTCTATTTGTTCTGTTGGCAGAAGTAGGGAAAATGGACAACAAAATAGAACAAATGTCTGTTAATGTAAACACACGAATCTGTGATAAGGATTGGATGGAAAAGTAATTTCAGTACAGGGAGAGGCAAAATCAACCAGTGGTCTACTTTGTGGCAGAACATGTTACAGGCTGGTTACCAGGGACCTTGGGCTTCCCTTGTAGCTCAGTTGGTATAGAATCTGCCTGCAATGCAGGCAGCTGGATTCCCGGGTTGGGAAGATCCCCTGGAGGAGGGCATGGCAACCCACTCCAGTATTCTTGCCTGGAGCATCCCCTGGACCGAGGAGCCTGGCAGGCTACAGTCCAGAGGGTCACAAGAGTCGGACACGACTTAATGACCAAGCCCCCACCACCACCAGGAACCTTGCTGAAGCAGCAGCAGTGTCTGACCTTGTTCTCAAAGTATTCGATAAAGATGATGACTGGAGTTCAGATAGACATAAAGAAATTGAAGCCATATAGCTCAGTGCATGGTTTCCAAGATACAGAAGGCGTTCCATTACTGTTGTTCGACAGCCGGGCCATAATCATTCCATGTGTGTGAAAATGTCACTTACTGGGTGTGTTTTATTATGCCACCTTATAATGTACATTTTAGGCTAGGCTAGGCTAGGCTAGGTCGCTTCAGTTGTGTCTGATTCTTTACAACCCTATTGGACCGTATCCTGCCAGGCTCCTCTGTCCTTGGGGTTCCCCAGGCAAGAATACTGGAGTGAGTTGTGGTGCCCTCCTCCAGGGGATCTCCCCAACCTAGGGATCAGATCTAACCCACATCTCTTCATCTCCTGCATTGGCAGGTGGGTTCTTTACAACTAGCACTACCTGGGAAACCCCAATATATACCTTAGTGTGCTATTTATATAAGGCCAGAAACTAAAAGTAGTATACTTATCACTGATAAGTTAACTGCCATCAAGTGTATAGTGGTGCTAAGACAACTTTAGTGAATAGTTCTTATCTGTTATAATTTTTTTTTATATTTTGAAAATACTGGTCCCATTTAACTAACACTGTGATCCACTAGTCAAGATTAACTATTTAGTATTATTTTTGTTGTTTTACAAATGTTGTTTTTTTCCTCCTCAATCTGGGTCATTCTACTTCATAATAATTTTATTTAAATAAGTAGTCTTTCTTGTGCTATCATGAAATGGCAGTCTCCAAGCATTTCTCATGGTTCCTTGGTGGGATGGTCACTTAATGATCAAATTAGAGCTCACTCAACCAGATCCATGGTAACAACAGTTACTAGACTGCAGTTAGATGTTCTTTTCAGATTTACAGAGCATCCAGGTGGAGTTCATTACTGTGAATCACCCAGCATGCTCCCCTGGCAGCAGATTAAGAAAACAGTCTAAATTAGAGATGGCTACACTGCTAAACTTATTCCTTGTTCAAAATAAAGGCCCCCTGCGCTTAGCCACATACATCTTATCTGTAGCAGCCTTCTATCCAGGGAGGTCTCTATTACTATTATGCTGCTGTAGTTGTACAATGCCTAAAATATTTATGAAGCTGAAAGCTGAAAAATTACAGATCTGCAGCTAATACATTCCGCAGCTGCATGTTCTTGTTTGCAAATTTATAACTGGGAATTTACTCTTAACAAACTCCAGCTTTTGAACAATTGGATATATTTCTCCAACTCTCTGTGTTGCCCAGTCTCAGTTGCTCTCACTCCCCAGGCTGGGATGACTGTAATGGTGGTGTAGCCTCTGGGGAGGGAGGGAGAAGACATGGATAGAACTCCAAGCCATCAGTCACCAACAGCCCCTCTGGCTGATTAAGTAGCAGGTGTTAATAGGAACCCAGGGGAGTGCTCTCGGGTTCCCTTTAGCGGGAATGATAGTGACATGATTCAAGGCCTGAAGGGTTTGGGGCTCTTACAGGGTGGGGGAAGGGAAGTAGACTTATAAAGTGGAAAATAATAGAAGAGTATCTTTTTTGATAGACTTCTAGTGCATGAAAGATTTGCAGGTTTTGAAGATTCGAACAATGAAAATTCTGATACAAATGCGCCAGGCATTTAAAAGCAAATGAACAGATGTACTAAAAGCACTGCTTGGTCTCTATAATTTTGGTTTTATTGGAGCTTTATCATAAGTGATTTTAATAATTTTGAGCAGATACTTATTAGGTAAATACACAAGGAATTGGATGTTACGAAAATATTATGAAAAGATGTCATAGGTCTTCTAAATTGCAAAGCATATGCTTCTACATAAAGTGTACAAAGTTCAGTTGATGTGATTGATAATACAAATCAGTGATTAATAAACTCTAAAAAAACCTCCAGATTTTATTTGTAAATTAATTTGAATCTCTTGTCTATCTCAGAAGAGTTGTTTGAAACCTGTTTTAATTTTGATATATACAGTATCAAAATATTTTAATTCTCCAAATGCTATGATGCTTCCTCTGTTTACTAAACACTCCTGGACTAACACCATTGATTATCTTTTATACTTTAATAAGTAAAATTTACTTTATAATTACATTTTGTGCTTGATATAATACACTATATATTTTGGGGCCTTAGTTTACTTAACATGTTTGTGATATTCATGGATACTTCTGTATACAGTTATGTTTTATTCAATATTATTTTGTGTTGTATATAACTGGGTGAATGTGCCATATATTACTGGGTGAATATACCATAATTTTGGAGAAGGAAATGGCAACCCATTCCAGTAATCTTGCCTGGGAAATCCCATGGACAGAGGAGCCTATAAGGCTACGTCCATGGGGTCACACAGATTCAGACACGACTGAGCACCTTAACAGCGTGATGTAATTTATACAGTGTAAAACGGATGGCTATTGAATCCTTCCAAAATAGGTATTAAACATAATGCTTGTGAGAGCATTTCAATCCATGTCTTTTGGTCAGGATAGGCACACATTTCTGTTTGGTGTAAACATAGGAGTTATTTCTAGATCATAGGGTATTTAGATGTTCACCTTCAGTAGGTGTTGCCAATTCTTTCCTCTACTGCTGAAAATAAGGTCCTGATGTGTGTGTGTGTGTGTGTGTGTTGCAAGCAGGGAGACAGAGAAAGAGAGAACTATTTTTTAGCATATCTATAGCTATTCATGTTTACTATCATTTCTCCTTATAGTTATTATAAGGGGAATTTTCTTCAGAAATTTTTTTTCCAATTTATACAAATTGTAAAATTTACTTGCATGAGATTGTAGATAACACATTCTATTCCTTGATTTTTTTTTCCATTCTTGATGTAGGCAGTTTTTTCTCTTTCTCTTTCATTAGTTGTTCCAAAGGTATTTAATTTTTATGAACTTTTAAAAAGAAAATTTTGATTTGATTTTTTCCTTTTTCATTGCAAGCCTGCTGACAACAGCTTTTCCCAGTTTGTTTTAAAGTTAGTTTACAACTTTATTTCAACATCATTGTTCAAGGGTTTTTAGAATTTTTTTTTTAATTTTCTTTACTTTATTGTGTTGGTTTTGCCATACATTGACATGAAATCACCATGGGTATACATATGCTCCCCCTCCAGAACCCCCTCCCTCCTCCCTCCCGATTCCCTCTCTTTGGGTCATCCCCGTGCACCAGCCCCGAGCATCAACCCTGGGCTGGTGATTGATATCACACATGATAATTAACATGTTTCAGTGCCATTCTCCCATATCATCCCACCCTTGTCCTCTTCCACAGAGTCCACGAGTCTGTTCTATACATCTGCGTTCCTTTTGCTGTCCCGCATGCAGGGTTCTTGTTACCATCTTTCTAAATTCCATATATATGCGTTAGTATACTGTATTGTTGTTTTTCCTTCTGGCTTACTTCACTTTGGATAATGGGCTCCAGTTCCGTCCACCTGAGTAGAACTGATTCAAATGAATTTTTCCTTAATGCTGAGTAATATTCCATTGTGTATATGTACCACAGCTTTCTTATCCATTCGTCAGTTGATGGGCATTTTTTGAGTAGAGAATTCTGAGATGCTTTTCATCTTAACACTCTAAATATTTGCTTCATTGACTTCCGAGTACCATTATTAATAGTACAATTGAGATATCACTGTCTCACTTTCTGACCCCACATTTTTCCTCCCTACCACCCTTTGAAGGCAACGTGTCTTTTCTTTGTTTTCTTAAAAGTTAATTTTTACAGGAGGTGGCACTAGTGGTAGAAAGGAAACCGTGCCTGCCAATGCAGGAGATAAAACAGATCTGGGTTTGAAACCTGGTTTGGGAAGATCCCCTGGAGAAGGGCGTGGCAACCCCCTCCAGTGTTACTGCCTGGAGAATCCCGTGGGCAGAGGAACCTGGCAGGCTACAGTCCATGGTGTCTCACACAGTAGGACACGACTGAAGCAACTTAGCACATCCGCACAAAATTCATTTACAGTGTTGTTTCCTTCTGTTGTATATTGAACTGAATCAGTCACACATATAAACACACTTGTTCAGAATGTAGTCCTGTATAGCTCATTGTAGAGTATTGAGTAGACTTCCCTGTGCTCTACAGTAGGTTCTAAAAGTTACCTATTTTAGAGTTGTGTGTATATGTCAATCCTAATCTTCCAACAAATTACCCCCAAATGCTCCTTTCTCTGTTAGTAACCTAAGTTTCCAATGCTATAGTGACCATTTTGTCCTTCTTTATACATTCCTTTTTTTCATGGATATACTCTATCATTCTTTTTCTACTTTATCCATCTTTTCCTATATTTGATACACTATTGGTAGATATTTCCAAGTCTTTTCTGCTATCTTTAATATGTCAGTCATCTAATGAGTCTGTTTCTATTCTCCTTCTTTTACTTGCATAACAATCAAATTTTCTTTATTTTTCACATTTATGGTAATTTTTGGATGTATGCTAGAATTTGTATATTAATTAACCAGGGGCTTCAGATGATACTGTCTTCTGAAAGAGTTTTCCCTTTTTTCTCTGTTAGATAATTATGGTGAAGGAGAGATAACATCTGTCCAATTAATGATTGAGGCAGTTGAAAATATCTTGCAGTGTTAGTAAGATTTGGTCTTCCTCTAGTCAGTTCCTAATTCTAGAATGTGGTCTTTGGAGCTTTTAGGATGGTGCCAAGGGGTGGCTTTTCCTCAGCCCTAAGAGAGTATTGGAAATTGATCTCTGTTCTTTAGACTTCACAGCATATTCCTCTAGTCTCCAACCCCAAGAATCCAATCAGGTAAATATCCTGAGAGTAAGACTAACCCTGTGATTGAAACTTGCCTCTACCCTAGAATATAACTGTTTCTTAAGAACTTATGACTACAGGACATTTACTTGTTTTAGATTTTGTCCTCGCTCTCCATCATACTGTGCTATCCCAAAAATTCTAGGTTGTTCCTCTAGCTGCATGCAGCTAGGGCTTGAATGTTTCTTTTCTTCCCGCTTAGTAGATGCTCATCATTTATACTCATCATAGTCTTCAACTCAAACCTACATTACTAAATGCCTTCAAAGGAAAAAGCAAAAAGGAAATCTAGGTCATCAGTGAAAGGCTCTTTACTCTCTGAAATTTTGTTCATCTAGTCTTTGTTACAATGATGTCTTTGTGATATTTTAAATATTATAATTTAATTGCAGTTTCCTAGTTTTAATGTAGGAACATTATCTTAATATGACATACTGCATCATATTCAAGAGCAGAAATTAATTTTATTTATTAGATTTATATAAGCACTGTGCCTTCATCCTGCTAAGGAAAAGAGAAGCTCTTCCTGTGGAGTTTTATATCAGGGGTGTACTGGTAATTGTTTAACAACCATTTCTGCACCAGGGAAGGCAGAGTGGAGGAGAGTGGAGCCCAGATTTTTATTTGCATGTGTGTTCATTTGCATGGTGTAAATCCTCCAATCATGGCCAATTCCAAGAACCCCACATGACATTACTAAATGCAGAGTTAGGAAAAGATGCACAGTCCCACTTAAATCAGTGTCTAGATTTGCAATATGTTGAAATGATTTTCTGTAACAACTAAGGGTTGAAACCATAACTTATTCTAGTATAAGTTTTGAGTTGAGTCTTGTTGACTTTTCAACAGAAAAAAAGAAAGTTTGAAATTCAAAGAAACTCAAGATTTGGACTTACGTGAACTCAACCACTGAAAAACTAATTACATTGTAAATCATTTGTATCTACTGTTTATAGGTATTATTTCTCATCATTATAAGTATCTTAAAAATCTGTTGATTATACATTAGCAAGATGTTTTAGCTATAAACATGAAATGAATTTATATACATTAAAATATTTATGATGTCTTGAATATTTTCCCTTGAGCCATTATAAGCAGCAACAGTTATAGAGTTATGTAAGAAATATTTTTATTGAATAGTAGTATTACAATTAAATTATAACCGAATGCTGAAAAAATAAACAAGATTGTTATTTCTTTTAGAAAGGAGAAAGTCCATTCGGAAGACCACAAATTATTTATCATGTTCAAGAATATTGTAAACTTGCATTTTCCCATTTCTCTGGCTCCAAAATTAGAAATTAAGACTCAGTGATTAAGAGGAAAAGGTAATTACCACATGTTTTAATAGAGAAAAAAATTGTTTCTGGGTAGTCTATCCAAGGCTTTTTTTCAGGCAGCAGAACTGACTCTCAAAGGGTTCCAAGTAAACTTGAAATGGGACACACACACACACCAAAAAAAAAAATAAATGAGAAGAGAGAAAAGTACACAGTGTTACATAGTTTACTTCCCCATCCTAGCTGATGAAAAGCCAGGAGAAGATATACCTGACATATTCAGCTGCTAAGGTGAAAATTTGCCTCTTTTGGTGGAGTAATTCCCCAAAGAAAAGAGATTTTAGATGCTTGATAGTCAAAAAGGATGGCAGGTATAAACTGTATCACCTTTAAAGTAATTATGGTTTACCAAACCAAGATAGTAGAATTAAAATAAATGCATGAAGTAAGGCGGCACTACCATCTGAGTGACCATACATATTCTTTAATATTTATTCTGCATCGTACCTATCTTAATTCTTTCATTCTATTTCCTGACCTATCAACTTTACAGTGATACAGTGGTATTGTTTGCTACCTAATTAGTTGATTTATAGTGGTGTAGTTCAGCCTGCATTAATATTATTCACCCTGCTGATGCTCTTCATACATTAAATATACAATTGTCTCTTCAACTTTGACACCTAAAGATAATGGATACGAAACCAAATATTGGGACTTTCCTGGTGGCTCAGTGAGTAAAGAATCTGCCTGCAATGGGAGAGACCCAGGTTAGATCCCTGGGCCAGGGAAGAGACCCTGGAGAAAGAAATGACAACCCACTGCAATATTCTTGCCTGGAGAATTTCATGGGCAGAGCAGCCAGGTGGCTCACATGGGAACCCATGTTCCATGAGGTTGCAGAGTCGGACACGACTGAGCAACTAACACACACAAGCCAAACATTACTTTTCTTTAAAATTTCCCCATTTGCCCACAGAAAATTAATTCCACCATCAGATAGTATCCTAAGAAAAATTTGTTATGATCTACTCAATCTGGATTTTTCAGGAATACTCACGCAGTTGTTTACTTCTTAGGAATGCTGGATCTGCTTCCATGCCTTCCCACCTCCATTCAGTCTCCACATCTCAGCTCAAGTTTTATTCTCTCTGACTCCTATGGTAAATGTGCTTAGAGTGTCAGGTGATAGTACTTTATAGCACTTAACCTAATTGTAATTTATTTTAAATTATCTCTCTCTCAGCAGAAGGATCATTCCAATTAATCAGAAAATTATACCTTTGGCCTCAGTTCGTATAGATAGAATTCTGGTGTACAATAGGTACCCAGTATTTGTTGAATAGATAAACGAAGGAAAAGTCAATGTAAAGACAGTTGAATCTGAATAAAAGTAAAAGGCGATCCATCAATAAACATTTGTTGAGCAAATTAAATTAATTATGTATGCTTATCAGTTATGACAATCACCCATCAAATTTTATCTTCATATCAACTCTGTGGTTTTGTGGTACAAAATTCTAGGCAGGTAGATTTAACTACTATTATCATCATTAGTGGACAAATATGAAAATTGAGAGTTTAAGACCTGGGGTGATATTTCAAAAATAGTTTACCAAACTAGTGCCTGGAGGATATGTATTAAATGGTACTAATTTTGTGAATTCAGTGACCTAATAAAAAATGCAAACCCCTTTCCTTTCCTTGATGGAACTTTGTACAGTATCTTAGGCTTTTGACGAAGATATTACTAATGGCCACTTTGTAATACTTACTAAATAAGTCATTAAAGAATGCTATTATTTATTACATTAAATTAAACTATTAATTTAGTAAACTTGTTCATAAGTCTAAGTAGGTATTTGGGCAAGAAGTCTCAGTACCACACAATGTGTGCCAATACAGTAAAGTTCATGTGTGTTTTTTAGTAACTGGAAATCTTGCAATTTTAGTGGAGGATATTTTGTAATCAGTGCATCACCAGAATTATTTTGATTGTGTTGTGGTTTTGAGTGGCTGCTATTCTTGCACATCTTATGATAGATTTATCTTTATCAGTATCCAATCCACTTGTTGGGTTCATGTTTGAGTGAACACCTGTTATGCCCAGGTCATGATCTCCGCACATCAGCAGGAGGCCATACACCGATGCAAGTGCAAGAGGGAATTTATTGCAGACTCGGGTCTGGACCCCACACACACACACACACACACACACACACACCCCACACACACACACACACCCCACACACACACTCCCATACACACACACACCCACACACACCCACACACACACACACACACACACACACACACACACACACACACACACACACACACACCCCACACACACACATACACACACACACACCCACACACACCCCGGAGTGAGGGCAGCTGCCCGATCCACACGGTACAAGGTTTTTAAAGGGAGAAGACAAAGGGAAAATGGCTACAGATGGGGTGACACATCTTGGTGCTCTGTGATTGGTCAGGACAGGGGGGGAGGTCAGGGCTTTACACGCGCTAGCCCCTGATAGGTATATTTAACCGCAAGCAGTTCCCTGATCGGCATATGTTTGGCACACTATGATTGGTCGTGTCTAGGGTGGTGACCTGGGGGTGGGGGAACTTGGGTGTTGCCTTCTATCGAAAGATGGCGGCTCCTTTTTTTTTTTTTAAGAAGGAGTCACTTAGGCTCTACACACCCTCCTTTGGGAACCACTAACGTGTGGGAATTTTTATGTGTAAGATTAACATTACTGAAGCTTGTCTTTCAAACTTCACTTATTAATTGCAGTAAAAGGATTATTTAAAAATATTTATCTTAGCTCATTCACCAGGTCTAGAGCTATGGCTTGTAACCTGTTTGTAACATAAACATCCCCAAGGTATTGTATTTATGTTGTCCGAGGACAGCACTTAAAGAACCAGTGATGAAAAGTATGATACCCAAATGAGAATCCTCATAAGCCTATCCCTGAAACTCATGATAGTGTGTGCATTTTCTCCTGCTTTAGATTAGTTGTCTTTATCTTAGATAGTTTTAATTTCTCCACTGGAGACTTTTTTCTTTAAGTAAAAAGTTTGAGACCTACTGCTTTAGACAAATGGATCTCAACCCTTTGTTGAGAATTTTTGTCCTATTTTTGAGCTAAAAGCAGGTGATGGTCTCTTTTGAGTAAATTATCAGTAATAAGTAATGAAGTTTGAAAATAACTTATGCATCAGAACATGCTTACATATAAAAATTAGAGTAGGTTCAAAAATTATATCATAAAACAACCTGTTTTATTCTGTTCCATTCAGATAGAACTTCCCATTGTTGCAGTAGGCCAAGAGGGTTAACCAGCATAGGCAAAGTTAATCCTAGAGAGAAAAGTCACAATAACCTTGGTGAGACTTGGAGGCAATTTTTTGTTTTATCAAGTATGAACTTACACAAAATTGCATTGAATAGTGAATATATTAGCATTATACTCAGCGGTTTATCAGTTACAAATATTTTAATATAATTGATTAGACTTTTAAACAAATTGTCAATATAACTTGAAAGAACTCTCATTTAGAAAGGTAAAGTTGGTAATAGCTTTAGTTACACACAACAGATGGAAAGACTAACAATCTTTTCCAAAATTTGATGCTAGAGGGATAAATATTCATCAACCTTTGTCAAATAACAAGTATATTAAAATATATTTAGCTTATATAGGTAGAAATAGTTCTGAAAATTTTTGGAGCAGTTGGAAATAATTTGCTAAAATTAAAACAATTTATAAATGTAGACTTGAAGATATCTTTAGGTTTCTTACAAAACTGATTAAATCAGACTTAACCTTTTTCTGCCGAAGGTCCTTATTATAGTTTCTACAGGTTTAAGGCAAGAAATATAAAAATAGAAAGCTTTAGAAATTTGGAGGGAATTAGAGTAAATTTATAACTTAATCTATAATTTAAAATAACAGACTTTAGAATAAGTTCCCAGAAGTTCTAATTAGCTCTGAAAATTGATAAGTTTTGTTCAATTTCATCTGATGGCTTTGAAAAAGTAACTTCTGAGTTTAAGCAAAGTCTTTTCCATATTTTACATATTTCCATAGCCAAATATTAACATAAATTACATTGTAGTTTCCCAGATTATGTTTCTGCATAAATGTCTTAGTAGGACTCATGATGAAGCAAACATGAGTGGAACAAATTCAAGTTTCTTTATATAAAATGTCCAGACCATCTAATAGCTAACATGCATTGAGACTCTCTAAGAGGGAGGGATATGGTATTGGTGAGGCAGAGAGATGGAGAGAAGCAGAGACAGAAAAACTGAGAATCCAAACTAATTAGAACATACCATTTGACACTTACAGAAGCATATTCTGCTATTCTGAAATCACAATCACATTAAACTTTGGTAACATTTTTTTCTTCCAGATTTGTAAATCATCAAGCTCACTTCATGTCTATTTCTCTCTATAGATTTGAGAATTTGTACACTAATGAGTCTCCATGTTTCTCAGAGACCCAAAAATCTTTAAAATATTATTTATTGATAATCCCTGCCTCAGAAAGAGTTCTATAGCTCTTTTTAAAAATTTCCAAAAGTGCAGGTGGCCAAATCATTTCTTTTGGGAGTATTCAGACTGCTGTTCCTCAAAGCCTGTTCACTCAATGAGGCTAAATACACATCATGCAAGATGAGGATGGTATTGAGTCAGAAAATCCTGAAGGACCTAAAGACCAAAATAAACATGTTTTCAACTCTTCTGGCATCTGGTACTCAAAGTGAAATAGCAATATTGAAAAATTGCTAAAAGATGCTTATTTCAAAATTTTGATTCAAATAATTATATATTAGTCTATGTCAGTATCATTGAGATAGTGATACAGAGAAGAATGTTCACTAGCATGTTCAATTTGACAAAGCTATTCCTAAAATAATACTTTATTATAGTACAATTTAGACATGATGATTCATTTAAAAATATTTTTTATTTGTAACAAGAGGACATTTCCCCTCAGTCTTGAATTGGAGAATATAGGGAACACTTTCTGTGGCTATAAGTTAAAGCATTTTACATTGCTCAGCTTGGTAAGGCTCTTTCAATAATTGCTGAGAATTTTAGTGCAGTAAATTTGCACTATAATAGAACACTTTTCCCCTTAAAGCAAAGCTTAGTCCTAGGAGAAATTTAAAAATTCTAAGTCAGAACACCTTTCATCAGCCCAAATGCTGAAAACACGCCTTGAATTAGAGCAAACCTGTTGGGAAATTTTCTTTGACATATTTGAGCTAATTGATGTTTAGTTACTTGTTTTGTTAATTATTCCTCAACATTGTACAAACATTTATTGTCCACTATATATCAGATAGGCTTCCCTGGTGTCTTAGATGGTAAAGAATCTGCCTGCAGTGCGGGAAACCTGGGTTCCATCCCTGGGTTGGGAAAATCTCCTGGAAGAGGACATGGCAACCCACTCCAGTATTCTTGCCTAGAGAATCCCATGGACAGAGGAGACTGATGGGCTACAGTCCATGGGGTCACAAAGAGTTGGACACAACTGAGTGACTAAGCACATATATCAGACAGTAGTGTAAATGATAATGAATAAGATAGCATATCAATTCAGTTCAGTCACTCAGTCGTGTCCAACTCTTTGCAACCCCATGAACCACAGCACGCCACGCCTCCCTGTCCATCACCAACTCCCGGAGTCCACCCAAACCCATGTCCATCGAGTCGGTGATGCCATCCATCTATCTCATCCTCATCTTCCCCTTCTCTTCCAGCCCCCAATCCTTCCCAGCATCAGGGTCTTTTCCAGTGAGTCAACTCTTTGCATGAGGTGGCCAAAGTATTGGAGTTTCAGCTTCAACATCAGTCCTTTCAATGAACACCCAGGACTGATCTCCTTTAGGATGGACTGGTTGGATCTCCTTGCAGTCCAAGGGACTCTCAAGAGTCTTCTCCAACACCACAGTTCAAAAGCATCAATTCTTCAGTGCTCAGCCTTTTTTACTGTCCAACTCTCACATCCATACATGACGACTGGAAAAACCATAGCCTTGACTAGACGAAACTTTGTTGGCAAAGTAATGTCTCTGCTTTTAAATATGCTATCTAGGTTGGCCATAACTTTCTTTCCAAGGAGTAGGTGTCTTTTGATTTCATGGCTGCAATCACCATCTGTAAAAATGGTGCCCCAAAATATAAAGTCTGACACTGTTTCCACTGTTTCCCCATCTATTACCCATGACTGGGTATATACTTTAATGGAAGAGACAGAATTTTTTTTTAAATAAAAGCACAAATAATATCAGATAATGGTAAATTCCATGCAGATATATCATGTGTCCATTGTACACTGGGTGATCAATGGAAGAGAACATTTAGTTGAAATTTGAGTGGCACAATAAGCCAGTTAAGCAGAAGTCAGTGAAAAGAACATATCATACAGAATGAGAACCTAGCACAAAGATTCATTCAAGCAAAAATTAGTTTGAAAGAATAGAAATGCCAGTGTAGCTGGAAAGTGAATGATGGGAAAAAGATGGAAGTTGAAAAGAAAACAAAACAGCAGCAAAAAGAACATTGAAGTTTTTTAAGTCTTGTAGTATTTTAAGTAGTGAGTGATCATCTGGAAAAATTGGTATAACAGCACAGCTATAAGCAAAAATGGAGACTATTGTGATAGGCAGAGATGGTGGTAGAATTGACTAGCCTTGTAGTATTGGAATTGAGAGAAGTGGACTGTTAAGGGAAATGTTCTGACTGTCCTCAGAAACTATTGGGTTGAACTTTGCATGGGAAAATAAAACAAAATAAGGGTAATATAGAGTCAATAGTATAGTTTGAACATATTCTACTTAGTTATTGCTGTCAGTTGTTTTAACTTATTATGGTATGTCTTGGAAAATATGACCAAAATTTCTGTTTAGTTTTTCTTATACTTGATAAATGAAACAAAGATTTTTTGAGAGGACTTCTAGCTTTAATAAGTCAAGATGATAATGAAATCAAAAACAAATCAATAGAAAAACATAGGCAATATGATTCTCTGGATTAAAATGCCTCCCTATGCTTATTCCATGTTAATATAGGAAAGTTCTAGTTATCAACTGGTATAAGGAAATTGTACCATAATCTATCTTTACTACCTAGATCAAAGTTCAAAATGACAATTACATAATGCATTATCCCCCAACATGTATTTATTGAAAGAGGAGTTTCACGATTTGGTGGCAGTATGTTTGTAAAACATTATGTATTTGCAAAACATTTTATATACACATACATGCATGTATGTATGCTAAGTCATTTCAGTTGTGTTGACTCTTTGTGACCCTGTGGACGATAGCCTGCCAGGCTCCTCTGTCCCTGGAATACTCCAGGCAAAAATACTGGAGTGGATTGCCATGACCTCCTCCAGGGGATATTCCCAACCCAGGGATCAAACCCCCATCTCTTATGTCTTCTGAATTGGCAGGGAGTTCTTTACCACTATAACCACCTGGGAATCCTATATACCTACATATGTATATATAAATATGAATATATATATATATGTGAATATATATATGAAATAAGTAATATTAACATTTAAAACATAAAAGTTCTTTGGGAAAAGCTAATATAAATGCCCAGCTACACAATTTATCAATATGTTACAGAGCAGCAAAATCATATTATGCTTTTATGTCCCAGGAATAAGAGATCTTCAGGGAAACCATGTTACTGGTAAATAAATTAAATTTGCCAAAATATAAAGTTATCTTATATAATTAAGTATTTAAACCACCAAGAAGTAGAAAGTAAGGTCACTCTCTGAATTATTGTTCAAGAATTTGAGACTTCTGTGGGATGCTAAAACTGAGTAATTGTTTTTCATGAATATCAAAATTAAAAAAAAAAATTTAAGCAATAGAAGTATGTGGCAGTTACAATTTGCTATGCCTAATTTATCCCTCCCCTACATCTTTCCCCTTTGGTAACCATAAGTTTGTTCTCAAAATCTGTGAATCTGTTCTGTTCTCTAAATGTTTCATTTGTATAATTTTTTTTTTAGATTCTACATATAAGTGATATCATATGATATTTGTCTTTCTCTCTTTGACTTCATTTAGTATGATAGTCTCTGAGGATTAACATATAAGCACTACTATATATAAAATGGGCTTCCCTGGTGGCTCAGATGGTAGAAAATCTGCCTACAATGTGGGAGACCTGGTTTAATCCCTGGGTCAGGAAGACCCCTGGAGAAGGGAATGGCTACCCACTCCAGTCTTATTGCCTGTAAAATTCCAAGGACCTCTGTAGCCTGCCAGGCTACAGTTCATGGAGTTGGACATGACTGAGTGAATAACTTATGTAAAATAGATAACCAACAAAGACCTATACAGGTCTCTTGATGAGCTTCCCTGGTTCTCAACGTTATCCAACTATGACCTCCTCTCTGTAATGAAGACTGCTTCATCAAGCTGCTGTTGTTGTTCAGTCCATCAGTCTTGTTCAAATCTTTGTGACCCCATGGACTGCAGCACTCCAGGCTTTCCTGTCCTTCAGCATCTCCCAGAGCTTGCTCAAATTTATGTCCACTGAATCAGTGATGCCACCCAACCCTCTTGTCCTCTGTCATCCCCCTCTCCTCCTGCCCTCAATCTTTCCCAGCATCAGGGTCTTTCCCAGCATCAGGGTCTTTCCACCTTTGCATCAGGTGGCCAAAATATTGGAACTTCAGCTTCAACATCAGTCCTGCTAATGGATATTCAGGACTGATTTCCTTTAGGATTGACTGGTTGGATCTCCTTGCAATCCAAAGGACTCTCAAGAGTCTTTTTCAATGCCAAGTAGTTAATGTCTTCCATTTGTTGGGGGTTTTAGCTCTGCAGAAGAGCTCAAAGATATTGTGATGTTTTTCCTTGAGGCAGAACCAGGATCCTGGCCGAGGCTGTATTATTATTTCTTAACTGCTCCTCCCTTGTCTCTGCATCCCTTCTTTTTCCTGTTGAGCAACTGTTTGAACCTGTTCTTTGAAAATCAGGGAAAGTCAGGAAGGCTGAAGTCTATTCCCTACAAACAAGAGCCAAGGGACACAGAAAGGCTTCCATGCCCAGTGGTCCCAGTAAGTAGTATTCTGCTTGTTATCATTACCTACCAGTTGACACTCTAGCCATTTTGTGTAAATTTTATCCTTTTCTTTGTCAAAATAATGGCAAGTGGTAACTATGTTCTTCTGATAGACTGAGTGGGGGTGGTTAATAGGATAATACAAATAAAAGCATTTGAAAACTTAAAATTTCTGTACTCCTGTAGTGTTGTTATTATGATTACAACTGTCTCAGTAAGATGTGAGCCTTTGGCAGGAAAAATACAAAAGAAGACAAAAAAATTAAATGTAGGAATCAGATTGTTTCTAATCAGGAACAATAGATGTTTATCAAATTAGAGACTGAATCAGAAAATGTTTAAGCTTTTTTTTTAATAATATCAGTAAGAAACCTCCTGCTGTTGTTCAGTCGCTAGGTCTTGAGCCACTCTTCACGACCCATGGACTGCAGCATGCCAGTTTCCTCCATCCTCCACTATCTCCCGGAGTTTGCTCAAACTCATGTCCATTGAGTCCATGATGCCATCTAACCATCTCATTCTGTCGTCCCCTTCTCCTCCTACCCTCCATCTTTCCCAGCATTAAGGTCCTTTCCAATGAGTCAACTCTTCACATCAGGAAACCAAAGTGTTGGAACTTAAGCATCAGTCCTTCCAATGAATATTCAGGATTGATTTCCTTTAGGATTGACTGGTTTGATGTCCTTTCTGTCGAAGAGACTCTCAAGAGTCTTCTCCAACACCACAGTTACAAAGCATCTATTCTTTGGTGCTCAGTCTTCTTTATGGTCCAACTCTCCCATCCATCCATGACTACTGGACAAACTATAGTTTTGACTAAATGGACTTTTGTCAGCAAAGTAATGTTTCTGGTTTTTAATATGCTCTTTAGGTTGGTCATAGTTTTTCTTCCAAGGAGCAAGTGTCTTTTAATTTCATGGCTACAGTCTCTGTCTGCAGTGATTTTGGAGCCCAAGAATACAAAGTCTCTCACTATCTATGGAAATAGATAGTTTCCCCATCTGTTTGCCATGAAGTGATGGGGCTGAATGTTGAGTTTTAAGCCAGTTTTTTCATGCTCCTCTTTCCTCTTCCTCAAAAGGCTCTTTAGTTCCTCTTGGCATTTTGCTGTTAGGGTGGTGTCATCTGCATATGTGCGGTTATTGATATTTCTCCCAGCAGTCTTGATTCCAGCCTGAGCTTCATCCAGCCCAGCATTTTGCATGATGTACTCTGCATATACATTAAATAAGAAAGGTGACAAAATATAGCCTTTTTGTACTCCTTTCCCAATTTTGAACTAGGCAGCTGTCCCATGTCCAGTCCTAACTGTTGCTTCTTGACCCTCATACAGGTTTCTCAGGAGACATCTCTTAATAGGAATAATGTGTTTTTAAATTTTAAAAAGCCCTCTATTTTTCAAAACCAAATATTAGCAAAAGGAATGGTATTTTTTAATTGCAATTTCTTGAATATTTGGCTTATTAGAAAATGCAGAAAATGTCTGCTTCTGCATTTAATTTTGTGGGATGTGTTGCTTAGGAGTACCTGGAAATTCACTTTTTTTTTTTTTTTTATCAAGCAACTTTTTTTTCATTGAAGGACACTGATTTACAATACTATAGTAGTTTCAGGTGGAAAACATGGGGATTCAATATTTTTATAGATTACACACCATTTAAATGTATTATAGAATAATGGCTATATCTCTCTGTGCTATACAATAAATCCTTATTATTTATTTATTTTACATATGCTCAGTTCAGTTCAGTTCAGTCACTTAGTCATGTCCAACTCTTTGCAACCCCATGAACCACAGCACACCAGGCCTCCTTGTCCAACACCAACTCCCGGAGTCCACCTAACCCCATGTCCATTGAGTCAATGATGCCATCCAACCATCTCACCCTCTGTCATCCCCTTCTCCTCCTGCCCTCAATCTTTCCCAGCATCAGAGTCTTTTCAAATGAGCTAGCTCTTTGCATCAGGTGGCCAAAGTATTGGAGTTTCAGCTTCAACATCAGTCCCACCAATGAACACCCAGGCCTGATCTCCTTTAGGATGGACTGGTTGGATCTCCTTGCAGTCCAAGGGACTCTCAAGAGTCTTCTCCAACACCACAGTTCAAAAGCATCAGTTCTTCGGCACTCAGCTTTCTTTATAGTCCAACTCTCACATCCACACGGAATCCATATGGAAAAACCATAGCCTTGACTAGGTGGAAATTCACTTTTAAGCAGATATGTAGTCAGGGAAGTGGGGATGTCATGGACTGCCCAGAAATTCCCAGGGACCCCAAAGGATTTTTTTCACCACATGCTAAGGACTCTACTCTAGTAAAAGGGAAGATTGAATGAATTAAGAATATTAGTGTTCCACAAATTAAACTTTTATTTCTAAATATTTTGGCATCAAGGTAAGCTTGAAGACTGATGGAAATCATTCTATCACAACTTTTCGATCAACTTTTTGATTCAGAGTGAAAAATACTTTTTTAAAGAAGGACAAGAACAATAAATTACTGAATTAATTGAATCTGATCCACTGATCCATTGAATCAGTGTTGCCATCCAACCATGTCATTCTTTGTCATTCCCTTCTCTTCCTGCCTTCAATCTTTCCCAGCATCAGAGTCTTCTCCAGTGAGTCAGCTCCTCACATCAGGTGACCAAAGTATTGGAGCTTCAGCATCAGTCCTTTCACTGAACTCTCACATGCATAAATGACTACTGGAAAAATCATAGCATTGGCTAGATGGAGCTTTGTCTGCAAAGTGATGTCTCCACTTTTTAATTCATTTCCTAGGTTTGTCATAGCTTTTCTTCCAAGGAGCAAGTGTCTTTTAATTTCATGGCTACAGTTACCATCTGCAGTGATTTTTAAGTCCAAAAAAATCAAAGTCTGTTATTGTTTCCATTTCTCCCCATCTATTTGCTGTGAAGTGATAGGACTGAATGTCATGATCTTAGTTTTTCTGATTTTTTTTAAAGCTATCTTTTTCACTCCCTTCTTTCACCTTCATCAAGAGGCTCTTTAGTTCCCCTTCCTGCCATAAGGGTGGTGTCATCTGCATATCTGAGCTTCTTGATATTTCTCCCAGCAATCTTGATTCCTGCTTGGGCTTCATCCGGCCAGGCATTTCACATGATGTACTCTGCATATAAGTTAAATAAGCAGGGTGACAATATGCAGCCTTGCTGTCCATCTCCCAGTTTTGAACCAGTCTGCTGTCCCATGTCCAGTTCTAACTGTTGCTTCTTGATCTGCAGGCAGGTTTCTCAGGAGGCCGGTAAAGGTGGTCTGGTAGGACCATCTCTTTAAGAATTTACCACAGTTTGTTGTGATCCACACAGTCAAAGGCTTTATCATAGTCAACGAAGTAGAAGTGGATGATTTTTGTGTCCTTTTTATAAACATTTTTGAAGAAACTTTGTTTGGTATTGTTAGGAAAAAATATATTTAGAGTAAAAAAATAATTATTCCTTTCAAAATGTGGGGTAAGGGTGATGATAGAGATATAGTAATTCTGCCTTCTCTAAATTTAGGGACAAATCAATGTCTCTCTGAGCTTTAGAAAAGTCCTGTCACAACTTACACCAAAAACACTTGTTTTTCCTTTGCAAAAACTGATTGTCAACTTTAACTATGTGCATTTATTAATGTGGTCTTCCCTTGTGGCTCAGATGGTAAATAATCCACCTGTTTCCTTCTCCAGGGGATCTTCCTGACCCAGGGATTGAACCCCAATTTCTATGTCTCCTGCATTGGCAGGCAGATTCTTACCCCCATCTCTATGTCTCCTGCATTGGCAGGCAGGTTCTTTACCATTAGCACCACCTGGGGAACCCAATACAGGAGACCTGGTTTCAATCCCTGGGTCAGGAAGATCCCCTAGAGAAGGGAATGACAACCCACTGTAGTATTTTTGCCTGGAGGATCCAGTGACAGAGGAGCCTGGCAGGCTGAAGACCATAGAATCGCAGAGTCAGGCATGACTGAGTGACTAACACTTTTATAAAAGTACCCTTTGTGAATATGTAAATTTCTATTTCTGTAATGAGGCAGATTTTACTCCCATATTCCCTTCTTGACATAGAGCAGGTCATATGGTATGGAAACTGCACAGACACACACATACACTTTTAAAGGTCTAAAAGCAAATTCTTTCTAACTTCACTACAACAGAATCTGAAAGGGCACTCTGTCTCATACTAATAACTTCCCTATTCAGGTCATGTTGCCCTCTGTTCCAACCAGTGTTAAGAATAATCAGAGTCTTCTAGATGAGGTAACTGTCCTGGAGGAAATAGTGTAGGTGGATTTTTCTTTTTCCCTTTTAGCAGGGGCATAGGTAGTCTGCCAACTAAATTTAATCTGTTTATCAGTCATGTCTACTGCTTTCATTGGAAATTCTAGGTTTTAACAGTTCTTTCCTCTCTTCTTTTTTTCTTCATCCTTTTCTCAGTTTTTTCTCTAAAAAATATCACTGTATCTATTATCTTTGTACCAGGATTACAACTATGAGTGGTAATACTTTCCACAGTATATTTCTTTGTATTTTTCTAATTTCTTGATAAAGAACATAAGAGCCTTAAGGTGTTGAACAGAAAATTTATATAAAAATGATATATTCAGAAAAATCAGTATACAAACAAGTCACAGGATGAGCATTTATGGAACTGAATAGTTTTCCTGGAATTGTTTTTATCTCACTCCCTGATGAAATGAGCATTTTCAAGATGTTTTCTAAAAATCATGAGAAACTTTTTATTTCTCGAGGTTTTCTACACTTTGGATGGAATATTTGCAGCTAAAACATGCATATATATTTAACTTAAAGATGGAAAGAGATAAGGGAAGCTTGTTTTTCTCATGTAATATATTATAGAATGCATGAATATTCTACAGCAAATGCTTATTTTCTGCCATCAAGAAAGTCTGTAATAAAGATGGAATAAAAGACAGTTAAATTGTGACTGCCATTCACTTTAAACCTTGATTCCAATGTTCTAAATGGGACTATCAAGTCTGGTGTAATATCTTAATATATTTTGATACATTGATAGCAATATACACAAAAATAGCCTAGGCTAGTTCTAGAAAAAATCGTGCAACATTTGGCTTCAACTGTAGAAATTCTGAAGACCTAAAAGTGATCATTTACTAGCTTAATACAAATATATCAACTTTCTCTTGTCTCCTAGCTTACTCTAGTATTGTTATTTTTATGTAGGTACTTTAAAGAAATGATCATGTATATTTCTTCTTTATTTTCATTATTTTTTTTTACTTTTTAAGATTTTAAGATTTTTCTGTACATTAACAACTTTTTAAAAAGTTAAAGTTCTGTGGATAGCGAGAAGCATTACTTTATGACCTGGAAACATGTGGCGTCCTGAGCCTTGGCTGTGCTGAATTGATTTAGTCACAAGGCACCTAAGCACGCAGTGCCCTTCTGTACAAAAAGAAGTTGAAAAGCTTTTCCCATGCAGCTAATATTGCAACTTTTAGCCCAATCAATATCTAGTCAGCAACTCAGAAATGGTTGGTAGACCTCATTCTACACCAGTGTTTTAGATAATAAAATGTTAAATCATTTCTTGAAATATAACAAGTTTTCTGTTGCAGATTTAATGTGACAAGATAGTATTTTATACTGTTTTTATTAGCAGTATAACAAATGGTGAGTAATAAATTCAGATATAGTGCAGACAGACTCAGGCTGTCAGAAGTACTGAGTGGCTTTGTTTGATTATTAGAGCACAAAGCCAGTAGGTAGAATACATGAAGAAAATCTTTGTGTTCTTGCCAACAAATGACAAATATTTTTGGGTACTATTTTACAGTTCTTTTTCTGAGATGCTATTACCATTCAATAAAACACATGTACCAGGATGTCCAATTATGACATAATAGACATATAAATTCTAATTCCTGTAGAAATTAGACATTTTCTAACATCCTTAGATGCAATAACTGCAAGTGACTAAAAGGGAGAAACATCGTATTATACATCTTGCTTTTCATGATAAGTAGAAAAATATTCAGTACTTTTATTTATTAATTAGCACATATTTGTTATTCAATGCTTGGTGAAAGAATGTGAGGCAGAGAACCTTTAAGAATGGATGATCATGTCATTGTACAGCAGAAACTAACAGGACACTGTGTGGCAATTCTCCTCCAATTAAAAAATAACAAAAGAACAATGGAATCAGACCTGGACTAGGATTCTGAAATTGCCACTTACTGGTTATGTATGTTTCAGTTAATTAAAACATCTAGATCCCAATTTCCTGATGCATAAAATGGGGCAAGGTGTGTTGAATATATGCTTAAATATCTGGCAGTATATTCCTGTTAGATGTTGTTGTTCAGTTGCTTAGTCATGTCCCAGTCTTTGCAACACCACAGGCTGCATGCCAGGCTTCCTTGTCCCTCACAATTCCCCAGAGTTTTCCCAAGTTTGTGTCAATTGAATCGGTGGTGCCATCCAACCGTCTCATCCTCTGTCACCCTCTTCTTCTGCCTTCAATCTTTGCCAGCATCATGGTCTTTTCCAAAGAGTCTTCTTAGAAGAGAATAGCCTACTTTGAATCTATTCTGTCCCAAGTTACCTAAAAATGTGAATAAAGAAACAACCATATAAAAGGAAAAAAGAAATGTTACAAATCTTGAATTCAAGGCCATTATATATATATCTTTAGTTATTTAGAGGAAGGTGTACCTTCCTCTAATATGAGAAACTTATTCAGAAACATATCAAAAATTGAAAACCAAAACTGCTGAGAAAATGATACATATTTTACACTCCTCTTGGCTGAATCTCAGAGATAGTCATTTACCTTCAGGACAAATATTTGAGCCTTCTGGTCTAGATAATTTTGACTAAAAATCTTAAAGTAGCTAAAATAGTGGTTGCAGATCATGGAAAAAACCTTCTCTCTTTCTGGTCATTGAATGCTACAGAATGACTCAATTGGCAACACTCTCCAGCCAAAGCCCACATCACTGATAGCCTTCTGTGACTCACTGTTAAATATTGTGTTAGTTTCTGCAATTGATTGAATATTTATACCACCCTCTCCCCCCAAAAATTCAGATGTTGAAATTGTATTGGGAGGTAGGGCCTTTGGGTGGTGAATGGAATTAGTACCCTACAAAAGGAATCTCAGCCAGCCCTCACCTCTTTCAAAAATGTGAGGATACAGTGGGAAGTCAGTAACCCAAAAAGTGGCCTTCACCAGATGCAAAGCATACTGGCACCGTGATCTTGAACTTCCAGGCTCCAGAACTGTAAGAGGTAAATTTGAGTTGTTTATAAGTCTATGGTACTTTGTTATAGCAGCTCAAACTGGCTAATAGTTTCCTAGAAATGCTGCAAAAATTACCACAAACTAGGTGACTTAAAGCAGAGGAAATTTATATTCTCCTATTTCTGGAGGCTAATAATTAGAAATCAAAATATAAGTAGAAGTGTGCTCCCTCCAAGAGCTCTAGTGGAGAGTCTTTGACTGTTCCAGCCTCTAGCGGCTGCATGTGTTCCTTGGCTTGGGACTGCATAACTCAATCATCTACCTCCAACTTCGCATGACCTACTCTTCCTCTTTGTATCTTAAATTCCCCTCAGGTCTGTCTTATAAGAACGGCAGTCAGCGTATTCAGGGCTCAGCTGGATAATCCAAGACCTTGAAATCCTTAACTAAATCCTTACATATGCAAAAACCCTTTTTCAAAATAAAGCTATCAGTTGTTAGTCACACAGTCATGTCCAACACTTTGCAACCCTATGAACCCCAGCACTCCAGGCCTCCCTGTCCATCACCAACTCCTGGATTTACCCAAACTCATATCATAAGAGTCAGTGATGCCATCCAAACATCTCTTCCTCTGTTGTCCCCTTCTCCTCTCACCTGCAACTTTTCCCGGCCTCGAGGTCTTTTTCAATGAGTCAGCTCTTCACATCAGGTGGCCAAAAGTTATTAGAGTTTCAGCTTCAGCATCAGTCCTTCCAATGAATATTCAGGACTGATTTCCTTTAGGATTGACTGGTTGGATCTCCTTGCAGTCCAAAGGATTCTCAACAGTATTCTCCAATGCCACAGTTCAAAAGCATCAATTCTTCAGTGCTCAGCTTTCTTTATAGTGAAACTCTCACATCCATACATGACTACTGGAAAAACCATAGTTTTGACTAGACAGACGTTTCTCAGCAAAGTAATGTCTCTGCTTTTTAATACGCTGTCTAGGTTGGTCATAGATTTCCTTCCAAGCAGCAAGTGTCTTAATTTCATGTCTGTAGTCACCATCTGCAGTGATTTTGGAGCCCTCAAAAATAAAGTCTGTCACTGTTTCCATTGTTTCCCCATCTATTTTCCATGAAGTGATGGGACTGGATGGTTTGAACTTAGTTTTCTGAATGTTGAGCTTTAAGTCAACTTTTTCACTCTCCTCTTTCACTTTCATCAAAGGCTCTTTAGTTCTTCTTCACTTTCTGCCATAAGGGTGGTGTCACCTGCATATCTGAGGTTATTAATATTTCTCCCAGGAATCTTGATTCCAGCTTGAGCTTCAATAGGCCTGCATTTGTCCTCTGCTATAAGTTAAATATATAAGTTAAATATATGTCCTCTGCTATAAGTTAAATAAGCAGGGTGAAATATACAGCCCTGATGTACTCCTTTCCTGTTTTGGAACCAGTGTGTTGTTCAATGTCCAGTTCTAACTGTTTCTACTTGAACTGCATCAGATTCCTCAGGAGGCAGATCAGGTGGTCTAGTATTCCCATCTCTTGAAGAATTTCCACAGTTTTTTTCATCCACACAGTCAAAGGTCTTGGCGTGGGCAATAAAGCAGAAGTTGATGTTTTTCTCAAACTCTTGCTTTTTTGGTGATCCAATGGATGTTGGCCATTTGATCTCTGATTTCCCTCCCTTTTCTAAATCCAACTTGACCATCTGGAAGTTCATGTTTCATGTACAGTTGAAGCCTGGTTTTAACAAATTTGAGCGTCATTTTGCTAGCATGTGAGATGAGTACAATTGTGCGGTAGTGTGAGCATTCTTTGGCATTGCTTTTCTTTGGGATTGGAATGAAAACAGACATTTTCCAGTCCTGTGGCCACTGTTGAGTTTTCCATATTTGCTGGCATGTTGAGTGCAGCACTTTCACAGCATCATCTTTCAGGATTTGAAATAGCTCAACTGGAATTCCATCACCTCCACTAGCTTTGCTTTTAATGATGCTTCCTTAGGCCCACTTCACTTTGCATTCCAGAATGTCAGGCTCTAGGTGAGTGATTACACCATCTTAGTTATCTGGGTCAAGAAGATCTTCAATGTATAGCTCTTCTGTGTAGTCTTGCCACCTCTTCTTAATATCTTCTGATTTTGTTAGGTCCATACCATTTCTGTCCTTTATTGAGCTCATTTTTGCATGAAATGTTCCCTTGGTATCTCTACTTTTCTTGAGGAGATCTCTAGTCTTTCCCATTCTATTGTTTTCCTCTACTTCTTTGCATTGATCATTGAGAAAGGTTTTCTTATATCTCCTTGCTATTCTTTGGAACTTTGCATTCAAATGGGTATATCTTTCCTCTTCACCTTTGCCTTTTGCATTTTTTCTTTTCTCAGCTGTTTGTAATGCCTCCTCAGACAACTGTTTCACCTATTTGCATTTCTTTTTCTTAGGGATGTTCTTGATCACTGCCTTCTGTACCTGTACAATGTCATGAACCTCCCTCCATAGTTCTTCAGGCACTCTGTCTGTCAGATCTAATCTGTTGAATCTACTTGTTGTTTTTATTGTATAATTGTAAAGGATTTTATTTAGATCATACCTGAATGGTCTAGTGGTTTTCCATGCTTTCTTCAATTTGAGTCTGAATTTGGCAATAAGGAGTTCATGATTTGAGCTACAGTCAGCTCCTGGTCTTGTTTTTGCTGACTGTGTAGAGCTTCTCCATCTTTGGCTGCAAAGAATATAATCAGTCTGATTTCTGTTTTGACCATATGGTGATGTCCATGTGAGTCTTCTCTTGTGTTTATACTCACGGGGTATAGGTGGATGTTTGGGAGGCCACCTCCCAATCCACTCCAAATATGAAAGAATAATCAAAAAAATATTAAGCATTTGAGGAAACTATTATTAATCAAGGGAAAAGACTAACATAAAATTACAGAAAAAGGGCTTATGATTTCAGCAATATCAGATTAGTTGGATCAGCCCACCCACAGATGATCAAAAACTAGAAACAAAATACACACATACATGCAATTATTTGGTGACAGTGACTGAAAATAGGCAGAAGTAGGATAAGAATATATTTCTTAAAGGATATGTGTTGGATAAGATTTTGTCTTATGTAAAGTTTGTTAAATTCAAGCTGAAAGCTTATTAAATCATATTGACTGGAAGAACTAGCAGATGGAATTTGGTTTTACCAGAATAGCTGGAAAATGAGGGAGAAAATCAAGGAGACAAATGGCCAGAAGTGGATGGGGGGAATTCAAAGTGTCTATTTAAGGTCTTCCCTAATCCTGGGTAACATTGGAACCCCACACGTGTAAAGAAAGGCCAGTAGTACTGATGGGCAAGAAATAAGCAATAAGTCTAGAGGGTTGAAATGATTGGCAAAGACTTTACCTGCTTCCTATGCAGAGTTAATGCGATTTGACTTGACACCAACCAACTAGTTTCCTAGTAAAATAAACAAAAACATTCTTCAAGCATACTAATATATGCCAGAGTCTCTACAGCATATTATTCAAAATGTTCAATGAAGAACTCCAAGACCTATAAAGGAATAGAAATATGAGAAGTGTAGTCAAGAGAAAAAAGAAAAGGTTACCAGAAAGTGACTCTCGAGACTACCCAGATGTTGAAATTAGTAAACAAATTGTAAAAGGAAGAAGTATAATTTTTTATTTGCAAATAACATGATTGTCTACATAGAAATTTCTCAAGACTACAGATTGACTGTCATGACTAACAAGTAAACTAAGCAAGGTTTAAGGATCAATGTAGATACATAGATTACATGTTAGTAGAAAAACAAATGGAAAATCAAATAGAAAAACATTTTAAATTCTTGGGAACAATGTTAAGAAAATAAAAAGGATTTCAGTAAATGTAAAGATATACTCAAGGAATCAAAGACAAAATATTGTTAAGATCTTTATAGATCAATTTCTTCCCAAATAGACCTATAAATTCAACATATTCTCCATGATAAACCTAACCAGCTTTTAAAGATGAAAATTGACAATTGTTCTAAAATTCATATTTAATATCTGAAGTGAATTTTTACAAGAGACATTATGTAGCTGAAGTAAAACTGAAGAATAAAACATGAGAAAAAAGTAGGAGCACTTAGATTATATGACTATAAGACCACCTAAGTTATTATTATTAAGACAATGTGGCACTAGTGCAAGAAAGTAAAATGGATCACTGAAGCACAACAGAAATTCCAGAAATAGACAAACACATATATGGTTAATCCATTTCAAACATGAAGTCAAGCATATTTCAATGGAAAAAGAAATAAAATATTTTCAACAAACTGCACAAACATCTAGATATTTATTTTTATGAAAGACTCAGTCTCTGATTTATATACACACAGCATTTAGTTTGAAATGAATTGTAGATGTAAATATAAATGCTAACACTACAAATAATCCAGAAGAAAATAAAAGTCAAAAAGATTTCCAAGACAGGTCACAGAGAACACTATGAAAAAACAATTATAAGTTGGACTTGATTAAAATTTAAATCTTCTGATCATCAAAAAACTCATATGCAGACTACATAAAGGTATCCTAAACCCCACAGTAAAATACAAAAAACACAAAAAGGTGTATGATTTGAAAACACTTTTCACAAAAGATATATGTGTATATATGTATGCATCTTCTTTTTAAAATTTTTCTCTGAAGAAACAGCTAATACACTGTTGATCCGATAACATGGATGCATCATGCAGGTGAAAGTAACTGAACACAAAATAAGTGATCCCATGTGTATGACATCTGCATAGCTAGTGAGAGGGAAAGTCATCTTTCCCAATTTGAAAGTCGAATGATGTCCCTTGCCACATCTCTATTTTTGAGAGGCAGTTCCAACTAAGAGGTTGTTATTCTAATGACCAAATCTCTTTTTCAGTAGAAATCTAGTGTGATTCTATACATAGCAATTATTTTCTGTATGCTCTGTATTCAGGGTTTGGAGCTTTATTAGGCCATTGGTACTTTTACAATTTATACCTCGCTTGATATTTGAGAGATGCCATTTTCTGCCCGGAGCGTGATCTTGATCATATGACCAAGGTTCAGTTAACTGGAATGTTACTCTTGAATTTTGAAGCTCCAAGGAGTAACTAAAACATAAAAACACAGAACGAAACTCTTCTAGGTTGGTGTGGTGGTTGTGGAGGGGTTAGACTGGGGGGTCTATCAGCATTAACGGCAGCAACCCTAGTGGTAGCCTCCTCCGTCGATTGTTTCTGTGTTGGTCCTTGGCTTTCCACTTCACATCTTTATCTCTCTGTTTCCTAATCCTGGTTCTCCAGCCTCCCCATAATTCAGTGTGCTCTCCACTAGCTTTATAACAAATACCTTTTCTGCTTAACCAGAGAGTTTCTGATATTTGCAACCAGGAATCCTGATTGCATGTTTTATAAATCTTAATTCCGTTGAGCATGTAAATTTTAAGAAATACTCTTATGTGGACAGGGATAATTCTCAAATTTCCCTCTGTCCACAGCACTTTGTAAAGGTTTGGTTGGTTTGCTTAAGAACTGCCGTTGACTAGCAGGGCTTCTCCATGTGTTGCTATGTGCCATCTTGCACAAGAATTTAGAGGTTGAAGGAGGCAGCTAGTGTTTGCTACGCAGACTTGCTCCTAGCTTCCAAGGCACTTTGCACGCATGCTTAGTCACTCAGTCATATCCGACTCTTTGTTACCTCATGGACTGTAGCCCACCAGGCTCCTCTGTCCGTGGAATTCTCCAAGAAAGAATGCTGGAGTGGGTAGTCATTTCTTTTTCCAATGGATCTCCCCAACCCAGGGATGGAACCTGAGTTGCCTATATTGCAGGCGGATTCTTTACCATCTGAGCCACCGGGGGAGCCCTCCACAGTCTTTACTGAGTCAGAATTTTTAATAAGTATTCAGGTGCATGCCAAAGGTGGGGTCTGCTGCAACACATGTGGATTTACTAATTTAATTTCAAAGTGAGTTCTTTTCTGAAAATTTTATCAGATTCTTAGTGCAGGTATGAGTAGAAATCTTGTTTTTAATCTGTTGAGAAAAATTGCTACTTGAGAGAGGCCCAATGTAATTCAGTTGCTTTAGACTACTATTTGTGGGAAAAAAAGGAATGCAAGTAATTTAAGGTTTTTAAAACCAGGCTGTGTAAATGAATTAAGGATTAGGAGATGGTGAGAGAGGAAACTTCAGGATTGCCGGAAACACTGTCCTAATGAGTGGGTTTCTGGGGGGAAATGACCAGCTGTTTTCCATTTCCATTTATTCCAGACAGAGCAAGTACAAGTACAGGTTTCAGAGTGGATGTTAAGAGCTGGCGATAAGGTGGATTAAGGGAAGAGGAAACGTCTTCCCCAAATTGCTGTAAATGTGGGAAAGAATACCAGGATGAATGACTGAGGAAAGTTTCTGACTAAAGAACAGTGAAGTGGCTTAAATCATCTGCTCAGTTTCCTTTAAACCCTTGGCACCCAGAATTCAGGAGCTGAGAGGAACATCCAACTTCTTAGCAGCCAAAAAACTATATTAAGGAACACATTTACCACTAAATTGTTACTGAATTTAAAGGAAGCTGATGAATGGCTGGCAAAAGGAGCCTGTCTCATGATGTTCTGAAAGCAAAAACCAGTTAAGAGGGTCAGCAGATCTCTAATTATAATGAAGCAGTTAACACCACTATAATTAAAGCTGTATCAGCATTTCCCTTGCAAAATGCTTTTCGTGAGTTGAAACTCAGCTGTAAAGATTCAATCTGGGCTGAGAGTTGGCATGTAGGGCTCAGGAACTCAGCAAGGGAGGGGCATAGAAGGGAGATTTTTAAAAATTTATTTATGGAACTTTCAAGCCAGGAATGTAGCATTAAGCTGTTTTGAGGAAATAATAAAGAATACATTCTTTCAAAATTTGAGTGAATAGGAAACCCCAGGTGCCATAGCCATAGTGAAAGAGAGCATTTAAGTTGTACAGATTGGAAAACAAACAACAAAGCAACTTGAGCCGAAGGATAAGTTTCCGATTCCGTGAGTAGTGTCTATTTTGCAGAGAATATTTAGATGTTGCTAAAAGCATATTTAGTGTTCTTAAATATTTATCTGCCCAAGAAATTTAGATGACTCCAGTGAAGCTGCAAAACACACAACAGCACAGTGGGTTGGATTACAAAGGATGCTATATCACTTTATCCCCTCAGACTTCTTTGATAGATAACTTTAATCTAAATGCCCTCATTTCTATGAATGTTAACACTTTAAAAAGATGACTTTCTGTATGTTGGCTAATAATGATACAATGATTTCTTGTGATATATAAATCTTTATACATATTCCATTTTTATGTATGGAATAAAATATGCAATTAATAACTCATTAAGAAAAACAGTAAGACATTAAGGACCTACTATGCACCAGACAGATATCTAGAGACTCATTTTAAACTTTATAATGATCGTATTATGCATTAATTTTATTTCAGAATGTTAAACTTGCATTAAAATATAATTGACTTTGTCATGTTTTTGCTTTAATATATATTACTTTGCAATTATTACTTCTATTTTTAGTTTGTAGTGTAGGCACTCAAAATTCTCTGTTTTTAGAGTAGTTAAGATCCAGTTTGCTCATTCTCGTCTAATCTATAACTTTGTTAAGGTCAAAGTGATTAAACTGTTTACAAAAAAGCCTCAAATGAAAAACCAGTTCAGATAACTTTTACATCAAGAAAAATTAGTTGAATATTCAATATATATATATGTATATATATACACATACATATTTCTATATAGACAGTTATCTAGAAGAATAATTATCAAGCTGACTATCATGATTAGTGACAGGAGACAAGTAAATGAGAACCCAGATTAAGGATCATAAGAAAGTGACTTTAAACTTTATTGTTACTTTATGCTTCTATAAGAGAAATACACTTTTGCATTTCTTTGTTTAAAATAAATTTAAACAATAAATGTTGAAAGGAAACCTTGTTCTAGCAAATCTGGCAATTACAGAAAGATGTATAGTTAACTTATACACAGAATAATATCATCTGTCACCTTTTATTTGCACTTGCATCTATGGTTCAGATGACTTCTTAACATATTAACTCAAAATGAAAACTTATTACACAGAACAGAAAGTTATCAATATAATACAAAGTTTTCACAAACTAATCCAGAAATATTTTGTATCTTCAACCTTTCCAATAACCCTCCGGACAGGTGGGTGATTGATTACAACTAAGAGAGGAAAAGCTGTAGTAGGTAAGGGATTGGACCCATTTTGTGTTTCAAGCCTTTTCTAATCTACTGTTTCTCCTCACATATGTTCCAACTGTGCTTGAGTCCACTGTTTTTGTCAGTTACTCCATTATCAAACTCCTAGGAGCATTAATCTTATTAGCAGCTCTCACTGCCTGTAAGTCGTGGCAGTTATTAAAAATAAACTACCAAAAAGTGGAAAGTAGATTGTAGAGGCTGTGGACATATGCCAGGTATTTTAAAATAGGTCCAAGCCAATTTGACCTGATTGAGAAGTTATTACTCTAGAAAAACTCTCTAAGAGGGATGTTGCCAATCATGCTTTGATTTAGACAGGAAAATTGAGTTTAGCCAAATAATATGTGGATAATCAAGGATAAAAACTGGGGACTTCTGGCTGTCTGGGGGTTAAGATTCCATGCTTCCAGTGCAGAGGCACAGAGTCAATCTCTGGTCAGAGAACTAAGATCCCCTATGTTACATGGCCAAAACAAACAAACAAACAAAAGCAAACTTGAAAATTTCAAACAAGCCATGATAGAAAAAGGAGAAAATGAGTACAAAAACTTCCAAGTACAACCTGATCACCTCAGATTGGCTTGAAGCTCCTCACTTCCCATTCCCTGAGTCTGTTATCCAGTCGATAACTATGTAGTGACCATCTACTCTGTCATTTTTGATACCAGGTCTGAGGATAAAAAACAAGATCAGCCATGATGTGACTTTCATATGTATGAGCCTTAAAATATGTTCTCACTTTCATCAAAACCTCCTGCTGAAAGTTAGTTTGATATAAAACCAGTCAAAGATAAAAGTTGCTTTAGGATTATCATCTTGAGCCCTTAGCTCTTTGCGCTGACCTCTAAGAACTGATTTTTCCTCTTTAAATGTTCAGTTTCTAACCCCACAAATGTTTCATATCAATATTTACACATAAGCATATGTGTAAGTGCTGATGTATAAATATGCTCAGACTCAACCCGTTAGAGGGTAAACAAGATAATTTGCAGGGAGAGAATTAACATTAAAGACAACAAAAAAGGAATAGAATACAATGGAATGGAGTATGATAGAGAATGGAATGGAGTAGATTTATGGTAGTGTAGGTTAGGCACGTGTGTGTGTGTGTGTGTGTGTGTGTTAGTCTCTCAGTTGTGTCTGACTCTGCGAGACCATGGACTGTAGCACACCAGGCTCCTCTGCCCACGAAATTCTCCAGGCGAGAACACTGGAGTGAGTCGTTACTCCCTTCTCCAGGGAATCTTCCTGACCCAGGGATCGAACTCGGGTCTCCCGCATTACAGATAGATTCTTTACCATCTGAGGCACCATATATATTGAATATAAATAAAAGTGTAAGTATAGATATATACATATATGTTTCATGCCAAATAACACTTCCTTCTGTAGAGGTATTTATATTTTATTTCCAACTGTTTCCAGAATATCATTACCTTCTATTAAAAGAATGTATATTGTTAATCAACTTCCCTGGTGGTCCAGTGGTTAAGAATTTATATGGTTAGTAAAACATTGGGGGACAGGATGATTACTTTTGGTTTTTAACAGATAGCAAGAAGTAACTGCCTATTTTTGCCTATGTATAAAGTCACGATCTCATGGCCTTTACTTAGGAATAGCCCAGTAATTTCTGTAAGATTTTATCCCAGGTAAATAAAAATATGCATCTATTCAAGTCTTTTTAGTGGGGAGATATCTTTAAAATGCTTAATAAGATTGCTTGATTTTTCTATATTCTCATGTATATGAAATACTGCACCATAAGTGAAAACCAGAATGGTTGTACAGGTACAGAATGACTGTAAATGTGTGGGATGTTCATCCTGGTGAATGCGAGACTATGAGCTGTGGTTCCTTGTTGCTGTCCAGCATCAGAGACAGTATATACCTTGTATCCCTGGCTTAGGAAAAGATAAAAATTCAAAAATTTTACTATGGTTTTTACTGAATGAGTTACCACTTTCACACTATTATAAAGAGGAAAAATCTTGATTTACACCTAAAGGGGACCACGTGTAATTACGTAAGATATAACCATTGGAGGAAATGAGTTGAATGGTACACTGGACCTCTCTATACTATCTTTGCAACCTCCTATAAAACTATAATTCTTTCAAACGAAGTAAAAACGTTTTAAAAACGAAACAAGAAAACAAAGTCTGAGGATATTTCTAGATAAAGATGAAACAATTGATGGGCAGAGAAAACAAACATTTCTACTACAGGGCAAAGATACACATTATTTGGTGCTTGGTTTCTATGTTCACTGTTGAAGAAAATGTTGTGGCTTGGTACAATTAAAAATTAAAAATATATATGATTACCTTTGTTTTTGTTATCCTCATACTAAAAAGCCAACCGATCATCATAGCTACTGGTATTAATGCTATTGTTGTTCTTATTTTAGGCTATAAACTTTCCTCTGCAAAGGGAATGGCAGTCAGCTTAGAAATCTCTAGTTGTATTCTGCTGGTGCTGTTGATACCAGTTTGCTCTTTCCAAAAAACAATTCAACATGTCTGATATTTCTGTTCTAATCTTTTCCTCCAAGTGGAGTGTAGTGATAGCCATCACTAAATATTAATAGTTGGTTTATTTAGCCTTTGTGAAATAGTTCATAATCCAGTTTGCAATGTGTTTTGAAAATAAAATGCTATTTATGTGCTGAGAGTAAAAGGAGAGAGGGTTCCATTATTTCACCAAATGATTAGCAAATTTGGGTGAATTGGAAGTTTCAAACGACAAATTTTATAACCAGAATTCTTAAGATTTTGGAAAAGTACAAATATAAAAACTACATTTAGAACTTATGAATAAATAAGTTGGAAAAATTGACTATTTAGAATTAAAACAATTTAATAATATATACTTGTTTATAAGAGATTAAGTGTAAAATTTTCCTTGAATAAACAATCTCACTAAACTGATGCTCTGAGCATTTCATAATATAATGATTTCCTTACCATCTAATTAATTAAATAATAAAAATGTAAGAAACTTAACAAAAGTATTCAAGAGGATTTGGTAAAATTTCGGACATTTTAGAAAAATTTTACATGAATATGTTCAGTTATTGCACTAATCAAGCTTTATCCTTCACAGATATCATACTGAACACCAGACCCTAATCTTTTCAGGGTTTGTGATTAAGTGGGCTGATTTTCTACCTGATTGTGGCTCTGGGAGTAAGGTACTAGAAATGGGTATCTATTAAGTTTTATTGACTATTCATAAAGGCGTATAATAACCAGCTGGATCCTGTAAACTTCACGGTGGGTGTTCGACTATATTTACCATCAACTCCGCAAACAATATGTACGCTTTCATTTCAGGTTAACTAGCAAAAATCATTACCCAAAATTTGTACAACCTTGTTGTTCCAAGCTAAGTTAAAATGCACAGGAGACCAAGGAAATAGCAAACCCTTACTTTCAAATGGATAGATTTGTTTTGGAAGCCAAACACTTGAAAAATACTCTTAATTTACCTTTTTTTTTTTCTGACATAAATGAAACCATCTTGTAGAAGCCATCTTACTATGAGGATGGAAGAACATTTCTTTTTAACTTTAGGCATTTGTAGAAAATCAACTAGAATATGAGTTCCAAAAGACAAGTACCTTGGTAAAATAAAATGTTCAAAATGGTAAAAATCAAGACTCTTATCAAATATTAATTGACCATGGGTCAAAAATTGAACCTGGGAGGTTTTGATTAATCAAAGATATTTGATTAACTCAGGAAACTGGTAACATTATCTGCTGGAATGAAAATTTGACTTAGATTTACTACCCCTGTTGATGTTCATTTGCATTTTCATGAAGAGAAATCATTTGTATTATCAATTTTTTATAATGTAATTTTAATACAGTATTTCAAAGACAATTAAAAATATACATTTCAGTAGAGTCAGATAATCCCCAGAGAATCTACTAGTCAGTGAGAGCATTTCATTGAAAGTATAACCAATAATATCTTTTGTCCTTTTCTAAGCCTAACAATGTTAGTTGACAAATTTATCTATTTGCTCACTGCATATATTTCCAGTGTGCAGAACTGTGCTTTCCTTCTTGTATGTGATTAAGGTTTATTAAACGAATAGATGAAAGAATTCAAAGAAACCAAAGAAAACCTTTCCAAAACAAAAATGAAACCCAAAGAAACAAACAAAGAAGACTCCTACTTTTAGAATTCAGTTCAGTTCAGTTCAGTCACTCAGTTGAGTCTGACTCTTTGCAGCCCTATGGACTGCAGCACACCAGACTTCCCTGTCCATCACCAGCTCCTGGACCTAGCTCAAACTCATGTCTATCAGGTCGGTGATGCCATTCAACCATCTCATCATCTATTGTCCCTTTCTTCTCCTGTTTTCAGTCTTTCCCTGCATCAGAGGTTTTTCAAATGAGTCAGTTCTTTGCATTAGGTGGCTAAAGTATTGGAGTTCAACTTTAGCATCAGTCCATCCAATGAATATTCAGGACTGATTACCTTTAGGATGGACTGGTTAAATCTCCTTGCAGTCCAAGGGACTCTCAAGAGTCGTCTCCAACAGCACAGTTCAAAAGCATCAATACTTCTGCACTCAGCTTTCTTTATAGTCCAACTTCACATCCATACATGACTACTGGAAAAACCATAGCTTTGGGTAGATGGACTTTTGTCAGCAAAATAATGTCTCTGCTTTTTAATATGCTGTCTAGGTTGGTCATGGATTTTCTTCCAAGGAGCAAGCATCTTTTAATTTCATGGCTGAAGTCACCACCTGCAATGATTTTAGAGCCCAAGAAAATAAAGTCTTTGACTGTTTCCATTGTTTCCCCATCTATTTGCCGTGAAGTGATGGGACTGGATGCCAGGATCTTAGTTTTTTGAATGTTGAGATTTAAGCCAGCTTTTTCACTCTTATCTTTCACTTTTATCAAGAGGCTTTTTAGTTCTTCATTTTCTGCCATAAGGATGGAGTCAACTGCATATCTGAGATTATTGATATTTCTCCCTGCAGTCTTCATTCCAGCTTGTGCTTCACCAGCCCTGCATTTCATATGACATACTTTGCATATAATGGTGACATTATACAGTCTTGATGTACTCCTTTTCCAATTTAAGTTCAGTTCAGTCGCTCAGTCCTGTTCAACTCTTTGTGATCCCATGAACTGCAGCATACCAGGCCTCCCTGTTCATCACCAGCTCCCAGAGTCCACCCAAACTCATGTCCATTGAGTCAGTGATGCCACCCAATCATCTCATCCTCTGTCGTCTCCCTCTCCCCCTGCCCTCAATCTTTCCCAGCATCAGGATCCTTTCAAATGAGTCAGCTCTTCACATCAGGTGGCCAAAGTATTGGAGTTTCAGCTTCAAAATCAGTCCTACCAATGAACACCCAGGACTGATCTCCTTTAGGATGGACTGGTTGGATTTCATTGCAGTCCAACAGAGTCTCAAGAGTCTTCTTCAACACCACAGTTCAAAAGCATCAATTTTTCAGCGCTCCAGTTTGGAACCAGTCTGTTGTTCCATGTCTGGTTCTAACTGTTACTTCTTGACCTGCATACAGATTTCTCAGGAGGCGAGTAAGGTGGTCTGGTATTCCTATCTCTTTAAGAATTTTCCACAGTTTGTTGTGATCCATAAAGTCAAAGTCTTTAGCAAAGTCAGTGAAGCAGAAGTAGATGTTTTTCTGGAATTTTCTTGCTTTTGCAATAGATGGATGGCAATTTTATCTCTGATTCCTCTACACTTCTAAATCCGGCTTGAACATCTGGGCATTCTCAGTTCATATACTACTGAAGTGTAGCTTGGAGAATTTTGAGCATTACTTTGCTAGCATGTGAGATGAATGCAATCGTGTGGTAGTTTGAACATCATTGGACATTGCCTTTCTTTGGGACTGGAATGAAAATTGACCTTTTCCAGTCCTGTGGCCATTCCTGAGTTTTCCAAATTTGCTGGCATATTGAGTGCAGAACTTTAACGGCATCATCTTTTAGAATTTGAAATAGCTCAGCTGGAATTCCATCACTCCCGTGAACTTTTTTCATTGAGATGCTTCCTAAGGCCCACTTGATTTTACACTCTAGGATGGTCTGGCTCTAGGTGAATGTTCACACCATCATGGTTATCTGGGTCATGAATTCTTTTTTGTATATCTCTTAGGTCCAACTCTTTCTGTCCTTAATTTTGCTCATCTTTGCATGAAATGTTCCCTTGGTATCTCTAATTTTTTAGAAGAGATCTCTAGTCTTTCCCATTCTATTAATTTCCTCTATTACTTTGCAATGATCACTGAGGAAGACTTTCTTATCTCTCTTGCCCTTCTTTGGAACTCTACATTCAGATGGATATATCTTTCCTTTTCTCCTTTGCCTTTAGTTTCTCTTCTCTTCTCAGCCAAAATCTATTTGTCACTTCCACTGCATAATTGTTGGGGATTTTATTTAGGTCGTACCTGAATAGTCTAGTGATTTTCCCTACTTTTTTCAATTTCAGTCTGAATTTTGCAAGGAGTTCATGATCTAAGCCACAGTCAGCTCTGGGTCTAGTTTTTGCTGACGGTATAGAGCTTCTACATCTTTGACTGCAAAGAATATAATCAATCTGGTTTTGGTACTGACCATCTGGTGTTATCCATGTGTAGAATCCCCTCTTGTGTGTTGGGAGAGGGTGTTTGCTATGACCAGTGTGTTCTCTTGGCAAAACTCTGTTAGCCTTTGCCCTGCTGCATTTTTTACTCTGAGGCCAAACTTGCCTGTTACTCCAGGTATCTCTTGGCTCCCTACTTTTGCATTCCAGTACCCTACGATGAAAAGGACATCTTTTTTTGGTGTTAGTTATAGAAGGTCTTGTAGGTCTTAGAAGCATTCAATGTCAGCTTCTTCAGCATTAGTGGTAGGTAATACTTGCATTATTGTGATATTAAATAGTTTGCCTTGGAAATGAACAGAGATCATTCTGTCATTTTTGAGATTGTACCCAAGTATTGCATTTCAGACTCTTTTGTTGACTATGAGGGCTACTCCATTTCTTCTAAGAGATTCTAGCCCACAGCAGTAGATATAATGATCATCTGAATTAAATTCACCCATTCCAGTCCATTTTAGTTCACTGATTCCTAAAATGTCATTATTCACTTTGCTATCTTCTGTTGTACCACTTCCAATTTACTTTGATTCATGGACATAATATTTCAGGTTCCTATGCAATATTGTTCTTTATAGCATCAAACTTGACTTCCATCATCAGTCACAACCACAACTCGGCATTGTTTTTGCTTTGGCTCTTTCTGGAGTTATTTCTCCACTCTTCTCCAGAAGCATATTGAGCACCTACTTACCTGGGGAGTTCATCTTTCAGTGTCATATCATTTTGCCTCTTTGTACTGTTCATGGGGTTCTCAGGGCAAGAATAGAATAGAGCGAGAACAGAAAGAGAAAAGGGGGAGTAGGGAGGAAATGCAGGTGTATTAATTAAAGTTTAATCAGAAAAACGCTTTGTACTTTTTCTTGAACTCTGTTTTAGAAGCAACTCAATATTTTAGAGAGTGAATAACATTTTTCTCAGTGTGGTTCCAGTTGAAGTTCTTTGAGTATTCCTTTGGCAAAGTCAGTTTGGGGTAGATATTTTAGACTTCAAATTGACCAAATAAATGAATGCTGAAAAAACACACATGTGACATCAAGCGGCTACCTAAGGAAATGTCCAGGTGTATGTGATTCAAGTGTATATATGAATATTGGGTTTTGGAGTTGTATTTGAAAATTCATACTTCTGAATAGGTTTTTTAGTTAAGCAAATATACTGCTTTGTGCAGAACTTTTCATGTTCTGGATATTCTCAAAGGACTTGCTTTTAGTTTCTGATCCAAAAGTATCTAAATCTATATATGGTAGAGAGTATTATTGTATTTTTTTATTTTATTATTATTATTATTATTACATTATCGTGTTGGTTTTGCCATACATTGACATGAATCTGCCATGGGTATACATATGCTCCCCCTCCAGAACCCCCCTACCCCTTCACTCCTGATTCCCTCTCTTTGGGTCATCCTGGTGCACCAGCCCCGAGCATCAACCCTGGGCTGGTGATTGATTAGACATAAGATAATTAACATGTTTCAATGTCATTCTCCCATATCATTCCACCCTTGCCCTCTTCCACAGAGTCCACGAGTCTGTTCTATACATCTGCATTCCTTTTGCTGTCTCGCATGCAGGGTTCTCGTTACCATCTTTCTAAATTCCATATATATGTGTTAGTATACTGTATTGTTGTTTTTCCTCCTGGCTTACTTCACTCTGGATAATAGGCTCCAGTTTCGTCCACCTGAGTAGAACTGATTCAAATGAATTCTTTTTAATGGCTGAGTAATATTCCATTGTGTATATGTACCACAGCTTTCTTATCCATTCGTCAGTTGATGGACATCTAGGTTGCTTCCATGTCCTGGCTATTGTAAACAATGCAGCGATGAACACTGGGGTACACTTGTCTCTTTCAATTCTGGTTTCCTCAGTGTGTATGCCCAGCAGTGGGACAAAGTCATTAGGAGGATTTTCTGTTTAAAAATACAATAATACTCTTAGGAGGATTTTCTGTTTAAAAATTCAATAATACTCTCTACCAGTATTATTGTATTTTTAAACAGAAAATCCTCCTAAGGACTTTGTATGTTTAAACAGGCTTTCTCAAAGAGATCTTATATACTCTCTTCTTTAAAACTGCTTTATAGTAATCGTTATTCACCGAGTGTTTCATACAGTACATTGGGGAGTGGGAGGCTTAAATGTGGCTAATAACTATTAATTCAGATTCATCAAATGATTGTAAAATTGAAAATTGTATGTATGATTTTTCAAAAATAAATCCTAATGCAGGTAAATAAGTTTCTGAACACTATATTTATATGCAAAAGATAAATATAGTGACATGACATCATCTATATCTAAATAGATATATATGTAACATCTGTATCTATATAGATGTCATACTATATCTCATGACCTCAAGATAATATCATACTTATATCATTTGTAAAATATTAGGACCAACTTTTACATTTTGATTATTAGGAGCACTTAGTATTCACCTTAAAACATCAAACAACCTTGTGGAGAGACAAAGAAAAGACCATAAAAAGAGTCTTTCACACATTGATTTTTATAAAAGCATTTTCCTGTAGAATCGATAGATGCATAAAGAAATAGAAGACAATTGATTTTAGAGTATTAGAATGGAGTTTATGAAGACAGCAACCTCCAACTGCAGTAGATCAATACCCCTTTGGGCATTTTTGCAGGTGTTTAGGTGTTAAAACTCCTTTGGAATTTTGACTTAATTATTGTATTGTGTGAGTGTGTTGCATTCTGCTGCTTATTTGAATCATAACTATAACTTGAAACCTGAGTTGTTAGACACAGAAAATTGGATTTGGGGAAATAATTTTTATTCAGACTCTTCAGGACATTTGCTATATCACACATATTTAAAAATAATTTTTGAAATATTGGTACAGGTTAAGGAATAATAAGTCTGCTGGAATAAATTATTTGAATTAGGTAATTTAAAATATTAATAGAAGTGCTACCACATTTTCTAATTTTTAAGTATGAAAATTATTTTAGTCTCCTGTTTAAAAATAATAGTGTGTTAACTGTGATGAACTTGTAATAATTTGGAAACGTCTTCCTGACCTTTGAGCATTTGTGTCTGACACATGGGTGTATAGATGGGCCAGTGAATTGGTTTCTATCTGTATGGACAGATAGATAAATATATAATTGAGAGATGAATGGAAGAAAAGGAGTTTTGGTTAAAAGGGAAGGAACAAGTGTTTGTCATCTATATATTGCTTGCAAAAAATATGCTTAATCAAAAAAAGTTTAGATTTTATTGAACAGCAGTTGTATTTTACAGTACTAATGTTGAGATAAAGATCCTTAAACCCTGAACTCCAAAAGTTGTAAGCCGTATTTATATGGGTCCCAGTTTCCTTACCTACATCTGACCTGTGAGGAAGTTCTATACCTATCCATCAGATTAGGCCACTAGACAAACTCTAGACTCTCGATGAGGGAGGTAGCAGGTGCCACAGATGTTTCATTATATTAACATTGCTGAATAATCAAGTTAGTCATCTTTCCCAACACATGTTCTATCTACTGAATCTCCCATTTTGTGTGTTTCTATGTTCTTCTTGGGCAAGTCAACGGTAGTTTTGGGCGTAATCTACCTTCTGATGTTCTGTGTGTAATCTTATCCTGGCCAGGCCCTTTTTCTTTTATGCTTCACAGTTCCATCTATTTCAATTCTACACTATTCTCTACTAATATTGTCTGGTTATGACTTTTATCATGTATCACCTGTACTTTAACAATATTAATACAATTCATCTCCAGTATCAGCACATCCTTAAACCCTGCTAACAGATTTATATGTGATCATGTAATTTCTCTGTCCCCAAACTTAAAAGGTATGCCTTTCCATTATCCACAGAATAAAATACCTCACTTTTAAAATACAGTAAAATAAACAAAATAAAATACCTGTACCATGAAGGCTCTCTAAGGCCTGACCCTTTTCTCCATTTCTAGCCTTTTCCCTACATATCCTCATTCACTTATGTCCTTCTTATATAACTGAATCCTCTTGGAATGGAATATATTTCCTCTACCACAGCTTCAAAGAAAAAGCCCTTTCATTTAATTGTGCATGCTCAGCATCAATCTAGTAATTGTAGAACTTGATAAATTAATAAATGGATGAATAAGTGATACTATTTTAAAAGAAAAATCTCTCTAGGAAACTAGCATCTATTTATAAAAATAATATATATTGGGTATGCTAGATAAAACTATAAATATCATTAGTTCTCTTCCAAATATCATGAACCTAGAGATGATTAATAAATAACAGATGCCTACCATCAAAATAATTGACAGCCTTGAGCTTCAGGGCAAAATGAAACTGAACAAGCGTATGAAAAACGTGACTTTAGTAAGCATCACTGTGATAATAGAAGTATTTGCCATACTAGACTAAATTGACTAGTTGTTTCATGGGCTGCCATGACAATAACTTAAAAAGCAAATATATGTTCTCACAGTTCTGGAGGCTAGCTCTGAGAGGAAGGTAATGTCGGTAGGGTTGGTTTTTTCCAGAGGCTTTGCTCTTTGCCTCTTTCCGTTCCATTTGGCTATTTTTTTTTTCTTCCCATGCCTGAATTCGTCTTCACTCTGTTCATGACTGGGGCTTCCCAGGTGGCAGAGTGGTCAGAACTCTGCCTGCCAACGCAGCATTGGGAAGGTCCCCTGGAGTAGGAAATGACTACCCGCTCCAGCATGCATGCCTAGGACACCACCTGGACAAGGAAGCCTGGCACGCTACCGTTCATGGGATCACAGAGTCAGACATGACTGCTTGACTGAGCACACCCACACTGCTCAGGTCTGTGTCCTAATCTTCCTGTCTTTTACTTTTATTTTAAATATATATATATATATATATATATATATATATTTAAATGTTATGATGTTGTGCTGGTTTCTGCCATGCACAGTTCAAATCAGCCATAGTCATACATACCTCCTCTCTGTCCTCTCTCCCTCTCCCATCACTCCAGGTCATCACAAAGCACCTGCCTGAACTCCCTGTGCTACACAGCAACCCGTAAGGAGCTATCGCTCTTACACCTGATAGTACATGCGTGTTGATGCTGCTTTCTAGATTTGTCCTACTCTTCCTCTCCCCAACTGTGTCCATGAGTCCATTCTCTACATTTGCCTGGAGATTCCTTCCACAAAATAGGCTCGTCAATACAATTTTTCTAGATTTCATAAATATGCATTAATATTTGTATTTTCTCTTTCTGACTTGCTCTGTGTAACAGGCTCTAGGTTCATCCACCTTAGTGGAACTGACTCATATTTGGTTTTTCTAATGACTGAGTAATAGTCCATTGTATATATGTACCATGTCATCTTCTAAAGGTGTTATTCTCATAGGATTAGGGCTTACCCTCATCACTTCATTTTAGCATAGTTTCCTCTTTAAAAATTTGTCTGAAAATAGGTCACATTCTGATGTACTAAGGGTTAGGACATCAACATATGAATTGGGTAGAAGGGAACATACACAATTCAGCCCATAACACATTGAGTTCCAAGATAATAAAAATGATACTGTAGATAGTTATAACTTTAGTCAGTTGAAAAACAAAATATTTGTGGATGGTAGTTTATGAAAATTATTTGAATTTTCCATTTTTGAGTTTTATGTACAATTAAGAATGTTTCTTAGACATCTTGTAAGTGAGGATGCAATTGATTTTATATTCAACGAGTTTTGTTTGTTGCTGTTTTTCAGTTGCTCAGTTGTGTCTGACCCTTTGTGACCCCATGGACTGTAGCATGGCAGGCTTCCCTGTCCTTCACCAACTCCCGGAGCTTGCTCAAGTTCATGTCCATGGAGTCAGGGATGCCATCCAACCATCTCATCCTCTGTCTTCCCCTTCTCCTCCCGCCTTCAATCTTTCCCAGCATCAGGGTCTTTTCCAATGAGTCAGTTCTTTGCATCAGGTGGCCAGTGAATTGGAGTTTCAGCTTCAGCGTCAGTCCTTAAATGAATATTCAGAGTTGATTTCCTTTAAGATTGATTGGTTAGGTCTCCTTGAAGTCCAAGGGACTGTCAAGAATCTTTTATAGCACTGCAGTTGGAAAGTATCAATTCTTCAGCACTCAGCCTTCTTTATGGTCCAACTCTCATATCCATACATGATTACTGGAAGAACCATAGCTTGTACTATATGGACTTTTGTTGGCAAAGTAATGTTTCTGCTTTTTGTTGTTGTTGTTAATTAATTAATTAATTAATTGGAGGATAATTACTTTATAACATTGTGATGGCTTTTGCCATACATCTACATGAATCAGACATGGGTACAGGTGTGTCCCCCCCGTCTGGAACCCCCACCTACCTACCTCCCCATCCCATTCCCCTGGGTTGTCTTAGAGCACTGGATGTAAGTGCCCTGCTTCATACATCAAACTTACACTAGTCATCTGTTTTACTTATGGTAATATTCATGTTTCAATGCTATTCTCTCATATCATCCTACCCTTGCCTTTTCCCACAGAGTCCAAAAGTCTGTTCATTACATCTGTGTCTCTTTTTCTGCCTTACATACAGGTTTGTTGTTACTGTCTTTCTAAATTCCATATATATGCAATAATATACGATATTGGTGTTTCTCTTTCTGACTAACTTCACTCTGTATGGGCTCCAGTTTCACCCACTTCATTAGAACTGACTCAAATGTGTTCCTTTTTGAGGTTGAGTAATATTCCATTGTGTATATGTACAAAACTTCCTCATCCATTCATCTTCCAATGGACATCTAGGTTACTTCCATGTCCTAGCTATTGTAAACAATGCTACAGTGAACATTAGGGTACATGTGTTTCTTTCAGTTCTGGTTTCTTGGCATGTATGCCTAGCAGTGGAATTACTGGATCTTTTGGCAGCTCTATTTCCAGTTTTTAAAGAAATCCCCAACTCTTCTCCATACTGGCTGTATCAGTTTGCATTCCCACCAACAGAGTAGGGGGTTTTCTTTTCTTCACATCCTCTCTAGCGTTTATTGTTTGTAGACTTTTTGATGGTGGTCCTTCTGACCAAACTGAGATGATATCTCTTTGTGGTTTTGATTTGCATTTCTCTAATAATGAATGATGTTCAGCGACATTTCATGTGTTTATGAGGCATTTGTATGTCTTCTTTGAAGAAATGTCTGTTTAGTTCTTTGGCTCACTTTTTGATTGAGTCGTTTGTTTTTCTGGTATTGAGCTGTATGAGCAGCTTGTATATTTTAGTGATTAATTCTTTTTCAGTTGTTTGATTTGCTATTATTTTCTACCATTATGAGCTGCCTTTTTCCCTAGCTTATAGTTTCCTTCATTGTGCAAAAGTTTGCATTTAATTGCAATCATCTCACACGCTAGCAAAGTAATGCTCAAAATTCTCCACGCCAGGCTTCAACAGTACATGAACCATGAACTTAAGATGTTCAAGCTGGATTTAGAAAAGGCAGAGGAACCAGAAATCAAACTTCCAATATCCATTGGATCATAAAAAAGCAAGAGAGCTCCAGAAAAATATCTACTTCAGCTTTATTGACTATGCCAAAGCCTTTGACTCTGTAGATCACAACAAACTGAAAAATTATTAAAGAGATGGAAATATCAGACCACCTGACCTGCGTCTTGAGAAACCTGTATGCAGGTTAAGAAGCAACAATTAGAACTGGACATGGAACAACAGACTGGTTCCAAATCAGGAAAGGAGTAAATCAAGGCTGTATATTGTCACCATGTTTATTTAACTTACATGCAGAGTACATCATGAGAAACGCTGGACTGGATGAAGCACAAGCTGGAATCAAGATTGCTGGGAGAAATACCAATAACCTCAGATGTGCAGATGACACCAACCTATGGCAAAAAGTGAAGAAGAACTAAAGAGCTTCTTGATGAAAGTGAAAGAAGAGAGTGAAAATTTTGGGTTAAAAACTCAACATTCAGAAAACCAATCTGTGGATGAGGGAAAGGGTGGGATGATATGGGAGAATGGCATTGAAACATGTTAATTACCATATGTCTAATCAATCGCCAGCCCAGGATTGATGCTTGGGGCTGGTGCAATGAGATTTCCCGGGGGGAGGGAGGAGGGAGGGGGGTCCTGGAGGGGGAGCATATGTAAACCCATGGTGATATCATGTCATTGTATGGCAAAACTAATTAAAAAAAAAAAAAACCAAGATCTTGGCATCTGATCCCATCCCTTCATGGCAGATAGATGGGGAAACAATGGAAATAGTGAGAGACTTTATTTGGGGGGGCTCCAAAATCACTGCAGATGGTGACTGCTGTCATGAAATTAAAAGATGCTTACTCCTTGGAAGAAAAGTTATGACCAATCTAGACAGCATATTAAAAAGCAGAGAGATTAATTTGCCAGCAAAGGTCCATCTATTTAAAGCTACTGTTTTTCCTATAGTCATGTATGGATATGAGAGTTGGACTACAAAGAAAGCTGAGTGCCGAAGAATTGATGCTTTTGAACTGTGGTGTTGGAGAAGACTCTTGACAGTCCTTTGAACTGCAAGGAGATCCAACCAGTCCATTCTAAAGTAAATCAGCCCTGGATATTCATTGGAAAGACTGATGCTGAAACTGAAACTTCAGTACCTTGGCCACATGATGCAAAGAACTGACTCATTGGAAAAGACCCTGATCCTGGGAAAGATTGAAGGCAGGAGAAGAAGGGGACAACAGAGGACGAGATGGTTGGATGGCATCATTGACTCAATGGACATGAGTTTGAGTACACTCCAGGAGTTGGTGATGGACAGGGAGGCCTGGCGTGCTGCAGTCCATGGGGTCACAGAGTCGGACAGGACTGAGTGACTGAACTGAACTGTACTGAGTTACCATTTGTTTATTTTTGTTTTTATTTCCACTACTCTGGTAGGTGGGTCATAGAGGATATTGCTGTGATTTATGTCAGAGTTTTCTACCTATGTTTTCCTCTAAGATTTTTATAGTTTCTGGTATTACATTTCAATCTTTAATCCATTTTGAGTTTGTATTTGTGTATGGTGTTTGCTTTTTAATATGCTGTCTAGGTTTGTATAGCTTTTCTTCCAAGGAGCAAGTGTCTCTTATATTCATGGTTGCAGTGACCGTCTGCAGTGACTTTGGCCCAAGAAAATAAAGTCTGTCACTGTTTTCAATAGTTTCCCATCTATTTGCCATACAGTGATGGGCCTGGATGCCATGATCTTTGTTTCTGAATGTTGAGTTTTGAGACACCTTTTTCACTCTCCTCTTCCACCTTCATCAAGAGGCTCTTTAGTTCCTCTCTGCTTTCTACCATAAGGGTGGTGTCATCTACATACCTGAAGTCATTGATATTTCTCTTGGCAATCTTCATTCCAACTTGTGCTTCATCCAGCCCAGCATTTCGCATGATGTACTCTGCATATGTTAAATAAGCAAGGTGACAATATACAGCCTTGACATACTCCTTTCCCACTTTTGAACCAGTTTGTCCTTCCATGCCTGGTTTTAACTGTTGTTTCTTGACTTGCCTGCATAGAGGTTTCTCAGGAGGCTGGTAAGGTGGTCTGATATTCCCATCTCTTGAAGAATTGTCCACATAGTTTGCTGTGATCCACACAGTCAAAGCTTTTATCATAGTCAATGAAACAGAAGTCAATGATGTTTTGGAATTCCTTTGCTTTTTCTATGATCCAGAGGGTGCTGGCAATTTGATCTGTGGTTCTTCAAATCTGCCTACCTCAAATATTGCTTTATTAACTAAAGTCCATAGTTTACATAAGGCTTCACTCTTTGTGTTACGCAGTTCTAACTTGTACATACTGTCATGTGTCCACCACTGTGATCATAGAGAATAATTTCATTTCCCTAAAAACCTCTTGTTTTTAGCCTGTTCCTCTCTCCCTCAAACCCCTGGAAACCACTGATCACCCTAACACTCAACCCTCAATCATCACTTATATCCCTATAGTTTTGCCTATTCCAGAATGTTCAATGATTGAAATTATACAGTACGTATCTTTGTCAGACTAGGTTCTTTCATTTAGAAACATGAATTTTTAAAAATTCCCCTATGCCTTTTCTTACCTCGAGAACTCTTTTATAGCTAAATGATATTCTGTTTCATGGATATAGTATATTTAATCAACTGACATTTGAAAGGACTTTTGGTTGATTCCAGTTCCTGGAAATTATAAATAAAGCTGTCGTAAACGTTTATGTGTAAGTTTGGTGTGGACATAAAAGTTTTCCAGACAGTTTAGTAAACTCCTAATAGCCTAATTGCTAACTTTTATAGTAAGTCTACATTTAGCTTTGTAAGAATCTGTAAAAATGCATTTTCAACGGTAGAAAATGAGCGTTCCTGTTGGTCCACATAATAGCACCAAGTGGTGTTACTAGTGCTTTGGTGTGTAGTACTATTTCTTTCTGGTTTTAAATTTCAGTTTCCTAATGACATGATTTTGAACATGTTTTATATTTTTATTTGCCATCATGTCTTTTTTGATGAGGTATCTGTTCAGATATTTTGCCAACTTTTAAATTGGTTTTTTTTTTTGTAGTTGTTTTCTTCTTGGTGAGGGTTTTTTTTTTTTTTTGTATTTATTTATTTATTTATTTTAACTTTCTTTACTTTATTATGTTGGTTTTGCCATACAATGACATGAAACCGCCATGGGTTTACATATGCTCCCCCTCCAGAACCCCCCTCCCTCCTCCCTCCCAATTCCCTCCCCCTGGGTCATCTCGGTGCACCAGCCCCGAGCATCAACCCTGGGCTGGCGGTTGATTTCACGTATGATAATTAACAAGTTTCAATGCCATTCTTAAAGAAGACTTTATATAGTTTGGATACAAGTCTCATATCAGATATGTGTTTGCAACTATTTTTTCCAATCTGTGGCTTCTCTTAACATTGCTTTACACGGAGTATTTTTTTTTTTCCATAATGAAATCTAGCTTAACTGTTTTTTTTTTTCCCTGTAGCTTATATTCTCGGTGACATATACAAAAAGTAATCATCAAACCAATGGTCACCTACCTTTTCTTCTGGATTATCTTGTTTTGCATTTTACAATATATTTAGGTATATATTCCATTCTGAGTTAATTTTTGTATAGAGTGTTGATCTAGATTTTATATTTAGATTAATTTTCTTTTTTTTTTTTTTGCTTCTGAATATTCAGTTGCTCCAGTGCTGAGGGTTGAGAAGAATGTTATTTCTCATTGGAATTGCTTTTGTCCCTTGTCAAAGATCAGTGCCTATATTTGTAAGAGTCAATTTCTAGGCTTTTTTCTTTTTCTGTTTTATTGATCAGTTATCTTTTATTTCCTTATACCACATTTTCTTATTAGAGCTTTATGTTAAGTCTTGAATTTGGATAATATAAGTCCTTCAAACTTGGTCTTCTCTATTACTGTGTTAGCTTTACTGGGACTTTTGATTTTCCATATAAACTTTAGATAAATTTTTAACATTTTTTAAGAATCATTTAGATTTTTTTAAGAATTATTTTATCACTGTCCCCCAACTAAGTGGATTATATTGAATTGTATACCAAGTTGAAAAGAACTGCCATCATAAAATATTAAGTCTTCCTATCCTTGAATATGGAACATCTTTTCATTTATTTGTTTTCCTTCAGTTCTTTCATCAGTTTTGTAGTTTTTCACATAAAGATCTTGAACATATCTTTTTAGATATATAACTAAGTGTTTCATTTTCATGGTGCAAAAATAAATAATACTCTTTTGAAGAGTTTTTCCTTCCACATTGATTGAAATATAATCAACATAGAGCATTGTGTAAGTTTAAGGTGTTCAGCATAGTCATTTGACAAATACATATCATGAAATGATCTCCACAATGAGTTTAGTGAACATCCATCATCTATTAGATAAACAGGAAGAAATATTTTTGGTGAGCAGTCAAGATTTACTCCCTTAACTTATATATAACATATAGCAGTGTTTATCAACTGTACATTACATCCCTAGTACTTACCCTATGTTGGGAAGTTTGTACCTTATGATTGCCTTCATCCAATTCCCCTTCCTCCCATCACCAGCTCTACAAGTCTGATCACATTTTCTGTGAGTTTCTTTGCTTTTGAAATATAATTGACCTACAAAACTGTTAACTCCTATTATGCAGCATAGTGATTCAATATTTCTATACATTTCAAAATGATCACCACAGTAAAATCCAGGTATGTCACTATGGAAAGCTATTACATAATATTGACTATATTCCTCACACTACATTTCATACCTATGATTCATTTACTTTGAATTGGAAGTTTGTATCTCTTTCTTTCCTCCTCTGTTTGTTCTCTGTATCTATAATTCTGTTTCTGTTTTGTTTGTTGATTTCCCTTCTTTTTCAGATTCTATTTTCTTTATCCATTTACAAATCCTTGGAAATTAAGATGCTTCTTTATTTTGGCTAGAGTAATGCTGTAACGATGCAAGTATGGTTCAACATCCACAAATCAATCAATGTGATATTCCACATTAATAAATTAAAGACTAAAAATCATATGATCATATCAATGTGTGAATAAAATTTTTTACAGAATTCAACAACCATTTAAAATAAAAACTCTCCGAAGTGGTTACAGAGGCAACGTATTTATTTGTATCTATTTATCCCTGGCTCAATTTTAGGAAATTGTACATTTCTCAAAATATGTTAATTCCTTTTAGGTTGTCTACTTTATTGGGTTGTAATTTTCATAGTAATCTTATGAAGGCTTCCCAGATGGTGCAGTGGTAAACAATCTGCCTGCCAATGGACTCAATCCCTGGGTTCGGAAGATCCACTGGAAGAGGAAATGGCAACCTGCTCCATTATTCTTGCCTTGAAAATTCCAAGGACAGAGGAACCTGGTGGGCTACAGTCGCTGGGGACATAGAGAGGCAGACACAACTGAGTCACTGAACACACACAGACACACACAGTCTCTTATGATCCTTTGTGTTTTGCCTAATTTACTGCTTTTATTTTTGTTTTTTGGTAAGATGGTTGCATTTCCTATCCTTGGAGAAGTTGCCTTTGATAGGAGACCTCCTATGTATCCCAGCAGCAATTCCCCTCTGGTCTCCAGAGCTGGGTGCTCTAGGGGCCCTCCTGTATTGGCTGCATGAATACTTCTGTTGTGGTGAGCTAACTACTATGGGCTGTGTGGTGGGCCCCAGTCTGGTTGGTTGCCAAACTCTGTCTTGCAAGGATTCTGACAGCTGCTGGTGGGTGGGGCTGAGTCATGAGGCCGCTGACTGCAGCATCCCAGGGGACCCAGGGTTGGTGCTGGCCCACTGGCGGGTGGGGTCAGGGTCTAGGATGAGAGGTTAAAGGGCTGAGGTCTTAGATCTAGCATGGCCCTGCTGGTGGTGGTGCTAGAAAGTCTTGGAGCTGGTGTCAGCTTGCTGGTGGGTGGAGCCAGGCTCCAAAGGGTCCCAGGGCTAATGCCAGCCTGCGATTTAATGAAGCCAGGTTCCAGAATCTTAGGCTGCCGGGTCCTGGATGTCCCAGAGCTAGCGTTGTCTGGTCACTGAGTCCAGCCAGTCCTTGTGATGGTTGCTGAAAGCTGGTCTTAGCCCAGTGTGGGTGGGGCCATATCCCAGGGCATCTGGTTGAGGAACCCACTGTGTCTCCAAATTAGTGTTGGCCTGATGGTCCTGGGGTTGGTGCAGGCCTGCTGGTGGATGGGCTGAGTCCTCTCATTGCAGGCTGTGGGGCTATAGTGGTCTTGATGCAGGTGTCCACCCGCTGGTGGTCGATGATGCAGCCCAGGGTATCCTGGGCCTGGTACCCCAGAGCTAAGATCTGAGGTCTCTGGTTTCAGGGCCCTAGAGATCCAAGAGTTCGTGTCTGCCTGATGGCTCACAGACCAGGTCCCATGGGTTCCTGGGATGGTTACCTGCCCATTGATGTGCGAAGCTGGTCCCAGGACTAGTGATCACCCACTGGTGGGTGGGGCTCTAGGTCCCCAGGAGTGTTCAGGAGGTGTTGCCAGTACACTGGTGGGTGGAATTGAATCCTGGGCCCTCTGGGGAATAGAGCTGGGTTCTAGGGTGTCTGTAAGCTTAGGAGATCTTAAGACACAGTTCTGCCCAACTAGCTGCTTGGCCTGAGGGACCCCAGTACTGGTCCAGACCTACTGGTGCGTGGGACTAAGTGCTGGCACTAATAAACAGGGTTTCAAAATGATGCTTGCCAACACCAGTGTCCTTGTGGTAGCGCAGGCTTCCCAGGGTAAGCTGCAATTGACTCCCACTTCTCCAGGAGGATCTCTGAGTTCAACATGTGATTCTAACTCAGGCTCCTTTCAGCTTGCTGCTTCGTGATCCCAGATCATGTGTGATTTTATAAATGACACAGCCCTCTGGTTTTCCCAAGAGTAAGCCCTGCTGACATTCAAAGCCAAATGTTTTGGGGGCTCATCTTCCCAGTGCAGGATGTCTAATATGGGAAACCCAATGTGGGGCTTGGACCCCTCGCTCCCTGGGGAGAACCTCTACAACTGTAATTATCCTCTCCTTTGTAGATCACTAGTGATGTGGGTCTTGGCTCCATGTCCCTCCTGCTTGCCTGTTGTGGTTCCATCTTTATATCTTTAGTTGTAGAAGATCTTTTCTGCTAGACTTCATATCTTTCTCATCAAAAGTAACTTTGTAAATAGTTGTATTGGTGTGCCCCTGGGAGGAGGTGAGCTCTTGTGCTCGGTCGCTCAGTCCTGTCTGGATCTTTATAATCCCATGGACTGTAACCTACCAGGCTCTTCTGTCCATGGGATGTCCCAGACAAGAGTATTGGAGTGGGTTGCCATGCCCTTCTCCAGGGGATCTTCCTGACTCAGGGTCTGAACCTGTATCACCTATATTGGCAGGTGGATTCTTTACTACTGAGTCTCCTGAGAAGTCCAGTTTAGGATCTTCCTGCTCCACAAATCTTACCCCCTCTTGTAAATGATATGTTTTTAATTTCACTGCTGACATAGAAGAAAAGGACTGACTTTTGTATATTTACTTTATATCTTGCAAACTTGCTATAGTCACTTAATAATTCCAGGGGGTTCTTTCTTTCCTTCTTTCTTTATTTTGTCAGTCCTTTGGGAGTTTCAACTTAAACCATCATATTACTTGTGAACAAAGATGGCTTTATTTCTCCCTTCCAAATCTCTATTTTTATTAGTAGTCTTTTGATATTGCATTACTAGGACTTCCAGTATAATGTTCAATACAACTGGTGAGATAGTCATTTTAATTTGTCCTCTCTTTTGGTTTTGGTGTTAGGAAGTCCTCACAGACTAAGTTAGGAAGTTGGCTTTCTATTTTATTTAAGAGTTTGCAGAAAATTCACTTATTCTTTTCTTTTTTTAAATTATGAAAGTATGATAACATATTTACAGGACACTTAGAAAATAAAAATAAAGTGATATAGTTACACTATATATTACAATTTTGAGTAGCTAAATTAAGATTTTTTAGTTGGAATTTTAATATCAAACTCTCAAAAATTAATAGAATGAATATACAGAAAGTAGATGGCTATAGTAGACCTGAAAAGCACCATGAATCAATTCAACATAATTAGGATTTATACAATTTTTACAGAATAGTAGGATACAAATTCTATTCAAGTTCCCATAAGCTAGGAGACACTGAAACATATCTATGGACATAAAACAAGGTGGAAAATTTCATGGTGTAAAGGTACTGCAATCATAGAATCTGTTCTATTATCACTGGGATTATATTAAAAGTCAGTATCAAAAGTGATTTGAAAATAACCTACATACTTTCAAGTGCAATGCCTTGTCACTTCTTTAAATGCTTGTGGCATTCAGCAGTGAAAAAGAATCAGTCTGTTACTTTCTATTTCAGGTGGGTATTAATTTTTCATACAATTTATTTAGTAGAGAAGACTAGCTTATCAGTTATTATGAGTGGTGGATTGTAAAAAACTTAGTCTGCTTTATCTAAGTTATCAAATTTGTCAGTATAGATTTTTCCCAGCTTTCCTGAAGTATAATTGACAAAGCCATAATATGTTTAAAGTGAAAACGGTGATTATTTGATATCCATTTTTAAATGATTACCACAATCAAGTTAATTAACAAATCCATCACCTTGTACAGTGATGAAAGAACAGTCAAGATCTATGCTTTTAGCAAATTTCAAGTACAAATAGATGTTACTGAATATGGTCACCATGTACCTTAGGTTTTCAGAACTTATTCATCTTAGAACTGAAAGTGTGTACCCTTTGAACAACACTTACCCATTTCCCCCACCTCTCACCCCCTGGCAACCACCATTCTGCTCTGTTTCTATGGGTTTGTTTGTTTTTATTTTGTTGTTGTTTTTGTTAAGGTTTGCATACATTACTTGTGATACCATACATTATTTGACTTCCTCTGCCTTATTTCGTTTAGGATAATGCCCCCTACTTTCATCTGTCTGTCATAAGTGGCGAGATTTCCTTCTTTTTCTAAGACCTAATAACATCCCATGGTGAGTGTGCATACACACAGCACACTGTCTCCATCCATCCGTCTATCATCAGACATTTATTTCCATGTTTTGACTATTGTGCATAGTGCTACCCTGAACATGGGGATCTAGTAACTCCTCCAGGGAGTGATCTCATTTTCTTAGGATATATAAAGAGAAGCAGGAGTGCTGCATCCCAGGGCTCACGCTCAGTCACTCAGTCACGTCGGACTCTTTGCGACCCCGTGGACTGTAGCCCGCTGGGCTCCTCTGTCCATGGGATTTGCAGGGCAAGAATACTGGAGTGGGTTGACATTTTCTCCTCCAGGGAATTTCTCAAACCAGGAATTGAACCCATGCCTGCTGCATCTCTTGCATCCGTCGGCAGGTTGTTTCCCATATTGTATGGTAGTTCTCTTTTTAATTTTTTGAGGAAATTGCATTTGGTTACCATAATGGCTATACCAAATTACATTCCCACTGAAGTGTACAAGGGTTTCCTCATCTCTACATCCTTGCCACCTTTTGTTACCTCTTGTCCTTTTTTTTTTTTTTTTTTTTGTCTTTTTGATGATAGGCATCCTAACATGTTAACATCTCATTGTGATCTTGGTTTGCATTTCCCTGATGATTAGTGATGTTGAGCACCTTTCAACTCTCTACCAGCCAGTTGTATATCTTTTTTTTTTTTTTTTGGAAAAAGTATCTGTTCAGATCTTTTGATCATTTTTAATTTGGGTGCTTTTTTCAGTTCTACTTTTTGTTACTGGTGCTGGGAAAGATTGAGGGCAGGAGAAGGGGACGACAGAGGATGAGATGGTTGGGTGGCATCACCGACTCAGTGGATGTAGGTTTGGATGGACTCTGGGAGTTGGTGATGGACAGGGAGGCTTGGCATGCTGTGGTTCATGGGGTCACAAAGAGTCAGACATGACGGAGCAACTGAACTGATTGAGTTCCAAATTTTACATTACATTTAATCTGTAGATAATTTTTCATGCCAATAATTTTAACAATATTAATACTTCTAGTCATAAATATGAGATATATTTCCATATTTTCACTTGCTGTTTTCAGTTTCTTTTATAGTGTCTTATATAAGTGTGCAAGTATTTTACTTCCTTGGTTCAATGCAATTTTAATTATTTTATTCTTTTTGATGCTATTATAAATAGCATTGTTTTATTAATTTCTTCTTTTGGTGGCTTGTTGATATTGTGTAGAAATGCCATTGATTTATTTTATATGATGACTTTGTATCCTGCAGTTTACTGAATTCATTTATCAATTCTAACATTTTTTGATGGAGTCTTCAGAGTTTTCTATATGTAAGATGATGTAATCTACAGAGACAATTTTACTTCTTCCTTTATTGTTTGGATGACTTTTACTTCTTTTTTCCTGTTAATTGCTTTAGCTAGGACTTCCAGCACTATGTTGAATAAAAGTTATGAACAAGGGCATCCTTATCTTGGTCCTGATCTTAAAGGGAAAACTTCACCACTGAGTATGATATTAACTATGGGCTAATCATATAATTTGTTGATGGTGCTTTTCTTTTATATCTAATTTGAGAGTTTTGATCATGATTGGATGTTGAATTTTATCAAATACTTTTTCTGCATTTTTTTAGATAATTATGCTTTTATCCTTCATTTCTTAAAGTGGTGTATCACATTGCTTTTTGTGGACATGTAGCCATCCTTATGAGGTCCCAGGTGGGGCAGTGGTGAAGAACTTGCCTCTCAGAGCAGGACATGCAAAGGACCCAGGTGCAATCCCTTGGTCAGGAAGATGCCCTGCAGGAGGAAATGGTAATCCACTCCTGAATTCTTGCCTGGAAAATCCCATGGACCAGGGAGCCTAACAGGCTACAGTCCATGGGGTCACAAAAAGTCAGACATGACTTAATGACTCAGCACGCACACACAGCCATCCTTACATCCCCCAAGGTTAAATCATACTTGAGCACAGTCTATGATCCTTTTAATAATGTTCAGCTTAATTGCTTTGCTCATGTTTTGTTGAGAATCTTTGCAATTATGTTTATCAATGTTATTTGCCTATAATTTTCTTTTCTTTTGGTGGTTCTCATCTGGTGTTGGTATCTACTTTGGTTGGTTCTGGGTTTGGGTTTTGGTTCTCATCTGGTTTTGGCCTTGTAAAATGAATTTTGAAGTGATCCCTCTTATTTAATTTTTTGGAAGACTTTGAGGGGGATTGACATTATTTCTTCTTTAAATGTTTGAAAAACTTTACCAATGAAGCCATCTAGGCTTAGATTGAATCAGTAATCAAAAATCTCCCAAAAGAACAATCAGCTTACTAGTAGTTGGTCTGTTCAGAGTGTCTGTTTCTTCTTGATTCAGTCTTAGAAGTATGTTTCTAGTAATTTATTCATTTCTTCTAGGTTATCTAAATTGTTGGTATATAATTGTTCTTAGTAGTCTCTTATAATCCCTTGTAGTACTGTGATTATTACTTGCAATTATTCCTCTGTCATATCTTATTGTTTTTATTTGAGTCTTCTCTTTTTTTTAAGTATTCTAGCTAAATATTTGTCAATGCTGTTCATATTTAAAAAAAATAGGTTTGCTCTTTACTGTCTGTATAGTCTATATTTCATTCCTATCTGCTTTGATCCTATTTCCTTTCTTCTAATTTTGGACTTAGATTTGTTTTTTTAGTGTCTTGATGTAAAGTTAGATTGTTTGAGATTTTTTGTTTTCTTTAAGTAAGCACTTACTGCTACAGATTTCCCTCTTATACTGCTTTTGGTGCTCTCCATAAGTTTTGATACATTGTATGCCCATTTTCATTAGTCTCAAGACAACTTCTGACATCTTCTTTGACCAGTTAGTTGCTCAGGAGCACACTGTTTAACATTCACATGTTTGTGAATTTTCCAATTACCTCCTGTTCTCGCTTTCTCATTTCATACCATACCGTTTGGGAAAAAAATCGTTGATATGACTTCAGTCTTCTTAAATTTGTTAGGACTTGATCTGTGGCTTAACATATGATCTATCCTAGGAAATATTCTGTATGAACTTGATAAGATGTGAATTCTGCTATTGTTGGCTATTATATCTATGTCTGTTAGGTCTATTTGGTTTAACACATAGTTCAGAATGTTTTTTCCCATATTTTAATTCAATGACCTTTATGTTTCCGAAAGTGGGTTTTGAAGTCCCCTACTGTTATTATAAGGGCTTCCCTGGTAGCTCAGTTGGTAAAGAATCCACCTGCAGTGCAGGAAACCCCGGTTTAATTCCTGGGTTGAGAAGATTCACTGGAGAAGGGATAAGCGATCTACTCATGTATTCTTGGGCTTCCCTTGTGGCTCAGCTGGTAAAGAATCCACCTGCAATGTGGGAGTCCTGGGTTCGATCCCTGGTTGGGGAATATCCCCTGGAGAAGGGAAAGGCTACCCACTCCAGTATTCTAGCCTGGAAAATTCTATGGACTGTATAGTCTATGGGGTCGCAAAGAGTTGGACACAACTGAGTGACTTTCATTATTATTATAATTCTATTTCTCCCTTCCAGTCTATTAGTATTTGCTTTTTGTATTTAAGTGCTCTCATATTGATGCATATTTGCAATTGTTATATCCTCCTGATGAATTAATCCTTTATCATTATATAACATACACCTTTGCCTCTTGTTACAGTTTCTGACATAAAATCTGTTTTGTCTGATGACATAGAGCTAACCTCTTCTCTTTTGATTTCCACTTGCATGAAATATCTTTCCTTGCTTCACGTTAAAGCTGTATGAAAACTTAAAGCTGAAATGAGTTTCTTATAGGCAGCATATGGTTGAGTCTTTACTCCTTTATCCACTCTGTCTTTTGATTGAAGAATTTGATCTACTTAAATTTGAAGTGATTATTGCTAGGTAAGTGCTTCCTGCTGCCATTTTGTTAATTGCTTTCTGGATATTTCATAGATCTTTTGTTTCTGTCTTCCTTTTGATTATTTACTGCTTTGAGTCCTTTCTTTTTATCTATTGTGTATCTACTACAGGTTTTTGTTTTGTAGTTACCACGAAGCTTATAAAAAAAACTTATAGTTAGTCTATTATTAGGTGGTAACAACCTAACTCCAACTGTCTACCAAAGCACCACGTTTTTTGGATATAATTAGTTATTCCTGTTAATTATTTATTTAACTTTAAATTGGGCTCTTCAGAGTTACAAGTAGTAGATATCCAGAAGAACATTTCACTCAGGAGCATTTCTCACACACCTTCTCCAGTCACTCTTGCCTTATCAACTACATAGTCTTTCTCTGTTTCATTCTCTTTTTCTTTGCGTCTTTCTGTAATTCTGTCTAAATATTTTCTCTCACAAATATACCTTACCCTACCTCCTGTATTTTCACCTTCCTATACAGAAGATAACTGTGTTCAGATTTTCTGCATGTATTCCCTTTAAACACATTAAATACCATCTTCAAATTAATGAAAACCTATTACATTAAAGATGTTAATTTCAGGCTAGGGCAGAGTAAGTATTATTATATAGATATTCACATAATGTAGCAATATAACTATATGGCTATATAGCATTTATATAATAAAAACACTTAAACATAGATATCATTAAATAACATTATTAAATATTTAACTATGATTGAAATTTATCTGACAGGTATGTTCAAAAATCATTTTTAAAAATTTGCTCATCATATCTAACTAATTTGAACCTAAAATTTCCAAAATGTGTTCAGAAGTAAAGATTATTTAATCAAATCTGTTTTATTGATGAGGAAATTGGGACGCTAAGCTACATACTTTTATTAACAGTATTAGTATATTCACTAACTTGTAGTATTCTCCCCAATTTACAGATGTGAAAACTGAGACACACCTAATTTATCCAGTGTCATACAGTTGACCAGTGAGGAATCAGAGAGTTGAACCCCTGAATTCTGTCTCTTAGTTCCAGGCTTTAAAAACTGAAATACTGCATATCTTCAAATCTTTTTTCAAATACTCTTTCTCTTATACCCAGTTTAATCTTAAATCTCATCTAGTCAGAAAAACAGAAAATTAAAAGGAAAAGCAACCTTTTTACCAGTGGACTGTTGATTACATGTTTTTTCCCCTTCTATCTGGGAAACATAATCATTAATTATAAATGATTGCAGGTGAGTTGCAGTCAGCCCAGGAAGAAACAAATGACAGTTTCTGAGAGGAGTCTCTAAGGTCTTTATGTAGCTGACAGTTCATGGGAAAGACAAACCTGATTTTCTAGGGGAAAATAAAAAAAGCAGTAATCATTTTATTATTTGTCTTAAAAGTAAATCAGAAAACTATAAAAATTAGACTCTAAAGCTGAAGATGAGTAAAGTTCCTTCTTAGAAAGAAATTCTAGGACAAACTATTCATTTTCTTCCTTGTATTACAGATCTTACAAATGTTTCACGTTGCATGTATTGTAAAAAGTCACCCTTTTCCAGGGTATCATAAACCCTAATTAAATAATATTTATGTGAGTTCAGTTGATCAAGAAGAAAATGACATCTAAATCTTCACCTGGTAACTCTGACATGTGTTCTCCCGTTGAAAGGTTTTTTTCAAAATTACTTTCAAGTTAGGAGTGGATTGACTCACCAAATTTGGCCTCTGGTTCTCTTCGTTACACTGCATTCCCTAATGCTGTTGCAATGGAGATAATTATAATTCATTCTTATTGATCAAAAGAGTCACTTTCTTTTTTGGGTCTTAGCTGACAAAGACTTACAGCAGTTGCTCCTGGCATTTTCACATTATTATGAAAGCTGTCTTTCCTCCTCTTTACCGTAAGCAATAATGCGTGGATTCCTGTTCCGGGCTCTCGTATCTAATAGTGCATGAGCTTAAATCAATTGCAAATTTATATTATATACACTCAGTGTAAAATATTCAAGAGGATGAAAGTAGATCCATGCAGAAAGCAAGATAACAAAAGAAAATATATATTTCATCTTTTATGATTGAATAAATTTTAATACTTATATATAGAAATACCACTTATGTTAGTATTTAGTTCCTTAAATCACCAATTTGCTGATAATTTTTTCAAAGAAATTCTGTAATCTTAAAAGTCTTTTCCTTATTTAATAGCTTAAGTCAAAGAAAGGAAATTATGAGTTGTTGAAGCTCAAATGCTTTTATTATAAATTAACCCTTTTATTTCTTTCCCTTCTTTGGTCCTGTGTTCAAAAGTATTTTTTGCTTTTCAATCTTACTTGATAAGCTAATATGTTTCTATTTTAAAAATTAAATATTATGAAACTACTAGTAAAGTGTTTTGAGCATTATAAAAAATGGTGTCATAATAGTTGACATAATTTTAGTCAAAATCAAGGAAGGTACATGTTATTTCGCTTGTCTATTACATAGTTTTAACATCTTGATAAGAACTTGAAGACCAATTTTACTGGTTTCACCATTTGCAAACACTTGGACTTCTATATTGAAGTCATTGTTATAAAAGGAGTTTTGTTTATTTTTCTGTTCTCAGGATACCCTTTCTACTTTAAAAATCATAAAGTATTTCCACTCATGTGTTTTAATCAAAAAAGAAGTTGTATAAGTACTTGCTCAATTTCAGGTAACATGAAACATCTAATTTTTTTAATCCTTTCCTTTGGTGTTTTTGATGTCTCAGAATTCACATTAGTAACATTTAACTACATGGTTCTAAATAGATAACAAAGAATATGACTAAAATGAAAATATGAAGGATTTTACATCCTTAGGCCAGTGGCTTATCTACTGGAGCATGTTGAGTCCCTGGTGTGGCACAAAAACACTTGATTTCACTCTTGCTCCAAAAAGAAACACCTCTGTATAAATGGTCCATGTAGCAATTTGATCATTTACAATTGAAGGGCCACTTTAAACCAGAGTAATACACCCAAGAGAGTCATGGTTTCCACCAAAAAACAATCACAATAGACTGATGCAGTAGTTTCAGGCACCAGAGGGAACAACTTCTTCACAGAAAAAAAAATCTTAAAATGAAGTAGCCTGTTCGACAGAACAAAGTGTCTCCTTAGAATGAAAAAGTAAGGAGGTCTGGCTGAAAGTGCAGATGGTTTCCTCCAAAACTGTTGAGATTAGCTGGTATTTCCATTTCTCTTTGGTCTAAATCTTCTTCACCTTGACATGCAATGACATCATTAGAAGGGTTTCAGTAATTCTAAAATAGAAAAATTTATTCATGGAGATATGCTATTAATATATTTTAAAAGAAAGACATAGCTCTGCTATGAAGGATAATATAAGCCAGACCAGGAACAGGGGTGCATTAATGCCTCCTTAAGTGTGTGTGTGAGATAAAGTCAAACCAAAGGAGATAGCAAAGGATCTTGAAATGAATCATAATCCATAGAAATATACAGCCAAAGATGAAGAAGGAGTGTGAATATTCCTGAGAGTTCATGTTATGATCAGGTGTCAGTAGTCAAGTTTTTCTCTATGAAGTATTCAGTGCATAAAGAAATAATCATAATATATCAGATAAAATTAAATAGAAGTATTATATCTTGCCCTAGAGAGAACTAGAACTGATTCTAATTCTGTGTACAGGTATCCCTTCCTTTGCTGAATAATTTGTGGCGCCAAAGTGCCTCCAAAGTAAATTTTGTAGCACTGTTCTGAAGTCATAGAGAAGACAAATCAGTTGGAATCTGTATACTTGGATATTAATCCCAACAGTTGCACTCCTGATGGCTGTGTGAATTTGAATAAGTTATTCACTAACCTAAACTCAGTTTCCTTACCTATAAAAAAATGTACAATTAAAATTTTCTCTGGTTCCTGGAATTATCCAGTAAAAAATAGGCATGAAATACATATATATATGGCTCCTAATGCTTGGAAACTTGGTTAATGCTATTTTTCTTTCTCCCTTTATCTGTTTGTTCTTCTCTTCTTCCCGTATACTTTCTAGCTTATTGTTGAAAGCCAGAAAGAGAGAGAGCACAATGCATTTATGGCAAGTTCCTTCAGTAAATTAACTTTCAAAAGATAGGACTTGGTTAGTGCACAATATCCTTGGTTTATCATATAGCACGACTTACATCTCTTATTAGAGTATTTCATATTTCCATGACTTTTCAGAGCTAATTCTCAACCCCCAATCATTCGCATACTGAATTACTTCTCCCCACTGGTATGCCTGTAGGGAGGATTGTATTGCAAAATAATCTGAGGCTGTATTCAGATAAAGCAGGGAAGAATGTCATGGGTCATTACAATGTTTCATATATGCTAGGTTCAATGCATTTCCTTCTCTGGATTTGAGGTAATGTCTAACAATCAATGACATGTCACAGTCTTAACTGGGAGTATTATTTTTGCTTTTAAAATCAACCTGAAATAGTGATGTATCGAATATCAGTGGGATCTTAGTCAAGGAGACATGGTGACACTGTCTGCCATAGGCCCAGAAGAGACCATCTGGATAGACCAGCCATCGGTTTTCATACAATGTGTGAAAGAAACCTTCCTGGGTCTATGAAATATTTGTAGAAGTCATAGGTTTACTATAGAGAAATGTCTCTTTTTTTCTTACCTGCAGACGTTTTGTGCATTTATATATTATTTTATAACTTAGAGTGTGTGTTAGTCAGTGGTGTCCAACTCTTTGCAATCCCATGTAGACTACCAAGCCCCTCTGTCCATGGGATTCTCCAGGCAAGAATGCTGGAGAGGATAGACATCCCTTCTCCAGGGGATCTTCCCAACCCAGGGGTCGAACCTTGGTATCCTGCTTTGCATACACAGAGTCTTTACTGTCTGAGCCACCAGGGAAACAGTCACATACTACAGGAAAAGAAACAAAGATGTAAAGTGTGATCCTATTAAGTTCAAATAAGTTAAATCAGTTATTTTTAAAAAGAAATCATTAAAACCATGGCGAGAGTCTTACAGTCTTTATCTGTATCTGTTTACTGCTGTAGATTATTATAGTTATATACATATTAATATTTCTTTATATACTATATATTTCTGACTATATATGCATTGATTCAAGGACACTGATTCTAAATTTTAACTGCTTTTAATGAACTTATAATCAAACACACATTATGACTATAACTGGTGATTTTCTTCCTCACTGATACCAAAAATCATGGTACATTCTGCAGTGGATGGGATCTTACATTTACTGTAATACTATTGAAAGATACTTATAAAAGTAAGTAAAACACTGACTTATTTATTGATTTTATATATATATATATATATATACATATACATATATATATATGTCTGTTACTATACGTTTTTTCCTCACGAAATAAATTGCCCTTCTAGAATATATATTTTAGGAAAGCATATTATAAACTTATAATTACCTTTAAGAGCAGATAAATTTCTATCTACATACACAAGGAACTCAGCATTTTGAAATCATCCTTTTAATTCCAAAAGTAGTATGCCACAAGTATTCCAAAATGTTATTGATGAATAATGCTACATCATTTGCACAGAACCTGAGTTTAAGCTCAGTGATAACAGTTTTCCTGGTGTTAAGAAACTTATTTTGAGAAAATATCATTAAATTATATTCTTTTAGCAATATTATACATTTTATACTTGATTTAATTGAAAAAAATCCATAAGTAGATTTACAAGTTCATTAAAAAATACATTTTTAAATGACAGTAAAAACACTTAGAATTGAAAAATTGTGACCTTTTATCTGGCATAATTCATAAATTTGAGAATACATTGTATTGTTAAATAAAGATGAGTGAGTAAAGATATAACTGTGGATAGTTATAATTTTGTCTTAATATTGAAAAGCTGCAGTTATTTCACTGGTGGTTTGAGTAAATGCATAATAGTTTATTCATACAATAGAGAGAGTATGCTGATGTTTAAAACATTAAGAAAACAAACAGGCCCATCTATGAACATAAAAATTAGTTAGTGTCCTTTAAATAAGGTTATTAAAACTACTAAAGAGTTGCCCATGTTTTGAGAAATACAAATACTATGTCTCTAATATTTTAAGAGATGTGTACACTTCTGATTTTCCTAGAGTGAATATACCTTGCTTGGTATCTATAGAAAAGGACAATGATTTTAACACCTTATTCAACAGAACTTAACAAAAACAACAGCTGGGAAATATGAACAAAAATTTAAAGACAAACAGTTTGGTCCTCTCATACATTTTCTTTCCTAACTTGTGCAAAGAAATCACACATGTATTATTCGACTGATGATTAATTGAGTGTTTCAGGCAGGCAAAGGAATTTGGAACCAGCACATGTACAGAAATACCTCTCTCCACATGTAGACATTCCTTGCACAAACTGGAGAACTTATAAGGATCTCTTTCTCACACCCTTAAATAATGACTCGATCGAACTTTGGAGCCTTCTTGTGCTCATACTGAAAGTCATTCCCAAAAGAAGTTGTTTCAGATTGTATCGGTACTATTTGAACTGGCAGCAGTGACCTGATCTGAGCGCAGGGCCTTCTTCCCGACCTTTGATGTGCTGTCGGAAGATAAGTTAAATCCCAGGCTTCTTGGCATCGGGTTTTAATTTGATATCGTGGAAATGAATTGCGTACTCAGTATTAGGGCAGAGAGTGACTGCCTATTACCTATCTTGTGAAGCGGTTGGAGGCACTGCTCAGGTGGAACAATCAGGAAAATATTAGAATTTGTCAGCCTCATTATGTGTCTGGTAATTTGCCTCATTCATAATAAGCGTTTAGAACATTTCTGATTAGATGTCAGGAATCTATTACTTCTGACAGTAGACTGTGGCCACGTGTACTCTGGGAGAGCACTGGTTAATAGCATATGGGAACTGTTTCTCCTGCTGCTTGAAGAAACATTTAGCAGTTCTCCAGTTTTAGAAACTATGAGAAAACAAAGTGCTGAGATCAAAACAAAGAGGATGTGAGCTTCTTACCATCCAGAATTCATAAACGCCTTCCACTGTGCGTCTGACGATGATATATAAGTGTATTATACGTATGTATTTCTGTGTGTGTGCACATAATTTTAAAAGAATGTCATGCATTTTAAAAGTAACAAGAAACCTTGGAAATTGAAATTCAAAGTGGATTTATCCTGAGCAGCAGGGCAAAGCTCTGTTTTAGGAAAAATTAAGAGCATATGTTTCAGAATTCAGCTCTAATTTGCAATGAATTGCTTCAGTAAAACCACTTATATCAGTATTGTTAATCTTAATGGTTACAAGTGACCCACGTTTTAATAATCCAGACCATCAGTAGAGTACAAATCTTTTTTTTTTTTCTAATTAAAAATGTTTGACCACAAGAGGGAGTTCCTTGCCAACTGTTTACTTATCCTCAACAGATAATACAGGCCTGGATTTCCAAAGAAAAATACCTTCAGATATATTTAGTTTGTTCTGTGCTTTTGGACTAAGAAAATGATGACAATCTATTTACATTTAGGCCTTCATGAATTTCCAAATTAAAGTATAATTTGCAGTATGAAATTTTTAAGCTAACGTGCTAATCAAGAGCTTCCAAATTTGTACCTGCAAAACTGCGACGTACTGGTTTGTGAACAGAATCCACGCAGACACACCGAGGAGCTTTGGAGGGTGCAGGTTACCTTACTGTACACCAGTTAGCTTACTTTGCATGAGCAAAGATAGCTTCACTTACATAAGTTAATGCACATATTTTTGCTGAACTTGGTACCATCAGGGAATAGTGTGTAGGATACGCAAAGTGACGTTCAAACTACAGAATTAAATTAACATGTTTGAAGAGGAAAAATGTGTTCCAACTAGCGACTTCCTTAGAATGTAAGTAATGGCAATTTCCCTCATGATTAGGTATATAATATACACAATAATTGATGCGAAGATTATAAAGCTAAAAATATATCCTACTTCATAACAATTTGACTTAAAATTTATATGTAACTCAGAGCATCCCAGTGAAATGTACACTGAGAAAACTTTGAAAAAGAATCAGCATGATTAGGAAATGTGGTTAGTTATTCAGTACTGTCCCAGGCTACTTTTCATTTAAGGTAAGAGGACAGACTTGTTTTAAAACTTGTAAACAATCCCCCGAAGAGCGTGATTTCTCTTGTGACTACTCCCAGAAGGCTACCCCATAGCATTCAGAAGTCACACTCCGCAGCATCCTGCTTCATCTTCTGATTAGAGCAAGAATCGCCTCCAAGTCGAGCATTTAGAGATAGACCCTCCAGAAATACATATCGAGATAATTAACCATATATCCTGCAAGTATAACCATAGTATACATGCAGTAATTTTGGCAAAACTTATTTGGAGAAAATGACTGCATCTCACATGTGCTCCTGGTGTGCCTTTATGGCACTAGCTCTAAATATGGGATATAAGCGAGGAAAATACCAGTAATTCTTTGTGCTGTTCCCTCCCACCCCCTATGGTTCTTAGGATTGTATTATTTTAAACCATTTTTGACACATTTGACCACATGAAGTCATGCATTTTTAAGAGCTGTTCTTTTTACAGTAACTCGAACTGACAAGTCAGGGAAGCAGACTTCTTTAGTGACCCAAGTGGTCCCGCAGCTCACTTGAAAGGGTTCTCTCCACCTGTTTCCAACACACACACAGTGAGGAATGAAAGGCTAATGCAGGTTTGCATATATTTGAGAGCAAGAACTTAAGTTGAATAAAATACAGGGTAAGCCATGAGGCATTGTGAACACACGCACACATATTCAATTACAGACAGTAATATATCTGAGATGAATATTCTTTGTTCATGTAGAGAGGAAGTCATGAAAAATCCTTTAAAACTGAGACTGAACTCAAGATGACATTAAGCTAGGGAAATGGAGAATCTCACTCATTTTTCGGTGAAGCGGTTGTAGGATATTTTGTGTTATACACTGTGGAATAGGAGCCTGGAAATTCTCTCTCTCTCTTTCACACAGACACACATACACACACACACACACAACCACCATACATGCACTCCTCTTTGTGATTTAGTTATATTGATTTCCAATGTATGTATTGAAAATATGCCTAGCACTAAAACTCAGGGAAAACATCTGGACATTTGGGTCTCCATAATGTAAGAGATCCAGTTATTTGAAAATACGCTTAGTGACCAGTATGGGTGTGTGAGTGTGTGTGTGTGTGTGAGTGCATGTGTAATTTTTTCTCCCCTGCTTGGTTCCATGAAGACAAAACCTTTATCATCGTATGTTGTCATTGTGAAACATGGTAATTTCCCACATTTACCTCGTGAACATCTAACACATTTCCCTTTCGAATACTACTTGGTAGGTCCCTTATACTATCAAGGTAAGCACATTTGAAAGTGAATTAAGGAATTATGCCAGTGGTCTGGAAGAGAGTGTCAGAATCCACAAGCTGAACTCTTAAATTTAACAGAAATAGCGATGGGAAGCCAGAGGGGCACAGACTGACTTGTTCATGGGCCACTGTCCAGAGCTTTCAAAGTAAAATATTTGTAATTTAACAACCTTACCTGATAGGAAAGAGACTGACAGAGGATGTCAGCCTTAATAATTGCACTAAGAATTCCCGTTTATGTGAACTTTTAAAAAGGCATCACATGTTATTTCTAGTAATGTCCTGCTGGTTTTTTTTTTTAACTTGATTCATAAATCTTAAATATTATCAGTATTATTGATGCCTTTATTGTCATAATTATGAATAAATTTTGATTTCACAAAACCAATTTACAAACATGTATAATAGACAAATTTCTTTAATAAGAATTCTGAGATAAGAACAGAACTTTCTGGCCCTGTGTTCCAAGTCAGATAAGGTAAGTTTTTAAAATCAAAATATCTTAGATAAATTATAATAAGCCATTCAAAAAAAGCCTAGTTTAAAATATGCCAAAATATCCACACACCACCACTGGACTGAGGGCTTCAGTTAACACTGCAAAAAGCTATCTTTAATAGCTATTGGATGCTCAGCAGGATGAGCAAGGCTGGGATTAGAGATAATGATACTTGTTGGAACGGCAGGGAGGCAAAGGAAAAAGCGATCGGCCTCCCTTGGCTTTGTAAAAGCATATTGGGAAGAAACTTACATTCAGGAGGACATGATGCCAGACGGTGATACATTTAATAATCTCGATATTTCTTTTTTCTTTTAAGTTGATCTGAGACAGCTCTTTGGAATTTAAATATAGCATTAAATACATTGTTAAATCTCTTCATGTTGATGCCTTCTTTTTTTTTCTCTTTCCTTGCCTACATTGTATCTCAATCCTTGTCCTCTTAAGTGAATATTAGTGTGTTGATGTTGTAAGTAGTTTGTCCAACACCCTAACCTCTAGTCCAAGCTAACTGGGGAGGCCAGACTGATGTGTCTCATGAGCTGCTGTGGCTGCATTACTTTTTTCTGAAACTTAGAGACCTTCCCATCATGTTCAACAAAATACAAATATCATAGACTGGAGTTTAAGTTCCCCTCCTAAAAGATATTAGTCTTACCTTTTTTTTTTTTTTTTTTTTAAACTAACACTGCCCCCATGTGAAACATTCTTTGAAACATTCCTTTCTGGCTCTTGTACCATGAAGATGATTTTCCTCAGGCAGGAAAATCTATACTTGGCTGATAGAAATTTATCCACCATTTAAAACCTACATCAAAGGCATGTGTTCTATATGTCGCTCTCCATATCTCTTATGAATGAAGCACCTACTGCCCATCTCTTGATAGCAATCATTTTGTTCCACTGAAATAGCACGTATGCTGGAATATAGATATTTGTGTAAGGGGCTACTTTCCCATCATAGTTTGGGCTTCCCTTGAGGCTCAGCTGGTAAAGAATCTGCCTGTAAAGCAGGAGACCCTGGAACGATTCCTGGGTGGGGAAGATCCCCTGGAGAAGGGATAGGCTACCCACTCCAGTATTCTTGGGCTTCCCTTGTGGCTCAGCTGGTAATGAAGCCTGCAATGTGGGAGACCTGGGTTTGATCCTTGGGTTGGGAAGATACCCTGGAGAAGGGAAAGGCTAGCAGTATTCTGGCCTGTGGAATTCCAGGGACTATAAAGTCCTTGGGGTTGCAGAATCGGACATTACTGAGCGACTTTCACACATAGTACAGACTGTGGCATTCCTAACTTAATTGCCTATTTTTTTGATGTAATAGACTCCACATAAGTTATCTGTGAACTGATGAGTTAGTCAAAGTTTGACTAAAGTAATATATTGCATCGACATGTTTATTAACAAAAACAACCTAACTAGTTACGATTTTTTCATCTATTGAAATTCATTACATTTATCATTATTGTTCTGGATTATTCCTCCAGTGGCCTAGGAAGAACTTCTGTTTGTCTCCTCATTGTCAAGGATGTACATTATAAGAAGATTAGGTCCAGTGAGTAAATTGAGGCCCAAGTGTTTAATTTTCTGGCTCATTCTCTGACAGATTACCTTGGGATGGTTGTTTCTTTTGACCAAATGTCAGAGCTCCCATCAGGAGGTCCTCTTCTCATCTCTCCTCTGGTTCCACTAACTCTCCCCTCTCCTCTTAACCCTTCAGACTTCGGTCTGTTACTAAGTCTCTTTTGTTACTAGTCCTGAGAGACCGCACTATTTCTTGTGGCCATTCCCCATTCCACACATGCCATAGACAGTAACTTTAAAACTTTCTTAACATGTTTCCTATTTAATGGTGTCATCTGCTTTCCAAAAGGATCCCAAATTATAATACTTCTAAAAACATGCATGGTTTTTTGGGCACATATACATTGTCATTGTATAACTACAAATTGGCAATACTCAACAGCCATGGGGACTTACATAAACTAACAAATGAATATCTTTTCCCAAGAGGACTATAGAAACAATCTGAAATAATTCAGTCACCAATAGTACTAATGACTGTGGTGTGAGCATTAGCTTAGGTACTATTTTTATCCATTGCTATATAACCAAGACCCTGGCTTCCCTGGTGGCTCAGATGGTAAACAATCAGCCTGTGATGCAGAAGACACAGATTCAGTCCATGAGTCAGGGAAGATCCCCTGGAAAAGGGAAAGTCTACCCACTCTAGTATTCTTGCATGGAGAATTCCATGGACACAGGTATATATAAATACATTTCCTTTTCAGTACTGAAAGTAGCTGAAAGTAATTATAACCTTCGCACAGCCAACATCTCTTGTCAACCAATACCTATATAAACTCAATATATATATAATATATATAATATATATATATATATACTTGAAAGACAAACACCTTCTATTAAAAAAAAATTCTATATGACTTGAGCTACTTGCCACTGAGAAGTTGCTCATGTGATTTGTTATTCATCCATAAGTAGGCAACACTGATTGTAAAATTGTTCTTTAACATGTGTAAGCTCTCTTGTTTCTTGTTAGGGGCTGAAGAGACCCTATTGCAGTATGCAGTTTATCAGGAATGGATACAATAAAACTGTATATTTAAAACAATTAATAAAACATGTACTTGAAATAACCTCTTTTGGAAGTTTGAGAATTAAAGTGGACAATTTGTGTATATAATATCAATCTTCTGGTGGGACACTACACACAAAATCAACAAACATAAAATGCTACAGTAAAAATAGTTTTCTGCCTTAAACTTAAAAAGTAAAGTTCAATTCAAAAGACTTGTATTTTAAAAGAAAACATATTTTTTTGGTTAGTGTGCTTAAATGCTTTTCTCTAGCTACAATATGGCTGAACCAATTTGAATCCAATTTTATAATTAAAAATTGCTCCCCCTCTGTGAACTTGTAGTAATGTTTCATCCAAAAGCAGATTATTACAACCAAATTATAAACCCCTAAAAAGAAGGGGGGGCAGTATAAATGGAAACACCCACACAACCTTAAGTACAATATAGCAGCGCAAACAGCATTGCTCTAATGACAGTAATCCTGCTTGCCTTAGCTGTATTCATGCAAATGACAATTTAGTACAGATGTGGCACACATTTGCATGGTTAATGGCATCATTTTTTTCTCCTTCTCTCCTCCTCTGTAGTATGATCAGCTGCTGTGCTTAACATTACAAATTCTGTGTGCTGTTCCTGACATTAGTGAAAACATAAGGCTGGTAGTTTCCTTGTCAGTGATTTAACTAGAACATGTATATGCACAAAAAATCGGGAGGTGGAAGAGGTGGGAATGAGGGTGGAAAGAGGTGATTGGAGCCTCATTGAGGCTTTCTCCTTGTAAGAGATTTCCTTTCAAGAATGACTCTGGAATAGAAGCAATTTTTATTACCCAAATGACCTCAATACTTTCCGTCTGTTGCAACTACAAATTCAGAAAATTTCACATCTAAATTCAACTCACATAATAGTTTCTTAACTAGATTTATGTACACATCTCTCTCCTTCCATTTGAAAATAAGCATCTCAATTCATGAGAAGAGCACCTCCAGTTTTTGTGAGATTTGATGAAAATAAATATGCAAAATAAGGACAGTTCCGTCTAAGTGGAAAACTAATACACATGTAACTTACTAATCTTGTTATTAAATATTGCCTGATGCTTAAAATGGGGGCTTTCCTGACAGCTCAGTTGGTAAGGAATCCGCCTGCAATGCAGGAGACCCTGATTTGATTCCTGGGTTGGGAAGATCCGCTGGAGAAGGGATAGGCAACCCATTCCAGTATTCTTGGGCTTCCCTTGTGGCTCAGCTGGTAAAGACTCTGCCTGCAGTGCAGGAGACCCCAATTTGATTCCTGGGTTGGGAAGATCCACTGGAGAAGGGATAGGCAACCCATTCCAGTATTCTGGGGCCTCCCTTGTGGCTCAGCCGGTAAAGAATCTGCCTGCAATGCAGGAGACCTGGGTTCAAGTCTTGGGTTGGAAAGATCCACTGGAGAAGGGAATGGCTACCCACTCCAGTATTCTGGCCTGGAGAATTCCAGGGACTGTCGAGTCCATAGAGTTACAAAAAGTCAGACACGACTAACTGACTTTCACTCACTCACTCAATGATTGAAATGCCAATATGAAAAAGAACACTATATTAAGTTAAGGAGCTGATGGCACTTGTAACCAAGAAGTTGTGCCGAATGCATAGATACACATACACAGAAAGAAGATACACATACACAGAAAGAGTCAGGCCCAGAGAAAAGAGCTGAAATTTATTCTACAGTGAATACATGTAGACTTCTGTTTAACATAACACTACAATAGCATTTATGGAAAGACTGAAGGCAGGATAAAAAGGAGACAACAGAGGATGAGATGATTGGATGGCATCACCGACTCAATGGACATGAATTTGAGCAAGCTCCAGGAGTTGGTGATGGACAAGAGGCTTGGCATGCTGTGGTCCGTGGAGTCACAAAGAGTCAGACACAACTGAGCTGAACTGATTTTTAAGAAATAATGGAAGATTCTTATATTTCATTTTTAATATGGAAGAATATTTCAAATGTTCTGTTTCTCATCACTTTACTAAATTTCAAAATTGTATCAGTTATTCTATCTAACCTGTAGCTAACAGAAGCCCTAATTCTCACTTCAATATTTCCTGCATTTTTCTTCATTTACGTGACTTTACACTTCCTGCAAGCCTCTCCCCAATCCAACACACACCTTATCATTTCCTACTGTCCAAAGATACTCTTTTCTTCAAATAACATTACATGTCTGATACCTATGACAATTCTTGACCTTTGTAAAGTCCTGTTTAGACAGGTTTGGTGTCATTTTTCAAGGACATAGATAATTGATAGATTTATATAGAGTTTTATATAGAGAAAGTTTCTATAAAATAATTATGTATGTAAAAACGTAACTATATAAAATTATGAATTGTCACATCTAAGCCATTAGATTCCTTTTCCACTTCCTTAATTCTACCTAAATGTTTAAATAAAAAATAAGGCCAGTTTGACCAGTTAACAGTAGTATAATATTTGATATATGAAGGTGACCTCTATGTATTAGGCTTCATTGCTATGCAGAGATTTTACTATATCTTACAAAGATTTATAAATATTGGAGTGGCATAATGAAATGATTGAGGAAGATATTCATAGCAATGTAGAATGGAATGGCAAAATACTAAGAGAGGGAAATTTTATTTGTGATGTTAAATTTTAATTAGAGTCCCTTGACCAGATTCACGACAATTTTTCTTTCTCAGGCTCGATATTTGTAAATGATTCTTTTTAGATTTAGGTTCATTTTATATTGCAATATAGTTTATTTACAACATTGTGTTAGTCATATAGCTAAGTATTTTGGCTATACTTATATCCATTCTTCTTCAGATTCTTTTCCATATAGGTTATCCTAGAATACTAAGTAGAGTTCTCTGTGCTATACACTAGGTCTCTGTCTGTCATTTATTTTTAAAAAGTAGTGCACCTATGTTAATGACAAATTGCTAATTTATCCTTCCCCCCTACATTTTTCCTTTGGTAACCTTTGAGTTTGTTTTTGAACTCTGTGACTCTGTTTTGTAAGTAAATTCATTTGTACCATTTTTTTCTTTTTTAGATTTCACATATACGTGTTATCATATGACATATGTCTTTTTTTTCTCTTTCCATTTTACCTTATTTTTTTTAGCTTTTATTGGAGTATTTATATTTGATTTACAATGTTGTGTTAGTTTCACGTGTACAGCAAAATGAATCAGTTATACATAGACATATACCAATTTCTTTAAAAAATTCTTTTCCCAAGTACAGGGTATTGAGTAGAGTTCCCTATGCTATACAGCAGCTTTTCATTCCGTGTCTATTTTATGCATAACAGTCCATGGGGTCACAAGAGCCGGACATGATTTAGTGACTTCACCGCCACCGCCAGTGTGTCTGCATCAATCCCAACCCCCCAGTTTGTCCCTGCCTTCCTTGCTTCGTGGCTCAGTTGGGGAAGAATCTGCCTGCAATGAGGGAGACCCGAGTTTGATCCCTGGTTTGGGAAGATGCCCTGGAGAAGGGAAAGGCTGCCCACTCCAGTATTCCGGCTTGGAGAATTCATGGACTGCATAGTCAATGAGGTAGCAAAGAGTTGGACACGATTGAGCAACTTTCACTTCCTTATCCCCTAGTAACCATAAGTGTTTTTCCTACATCTTTGACTATATTTCTGTTCTGTAAAAGCATTCATTTGTCCCATTTCTTAGGTTTCCACATGTAAGTAATACCGTATAATATCAGTCTTTCTCTGTCTGACCCACCTCACTTGTATGACAATCTCTAGGCCCATCTGTGTTGCTGCAAATGGCCTTATTTCATTCTTTTTTGTGACTGAGTAATATTCCATTGTATCTGTAGACCATCTTTTTTATCCATTCACCATTCCAGGGACATGTAGGTTCCTTGCAAGTCTTGGCTATTCTAAATAGTGTTGCAATGAACTTTGGAGTTCATGTATCTTTTAGAATTATGGTTTTCTCCAGATACATGTCCAGGAGTGGGATTGCCAGATCATATGGTAGCTCTATTTTTAGTTTAAGGCACCTCCATACTGTTCTCCATAGTGGTTGTACCAATTTATATTCCCACCAATGATACAGGAGGGTTTTCCTTTTCTCCACTCCTCTCCACACCATCATTTTTTGATGATGCCATTCTGACCAATGAGGGGGTGATACTTCATTATAGTTATGATTTGCATTTCTCTAATAATTAGTAATGTTGATCATCTTTTCACGTGCCTTTTGGCCAGCTGTATGTCTTCTTTGGAGAAATGTCTGTTTAGATCATCTGCTCCCTTTCCGACTGAATTTTTGTTTTTGTTTTTTATGTAGAGTTGCATGAGCTGTTTGTATATTTGAGATTAATCCCTTGTTGGTTGCTTCATTTGTAAATGTTTTTTGCCATTCTGTGGTTTCTCTTTTTATTTCATTTATGGTTTCTTTTGCTGTGCAAAGCTTTTATGTTTAATTAGGTCCCACTTGCTTATTTTTATTTCTGTTTTCATTAGTCTAGGAGGTGGATCCAAAGATTATTACTGAGGTTTTAGAACATTCTGCCAATGTTTTCCTTGAGGAATTTTATAAAATCTGGCCTTACATTTAAGTTTGTAATCCACTTTTGAGTTTGTTTTTGTGTATAGTATTAGAGAATGTTCTAATTTCATTCTTTTACATGTAGTTCTCTAGTTTTATTAGTACCACTTTCTGAAGACACTGTCTTTTCACCATTGTATATTCTTGCCTCCTTTGTTATAGATGAACTGACCACAGGTGCATGAGTTTATTCCTGGGCTTTCTATCTTGTTCCATTGATCTATATTTCTACTTTTATGTCAGTACCATACTGTTTTGATTACTGTAGGTTTGTAGTAAATTCTGAAGTCAAGAAACCTGATTTCTCTAGCTTCATTTTTCTTTCTCAGGATTGCTTTGGCTATTCAGGGTCTTTTGTGTTTTCATAAAATTTAAAACAAAATTTATTTTAGGTTTCTGAACTTTAAATAAGGTATGATAATAATGCAAGTGACCCATCTGGATAGATCTAGATATAGAAATTTTTGTGCAAATGAGGAGAGAAAAATGGGTTCTTGAAATGCTTAAAGTACATAATTAAAAGGAATTGGTGACTTATGTCTTTTGGTTCTACATGTAGTGATCCAGAAAGTCTTTGCTCCTTCCTAATGAGTGAAAAACTAAGCAAACTGAAAATCAACAACTTGTCTGTGTTCTATAGCAGGACACAGGGCAAACCACTGTCCTCAAAATTAAAGACAGAGAGACAAATACAGGGAGTCTTGGTTTACCAGAGAAGAAACGCACAAACAGAAATCTGCGCTGAGATAGGAAAACCTGAACTCTGATGGACACACTGCTGGAAGTAGAGCATGGATAAGTCTGAGAGTTAAAAACTGCAAGGGGACCTACACAAGCTGGCACCCTAGTATAGTGGGGTTTAATTCCAGGAAATCAACCAGGCTTCTATAGTTAAAAAAAAAAAAAAAATCAGAGAAAAATATCCTCTTGTTTCCTTCCCTGGAGAAGGAAATAGCAACCTACTCGTATTGCCTGGAAAATTCCATGGACAGAGGGTCCTGGTGGGCCCATGGGGAGGCAAAGGGTCAGACACGACTGAGCAACTAACAATTCCACTTTCAGTTTCTGGGAGAATAGGAATATAAGTGATTTTGAACAATACCACAGTGCTCTGTTATTCCTAATAAAGACTGCCCTCAGGAGAAACTAGTTAACCAGAGCCTAGCCTGCTGGACAACTTCCAAAATCTAACTGACATTAGGGAAGAGAAATGCCCAACTCCAATGAACTGTAGCTATTTTGTTGCCTCTAAAGGGAGAAAAATTCTGAGAAGTTTTTATGAATTCCATGATGCGGAGGCACAGACTCACTATGAGACTATGACCTAATCACAATTTGTGGGCTTGAATGAAAGCAGTGCTTAGAGAAAAATTTATAGTGTTGATCTCAGTACCATTGACCATGAACAACGCAGAGATTAGGGGTGCCAGCATCATGTGCAGATGGAGAATCTGTGTATAACTTTACAGATGGCCTTCTATATTGCTGATTCCACATCCACGGTTCTGCATCAGAGAACCTTGTGAGTGGTATTGGGTGTGGTGATAACTTTTCAGATAACAACACTGAATGTGGAATCTATGAAATAAGTAATTGACAAGCCAGCCTTCATTAACTTCAAAAACATGTGCTCTGAAAATGACAATGTCCACAGAAGAAGAAGACCAGCCACAGGCTGGGAGAGAATATTTGTACAAGAATATGTTTTCCTTTCTTCTGATAAAGGATTGTTATACAGGATATACAAAGTCTATTTCAAACTCAACAATAAGAAAAGAAATGGCCCAGATTAAGAAAATGGGCCAAAGACCTTAAAAAATACCTCACCAAAAAGAGAAACAGGGGGAAAATGAGCAGGTGGAGAGATGTATCATCAGGAATAAAAATTAAAACAGCAGTGAGATACCACTACACACTTATCAGAATAGCCAAATCTCAAGCAATGAGAACAGGAATTACTGTCAAGGATCCAAAGCAACAGAAATCATCTTTCACTGTTGGTTATGGTTGCTGTTTTTGTTGTTGCTGTTCAGTTGCTCAGTCGTGTCCAACTCTGCACACCTCAAGGAACTGCAGCATGCCAGGCTTCCCTGTCATTCACTATTACACAGAGTTTGCTCAAACTCATGTCCATTGAATCAGTGATGCCATCCAATCATCTCAACTCTGTCGTCCCCTTTTTCTCCTGCCTTAATCTTTACCAGCATCAGGATCTTTTCCAATGAGTCATTTCTTCATATCAGGTGGCCAAAGTATTGGCGTTTCAGCTTCAGCATAAGACCTTCCAAAGAATATTCAGGGTTGATGTCCTTTAGGATTGACTGATTTGATCTCGTTGAAATCCAAGGGACTTTCAAGAATCTTCAACACCACAGTTTGAAAGCATCAAATCTTTGGTGCTCAGCCTTCTTTATGGTTCAGCTCTCATATCCATACATGACTACTGGAAAAACCATAGGTTTGACTTGATAGACCTTTTTTGGCAAAGTAATGTCTCTGCTTTTAATATGCTTTCTAGGTTGGTCATAACTTTTCCAAGGAACAAGTGTCTTTTAATTTCATGGTTGCAGTCACTGTTTGCAGTGATTTTGGAGCCAAAGAAACTAAAGTCTCTCATTGTTTCCATTGTTTCCCCATCTATTTGGCATGAAGTGATGGGACGAGATGCCATGATCTTAGTTTTTTGAATGTTGAGTTTTAGGCCAGTTTTTTTCACTTTCCTCTTTCATCTTCATCAAGAGGCTCTTTAGTTCCTTTTCATTTTCTGCCTTAAAAATGTGATTGTCTGTGTATTTGAAGTTATTGATATTTCTCCCAGTATCTTGATTCCAACTTAGGTTTCATCCAGCCCGGGGTTTTGCATGATGTACTCTGCATTAAAGTTAAATAAGCAGGGTGACAATATACAGCCTTGATGTACTCCTTTCCCAATTTGGTGCAAGTCCATTGTTTCATGTCCATTTCTAATTTTTGCTTCTATGCCTCTCAGGAAGCAGGTAAGGTCGCCAGGGTTTCCCAAATCTTTCAGAATTTTCCAGTTTGTTGTGATCTGCACAGTCAAAATCTTTAACATAGTCAATGAAGCAGATGTAGATGTTTTTCTGGAATTCCCTTGCTTTTTCTATGATCCAGCAGATGTTGGCAATTTGATCTCTAGTTCCTCTGCCTTTTCTAAATCCAGCTTGACCATCTGGAAGTTCTCAGTTCACATACTGCTGGAGCCTCGCTTGGAGAATTTTGCGCATTACTTTGCTAGCATGTGAAATGAATGCAGTTGTGTGGTACTTTGAGCATTCTTTGGCATTGCTCTTCTTTGGGACTGGAATGAAAAGTGACCCTTTCCAGACCTGTGGCCACTGCTGAGTTTTCCAAATTTGCTGGCATATTGAGTGCAGCACTTTAACAGCATTATGCCATAGGATTTGAAGTAAATCAGCCGGGATTCCATCACCTCCTCTAGCTTTGTTCATAGTGATGCTTCCTCAGGCCCACTTGACTTTGCATTCTAGGATGTCTGGCTCTAGGTGAGTGATCACATCATCTTAGTTATCCAGGTTATTAAGATCCTTTTTGCATATGTCTTCTGTGTATTCTTGCCACCTCTTCTTAATATCTTCTGCTTCGGATAGGTAATACTGTTTCAGTCCTTTATTGTGTCCAACTTTGCATGAAATAGTCCCTTGGTATCTAATTTTCTCAAAGAGATCTTTAGTTTTTCCCATTCTATTGTGTTGCTCTATTTCTTTGCATTGTTTACTTAGGAAGTATTCCAAAAGTCACCTCATTAACATAAACTCAAGTGTCCTTGAAAGGCAGTTGTTGAATAACAAAAGATATGTTATTGCTTATCTCTTAAGAAATTCCAAGGAGTTTAGGACCTTTACACAAAGAATAGGGTCAAAGACCAAGTATACGTATCTTATAATCACAATATCACTTGTGCTCAGCAAAGCAACATTCTTCCCCTCCTTCTAGTTTAATTGGCTTTTCATTAAGAATCTTTTGACAATATCCACACCCAAGATTTTATTATAGGGCAATCATCAAAGGAATCCCTTTCCAGAATTCCAGATGTAAATTGAGACAAAGGTCCAGTGTTTGCATTTCAAGATTTTACCTGATGTTCCACTCTGGGATGAAACATGGAGAGACTGAAACACAATCAGATTTCAACCTCTGAGTCTGTCACTTTGATCTCCTTTCTTTTTCCAGCAGTCCTAGCTAGTGCCCTTGTGAATACTAGATTCTCCCATTCCTCAATACCCTATTCTGCTTCTTTGTATCAGGAAGTGGTGTGGCTTGCTTCTTTTTACTAAAGGGGAGAAAAGTTTTACTTGACCCTTTCAGGGACACTAGCCAGGTCTGAAAATTGAACTGACAAAGACAGATTAACAGGCAGAAAGCATATACATGTTATTGAATTTTTACATGTACATCATGGCCTTCACAAGAGAATAAAGGCACAATATGGTGACCAGAGCAAGAAGGTCTTATACTTTGTATACAAAGAAATAATAAATTTGTAAAAATATTGACAAGATGAAGGGGTTTGGGGTTAGGGATATTTGATGGTCAAGAAGTAACTAGGAAGGCAGGGGTAAATGTAGCAAGGTTTATTTGTACAGATTTCTTGGTCCCAAATTCCCTATCTCAAGTGACAAGAATGTATTATTTTCTCCTAATACAGGAAGGAAGCTTCCATATGAGGATCTATCTTTTGCTTTCAGGGAAGAAGAATGAGTGGAGGGAGGTCAGAGCGTTCCTTTTCTGCCTTGCCAATTTCTCAAATTCTTTTAAGATTTCCTTTCTTTTTTTCTTTTTTCTTTTAAGGTTTTCAAAAGGCCAAGGTGCCATATTTTGGGGGTAGTATGTCCTAAATCCCACCATTACATTAGAGAGGCAATAAATTTGAATTTTATTTTCTCTTTTAAGAAAGACTGAATATCAAGCTTACTATGTCACTATGAATTTGGAAAAATGCTACTTCGTCAGTGGTTGCGTTAACCCTTTCTCACACGATGTATTTGGATGGGGTTACACAGACAACTTTTCCAAACCCACCAAAAAAAAAAAAAAGAAATGATTCATTGCCAGATATTTATTGGCTAACAAGATCATTGAAGGAAAGGAACTGGCTTCAGGCCAAACTTCAGAACAATTCTTAATCTTCAGAGTCTTGATGCAGGATTGAACTCCAAGGGCTCAAGATCTGAAAGTTGGTTACTCTAAAATTATTCTCCTTTGCTGCAATAAGGAAACTGCTAGTATTACTAAGTAGTTTCCCAATCAAGTGGGCATTTGCCTCTCGTGAAAAAATGAAGTCTCATACTCTGCATCTCATCTCACTGTGCAGTTTCAAATTCAGATCCTGTATGAGAAATATATGATGGGTGGATACTAAATCTAACCTGGAATCCTAACTGTAAAAGGATCTAAAATGTAATTTTAACTTCTCAGCCCATGGTAACTCATACTATAAGGAAGTTGAAATGGATATTGAATATGCCAATCTATCATATATTACATGCTAAGCATTGAAGACATTACATGGTACGGAATAATTAAAAAATATATTTTAAAGTGTTTTTGGTTATTTTTATTATTATTTGTATTACAATTTAAAATTTTAACTTCATTCTTCTCATACTCAGATAAGTTCACTTTTCCCCTGACTGTGGGGACAAATATTCAGGGTTATTTAATGGACATTTGCCATTTGTTTAAATCCACCCAAAACAGAATTGTAAACGGTCACAAATGAATATCTCGGAATTTACTTTTTCCTAAAGCTAATATCTCCACCCCACTCTGATTGTCTTTGATTTGTTCTATTCTCTTCTATTTCTCCTTTCTCAGGTTTTTTGACTCAGTTTTCTTACCTGATTTCCTTTCCTTTCCTCTACATCTTGCCTTTTATCATTCCTCTGCTATTTATTTTGTATCCTTTATGTATTTGCATTGTTTGGACAATGAGGAAGCATCTTTCCACTTTTACAGTTTTTCTACATTCACACTTAAATTAACTTGAAATACTTAGTCATGTGTCTATACCTTAATAACATGTTATAAATTAATTTAATAACTTGCCTATTTCTAAAGATTGAATGCTTGCTTTAACTGTCTTTGTCAATAATAGAATTATATTCCTATCCAATAGAAATAAGTAATTTATAAAAGATGATGTGGTTCCTCATTGCTTGTGTCACTTTTATATATTTCTAAAAATGTAAGGCATTTCACAATATGTAACCCCCCCAAAGTAGCTAGGAAAGTTCTATCATAGTTGACATTTAATCCTTATCCATTAGAATCTGTCTCCTGGCTGGCTTACTTTTATCACTAGTATTTATGGCACCATTCTCAAGGAGATTCAACATTTTCAAAGATATCAGAACAATCAAAACCAGGCAGACAAATGAGCAAAAGAGAGCATCATTTTTGAGAACCAAACAAAAAAAGAGTTTCAAATAAATAGCTTACAGGTAGGACTGACTCAGCTTCAGGTGATGGAGAAAGTAAATGGAAATCATGGTAATGGGACAGAGAGACAAGAAAGTTGTATTAGCTAGGCTAATAATACAATGAATTATTCCACACTCTGTGTGGAAAATAAAAAGAATTGTATGGCAGAGTGCTGTTTCTACAAAACTTGTCTATAATCTATAAACATCACAAAATAGGTAGCGGTTTATCTGACGTAGTAAACTATAGTAATGCCTCATCTAGATAGTATTTATTTTAAACTATGTATCTCATATACATAATTTTTACAAATTCCCCCTCATAAATGATTTAAAAATTTTTGAGCCTCTTAAACTACATTTTCCCACAATTATTATTTTGTACAGTGTATTTTTCTAAATTACTGAGATTAAACATATTTTAGCCCTCTAGTGAAAACATGGGTCATCATTTTGAATATTTATCATTAAACATTTTAATAACTCAAAGACTGTCAGTTTGTCTTCCCTCTTTGGTGCTAAGTGATCACTTTTACTTGGATCATCCATTTCCTTCTGGCTTCTGATCCTAATGCATGGTGGACTAGAGAGTCAGATCACTAGCTATGAAAACGTAGCCAAATTACTTAACCTGTATGTACCTGTTCCCTCATCTATATGTAGAGGCAACGGTAGCATATTCATGTAAGGCTGTTATAAGAACTGACAAAATATCCCATGTGAAGTATTTAGAAGTTTTTCTGAAGTTCATTGTTCAATAGATTTTATTATTAAACCACAGAGGAAATTTGAAAAGAATCACTGAGAGGTTCTCATTACTCATATTTCTTTTCCAGCAAATGACTATTCCTGGTTATATATGTTATAAATTTGTTTAAAAATCCTGTTGTGACATCTAAAGTATATGTGTGCACATAAATGTTGACACGTTTCAGAACACAATTTATAGAGAGCAAAACAGAGTCAGATTCACTATTATGTGTTAAATAGCTTTTCAAGAGTGTCAAAAGTTGATAGCATCTTTTCCAAAGGGTGCCTTATTCATACTAATTAAGTGAATGGGTTTTCTAGCTTTAATTAAGTGGAGCATTTATATAAGTATGTGCATGTTTGTATATTCAGAAGCAATAGGGTGAGATTTTAATACAGAAAGGAAGAAATAGGCACTAAGAAAGTTCAAGCCTGTTCAATTAAAAATTCTACCTGATAGTTTTATGCAATGCAAAGTTAATGGAGTGGTTCGAATTCCATAAAGTGGTACTTTTTTTATCATCTGAAATGGCTCATGGATTTCATATGAACATACCTAATATTTCTGGAGCATTACCTCTTCAGAGATATAATCACACTGTGTATCAATAAAGATGAAATACGTGGTAAGTGGAATTTTACTTTCTGGCTGCATTGGGATCATGTGGCTGATGGCCATGGGGCAGACACTCAGGCAATTAGAACAGGGAGATTCCTTAGCCTGGGACTCAGCTTCCAGCAAAACAGCTGAATGGCTTCAGACAAGCTATGTCTCTGTGAGTCTTGATTTTTACCTCTTACAGAATATATTCAGAAACATTAGTTGAGTGCCTGCCCTGTGCAAGCTGTCAGGCTGGGCTTGGGACACTACAAAAGATGACACAATTCCTTCTTTTGGATTGGGAGCCTTCCATTATGAAAAGAAAGACTGGTATCCAGAGAGGTTCTACAAGTGCTGGGGTTTTATTTCTCCTGTAGGAAGAGAGTGGGAGAAGAAAATGAAGGTATCGTCTTAATTGCAGATGGGGGCAAAGAAGTAAAATAGTAGGTATTTGGGAGGGATATGGAGATAGCAGAAGACTTGAGAAAGGAAGGGCATGGTGGAAATTCTGGGAACAGCAAGCCTTGGACCCAGGGGTCAAAGACTGGAATGTAAACACTGGTGAGAAGTTAAATGATCAAATCTTGAATGCCAGTGTGTTTTGAGGAAAACAGATACTCTTGTTGAGCTAAAGAGTCAATTGCCATGGCACTTTGGAGTAGGGTGAGAAAGACCATAAGGTTTCAGTGCAATTATCACACTATATCCTGTGATGCGATTCTATTCTACCTCCATTGATATGAATCCGGCAACTGTCTTGAGCTGTGTAGAGTCATTTTTTTGCAATAGCTTCTCACATAATTATCCTTTGAAAATCCTTGAGAAACTTTCTCATGTAAATATTTTTACAATTATCTGAGGCTATGAATCTACATCAGGATGAGTGCTATAGCATCTTCAATGTAGCTATACACTTTCAGATTGCATGTTTAGACTTCCTAAGGGTGACTGCTGTAAAGATTATTCAATACAATGTGAAAAAAAAACGGAAGGGACAGCAAGCATGATAAGTGTCCCAACAATTATCACTTTCTATTTAAAGGAGAGAGTGGTTATCCTTTATGTTTAACTGTGGTCCTAAAATCCTTTATAATGATATAAGGGGAAATGAACTTAGGTTCCTTTGGGACTCCTCAAAATGCAGACCAGAATATTGATAACTAAATATACTGCAGGTAGCATTGCACATCCCCCATGTTTATTGACTCCCTTTGAATATATGACAATTAAGGAAAACTATTTAGCACAGCACACGTGACAGACTAGCCATGTATCCTATGAATAGCTTACATCACACCAGGTGCCAGACGATCAATTTTAGTAAATCCTACCTTTATGCTCTTGGTCCTAAATAAAGCTTCTGACATAAAGGAAGTAGCTGTTCCATCATGATGTGTCACAGCATTCTAGAAATGGAAGAAAGCTGCATGTGCGTCAAGTATAATTCCCTTGGACTAAGTATTAGGGTTCTCTAGGGAACCAAATCAATAGGAGCTGTATATCCTGCTGAAAGAAGATAATGAGAAATTTAATATAGGGATTGTTTTATGTAGTTATAGAGGCTGAAAAGTCCCACAGTCTGCCCTCTGTGAGCCGGTGTCATTCATTCTGAACCCAAAGGCTTGAGGAGCGCCAGTGTCCAAGGACAGAAGATGGGAGTCCCAGGTCAGAGAGAGAGTGAGGGAATTCACCCTGTCTCCACATTTTGTTCTGTTTGAGCCCCTAAGGAATTGGTTGATGTCCACCCACAGTGGGGAGGGGCATATGCTTTGCTCAGTTTTCCACTTTGAATGCTAAGCTCTTGGGGAACATCCTCACAGACATACCTGCCGGGAATGGTTTACTAACTAGCTGGGTATCTTAGTCCAGTCAAACCGACATATAAAATGAACCATCACAGACTAGGTGGAGAGAAGTGAAAGATATGCCCAAGTCCACACAAACCTGTAGCTTGATATTTTGTTATGCAGTAATAACACTAAATACGAATTTTAAAAGTTCTAGGGAACTTGTGAGTTGTGAGAACACATATTAAGCAAACTTAATATAAGAAAATCTATGTTTATGTATATGATTGAATTTCAGTAGTTTTTATCTTTGTAAAAGTGTTCACTCAAAGTTTCCTTTAAGGTGCAAACAATTAGCTTATTCAAAATTTTATTAGTTTGTACTGTACTCATGGCACTATGTATTTATAGTGTAAAATATACTCATAACTGCCTTTTAATTATTTGCCTTTTTTCTATTCTTGGTGGGGAGGGTCTAAATGGGTTAATGGATGGAGAGTAACAGGCAGCCAACAAAAATTATTCCAATATTTATGGCACTTATTTTGCACAGAAATATAGGAAAATGTCTTGAAAGTTATGACCCTGGTTCTAATATAGGGAGGAGTAAAACCTGAGGAAGACTGGAACAATACTGTCTAAGTATCTAACACTATTCATTGGTCAGAGAATAAAATATTTTTTAAAAATACAAGATTTTAAAATTTTGATTATCTTATATATGCCTTATAAAATAGTACTACTGTTGGAAAAACAAAATTTGAAATTTTCTTATACAGTGTTTCTTCTAAAATCTTTTCATTAGATCTTAAACAATTGTTGAAAATTCACCATTCTGGATAATATGCTCACTGTTTCTCCCATATATGCCACTAAGTGCATGCCACTTAGTAGACACATAACACAAATTTGTTGAATGAATACATGGTAATTTTCAATGTAGGAATAATTTTAATACATCAAAGAGAATTATTCAATTTCCTGGTCTTTAAACATTTTATTAGAGGAATAAATTCTCACTGAGAATGATCATTAACTCAACTTTATTATCTCCTGTTTATTATGGATGTTACACAGCAAGTAGAAACCAGGATATCAGTTGCTCAGTAACCATAACTACTAAGGATTTTCTCCTATCTGTATAACTAGTCAAAGAAGTTTGATCAAAATATCAAGGAGTGTTTCACCAATAAGAAAGTAATGCATTTTAACTGTGTTCTCAATCATTGAGTCCAACCAAAATATCTATACTAAGAACTTTATGTTGTGATGATATTAAAAATCTAGATAAATTACAAACTGCAACCCAAGACTATGTAGATCATCTCTTTATCTTCTTTTAGAGGCTGCTGTAACTAAGGAAGCAACTGTAATACTGAGTTTAAACTACTCCATAGCATCGCTGACTTTCCGTCCATTTTTCTGTGACTAATATATTGCAGGGCCCAAGAACTGACAAGCCTGTCCCCAGTGTATGTCCTAGAAAAGAGTCAACAGAGGCACGAGAAAGTGTTAAGTTCCTGATGTGATTTCTGCAAGTCTGAAGGGATGGTCTCTTCTGTCTCTCATTCTCATCCTCTGTTTGCTCCTTAGATGAAGACCCACCCCTAGGAAGCTTACCAAAAACCCAGCTCTTTTTCATTTGAATTGACCAATCCAGACTTAGGCCAGCAACCCCCCAAAAATTCTGCCTGCAGGCCCTACTAAAGGCCTGAGCCTCAGACCCTGTAGCTCCCTCTCAGCCTGTATCCTACCTTGATCACCCTGTATAACCCCTGTAGGCATGCCCATACCTCCAGGAATTGTAATAATCTTATCTATCTCACCTTGCCTCTTTTGAACTGTTGAGCACCCTGGGGGCTCTACTTAATTGTTCAGTTCAGTTCCTCAGTCCTGTGGGACTCTTTGTGGCCCCATGGACTGCAGCACACCAGGCCTCCCTGTCCATCACCAACTCCTAGAGCTTACACAAACTTATGTGAATTGAGTTGGTGATTCCATCCAACCATCTCATCCTCTGCCGTCCCCTTCTCCTCTCGCCTTCCATCTTCCCCAGCATCAGCGTCTTTTTCACATGAGTAAGCTCTTTGCATTAGGTGACCAAAGTATTGGAGTTTCAGCTTCAACACTATCCTTCCAATGAATATTCAGGACTGATCTCCTTTAGGAACTTAAATGTTAATTTAACAAAAATCACAAGGTACTAGGACTTCTGTTTCTAGAATATAGATAACATCATTAATATGATGTAAATACATCAATGACACCCAAGTAAATATTTGGCTACTGACAATGGCAGTAATTTTGGGAGTACAAGGAATTTGGCTCAGTAGGGTGAATTTTACTTTGGGTGTTATTCTTCTAATAGCCTATGCCTGTAGGTAAGCAGCATTTAGAATGCTCTGTTGAAGAAGGAATCTTGGCCAGATTGCTTGCTTTAGCACTGGAAACTCTTTGTTAACTATTCTTCTACAATTACAGTGAAGCCTGAGGCCACATTGAAGGGTAACTGAATGAGGATTCTTGGTAGTAATTTGCAGAAATTAAGGAATAATTTTCCACCCTGTGTTTATTGACCTCGTGAAAGCTATTAATGTCATTAAAAGGCCTGGCTACATAAAGATAGTCAAGTATTGTGGTAGACTTAGCTTTCTGCCCCTAAATCCCTCTGTCAGAGTTGGGGTCATTTCATCCTTTTTTTTTTTTCACTTACTCAATAAATGGTTATTGAGTGTCTGCCCTGTTTCAAGCCTCTCAGTTGATAAAGGAGCAACAAATAATAGTGAATAAGACATGATTTTTCATGTAGCTTGACATTAGTAGCTTAAGAGAATCAGATTTAATACTGGGCTCGTTTTGACCTCCTACGCAGATTCGAATAACTGTGTCACCCTCTTGTCTTCCTACCTCTGAGTTATTGCCTTGTTTCCTAGCTTGGTACTCCTTGAATTTGGGGGATCCTTTTGTACACATTTCCTTCCAAGTATTTCTAATTCTACCCCTGATCCCCAGAAGGCTTTCCCCCACTATCACATTCTCTACCTCAGCATTGCCATCACAAGCCATCTGAAAATCAGATATTACCAGATTCCTCTGATAATCTGTTTCTCTTCCATTTTGGGACTTTGAGAAAGATTTTGCTATTGGAACTTCTCGGTGCAAAGTGCATGCCAGTTTCAACTTCAATTATTTCATGACATAATTATTTCATGAAATAATTATTTCAATTATTTCTTAGGACCTTTGCTATATATTGAAGAGCAAGGATGCAGACATGCAAACAGTTTTGCGAGGGCATAGAATGTTTATACTTTAAATAAGATCTGCTTTACCTTCTAGGTTCTGTCTTTGAAAGATAAAACTGGGGAGGAAAAACCTTTCTGTACCCTTTTGGCTTGTCTAGGAATCAAATTAACATGAGACAGATTAATAGGAGAAAATCAAATTTAATTTTGTACATATGGGACCCTCATATACATGAGAGGGTCCAAGACAAAGGTAAAATGAAGCGTATATGTCATCCTGAGCTAAGGAATAGAACAGGGACCTAGGGCTTCCAAGGATAGAAAGGTTATTCACAGGATGATAATGTGAGGAGGAGATATCTACTAATTAGATGTCTGCCCTGCTATGTAGAGGGGGCCGCTTAGATAAAATGTATCTTCTATAATAACTCTTTTCTGGGGAAAAAAAAATCCCAACTTAAATTCTTCTAGCTAGTTAAAAGAGGTACTTCCCTGGTGGCTCAGATGGTAAAGCGTCTGCCTACAATGAGGGAGACCTGCCTTCAATCCTTGGTCAGGAAGATCTCCAGGAGAAGGAAATGGCAACCCACTCCAGTATTCTTGCCTGGAAAATCCCATGGACCTAGAAGCTTGGTGGGCTACAGTCCATGGGGTTGCAAAGAGTCGGACACAACTGAGCGACTTCACTTAGCTCAAAAGAATCCTTATGCAAAAGTAATGCATATTGGAGAGACTCTGAATCCCTACAGAACCAGGTTGTATCTAGTTGCATTCCTGTCCTGTCACTCAGCTTTTAATACATGGCTATTTTGTTTTATTAACTATTTCAATGCTTCAATATAAAGACTTTAACATAGAGTAGATGAAGATGATCACTTCTCTCATCCACGAGTAACTCAGCTCTTTTTTGCCAAGAGAAAGGAGTCACTTAAAGCTGTCATTTCTCTCTAGCTCAGCCTTATTCACTAACCCCTATTGTGGTAACTTCAAAATAGCCTACCTTCAGCGATTGGTTACCTAAAGTCTTCCCTAAATTCCCACAGGAGCCTTCTTGTTGACCTCTTTGGTACTGGCCTAAGGAGCTGAAGTTTAAAGAAAAACGAAATATAATTCACATACTAAAATATTCACCATTTTAAACTGTGCAAGCTGTTGTCTTTAGTATGTTCAGAGAGTAGTGTACTTGTGGCAACTATTTAATTCCTGGTATTTATAACCTGTACCTATTAGCAGTCAGTCTTCATCCCCTCCAGTCTTTTGAAGCAGTCATCTACTTTCTGTATCATTGGGTTTGTTTATTCTGAATATTTCACATAAAAATAATAATGCAGTATGTGGCCTTTTGTGTCTGCTGCCTTCACTTAATGTTTTAAAGATTCATCATGTTGTAGCATGAATCATTTTTTTCTTTAAGCATGATAATATTCTATTCTATGGATATGTTGCATTTTATTTGTCCCTTCATCTGTTGATGGACATTTGTGTTGTTTCACTTTCTGGCTTTTATGAACAGTGCTGCTATCAGCATTCAACTACTAGTTTGTGTATGGACATATGTTTTCGGTTCTCTTGAATATATATGTAGAATTAGAATTTCTGGGCCATATGGTAACTTTATGTGTAACTTTTTGAGGAACTGCCAAACTGTTTTCAAAAGTGCCTGCACTATTTCACTTTCTGACCAGCAGTGCATGAATTTATATTTCTCCACATTATTGCCAACACTTATTATAGTTTGTCCTTTCAAGTATAAATATCTTAGAATTTGTGAAGTAAGTTTTCAATATCATTATGATGTGTAATAATCCCCATGACCATTGATGTTGAATATGTTTATCATCCATTTGTACATCTTTGAAAAAATTCTATTGAAATACTTTGTCCATTTTTTCAGAGTTACCGGATGTTTTTTTACTGTTGAGTTATAGTAGTTCTTTATATATTCTAGACACTAGCCCCTAATCACATGTATGATTTGCACATATTTTCTCCCATTCTGTGAGTATCATTCTATGACTTTTTCATTTTGTTCTCTGAAACACTGAAGTTTTAAAATTTAACAAGGACAATTTCATCTTTTTTCCCTTGGTTGTTTTGGTGTCATATCTAAGAATTCATTGCTTGATCCAAGGTTACACACTTTTATACTGATGTTTTCTTCTAAGAAAGTTATACTTTTACATTTAGATCTTTTATCCATTTTTAGCTAATTTTTTTTATGTGCTGTGATGAATGATCACAACTTTTTCCTTTTGCATATGGATATCTAGTTGTCTTCAGCACTGTAAGTTGTAAAAAATTTTCTTTCCTCACTGAATTATTTTGGCACCCTTGTCAAAATTTAATTGACCATAAATGTACAGGATAATTGTACTCACAATTTTATCCCATTGATCTATATATCTATTCCTATAGCAGTTCCACGAAGCCTTGATGAATGTAGACTTAGAGAAAGTTTTGAAATTGGGAAACATGAGTCTTCAAACTTTTTGTTTTTCATGATTGTTTGGTTTATTCTGAGTCCTTTGCATTTTGTTATGAATTTTAAGATTTTGAGAGGATTTTGTTGAATCTGTAAATGGATGTGGGGAGTATTGCCATTTTAACAAGTCTTCCACTTTATGGAGGAATCTGGTGGGCTGCTGTCCATGGGGTCACACAGAGTCAGACACGACTGAAGTGACTTAGCATCAGCAGCAGCCACTTTATGAACATGGGATATTGCTTCATTTATTTATATCTTTTAAAATTTCTTTCCATAGTATTTTACAGTTTTCACTGTACAAGTCAACTTATTTTCTTATTTTCATACCTAAGTATTTTATTATTTTTTATTTGCAGCATATATTTAACTCTGTAGACAGCATTTGCAAGACTCTGTGAGTAAACATCTTGTAGAAAATGGATGATAACAAAAATACGCAGGCCAACCAAACACTCACTCTCACACACTGACACACTTACAGACACACACAAATATATGACCTTTTTTTTTTTTTTTTACAGTTCAACACCTGCAGTAACCAAAGAAATGCTACTTTAAAAAATGAGATGTCATTTTTTTCATCAGTCAAGTTGGCAAAGTTTTGAAGTATTTGGCTATAGTGTATATTGTTTGTTTGGTTGTTTTTAGTATTACCAGAATTGATAAGGGTTTGATAAAATGGACATTAGTGGAAGAGAGTAAGCTGTTACAGCCTTCAAGAGAGGGATCTAACAATTCAAATAGAAAAACTTGTATATGTGAGCTTCTCACATACTGTTTTACTTACGAAATTTATTCTAAGATCGTTATAGATATGCACAAAGATTTTTTGAGTATTTATATTGTTTCAAATGGTTAAAAATTAGAGTAACCCCAGTGTGTTCTAACTGGCAATTGATTAAATCAAACAGAACAAATCCACAACAACCATGTATAAAAGGACCATTAAAAATAATGTGTAAGAACACTACAAATATGTAAAGAAATGGAAAGATATTTACAGAATAGCAAAGTTCTTTTTAATCAACCTACAAAATAAAATATTCATTTAAAATAATGATGATATAGCGAGGAAATACACCAAAAATTTAAACCAGTATTTTGGCTACACACATCTGTGTGGTTAACAGTGAATTTAATTTTCTTCAATTTCCTTATAATTTAAGTGAAAATAAAAAGAAGACCAAACCTCCTTTAAGGTGGGATGGGAAACCACCGATCCTGGCATCTTTCCTCATACTTTGGTCCCAATTGCACGTGGCAGCCTTCCTAATGCTGTGTGCATTGTAGCCTCGGCTTTCCTTGTGGACTGTGAGTGCCTGATTTGGTTTCACCTAACTTGAGTTCACTCATACTTTGAGACTCCCAGAGCTCACCACCCTGGCAGCTCACTGCCCTCAGCTGCCAGCAGCAGACAACCATCATGTCCCTCAGTTTACACTGGGCCCTTGCCTTCTTCTAAAGACAACCTTTGCACTTAAGTCTAAAAGTCTATTATGCAAATTCTTGTTTAGATGAGGTTAGGAAAAACAAACAGAATTCGTAGATCACTTGCTCTTTGCAACATCAAGCTCAAAAAGCCTTCGGTACAATACCTGTTTGCCTGTCCTCAGTTGGAAGATAATCACCCACCACCATATTGTGAAGATCTGATTTTTGATGTTTTTTTCCTTCTGCATCAGGTTCGTGTTTATGATCACCTCTGCTCGTGTTTATGATCACCCCCACTTTCGTAAATGGATCCTTCACTTATGGAATACCTACTGTGTGACTGGCACTGAGTTGTAGGACCCCAGATGAATAAGATTTTATCAGCCAGGTGCTCTAGACTAGCACTGTTCATTGGAACTTTCTGCAGTGAAGGAAAGATTTTCTATCTGTTCTGTTTCAAGAACGTAGCTACCAGCCACATACAGCTGTTGACCACTTGAAATATGACAAGTGAGACTTGGGAAATGAAATTTTATTTAAAAATTTAAATTTTCATCATATATTTGAATGGTTTTATATTATTTTTGACACCAGTATAAATAGAATTTCTCATTATTTGTGTATAGAAATACAATTAACTTTTGTATAATGATCTTGTATCCTGCTACCTTGCCAAACTTCTTTTTTAGCTTAATAGCTGTGGAATCCTTGGTACTTTTGATGTATTAATGTAAAATTATGGTGCCTTCAAATATAAATGAAATTATTTATTTCTTTTCAATCGGAATGTCTTTTATCTTCTTTGTCAAGTTTCCCAGGCTAGAATTTCAGAACAGTGTTGAATAAAAGTGGTGAGAGGAGGCATCCTTGTCTAGTTCCTGATTTTAGAGTCAAAGCTTTTAAACTTGCATCATTTAGTCTGAATTAGCTGTGATTGATTATTCATTTTGAGGTGATAGATATCCATTATTAGGGTGAAGGAATTTTCTTCTATCCTAGTTTGGTAGGTATATTTATCATGAAGAGTCTTGGATTTTGTCAAATGCTTATTTTTCTAATCATGTGGAATGTGTCATATATTCTATTACTATGGTTTACTACATTGATGGATTTTATATGTTGAACCAAACTTGGATTTCTGGCATAAACCCCACATAGACCTGATGTATAATTCTTTTTATATGTTGCTGACATACTGTTTGCTAGAATTTTGTTGAGGACTTTTATGTCTATATTTATTGGAGGGAAGGTTATTGGCCTGTAGTTTTATTGTATTGTCTTGATCAGGCTTTGGTATTTGAGTAATAATTGGTCATATAGAATGAGTCAGAAAGTATGACTTCACCTTCTACTTTTTGCACACAATTGTTTATAACAGCTTTATTTATAATGTCTCAGATTTGGAAATAACCAAGATCTCTTTCAATAGAAAGATGAAGAAACCTACTCTGGTACACCTATATTGTTTTTGCTGTTTAGTTGCTAAGCCATGTCCAGCTCTTTTGCGACCCCAGGGACTGTAGCCTACCAGGTTCCTCTGTGCATGGGATTTCCCAGAAAAGAATATTGGAAAAGATCGCTGTTTCCTTCTCCAGGGGATCTTCTTGACCCAGGGATGTAAACTGGATCTCCTGCATTGGCAGGCAGATTCTTTGCAACTGAACCACCAGGGAATCCTTGGCACACATATATAATAGAATCTTTTTCACCTTTCAAAAGAAATGAGGCATCAAGCCGTGAGATCACATGGAGAAAACCTAAGCCTATGAAGCTGACTGCAAAAAGTCTACATATTGCTTGATTCTAATGATAAGACATTTTTAGGAAAAGAAAAACTGTGGAGACAGTAAAAAGATCACTGGTTGCCAGAGGTTCAGGGGGTGAGAGGGAAGGAGGAAGAGGTGGAGCATGGGGTGAGGTTAGAGCAGTGATAAATACATGACATTATGTACTTGTCAAAACACATAGACCAGTATGACACCAAGAGGCAACCCTAAGGTGAATTATAAACCCTAGTTAATAATATATGAGCATTAGTTCATCAGATTAGCAAATGAAGATGTTAGTAATAGGGGAAACTATATGTGAGTGAGCGATAGAAATTCTCTTTACTTTCTCCTTAAATTTTTGGTAAATCAAACTGTTCTAAAAATCAAGTATACTAATTTGAATATATTGTCTAATTCAATTAAAACCAACTTAATCACAATAGCATTAAAGTGTGCCTATAAATTCCCATTCACTCTTTCATACTTACTGTTATTACATGTGAATGAAATTATAACTTCATAAATTATAAGCCCACCTACATGGATTTGTAGTTATTTCTTTATGCAGTTACTTTTAAAAAGATCAGTGAAAAGGCAAAAAAAAAGCATTACCAAAAATATAAAGTTTATACTGTATTTTTATATTTATGTTATCAGTGTTCTTTTTCATGTGCCTTCAGATTATAGGTGGTAGCTTAGCACTAGGCCAGGTACCACCTGGTAACTTGAATGCATTTCCATCTGAAAGGTGAATTCACTTCAGTCTGAAGGAATTATTATGTCCATGGTTCAAGAAACCATCTTAGTGATATAATGAAATCAGCTCCTGGTGTCTCTGCCACAAATTCCAGAAGAGTTCTTCCATGTCAATAAACCCTTCCTTGTCCTGCATATATTCCACCTTCTCAGGTACAAGTTCTTCAAGGTGCTTGTTCAATTCTCAGGCTTTATAGCCCCTTGAGCCAGATATTTCAACTCTTTGGGTACATGTGCTATTTCCCCATAGGTAATAACTGTATTTCCCTGCTTAGATTATGCTGTAATACAAAGCTTATTATCTTACATCTAACTGTAGTAATGAGGCAAGGCACAGGCAGACCATGGGGACAAGCACTATCTCCTCAGGAAACAGTGAGGTATTCAAAATATCTTCATGTGCAGAAAGACTTCTCTGCTCTTGGAAGGAAAAGAATATGCTTCTATTGATCTAGAAAATTTAGAGAGATTTGCACACTCAGTGTTGGTAAGCTTATTTACTCAGAAGTCAAACCTCATCTCACATTTCCCTATTTCCCTATCAAGGTCCTGACTTGACCTAGGAATATCAAAGGGTGAGCGTGAATCTATCTCCTCTGCAGTTCACTCATACTCAAAACCAGATTCTGGGCTTGATTTTGAACATGCCCCTCCCTATGGCTATGAGGTTAGGATCTCTCTAAATCTACTTTTCAATTCATTTGCTTTTCATTGATGTTGTTTAGTTGCTAAGCCTGTCTGCCTCTTTGCGACTCCATGAACCACAGCACGCCAGGCTTCTCTGTCCATCACTATCTCCCTGGGTTTGCTCTAACTCATGTCTATTGAGACAGTGAAGTGTTCCAACCATCTCATCCTCTGTCATCCCCTTGCCCTCAATCTTTCCAAGCATCAGGGTCTTTCCCAATGAGTTGGCTCTTAGCATTAGGTTCCCAGAGTATTGGAGCTTCCGCTTCAGCATCAGTTCTTCCAATGAATATTCAGGACTGATTTCCTTTAGGATTGGCTGGTTTTATCTCCTTTCTGTCAAAGGGACTCTCAAGAGTCTTCTCTGGCACCACAGTTGGAAAGTGTAAATTTTTCGGTACTCAGTCTTCTTTATGGTCCAACTTCCACATCCATATATGACTACTGGAAGAACCATAGCTTTGACTAGCCGGATCTTTGTTGGAAAAGTGATATATCTGCTTTTTAATACACTGTCTAGGTTTGTCATAGCTATTCTTACAAGGAGCAAGAGTCTTTTTATTTCATGACTACAGTCACCATCTGCAGTGATTTTGGAGCTCAAACAAGTGATATCTGATGCTGTTTCCACATTTTCCCCATCTATTTGCCACGAAGTTATGGGACCAGATGCCATGATCTTAGTTTTTTGAATGCTGAGTTTTAAGCCAGCTTTTTCACTCTTGCATTTCATTTTCATCAAGAGGCTTTTCAGTTCCTCTTCATTTTCTGCCATAAGGGTGGTGTCATCTGAGGTTATTGATGTTTCTCCCAGCAGTCTTGATTCCTGCTTGTGCTTCATCCAGCTTGGCATCTCACATGTTATACTCTGCATATAAGTTAAATAAGCAGGGTAACAATATACAGCCTTGATATATCCCTTTCCAGTTTTTATACCAGTCCATTTTTCCAAGTCTGGTTAATAGTCTTGCTTCTTGTTTCTCAGGAGGCAGGTAAGGTAATCTGTTATTCCTATCTCTTTGAGATGCTTTTCATAATCATGGATTAAGCAACGGTTTATAGCCTTCTTATTTTGTTTTTCCAAAACCTCCAGTATCCTTAAAAGGGGTCAAATCACTTCTGGTACTAACTGAGGTAGTTTTCAGTTCAGTTCAGTTCAGTCACACAGGTGAGTCCGACTCTTTGTGACCCCATGAATCGCAGCATGCCAGGCCTCTCAGTCCATCACCAATTCCTGGAGTCTACCCAAACCTATGTTCATCGAGTTGGTGATGCCATCCAGCCATCCCATCCTCTGTCATCCCCTTCTCCTCCTGCCCCCAATCCTTCCCACATTAGGGTCTTTTCCAGTGAGTCAACTCTTCACATGAGGTGGCCAAAGAATTGGAGTTTCAGTTTCAACATCAGTCCTTCCAATGAACACCCAGGACTGATCTCCTTTAGGATGGACTGGCTGGATCTTCTTGCAGTCCAAGGGACTCTCAAGAGTCTTCTCCAACATCACAGTTCAAAAGCATCAATTCAGTGCTCAGCTTTCTTCACTGTCCAACTCTCACATCCATACATGACCACTGGAAAAACCATAGCCTTGGCTAGATGGACCTTTGTTGGCAAAGTAATGTCTGCTTTTCAATATGCTATCAACATTGGTCATAACTTTCCTTCCAAGGAGTAAGCGTTTTTTAATTTCATGGCTGCAATCACCATCTGCAGTGATTTTGGAGCCCCAGAAAACAGCCTCCTAGAAACTTGAGCATGAAGTAATATTTAAGTCTAATGCTTGCCTGGAGTTACCATTGTGGCTCAGTGGTAAGGAATTCACCTGCCAATGAAAGAGATGCCAGTTCCATCCCTGGATCAGAAAGATCCCCTGCAGAAGGAAATGGCAACTCGCTCCAGTATTCTTGCTTGGGAAATCCTATGGACAGGAGGAGCCTGGTTGGCTTAGTCAATGGGGTCTTAGCGTGTAAACAACAATGCTATACTGGGGCATGTGACACCCAAGAAAGTGACACTGAGGGGAAAGCTCTAAAAGCAGAGCAAGAAGGGGAAAAAAAAAAAGATGAATTTTTGATGCAGGCACTACTTCACAAGACATAAAACAGTGTTCTAGCCCTCAGGAAATCTTGGACAGGTAGTACACAAACCATATATGATAACAAATCACAAGAAGGATAAATAAAAATATGAATTTTTATTCCACACCTCCCCTGTTTCTTGTTCCCCATTGATTAACATTTGTTTTATGGAATGTTTAAAACTTCTTAGAGGTTGTATGAACTACCCCTTTTAGAAAAACTGCTAATTATCATATTTAGTTTTAAATTCTCTACCAGTAATATTCATCCTGAGTCCCATCTGGGCTTGTTCAATGAAAGGAGTGCAAATTGCCTCTTTTGAAAAATAAGTTATCATTTATTTAAAAAAAATGTAACTTATTTTAGTTCTGAAAAACATTTTCACATAGCAATTGACACTTCTAAATTTATAGTTGTAAATTTCAACTGAGCTGCATTTATACCATAATATATTAGATTTTGTGTCTCATACTATACACTTAAATGTATACTACAGATATATTTATATATATGAAAACATATATTAATCAAAGGTTAAAGATCACACCATATACATTTAGTTACTCATAAAATAAAGTTTTGAAATTTTCTCATATTTTCAAGAACCTGCAAGATATGTTATTGTTTTACCTGATTTTAAAAACAATGCTTTCATCTTTTTGAAAAAATAATGGTGAATCATTTTTAGTATGGATGGTTGAACTTCATCATGTGTTTTACTACATGGGTAGAGATTATGAATTTAGTTTGCTGCCATTTTGTTTAGAAGTTCTCTGATTTAATGACTTGACTGAATATGCTTAAGTAAAAGGAATTTTAAAAATTAAAAACCCAAATGAATGTATCTTTATTGTTTTGTGCTATCCTTTTCAGGTTCTGGTATCAAGATTTCTCAATGTCATGAAAGGAGTTGAGTAATTCCTTTTTTTATACATAAATAGTTTTTACATATAAATAGAGAAATAGTTTGGTAAGATTGGAAATAGGTTCTATACATAATTAGAAAAAGTCAATGAAAAATTATCTGGCAACTACAGAATTAAATTTTTCTTTAACCTGAATAAAATTTTCTATCTGTAAGATGTAGTTATTATCAGCAAAGAATAAAGCTGTCCAGTTTTGGTTAGACAAACGTAAATATTATGAATTTAGTTTGACTTAAATATTGTGCTGAAGTGCAATGTCCATAAGATAACCACAATTTATGATTTTTCAACTTTAGATATATTTTATTGGTGGGTATTCTCTACTGACAATTCTTTCTCTGTTCAATTAAAACATTTTAATAGTATAGGTTTAGAAATGGAGAGGGAGCTACCCATGTGAACAAACACAACACCTCCCATAATCTATTGAACAGTTTAGTAGGAAATATCACCATGACTATTTTTAACTTATTCATTAAAGTGTATGTGTTTTGATAATTGTTTCAACCAGTGGTGAATTTCATGTCATTTTCTATGTTATAAAGTTTGCATCAGTCTTGTGAATTGTAGTATGTGAATTATGGTATACAATTTTTGTGTTTTCTAAACTCTGTTAATAATGTTATATTGTATGATTAATGTGGTAAAACTTCCACTTTTTATTTCTTTATTAGTGAAATGTAAATCCATATTCTGATCCAGGGAATAATATTTCATGTAAAAGTTTTATATCTACTGTAAAAACTCTAAAATTGGGGAAAACTCTTAAAAACTTCATGTGACACTAAATGACTCAGAGCTGTTTGGCAGATGATGAAAATGGGTGAGAAAAGGCAAAACAAAGTAACCTACAGAACAAACTGACCTATAAATTGTTCTTCCGCAAGTTAATACTACCTCAGCTTTAAGGGTGTTCAGTATAACGACTTGTATTTGAAATAAGACTGGTTCCTCAGTCTCTTGAACCTTCCAGTCAAGCCTCATAAATTTTGATGAACAATAAAGAGGAGGCTGCCCAAAGGATTCCCACAGTCACTGCAGCAGGAAATTGAGCCACGTGGATCAGTTACCATAGCTGCCTCACTAGCACTTTAGAAGAAGCCAGTCCTGGTCCCCAGTCATCACTCCCTTGCAGTGGGAATGGAATATGAGAGTCACATGGTCCTTGTAAGGGCCAAAAATCTCCTGGACATGTAGAGTACAGGAGGTGAGAAGAGCTGAAGACAACAAGGGTTGAAGGACAGAAGTATGTGAGATGTGCGCCTGCTTTCAGTGTGATTAGGACGGGATACCATCTGAGTCGTTCAGAGTCGCCACAAGGTCCTCTTTACCTCACTTGGTACTTCAGGACCTGGAACATTCTACCCCTAGGCAGCACATATGGCTTTAGTTTCTTCATGTACTGGATGCCAGCCAAGGCATAATTAGCTGATTAAATTTGGCATTTTGTTGATTCTGTGAAGATAGCTTGACGTTGTCTGAGTTTTGCAGCTGAAGAGCTCTCTTGGCAAATGCAGACTGCGTCTCTTTAGCTTCCATTGTTGCTCATTGTTCAGTTGCTAAGTCGTGTTTGACGCTTTGCCACCCCATGCACTGCAGCACACCAGGTTTCCCTGTCCTTCGCTATTTCCCAGAGTTTGCTCAAACTCATGTCCACTGTGTCGATGATGCCATCCAGCCATTTTATATTATGTCATCACCTTCTCCTCTTACCCTCAATCTTTCCCATAATCAGATCTTCTCCAATGAGTCGGCTCTTTGCATCAAGTGACCAAAGTATTGGAGCTTCAGCAATAGTCTTTTCAATGAATATTAAGAGTTGATTTCCTTTAGGATGCCTGGTTTGATGTCCTTGCTGGCCAAGGAACTTTCAAGAGTCTTATCCAGTACCACAAATCAAAAGCATCAATTTTCCAGTGCCCAACCTTCTTTACTGTCCAGTTCTCACATCTGTCCATGATACTGGAACAACCATAGCTTTGACTATATGTAACTTTGTTGGCAAAGTGATGTCTCTACTTCTTAGTATGCTGTCTAGGTTTGTCATAGCTTTTCTTCCCAAAAGAAACAATCTGTTAATTTAGAGGCCACAGTCACTTGAAAACATTTATTTAAATATTGGATGTTTTTTAAAGTTCAAAGATTTAATCTGCAGGTAGCCAATCTTCCAATGTTCAGGTAATATCACAGATTATAACCTTGCTTTTAAGGATCTGTTTGGAAACAACTTGGTTGTAAACTTTCTTTTTCAGTGATTGCATTCTGAATATTGTTTATTGATTTATAGCAGTTGCTAATATTTAGAGACTTTTGCTGCTTATACTCAGGCCATTTAAAATTGTGACCCTTTTAAAACAGTAATTCAAAAGCAGTATCACAAGAAGTTTAAGCAAATTCAGCTGTATCTACTATTTACCAGGTCTGTGAACTTGGATAATTATTCACCTTTCTGTGTCTCATTTACTTCTGTTAGATGGAAATAAGAATACCTTAAGTATGACTGTGAGAATTTTAGGAGATAATGTCATATAGAAAGTGGTAAATATATTGTGATTTTCATTTTCTCTATGTACATATAGAAATAAAATCTTCTGGTGGTCAAATTTTCACTTTTTAGAAAATGTGGAAGAATATTTCAATAGATAGTATGAACTATTAAGAATTACAGGATATATATCAATTCAGACTTATGTCAAAATCAGACCCTAGCTATAGGTTATTATTGCTTTCAGAGTGATTTTTCATCAGTTTCATAATTAAGTATGGCCAAAAAGTGGTCATATTTAAACAGATAATTTTAAACAATCAGATAATTCTAAATAATCAGATAATTCATGCAATTCCTTATATATATCTATGTATTATTTTGGTAAAAAGAACATGATCTATCAGTTCTTGAAATGACGATCTACTGATGAAAGAGAAGCTTCATAATTCACATTCATTTTGAAATAGCATTCTATAAATAAAGACATTCACACTTAAAAAATAATTCATGCTCATGATACATCTTCTACAATTGTAATTTAATTTCTCTCATTTTTCTTTATCATTTTCCAAAATCTCTTCTTCCACTGGAGTTGAGTCTGTTTATAAGCAATGTATTTGCAGTATATCCCTCATAGAAAAGTATTCATCGGGATGTTATAATACAACATTTTCAAGTAAATTATTAAAAACTTAATGCTGTATTATCATCTTGTTGATCTTAATTTACCAGATTATAGGTACAAAGAAGCAATGGTCCTACTATTTAGAGTCAGGGTATAGAAGTTGATATCCCCCACTACCTCAGTTAATTCACTCCTTTATCCATTCTCTGATTGTATATTTAGATATGTTGGTGTGATAATTTTAATTCTTGTTTCAACTTGGACTTGGATGTCTTTTTTGTTACTCTTTTAAATTTTGTTTTACTTATTTAATCTTAATTCCAAAAGTGTGAGTGGCTCAATAATAGGAAATTTATCAATAGAATTTGTCTCATCAAAAGGTCTCAGAGAAAAAAATCAAATGATCAGTTGGATAGATAAACAAAAGACATTTTATAAAATTAAAATTCATTCTTGATCCAAAATCTTAGTCAGCTAAGCATAGGACATACATTCTTAACTTGATCATACATGCGTAACTTGAGTATATACTGGAAAACAGCAGCTAGCATTTCAGTGAAGTACAACTTGTCATGTATTCCCCTTCAGCAGAAATAGGAAATTAAGTCCTGTAACAACATTATTTGAGCAGTGGTTAGGATTGCTCTATTCAGTGAGAGGAAATATGAGAATGAACTGAAGGAAAAAAAAATTGTCATTATTTGCTTATAGAATAACTGGCTAGCAGAATCAATAATTTCCAAGAAATCAGAATTTTATCATACAATACATTTAACTGTTGTTTTGATGTACATGTAAAGGGACCTCATAGACCCCTGAAAAAGGAAACTGATAGAAATTAGGGGTATTGCATCAGAATTAGCACCCTATTGTACATGCATGCTATTTCAGTTCCTGCAAAGTTTAGGTTGCCCCCACCCAAAACTTATGCTTGTTTAAGCATGGAAGAGAATTTAGGAGCAAATTATTTTGCTGGTTTAATATTACTAGCAACATACTTTTTATCCTTAATTGATTCTCATGACTTCTCAATACGATCATTAAAATAAATAACTTTTTCTTCCTGTTTATGGTCTTTTTCCAAGTAATATTATGTAGTTTGCAAATGGTAGTTTTTAATATTGTTTTGATATAGCTTTTTTTTTTTTTTTACAAATTAAGACTGTAAGGGAATTCAATCATGATTACCTCATCCACCACATCATCCTTATAAATGTTAAACAGTTTTCCCAACATGAGAAGAAAATCTCTAACTGCCCCACAAAATCCCCAGCCATCACTAACTTATCTAGCCTTAACTGCATGAGAGTGCTGGTGACTCTCCGTATTTCTCTTATTTCCATGTTTCCTCCCACTCCAAGGTATCTGCAAGGATGTCTTCTATGCCTGGAACTCTCCATACCCTCCCCATTTTAACTCTTAACTTTCTTTCAGAACTTGGCCAATTTTTTATTATTATACCTCATTTCCTTCCAAACTCAAATTACTTAAAATAGGCTCTCATTTCAAAGCACAATATTCCTAAATCACCTACTTCATGATTATCACAGTTGCAATTTTATATTGATTATTTGATTAGTATTTATATCTACTATGTACTATAAGCTTATTTGTTTAAAAGATATGTGAATATGTGTATGAACCTAGTTTACATGTTTCATAGATCACTACTGGTAAGAACACACAGTGTCTCTTTTACCAACAAATTAGTAAAACCATGCCCATTTTATTGTAGGTCTTGTGTACGACAGAAGTGAACTCAACTTTTTCATATTTGCACCCAGTTCTAAAATTCTTTACTAGTAGATGAGCACCTATAAGTGTTAACCTATTTTTAAGAATGTGCTAAAACTTAACTGATGTGTAGATTCATTTGGGAGTTATTTGGACTGTGGACAATAAGCTTAACTGACCTGATTTAAATGGTAAAGATTTCCATATCAGCATATGAATGTCTGGTATCTCTCATGAGCTTCAGAATTTTATTCCCCAAAGATTACTGAACACCATTTATTAATATCCCACAGATGTTTTAATTCTATAATTTCCAAAGCCAATATTGTATTTCTTTTATTCCTCTAATTCTTGTTCCTCTTCATTCCCTTCTTTACATCCTCACTGCTATTGTGGCATAGTTTCCCTTTTCCATTTTACCTGACCTATTCTAAAAACCTTGCAACACATGATCCCTGAGCTTTCTTCCCTCCCCTGCCCCATCACAACGGACAGATACTACATGCTCCCATCAGTAACAGTGGGTTGATAAAGCAGTAATTTACAATAAAAGATGTCTCACTGGGATAGAAAAGGAAAATACTGAACACCCACACATATAGCTTTGGAAAAATCTCAGTTGGATATTCATAAATATATCATATCATATAAAGAAATAGCTCCCATTATGTGTAGGGAGGGGCTTCCCCAGTGGTTTAGTAGTAAAGAATCTGTGTACAGTGCAGGAGACAAAGGTTCGATCCCTGGGTCAAAAAGATTCCCTGGAGAAGGCAATGGCAACCACTCCAATATTTGCCTGGGAAACCCCATGGACAGAGGAGCATGGTGGGCTACAGTCCATGGGGCTGCAAAAGAGTTGGATATGACTTAGTGACCAAACAACAAAAGACTTGAACGTGCAATGATTTAAACTCAGGTTCTCATTTTAACATAAGAATCTTGGAAGACAGCTTCTGTAAACTACTCAAGGACCTCAACTCTCAGCAATTTTCTTGGATACTATGGACACAAAGTTGTTAGGCCATCTCAGGGATCACCTCCTTATTCTAGACAGAAAGAATTGGTGAAAGGAAGCACAGACCGACTGTCCAGTTAATGATGAAAGCCCTCCTAGAAGTCTTGCACAGCCTAATGTTTACTACTGGCGTGGACTCTCACACGTCTACCACTCATTGCTAGAGAAGCAGGTTCAGTGGGTATTATTTTTATGATCTACTTTGGTGGATTTAGGAAAAAAAGAAAGTGATTAGGAATAAGAACTGAACCAGCCGATTTCTGCTATCTGTCATGTCGCTCTAGGGAAGCGTGTCTGATTAATGTTGACAATTGCTGAATGATGGTCCTCGTTCCACTCCTGTTACTCACCAGTTCATTTTCCTCACTGCCACCATGGTATCCTTTCTTTAAGACACTATAATCATGCAAAAACTTACCTGAAGTCTTCAGTGGAGCCTTATTTTCAACACAGCAGCAATTTAGGGCACCACGGTTTTAATGGTACAGTGATGTGATGATGTGTTAGGCTCGCATATGTAGTATGAAAAGTTTAGTGAATGGTTTACTTCAGTAAATCAACTTGTGGAGAATAAAAATTGTGGCCATTCCACATTTGACTTGCTTATTTTTGGATATGATTTCTTACGTTACATAGTAAAGGGCCAGCATAGATGAATTACAAGGAATTACACTAACCTTGGTTCTGCCCATGGCACTGAGTCTTATACATAAATATCATCTGTCATACGTGCCATACAGAACACTGTGTTGAAAACTGCTAACGTGCAAGAAAACGTCCAAAAATGTTCATGTGAACCAAAATATTCTTTGTGGTCTGAGACTTACCAATCTTTTCAATAACCTGCTCCTGCAATCCCCAGGCTTTTTACTTTCATGGTGCCCTTTGGTCTTTGTGGCCTTGTTTTCTGTTGCAATACATTTTTTTCCCCTCTGTGTCATAGCATTTCCATAACCTTGTCTAGTCATTTTTAAGAATGACTCTGAGTCATTCTTAACCATCATTCTTAAAAATGACTCTGAGTCATTCTTAAGAACTCAAGTTAAATGTAATTGCTTTCACAAAGCTCTTGACCTCTCAAGTCATAGGTAAACTCTTTTCCTGTCTTTCCGAGGATACCTTATTCATACCGCTGTAAAAGATTCCAATTGAATTATGTTATGCTTCCCCTCTTTTGACTGTGAAATCTTATAAAAGTTACTAACTGTGTTCTATTAATCTATATATATTTTAACCATTAACATTTTCTGGCACATAATAGGTACTTAATCATTTATTCATCCAGTAAACATTTATTAAGTCAAAACAGAAAATCTTTTTTTTGTAAAACCATTTTATTGTGACACTAAGTAAGGAATTAACCCTTTAGAATTTCAAAGCTAAATTTTAGTTGTTGCCAAACTTTAGAACAGTTAATAAATGGCTTGATTTCAGAGAGCAACACTAACAGTATACAGTTCCCACATTGCTTCTCTATTCAAGGTACTATAAAAATAACTTCCACTGAATCCTTTGTTGACCTAAGTATTTATAATATTGCTACTTGGAAGCTACATAGTATCTGAGCTATTAACAGAAAAAAATCTTGGCTGTGATTTTTGTTACAAATGAACTACTAGTAAAAGTTGTGATAATTATAGCCATCAACTTTCTTGATTATACTCTTAAGGTTAGAATAGGGTTGTGGTATCTGTTTTCCCTCATTTATTCACTGTCACTGAAGTCATACTCAATAATTGAGTCAAGATGTATTTATTCAATCATTTCAATGCACTTGATTTCTGCTCCTCAATTTGTGGTCCTTAGAACAGCAGCCCACCATGTATTTGCTGGGAGCTTGAGAGAAATTGAGACCTTACCCTAGACCTACCTAGTCAGAATATGCATTAACACAAGAACTCAGAGTTCTTTCAGCTGTAGAATGGAAACGTTCTGAGGATCTAAGGTATAACCTTGTGAGTATCGTTGATAACACTGTATTGTATAACTGAAATTTGCTGAGAGTAGAACTTACATGTTTTCACCAAAATCCAAGCAAACAGCAAGATCAATATGTAAGGTGATGCTTCTATATTCAAAATGGATAATCAATAAGGAAATCTTGTATAGCACTTGGAACTCTACTCAGTGTAATGTGCCAGCCTGGATGGGAGGGGGGTTAGGGGGAAAAAGGACTAAGCCATACTTGTATATGCAGGGTGGAATCCTTTTGCTGTTCACCGGAAACTAGCACAACATTGTTAACTGGTTAAACTCCAATACAAAATAAAAAGTTTAAAGTTTGAAAAAAATAAATACATAAAACTATGTAAGGTGATGTGGATATATTAATTAACTAGATGGAGTTTTATATATATATATATATAATCATCACATGTATACTCTAAATATCTTACAAGTTTATTTGTCAATTATACTTATTAAAGCTGAAAAAAAAGAGCCCAGGAAATTTATATGCACATTGAAGCTCAAAAAATGCTACTTTATTTCACATGCTGAGATGGAAAAGAGGAAACAACAAAAAAGTAATCTGTATCTAACCTTTGTGAAGGTTACAGCCTGGATAGGTAATAGAAATCAATACATTAATAACTATAAATTGTGATGAGGAAAAAAACAAAGTGAAATAAAAGTAAAAGGGAGGATGATGCAGAGTGGATAGTCTAGACTGTCGCTTTCAAAATAAATCTGAGATCATACCAGAGGAAGAAGCAGAAGCAGGAATGGGCATGGGCATTCCAGGCAGAAGGATCACATGTAACCATCTTAAGACCAGAAGTTGCACTTTGAACTAAAAAATGGTCAGTTTGTCTGGAGAATGAGTGACAAGGAGTGTGGTTCAGTTCAGTCACTCAGTCGAGTCTGACTCTAGGCAACCCCATGGACTGCAGCACGCCAGGGCTCCCTGTCCATCACCAACTCCTGGAGTTTACTCAAACTCATGCCCATTGAGTTGGTGATGCCATCCAACCATCTCATCCTCTGCTGTCCCCTTCTTCCCCAGCCTTCAGTCTTTCCCAGCATCAAGGTCTTTTCCAATGAGTCTGTTTTTTGCATCAGGTGACCCAAGTATTGGAGTTTCAGCTTCACTATCAGTCTTTCAAATGAATATTTGGGACTAATTTCCTTTAGGATTGACTGGTTGGATCTCTTTGCAATCCAAGGAACTCTCAAGAGTTTTCTCAAACACCACAGCTCAAAAGTATCAATTCTTTGGTGCTCAGCTTTCTTTATAGTCCAACTCTGACATCCATACATGACTACTGGAAAAACCATAGCTTTGACTAAATGGACATTTGCTGGCAAAGTAACGTCTCTGCTTTTTAATATGCTGTCAAGGTTGGTCATAGATTTTCTTGCAGGAGCAAGGATCTTTAAATTGCATGGCTGCAGTCACCATCTGCAGTGATTTTGGAGGCCCCCAGAATAAAGTCTGTCACTGCTTCCACTGTTTCCCATCTATTTCCCATGAACTGATGGGACCAGATGCCATTATCTTAGTTTTCTGAATGTTGAGCTTTAAGCCAACTTTTTCACTCTCCTCTTTGACTTTCATCAAGAGGCTCTTTTCTTTTTCACGTTCTGCCTTTAGGATGGTGTCATCTGCATATCTGAGGTTATTGATATTTCTCCCAGGAATCTTGATTCCAGCTTGAACTTCATCTAGCCTGGCATTTCGCATGATGTACTCTGTATATAAGTTAAATAAGCAGGGTGACAATACGCAGGCTTGACGTACTTCTTTTCCTATTTGGAGCCAGTCTGTTGTTCCATGTCCAGTTCTAACTGTTGCTTCTTGACTTGCATAGAGGTTTCTCAGGAGGCAGGTCAGGTGGTCTGATATTCTCATCTCTTTAAGAATTTTCCATTGTTTGTTGTGACCTACACAGTCAAAGGCTCCGGCATAGTCAATAAAGCAGAAATAGATGTTTTTCTGTAACTCTTGCTTTTTCTATGATCCAACAGATGTTGGCAATTTGATATCTGGTTCCTCTGCCTTTTCTAAATACAGCTTGAATAATTACAGAAATTCTCTATTACTAAACTTTCAATGTAAGCAGTTACTTAAGTGGCTTCACGGGTTAGCAGAAAGCCCAGCAAATCCTGGAGACTGATCCTCCCTCATGTTCCTCATGAGGTCAGCCTTCACTGTGAGCGGGTTATGAAGTGAGTATATGTAAAGCACATTTTGCGATGGAATCCTCTCCCTTTAAATGGCATCCAGTTTCCCTCAGTGTATTTGGAGGGCATAGAGAGGTGTCCCTTTCCCTCTGTTAATAGTTGTGCTAAAAAGCATATACAATGCAATCTACTCGCAATTCATTTGTAAATGTACAATACAGAATTGTTAACTATAAGCACAATATTGTAGAGTAGATCTCAAATTTTTTCATGTTGTGTAACTGAAACTTTATGTCCATTTGACAATTTCCATTTCCCCTCCCCACACCAGCCAAGCAACCCCCATTCTTTTTTCAACTTTGAGGAGTTTGATTACTTCAGATACCTAATTCTAAGTGGAATGATGGAATATTTGTCCTTTTGTGACTGGCTTATTTCATTTAGCATAATGTCCTCACAGTTCTTCAATGTTAAATATTCTAACATTTAATTTTGTATATGACTGAATAATATTCCTCTGTATGTATAACCACATTTCCTTTATCCATTCACCAGTCAGCTGATGTTTAGATTATTTCCACCTAATTTAGCTACTGTGAATAATACTTGAATCAACATGGGAGTGCAAATATTTCTTTGAGATCCTTATAGCAAATATTTTAGATTAACATCCAGAGGAAGGATTATTGGTATATATTATGTGGTAGTTCTATTTAAAATTTTTTAAAAAGCCTCCTTCCTGTTTTCCATAGCAGCAACACCATTTTCCATAATCACCAATGAGGCATGATGGATTCCAACTTTTCCACATCCATTTTAACACTTGTTTTCTGTTTTTGTTTTTTATAATGGTTATTCTAACAAGTATCAGATAATATCTCATTGTTGTTTTAATTTGCACTTCTCTGACAATTAGTGATACAAAGCATATTTTTTATATATCTGTGTGACATTGTGTCCTTTGAAAAACTGCATATTCAAGTCATTTGAATATTTTTAAAATCCAGGTGTCTTTTGCTATTGAGTTATATGAGATTCTTATAGAATTTGCATAATAATCTCTTATCAGATAATGGTTCTTTAGCATGCTTTTCACTCTTATTTATTTTGCTCTGCAGAAGATTTTCCTTTTATTCAGTTGTATATGCATGTATATATATAGTTATATATTTTTTATACATAGTACTGTATATATGTTAATACCAAACTCTTAATTTATCTCTCTACCCTCACTCACATATTCCCCTTTAGTAACCATAAGTTTATTTTCTGTGTCTCTGAGTCTATTTCTGTTTTGCAATTGAATTTGGATCTTTTTTTTTTTTGATTCCACATATAAGAGATATCATATGATATTTGTCTTTTGCTGTCTGGCTTCACTAACTATGACAATCTCTAGATCTATTCATGTTGCAGCAAATGGCATTATTTCATTGTTTCTTATATGCATAAAAGCTTCTTTATCCATTCATATCTGATGGAGATTTAGGTTGCTTCCATGTCTTGGCTATTGTAAAGAATGCTGCAGTGAACATCAGTATGCACATATCTTTTAGAAGATGGTGGTTTTCTCTGGTTATATGCCCAGGAGTGGAACTGAAAGATAATGTAGTAGGTCTACTTTAAGCTTTTTACAGAACCTCCATGTTGTTCTCCACAGTGGCTATACTAATTTACATTCCCACCAACATTGTAGAGGGGTTCCTTTTTCCCTACAATCTTTCCAGAATTTTAGGTTTTGATGATGGCCATCCTGATTGGTGTAAGGTGATACCTCATGTTAGTTTTGATTTGTGTTTCTCTAATTATTAGCAATGTTAAACATATTTTTCATGTGCCTTTTGGCCATCTGTGTGTCTTCTTTGGAGAAACGTCTATTTAGATCTTCTGCCCATTTTGGTGATGGTTGTTTTTTGACATTAAGCTGTGTGAGCTATCCATATATTTTGGACACAGAAGTTTTTAAGTTTGTGAATTAATTACTACTGGAAAATTTTCCTTTGTAAAACTGGGCTTTTCTTGTTATATCCAATAAATCATTGCCCAAAAGAATGTCATTATCATTGTTCTCTCCTATGTTTTATTACAGGAGTTTTACAATTTTGAATTTCACATTTAAATACTACATCTGTTTTGAGTTTATTTTTTGCGTATGATTAAGGTACAATTTCATTCTTTCACATGTAGATATCTAGTTTTCTCAACAGCACTTGTTGAAATGAAGAAACTTTCTTTTTTCCACTGCTTATTCTTGGCACACTTGTCAAAGGTCAACTTTCTGTATATGCGTGCATTTATTTCTGGGCTCTCCGTTGTGTTCTGTTGGTGTATATCTAGTACCATAATCCTTTGATTAGCATAGCTTCATGATATGCTTTTAAATTAAGAAGTGAAAACCTCTAGCTTTGTTGTTCTTTTTCAAGATTATTTTGGCTTTTCTGGGTCCTTTCAGTTTCATATGAATTTCAGGATTTTTTTTTTCTATTTATTTAAAATGACAAGGAAATTTGGAGAGGGAGTGCATTGAATCTGTGTATTACTCTGGGTAGAATAGATATTTTAATATTAACTCTAATACTCCAAAAACATAAGATTTCTTCCCTTTATTCAGCTCTTCTTTAACTTCTTCCAGCAATGCCATGTAGTGTTAAGCAGACAAGGCAAGGTTTATACCTTCTTGGCTGAATTTATTCCTAAGTATTTTATTCCTTACCATGCTATTATAAATGGAGTTATTTTCTTAATTTCCTTTTTGGATAGTTCATTGTTAATGTATAGAAGCAAAACTGATTTTTGCATCTTGATTTTATATCCTGAAGTGTCAATGAATTTTTTTGTTGTTATTAATTCTAATAGACTTTTTTTGGGGGGGAGTAGAATCTGTCAGTTCAGTTCAGTCACTCAGTCATGTCTGATTCTTTGCAACCCCATGAACTGCAGCAAGCCAGGCCTCCCTGTGCATCACCAACTCCTGGAGTCTACCCAAACCCATGTCTATTGAGTTGGTGATGTCATCCAACCAGCTCATCCTCTGTAGAATCTTTAGGGTCGCTAATATAAAAATAATCTTGTCAGAGATCTGTAATGTTGAACATTAGAAATAAATTTAACTTTTTTTGTTTCTAACTTGAATAGCTTTTCTTTTTACTGCCCAATTGCCCTGTCTAGGACTTCTAATACTATATTCAATATTAATTTGCAAGAGTGGTCATCCTTACCTTATTTCTTTTCTTTTTAAATTGGAGTATAATGGCTTTACAAAGTTGTGTTAGTTTCTGCTGTACAGTGAAGTATATCAGCTAAATCTTTGTTTATATACATATACCTCTCTTTCTAGAACATCCCCCCTCCCCCCACTCATCTAAGTCATCATAGAGCACTAAGCTGAGAGCCCTGCCTCATTTCTGATCTTAGAAAGCTTTCAGTTTTTCACCATTGATTATATTAAGAGTGAGCTATTCATATATGGCCTTAATTATGTTCAGGTACTTTCTTTTTTTCCTACTCGTTGAGATATTGTATCATGATAGGTTGTTGATTTTTGTTTAATGCTTTTTCATGTATTGAGATGATTATTTATTCTGTTAATGTACTGTATCATATAGATTGACTTTCATGTATTAAACCATTCTAATATCACAGGGATAAAATCCACTTGGTCATGTGGTGTAATCCTTTTAATTTGCTGTTGAATTTGGTCTGCTGATATTTTCTGGAGGATGTTTACATCTATATAGTGTCTTTTAATGGCTATGGTATCAGACTAATGCTGACTTCACAAACACGTTTGGATTTGTTCCTCCTTCTATACATTTTGGGAAGACTTTGAATATTATTTGCTTTGATTATTATTTAAATGTTTGGCAGAATTCATCAGGGAAGGCAGTTTCAGGATTTTGTTTTCTGGAAGGTTGATTTTATTTATTCAGTTTCCTTTCTCTTTCCTAATCTGCTCACATTTTCTATTTTTATTTTTTTTTGGTTACATATATATAGATTTTATGTTTCTAGAAGTTTATTCATTTTTTCTAAGTTAACTAATTTCCTGGCATATAATTTTTATAGTACTCTCTTATCCTTTTCAGTTCTGTGGCATCACAGGTGTAATGCATTATCTTTTCCCATCTATTTCAACTTCAGGCTTATCAGTTCAGTGCAGTTCAGTCACTCAGTTGTGTCTGACTCTTTGCGACCCCATGAACTGCAGCACACCAGGCCTCCCTGTCTATTGCCAACTCCCAGAGTTTACCCAAACTCAAGTCCATTGAGTCCAGGATTCCATCCAACCATCTCATCCTCTGTCGTCCCCTTCTCCTCTTGCCCTCGATCTTTCCCAGCAACAGGGTCTTTTCAAATGAGTCAGCTCTTCACATCAGGTGGCCAAAGTGTTGGAGTTTCAGCTTCAATATCTGTCCATCCAATGAACATTCAGGACTGATTTCCTTTAGGATGGACTGGTTGGATCTCCTTGCAGTCCAAGGGACTCTCAAGAGTCTTCTCCAACACCACAGTTCAAAAACATCAATTCTTCGGTGCTCAGCTTTCTTTATAGTCCAACTCTCACATCCATCCATGACCAATGGAAAAACCATAGCCTTGACTAGACAGACCTTTGTTGGCAAAGTAATGTCTCTGCTTTTTAACATGCTGTCTAGGTTGGTCATAACTTTCCTTGCAAGGAGTAAGTGTGTTTTAATCTCATGGCTACAGTCACAACAATGATTCATCAGCAGTGATTTTGGAGCCCCCCAAAATAGAGTCTGTCACTGTTTCCACTGTTTCTCCATCTATTTGCCATGAAGTGATGGGACCAGATGTCATAATCTTAGTTTTCTGAATGTTGAGCTTTATGCCAACATTTTCACTCTCCTCTTTCATCAAGAGGCTCTTTAGTTGTTCTTCACTTTCTGCCATAAGGAAGGTGTCTTCTGCATATCTGAGGTTATGGATATTTCTCCTAGCAATCTTGATTTCAGCTATGCTTCATCCATCCCAGCGTTTCTCATGACGTACTCTGCATATAAGTTAAATAAGCACAGTGACAATATACAGCCTTGACGTACTCCTTTTCCCATTTGGAACTAGTCTGTTGTTTCATGTCCAGTTCTAACTGTTTCTTCTTGACCTGCATACAGATTTCTCAAGAGGCAGGTCAGGTGGTCTGGTATGGCCATCGCTTGAAGAAATTTCCACACTTTATTGTGATTCACACAGTCAAAAGCTTTGGTATAGTCAATAAAGCAGAAATAGATGTTTTTCTGGAACTCCCTTGCTTTTTTGATGATCCAGTAGATATTGGAAGTTTGATTTCTGGTTCCTCTGCCTTTTCTAAAACCAGTTTGAACATCTGGAAGTTCACGTTTCATGTATTGCTGAAGCCTCGCTTGAAGAATTTTGAGCATTACTTTACTAGCATGTGAGATGAGTGCAATTGTGTGGTAGTCTGAGCATTCTTTGGCATTGCCTTTCTTTGGGATAAGAATGAAAACTGACCTTTTCCAGTCCTGTGGCCTTTGCTGAGTTTTCCAAATTTGATGGCATATTGAGTGCAGCACTTTCACAGCATCATCTTTTAGGATTTGAAATAGCTCAACTGGAATTCCATCACATCTACTAGCTTTGTTCATAGTGATGCTTCCTAAGGCCCACTTGACTTTGCATTCCAGGATGTCTGGCTCTAGGTGAGTTGTCACACCACTGTGATCATCTGGGTCGTGAAGATCTTTTATGTACAGTTCCTCTGTGTATTCTTGCCACCTCTTCTTCATATCTGCTTCTGTTAGGTCCATACCATTTGTCTTTTATTGAGCCCATTCAGGCTTATATGGGTCCTTAAATCTAAAGACAGCCTCTTGTAGAAAACATGTGGTTGGGTCATGCTTTTTTATTCATGTAGCTTTTTTGTATATTTCTATAGGGGGATTAATCCATTTACATTTAAATTAATTATTGATAGAGAAGGACTCACTGTTGTCATTCTGTCCATTGTTTTATGTTTATTTGTGGCTCTTCTGTTCTTTTCTGCTTTTTCCACCTTCGTTTCTGTTTTACTTTATTTTTTTTTTTTGGTTGTTACAGATGTTACTTCCTTTCTCATTTTATATTTTCTTTATGATTATCACAGGGTTTAAATAAAACATCTTTTGGTATAATAATCTTGTTTAAGGTGATAAAAACTTAATTATTTATATTAACTCTATACTTTTACTCTCCACTTCTCAACCCACAAAAACATTATATTTTAATGGTATCCATTGCATTTTTTGCAATATTAGCACATTTATATTTATAGATATAGTTATGTTTATATTTGCCTTTTAACTTCTAATAACATAAAAGATAATTACATTAATATAGAAGAACAGTGTTCTGTGCCTGTCTATAAACTTATCTTTACCAGTGAACTTTATATTTTCATTTGCTTCTGTGTGCTGTTCTTTAGTGTTATTTATTGCAATTTGAAGAGCTCTACTTTACAATTCATGTAACAGTAGTCTACTGGTATGAACTCCGTCATCTTTAGTTCACCTGCAAAAGTCTCTATTTCTTTTTGAAGTTTTACTAGATATAATATTCTTGGTAGGCAATATTTTTCAGCACTTAGAATATATCATCTCACTCCTTTCTGCTCAGAAAGCCAGTTATAGTCTTAAGGGGCTTCCCTTGTATTTGATGTTTCTTTTCTCTTGTGGCTATGACAAAATTTTTTTTTGACTTTTGATATTTTGATATTTTGATTGTAATACATCTTCGTGTGGACTTCACTGGATTTCTCCTACTTGGTTATATAGGGCTTGTGGATTCTCCACCAGTTGTGCCACCTTGGAAACACCGTCTAGGTGTCTAGGTTATGGCAAGTCACAGCCATGCTCAGAGACAGGCTAGACAAACACAGTCCCTCAGACAGAATCCCTGAAGCACCAGAATGTTGAACATGTGCCCCTTTTATTCTGTTTGCCCACTGGAGGAGGAGTATCAAGCTGTACTAGCCTCTGTTTGGTATTCTTTAGGTCTTCCGGTACTGAAGATGCTGAACTTAGCTTTGTCCTCAGTGATCCCCAGCCATCAGGAATATGCTGGAAAAAAATAAAAAGAATATGCTGGGTACTGTCAGTGCTTCACGACAAACCAATCCCTTAATCAGTAACTCAAAACACTGAAACACAGGACACGCTACACTCTTTTCTTCCCCATCCTGAGGGAAAGGCCACTGAGCTATAAAGTCTTTATGTGTAGTATCATGAGTCCTCTGGAACAACAGAATGCCACCATCTCCTTTTGTTCTCAGGGTCTCAGGCAACAAGATTATGCTGAGTCCCTTCAGTGTTCTGAGATAGGACAGAAACTGGACTCATAAGTAGTCTCCACCCCTGAAAATTGTATGGACTAGTCCTGTATTTCTTTCCCCAAGGAGAAGCCAGGAGCTGGGGGATTCTTCCTGTTCATGTGTTCTGTGCTGAGAGGAGGAATTTTGGTGAAAAGTATTTACTGCTGGCTTCAATGAAGCTTATTTCACACACACTCAGGATGCAGCACTCTCTTAACTAGTTTCTAGATGAATCACTCAAATAATTGTTCCAGTATTGTTATTAAATCAGTGTTTCCATAGGAGGAAGGAAAGTCTAAGGCTTCCTATTCTGTAATCTTGTTGCCATAACACTGGAATGGAGGGTTTGCACTAACAATCTAAAATATTTATATTCCTATTTTGCATTATATTAATATCTAATTATCCCATCACTTTTCCCTCACTTCCAAAAAAAAGAAGAAATGACTTTAAAAATGCAAACATCACCACAATGTAAGCTAATGTTGCTGCAAGTTTAAAAACACATTATGTCAACTACACACATTCATTCTCAAGGTAACAAAAGCAGTACTTCAGAAAATGTTCAGGTATTTTTGATACTTACAGTGAAAAAGACCCCACAGAACTGTATCTTTTATGATGAAGTAAACCATGTCAAAAATATTTCTAGACTAAATATAATGTGGAATTTCATAGGGCATTTCTTTAAATGTTTACCTGTAGAGAGCAGAATCATAGCTTCCAAATACAATCTTATACTATATTCTTTAAGCTGTTTATACTTTGCTCATGTTGCCAAAATAATTTCAAAAGAATAATTAACTTGTGAATTTTTAAGTTGGCATAAAAAGTCTTCATAATTTTAAATAGTTTAAATTTTACGTTTTAAAAGGATATAATTTCCAGACGTTTCAAATATTGACATTAAAAAATGTGGCTATATTCTTTCTTTAAATGTATTCTTTAGAATATAACTATTCTAGCAATTTGATATTTTTATCATCTACTTAAAAATATGAAGATAAACTTTTTATTAACAGTTGGAAATATTCTAACATTTCTCATCCCCTAAAATTGCATTTTCACTCACTTTTCTCTCAAAATTTTATTCTAAAATATATGCATACTTTATTTTAAAAGCTTTATTATCACTAAACATGTTTCTCTAAAAAAAAAGTATAAGCATTCATATTAATCTTTTTAAATTTCTTTCATTCTTAGGCTGTAAAGATTAATTTTATTTATTATTTCTTCAGAGGGTTATTTTATCACTTATTTCATAGATTAGTCCATGTTTATTTCATACTTGAATAAATGTGATTCACTAAGAATTTTAATCTTAAATGCAAACATGCAGAAAATTTGTTTAGATAATAAGTACATTTTATTAGCAGTAAGATTTTTATAACACTGTGACTGAATTTTTAAAATTTCTACAAAATTATATATCAACATTCCCATTGGGATTATTTACCAAAAATTAATTAAGATTATCTACAAGTGAAGAGCTCGACTATTTTTTTCTTCACATGTTGTTATTAAATAATCAGACACCAATAGTGCACAAAAAGATGTAATACTCAATTATTAAAATAATTTAGTTTTACTGCCTAACTCCCTTCTCAAAGTGCCCCATGGGATTTTCTATCAGGAGCACTTCTTCACGGCAAAATTGGCATGAGGCCTAGGATTCTTCTCTTTGTGAACAGCTCCAAATACTATTAAAATGGGAGAATGGGAAAGGAGAGCCTGATGGACTGGCAAGTCCCAGATCAGAATACATGTCTACATGGAAAAATCAGTCTAACCGCCTATGGAAATGAGCCAAGAGAAAGCTAATGTGCAGCTTCTAAAATAGCCCCAGAAACGGTCCCACTTCATGAACAGATGGGAGTGTTTAATGCAGAATGTTTCTATGTTGCTTTTATCGTGGGCATTTGGTAATACGGGGACTCTACCTAGGTCATTAAAAAATAACTTCTACAAAGTACATATGACATTCAACATGTGATTTGTCTTCATTCAAACATGTAATTTGTTATGGAATTCTGCCAAAAAAAATGACTACGAAGTGTTTGCTAAGTATCTGAACTTGTTCACTTCTTAATAGCCTTTTAAACTTTATACCAGAGGACTTTGAACAGAAATGTTGACCTAAATCTCAGGATAATTTACCTTGAATTACTCTTTCCGGTAGGACTTAGAGAACAGACCCATTTAACTTTTCAGTTATCTGTATTTTTGACAATGAAACCATAGTCACATATAGGAAATAAAATATCTTCTCTATAGAAGCAGAGGATTGAATCTAGTTCCTGTGAAATTAATTTATTTGCTTAGTTATCACATATAAATTTAGTTATAGATTTACCAGTGGGGTTTCCCTAGTGGCTCAAATGGTGAAGAATCTGCCTGCAATGCAGGAGACCCAGGTTCTATCCCTGGGTTAGGAAGATCCCCTGTATAAGGGAATGGCTACCCACTCCAGTATTCGTGCCTGGAGACTTCCATGGACAGAAGGGCCTGGCAGGCTATAGTCCATGGGGCCTCAAGGGACTGAGTGACTAACACTTGCACTTAGGATCAATAAGCATATATCAAAAATCAACTATATTATGGAGACATAATTCTTGGCATGAGAATTGAGTTGTGGATACACTGAAGTCACTGTCTAAAATTGACTTACACTTTAGTGGAGGAGACAGACAAAAGAAAACTAAAGATGAACAATGTAATGGTCTGTAAGGACAGGCAAAAAAAGGACAAAATAAGGGGATAGAGAAGTGAATGAAGAGGATCTATTTTATGTGGGGTAGTCAGGGATGGCCTGCCTCTCTGTGGAGGTGAAATTTTAGGCAATACTGCTGAAGCTGAGAACTCACGTGCTACGTTCAGCTTTGAATTCCATACGTCGTGCTGTGTTTAGCCGCTCAGTCACGTCCAACTCTTTGCAGCTCCATGGACTGCAGCCCATCAGCTCCTCTGCCCATGGGGATTCTCCAGGCAAGAGTCAGTTGCCATGACCTCCTCCAGGGGATCTTCCCAACCCAGGGATGAAACCCAGGTCTCCTGCACTGTAGGCAAATTCTTCACCATCTGAGCCATCAGGGAGGCCCACTGTCCTACCTATTAATATCTGCACATTGAGAAATGCTTCCTTAGTCTAATCATTCATTCTAATGAAATGCTATACCCCTGAGGAGGCACAATGCAATTATTTAAAATGTATCTCAATAAATTACCATCATCTTACAGACTTATATGCGAGATCACATTTGGATGTCCATAATTGAAGTTCTGGCTGTTTTCTAACTCATTTATAACTTCATTTCACTAGTCGCCAAAGTATTATGGGGGGTGGGACAAGGGGATTAACTCACCTTCATGCCAGTGTGTTTCGTTACTTACGTAAACAACAAAACATCTCACATAAATGATGTTTTTGGCTACTTTAATTTTCAAGTTATAAAGTAACGGCTTTACTTAATGAATGACCCGCCTGAGTGCATAAGATATGAAGTCATTAAAATAGGTTTAAAAAAGGAAGATGGAGGACACAAATCTAATTTAATTGATTTGTCTAGAGAACTTTCCCACTAACCCTTCCTCTCGAGGTGGTATTAAGGTGAAGGTCCTGCATGAACATCAATAATCAGGGGCTGATACTGAGCTCACAAAGGTTAATCCATCACAGAATCCTGTCCACGGAGTCAAAAGACAAGAGAACGTCAATAGAAGCTTCAAAACAGTTTATTTTGTCTCTACTATATTTCACTGCAAGTTGATAGAGGGTGAAGTAGGGGCCAATAGTCAAATAGTCATGCATGCAATTAATCCTTTCCTCACAGAGAGTCGTGACTTCACAAGCACAGATTTGTTATTGATCAAAAAGGAAGGGGCAGACGTTAGAGAGCAAGCCCTTTATATACCAGTAACTTTATAAATTAATTGTTTTTTTATTAAAAAATAAATGTGCTGGCAACATAAAATTTCCTTTCCTTCCCTCTGCCTATTCTCTGAAAACATAGCTTCACCTTATACCTCACAGTGTGTTTGGATTTTCCTGAGTCACTAAGTTACTTTTCTCTCGGTTAATATATTTTATTGAGGTTTTACCCATCTCCAGTTGTTGTTGTAGGTGGTGAGGATACACTACTGGAGAAAAGACTGAGACTCTGACTTTAAGATAGCATTAAAAATAGGGAGGCAAATACTCTAAATGCTAATATAATTGAGAGTGAAAATTGGGGTAGGGAATTCTGCTTTAGACTGGGTATTCAAGAAAGTTCTCATGGGGGAGGACCTGAGGCAAGACCAGGAGCTAGTGTAAATGAGGGGAAGAGCTTTTGGAACAATGGGAAGGTAAAGGTTATCATATGGGAAAGAATAAGTGTGTTAATAAGCCAATGTGAATGGAGGATACAGAATGAGAAGTTGAGAAAGACAGAAGTCTAAGAAGCAGGTTGAGACTGTATCATGTAGTCTTACAGCCCACAGTCAGGAGTTTATTGTGGTGGAAAGTAGAAGCTGTGATTGGTTTTAAAATTTGCTTCCTCTGTTCTGATTTATGATTTAGATAATCACTAGAGATAGCTTCTACAATGGGCTTTTGTAAATTAAGTATGCATTAGAGGGAAATCAGAAAGAAATCTGCTGAAAGAATCCAGGAGAGAGATAATAGATTGGACTAGGATTACTTTTGAGACGGCAAGAATAGAGGAGACTCAGGGTGAACACCACTGGTAGAGAAGACAGTACTTACTGGTCTATAAAATATCAGATATGAAGAAAATAAAGAAATGCATGAGAAGACAATTGTAATTTTTTTCCCGTGAGCAAATAACTGGATATAGAGTTGCAACTAACTGGTTGATTAATAATGCCATTTCTAGGAAGCAAAAGTTTGGACAGTGGAGATAAGATGGAATAAACTGTCCTGTTTCAGCTCTATTAAGTCAAGAATGGTGTTTGTAAGTGTTTATAAGATGATCTGAGACAAGATCTGAACTGGTGAAAATGGAGACAGGAAGTTACTCTCTGCCATTAGCATCTCATTGATGATGGGAAAACACGGTGAGTCATATGATGCCCTCTTCTGTTTTTGTCTACTTGAAAGCCTCTTTGTGCTGAGTCCTGGGATGAAATATCTAGTATATCTGATTTTGGTGTTTCTGAGGACTCTTACATCAATTTTTTTAATACAGAAGTGTCAGCAATACTTGTGTTTTTATTGATATATACTGAAGCATATTTGATGTGCAGTAAGTTTCAGGTGTAGAAGGAAGGAAATGGCAACCCACTCCAGTATTCTTGTCTGGAAAATCCCATGGATAGAAGAGCCTGGCAGGCTATAGTCCTTGGGGTCACAAAGAGTCAGACACGACTGAGCAACTTCACTTTCACTTTTCAAGTTTCATGTGTATGCGTGTTGGTTTTCACAGATGATACTATATTTAATATATTTAAATTTGTTTAAAAATAATGCTTATTTTTTTCTCTATGTACAATATATTCTTATTTACTTACTTTATATGTAGGAGGTTGTATTTCTTTTTGTTAAACTTTTTATTTTGTATTGGGGTATAACACTGATAATGTTGTGGTAGTTTCAGATGAACAGAGAAGGGACTTAGATATACATCTATCCAAATCCCCCTTCCGTCTAGACTGCAGCATAACTTTGATCAGAGTTTAAGCACTATACAGTAGGTCCTCAGTGGTTATCCATTTTAAATATAGCAGTGTATACATGTCCATCCCAAACTCCCTGACTATCCCTCTCCCTGTCTGCCCTACCCCATAATTATAAGTTCATTTTCTAAGTCTGTGAGTCTCTTTCCGTTTTATAAGTAAGTTCATTTGTATCATTTCTTTTTAGATTTCACATATAAGAGATGCCATACAATATTTCTCCTTCTCTGTCTGACAGTTGAGTCAGCATGACAATCTCTAGGTCCATCCATATTGCTGCAAATGGCATTATTTCATTCTTTTTAATGGCCGAGTAATGTTCCACTGTGTACATATACCACAGAGTCTTTATCCATTCATCTGTTGATAAACACTTAGGTTGCTTCCATATATTGACTATTACCAAAAATGCTGATATGAACATTGGGGTGCATATATCTTTTCAAACTAGTATTTTCATTTTCTTTGAATATACGCCCAGGAGTTGAATTGCCGGATCATAAGGTAATTCTATTTTTAGATTGCTGAGGAAGTTCTAAACTGTTTTCCATAGTGGATGTACCACTTGGTACAATGTAGAAAGGTCCTACAGCTCCTTTTTTTTGTTTTTGTTTTAACATCTACTCCAATGTTTGTTATTTGTAGACTCTGATGATAGCCGTTTTGACAGGTGTCAGGTGATGCCTCATTGTGTTTTCCACTTGGATTTCTCTGATGATTAGTGATGTTAAGCATCTCTTCATGTGCCTGTTGACCATCTGTGTATCTTCTTCAGAAAAATATCTTTTCAAGTCTTCCACTCATTTTTTAATTGGGCTATTTTCTTTTCAATAATGAGTTGTCTGAGCTGTTTATACATATTTGGGTAACAACTCCTTACTGATCATATTCTTTGCAAATATTTTCTCCCATTCAGTAGGCAGTCTTTGTTTTGTTGATGGTTTCCTTTCCTGTGCAAAGCTTTTAAGTTTAATTAGCTCTAATTTATTTATTTTTGTTTTTGTTTCTTTTGCCTTAGGAGATTGATAAAAAAAAATACTGCTATGATTTATGTCAAAGTGTGTTCTGCTTATGTTCCCAGGAGCTTTCTGGTTCCAGGTCATACATACATTTAGGTCTTTGATCCATTTTGAATTTTTGTATATAGTGTGAGACAGTATTAAAATTTTATTCCTTTCCATGCAGCTGTCCAGTTTCCCAAGCATTACTTATTGAAGAGACTGTCCTTTATCCATTGTATATTCTTGCTTCTTTTGTTGTAGATTAAAATGAGATCCAACCAGTCCATCCTATAGGAGATCAGTCCTGTGTGGTCATTGGAAGGATTGATGTTGAAGCTGAAACTCCAGTACTTTGGCCACCTCATGCAAAGAGCTGATTCACTGGAAAAGACCCTGATGCTGGGAGGGATTAGGGGCAGGAGGAGAAGGGGACGACAGGATGGGATGGCTGGATGGCATCACTGACTCGGTAGACATGAGTTTGGGTGGACTCTGGGAGCTGGTGAGCACAAGGAGGCCTGGCGTGGTGTGATTCATGGGTCAGACGTGACTGAGCGACTGAACTGAACTGACCGTAAGTGTATTCATTTATTTCTGAGTTCCCTATTTTGTCCCATTGATCCATATTCCAGTCCTGTGCTAGTATCCTGCTGTTTCAATTTCTGTACCTTACTTATGTAGACTGAAATGGAGGAAGTAATACTTCCAGGCTTGTTCTGTTTTTTTTTTTTTTTCCTTCAATACAATAAGTGCCCTACATATGAATGAGTTCCATTCTGAAAGCATGTTTGTAAGTCCAGTATGTTCATAAGTCCAGCAAATTTAGTCTAGGTACCCAATTAACACATTTGGCTATATAGTCATAAGCAGTAATAGGTTTATATTATAGTTCTTTCACACAAACCATACATAAACACAAAAAATAGAGAAAACATTTTTAATATGACAGTACAGTACTTTGAAGTGTAATAGTACAGTACAAAAGCTGGCATTCACAGATTGGCATCATGTGAACAACCAAGAAGAGTTACTGATTGGGGGAGGGAGGGGGGTAGGAGATGGTACAGCTGAAGGATCACCAGCGATAGGAGATAAAGAGCAAGCTACAATTTGACTCGTGCCTGATATTAACAGAATGCATGTGCACATCTTTGAAAGTACATAACTTGAAGATTAGTATTAGCAGGACACTTACTGTATTGCTTTGGAAACTCATCATCTTTTATGGTTCCATATAAATTTTAGGATTTTTTTTTCTGTGAAAATCTTGATATGGGTTGCATTAAATCCATGGATCACTTCAGGTAGTATGGACATTTTAACACTTTTAATTCTTCCAATCCATGAGCATGCGATATATTTCCATTTCTTTCAATAATCTTCAGTTTCCTTTATCAGTATTTTAACGTTTTCAGAGTAAAAGTGTTGTATCTCTGTGTTTAAACTTGTTCAGTCAGTAAATCATGCTTGACTCTTTGTGACCCCATGGACTGTAGCACACCAGGCTTCCCTGCCCTTCACTATTTCACAGACTTTGCTCAACTCATGTCAGTTGAGTCAGTGGATGATATCCAACCATCTCATCCTCTATCACCTCCTTCTCCTCCAACCCTCAATATTTCCCAGCATCAGAGTGATTTTCAATGAGTCAGCTCTTTACATCAGGTGGCCAACATATTGGAGTTTCAGCTTCAGTGTCAGTCTTTCCAAAGAATATTCAAAGTTGATTTGGATAGGATTGATTGACTTGACTTCCATGCAGTTCAAGGGATTCTCAAGAGTCTTGTTCAGTACCACGATTCAAAAGCATCGATTCTTCAGTGCAGAGCCTTCTTTATGTTCCAGCTCTCACATTTGTACATGACTACTGGAAAAAACAAACAAACACAGTTTTGACTGTACAGACCTCTTTCAGCAAAGTAATGTCTCTTCTTTTTAATACGCTCTCTAAAAAGCAAGCATCTTTTAAATCCATGGCTGCAGTCACCATCCACAGTGATTTGGGAGCCCAAAGAAGTAAAATCTGTCATAGCTTCCACTTTCTCCCCTTCTGTTTGCCACGGAGTGATGGAACAAGATACCATGATCTTTGTTTTTTGAATGTTGCACTTTAAGCCAGCTTTCCAGTCTCTTCTTTCACTCTCATCAAGAGGCTCTTCAGGTTCGCTCAACTTTCTGCCATTAGAATTAGTTTATATTTTCATGTATTTTTGTCAAATTTTAATTATTTTAAATAGTAATAAAAACAAATAAATGAATATAATTTATAAAAATTACTTCTGAATATTTTAAAATTTGGTTTGGAGCTTGGAGAGACATGAAGCAGTCATTTATTGCATTTTAAGATAACTATTCCAGTTAATTTAAGGTAACCATGCTAGTTATTTCCAAAATAATGAAAAGAACACTTTTTATACAAATATGCCTCTAGGCTACCTAGCTTGTGAATAATGTATTAGAATATAACATTTCAAATAAGGAATTTTGAGGTAGGCTGCTTTCTTCTGCATTAGCAAAGAGTTGTGTGTGTGCGCTCAGTCACATCTGAATGTTTGTGGCCCCATGGACTGTAGTCCGCCAGGCTCCTCTGTCCAAGGGATTTTACAGGCAAGAACACTGGAGTGGGTTGCCATCTTCCTGACTCAGGGATCGAACCCCTGTCTCCTGAGTCACCTGCACTGGCAGGTGGGTTCTCTACCACTGTGCCACCTGGGAAGCCGGCTTAAATGCACTTCTAGTGGGCCTGTTGATTGGGCAGTGGATTTTGGTCGTCTGTTGTCATTAGTTTTGATATACACTTTAGGAAAACGGTTTACAGTCTGCCTCCAGAGAAAATAAAAGTAAATATGTTACTGAGTACATTTCTGTTGCCACTTTTAAGGGTTTTCTTAACACCTTACGGCTGCAGTTCTAGGGAGGAGTTCTCTATAGACTGTCTTCAATATCTTTTGAGAAAACCTAATACTATTCATGAAAGACAATATACTTTTTATCTACTTCTTTTTGAGTGTGAATTAAATATTATTTGCAAATGGTTAAAATCAATATTTATCCCAATGAAATGCCAACATATATTTATCTTCAATTTTCCACAGAAGCACAGGATGCGAGTTCAAAACATCTAGGCTGATCCTGCATGAGTGGCATTATGTTGGCAAGTTTAGTGGCATCAAACAGTTAAACATTAGCAGCTATTGACATATGACAAATTTAGAAGTAGCCATTACCCCATCGAGTGTCATAGAACCTTTTAATTGCACAAAACTCCATCAAGTTTACCATCACTGGCGTTGCTCAAGGCAAACATCCTAGTTTGTTTTAAATCTGAGTTATTCACCCCAATTTTTAAAAAGGACATCCATTGTTACAGTGTTTCCTGAAATTAGAGATCATGTACAGTATTCAAAAAATGACTATAAATTTTGGTATTGCTTTACTCTAATGGCACATGAATTAAAACTGCATTATAATGAAATTGCTACTGAACATTCCCATTAATATCAAATGAATTCATTATGACCAGCACAGTTACAATGAATACTAAATGAATTAATAATAATGAACCATTTAAAGTGTTGCCTAATTGTTTTATTTAATTTTTATGTATATTTTGGTCCTATTTTAACTGTTGGGTTAATAGAGAATGACATTAAATAATTCATTTTCTTGCCTAATATTGGATAATGTGTTCACAGTGTTTTCTGATGATCTCTGTATTTAACCCTTTTTGTTTCACCTCAGCCTTCCCACCTATTATCTCCTTATTTGTTACCACTAAAGGAACTAGCTGCAGGCCATGGGGTTGCAAAGAGTTGAACACAACTTAGCGACTGAACAACAGCGATAAGAACTAGATGAAAGAATACAAGCTTTAATTTGATACGAAAAAGAAAGCATAAAGATAGAAAGCAACATTGGGCCCCAGTCATTTCCACGATGTCCCTTGGTGAGCCATACAGCTGCCTGAAAATGTGGTCTGTTAAGATGCTGAAAACAAACAAATCACCACCAACAAAAGCTTTTAATCATTTTTGGTTTGTTTTTCTGTCTCTGCCTATAGGCAGAGACCATCATGCAGGAATAATTAAGTGGGAGGAAATAATTATATAAAAGTTCTAAAGGTTAAGAAAAAGGCATAAGCTACTTAATTATTATTTATTATCAAATGTTTTAAACCTTGATTAATCATTTGCTTATTAAAGCATCTTTAAAAGTTATTTCTTTTTAATTGGGGAGTAACTGCTCTACAACATTGTTTTGGTTCCTGCCATACATCAATATGAATCGGGCAGAGGTACACGAAGGAGGTCTCCCACCTCCCACGCCATCCCACCCCTCCAGATTATTACAGAACATCAGTTTCGAGCTCCCTGCATCATACAGCAAATTTTCACTTGCCGTCCAACTCCACGCATGGCAACGCACATGCTTCAGTGGTCCCCTCTCAATTCCTCCCACAGCACCCCACGTCCATAAGTCCACACTCCAGATCTCTGTCTCCACGGCTGCCCTGCAGGCAGGTCCATAGGGCCATCTTTCCAGATTCCATGTATATGTGTTAATATACAGTATTTGTCTTTCTCTTTCTGACTTACTTCCCTCCGCATGATAGGTTCTAGGTTCATCCACCTCATTGGAACTGACTCAAAAGTGTTCCTTTTTATGGCTAATATTCTACTGTGTGTATATACCCAACTTCCTTATCCATTCATCTGTTGATGGACATCTAGGTTGCTTCCATGTCCTAGCTATTGTAAGTAGTGCTGACATGAATGATGGGGTACACATGTCTTTTTCAGTTATGGTTTCCTTGGGGTATATGCCCTGTAGTGGGATTATTGGGCCATATGGTAGTTTTATTCCTAGTTTTTTAAGGAATGTCCATACTATTCTCCATTGTGGCTGTGTCAATTTGCATTCCCACCAACAGTGCAAGAGGGTTCCCTTTCTCTATTTCCTCTCCAGCATTTATTGTTTGTAGAATTTTTTTTTTTTTGATGATGATGGCCATTCTGACTGGTGTGAGATGATACCTCATTGTAGTTTTGATTTGCATTTCTCTAATAATGGCGATGCTGAGAATCTTTTAACCATTTGCTTTTGAAATACTTAGAAGCCTGTTAAATTCACTATCAGCTGCCTTGTCACTGAGTAGCACTGTGTTGGCACAGACAGCCTAGTTTCCATGACTGTGTGGGTTATGAGTTCTTGTCTTAGGTCTGTCAAGTATCCAGTCTTTCTCAAGTCAAAATTAGAATTTTAACTGTTCATCACAGAAATGCCTTTCATAATGACAACTTTCTCAGAACGATGGCCATAGGTTGTACTGTCTTCTGAAATGTTATGAACAGTCTTCACGTGATTACATTTTAAGCAAGTAAACATTACCAACTGGAAAATTCACTTAAGACTAGATTTCTGGCTTCTTCGATAAGTAGGAAACTATTTACATGTCCTCATTAATGCTGTACATTAATAACTGAATGGAATGGAATAGAAGCCACACTCTGAAGATAGCATTAGTTTTTCTAGTTCATCTCCACTCTGTAATTTATGACATCTACATGGCCTTCATATACATTCAGGTTATAATCTCAAAGGATATATTTTTTTTCCCAAATCTTTCCTATCATCCTCCACAGTGCTTGAGATTTCCTTGGTAAAGAACATGTATACAGATAATTTCCAGGATGACTTTAAGAACAGGACAGTAAACAGTGTCTCATAAGCAAAGTACTTCTAGTTATGGAGGCTCACGTTATGGATATCACTGCATTTTAACAAAATACTGAATCAACAGAAACCATGCAGGTGATTTTAGATAGAGATTTTAGGAGACAACCCCCATCTAATGGCTGGAAAGAGACAATCTGAGGCCTGGATCCTGAGAATGATATATGAAAGCAACAGACATTACTTTGGGGTGCTAGACTAAGATGAAGGATGTTTGGCAGAGAGTAAAATGGTACCGATTTAGAGAATATTTTTAAGAAGTCAAATGTGTTCACTGAGCCTGTGATTCACTTACATTCAACATCATTTGTCCCAGCAGCCCTTTGATGTTTTCTTATCAGTCTTTTAAAACTGTTTCCTTAAAGAAAAAGCAATCTCTTTGGAATACTTTTTTGTAGAAAAATGGTAATTTCATTCTGACTCTCAGAAATAATGGATTTCAAAGGTTCCTAAAACTGAAAATGCATACCTACTCTACACAATTAGATATTACTCGCTGTTATTGTATTTTTGTAAGTGATATAGTTAGTAAATGACTAGGAGGTAAGCCTCAATTTTATGATGTGTAATAATTTACTAAAAGCTTATAAGATTTACTGTTTCTTTGATGCTTGTTGTTATTTAGAATTTTAGTGTAAGTTTTTCTGAGGCATGACTAAATGATCCTTTCATCCTATAAAATTACAGGGTGTTGAGTGGGACAAGGGGGCCTTTCTTGGTCTTCCCTGGTGTCTCAGCGGTAAAGAATTTGCCTACAATGCAGGAGACACGGGAGATGCGGGTTTGATCCCTGGGTTTGGAAGATCCCTTGGAGGAGGGCATGGTAACCCACTCCAGTATTCTTGCCTGGAGAATCCCCATGAACAGAGGAGGCTAGTGGGCTGCAGTCCATGGAGTCGCAAAGAGTTGGAAATAACCGAGATGGCTATACACACACACACAAACACAAGTCTCAATTTTACTGATGCGTAATAATTAAGTAAAAACTTGTAAAGTTGACTGTTTGCTTGATGCTTGCAATTACTGGGAATTTTAGTGTAAGTTTTTCCAGGACATGACTAAATGACCCTTTCATTCTCTACAATAAAAGGATGTTAGGTGGACCAAGGGGGCATTTCTTACACTTATGTGAGAAGCGTGGAGGATGAGAATTTGGCTTCTATGATTGGGTATTAGTAATGCTTATAATAATATTCTTCTGTGGTCTTTATGCCTTATAAGACTTGATGGAAAGGTTATTTAATAAAATTTCCTAGTACAGTTGTCATTTTTATATTTGCTTTGGTGACAGTCTACTTAAAAGAAGCAAAAATCATCCTAGGCTAGGACCGTCCCTGACCTCTTTCACTTAATTATCCAGAGAATTTCAGACTGCCTATATTCTTTTCATGATGTGCTTTCTCTTTTGGGTGACTAAATCTTTCTTTCTTTCTTTTGTAATAGACTTTTCCAACCCGATTCTTTTACTTAAATTGAGGAAGAGCTCTTTGAAAAACCTTTCATCAAAGGGATGGCTGCCCAATCCCTGAGTATTCTCAGAACTTTTCATCATGGAGGTTTTGAGAGTGTTTGATGCCATCTGTGCCTCGATTTTCCTTTCTTCTGATTTTTCTTCTTCTTTTTTTTTTTTCTGAGCTGAGGTGCCAGCCGAGCCAGCCTGTGCCTCTGTTTTCTGCCAAAAGGGAAAAAAAAAGAGAGAGAGAGAAATACCATGAACACTAAAATAAGAATATTTTTTTCCGTGTTTCTGGTACAAGCACTGTACATTTCCACTGAGTTTTCTATAAGAATCTGTTTTTATCATCCTTAACAATAGAAAAACCACAAGAAAACTTGTGGTCTATTAGCAGAAAACAGAGGCCCTGGCAAGCTATGGAGCAGCTCAATCCTACAGTTGGGAGGCTGGGCAGGAACCCAAGTTTGTCCATGCCTAAGAACAACACTGTCTGCTAAAATTACAGTTTTCCCTTTTCACAAACCTCAAAGTTGTGAAACTTTACTAACTTTAAGAAAAGAACAGTTGGCCATACAAAAGATACACTTCCAAATCCATCGAACAACTTACTTATACTTGCAAATGAACCACTTGGAGTGAGTCTTAAAATGTATTTGTTCCAATTATTCTGCTAAGGTAGCAAGCAGAAAGTAATCATTTTCTATGTATACTGTGAAGAAGAGACTCCAAATGTTGGTTCCAAAGAAAGCATTTGACCAATAGTTGGTAAGTGGGAGTGTAAGGAGGAGTGCTGTGGAAATGATAGCCACATTTGCAAAAACCAAGTGTGTTTTTGCAGTCTCTTTATGCTCAGGATGATATAATAAAATCAAATTAGAAAAGAGTCTCTTTTGAAAACTCTTGATACTCCTTGCTTCCAGTTTTTACTGAGACAAGTATTAGTAACTAAATATGATCATGTAGCTCATTAGATCAGATATGTTAATGGAAGGAAGATATAAATCAATACAGGTTGGCATTCCATCAGTAAATTGAATTACATTGTAGAAGTTTTTTTTTTTTTTTCTTAAACCTGAACTAATTACTATCTGTTTCAGTCAAGTTCCATTCAGGTGACTGACTATGCCAGTTATTTGAATAGGGAAAATTTAATATAAGGGACTGTGTATTGGGGGAAAGTAGTTAACTAGTGAAAGAGGGGAAAAGGTTCACAAGGGGGTTCAAAAGTAGTTGCTCTCAGACAGTGCCTCCATGTTGAAGAGGACAAGAAAGGAGCTAAGGACAAGGTGAAATCCTTTATCCCACAGCTGAGCTTCAGACCTGTTCAAAGAAGACAAGGGTCCCACGGGAAGATGCAGCCTGCTGGAGGTGTGGTGTCGGCTGGCTCTGGTCTCTAGAAGCAGTGCTCTGTTGCCCTCTCCGCTGTGTAGGAGGTCAAAGCTGGAAGGAGCTGGAGATGGAGGGTAGTCTAGGCTCTACTTAGAGCCCCAGGATCCCAAGGTGAATCACAGTCACTGAGGCAAAACCTGGAAAAGGACTGTCTTCTTGCTGCTACGCCTTGCTGAGCCAATACAGTTTAGAGTGGATAGTTCGGCCTCATGGCCTTAGAGAAGAGTGGCAAATGTACATAAAACACAATATGAAAATTAAGACTCTCTATTCTGCTGTGATGACAAAAAACATAAAAATCTCCGTTATAAGTAATTTAAGGATTTCTCAATTTCAGAATTCATTTTGCTAGCAACTTGTGCCTGATAATCAGAAATATAGTTCTTATATTCAGAATATTCTGTTTAGTTATGTTTTTTTTTGCTTCCTACAGTAGAATTTAAAAATCACTTATCTTTATATGTTAATATTTTAAATTACTATTAAGAATGATTTCAGGGTTTCAGTCGTCATCTAAATTACCCAAATTTCCTTCTACCCTTCACTAATCTCTTACATATAATTAATTTTCAAACATATCACATAGAAATATTCATGGAGAGAATTATTCTAGTTGTGGCCTAAATAAATGAGGACTTGTAAAATAACATTTTTATGAGATTTCTCGATGCAAAATGCCACAAGCTATAATTCTCTACAACAGAAGATTTTGTTCTGTGAGATGACCTATTTATTTCTAGCATGATTAAAACAATCAGGTTTTAGTATAACTGAATGATTTAATAAACACATTGAGTGGCTATTATTATCAGCAAAATGCTCTGAGAATCTGAAGCAGAAATATTTTCTTTATTTTTGTAGCCTCAGACAAGAGCAACAAAAGTAAAAAAATATGCAAATAGGACTATATCAAACTCAAAAGCATTTCTACAGTGGAGAATACTATTGACAAGCAAAATACTGAGTGGAAGAGATGCATAAAGTATATAGCAGATCTGGGATTAATATCTAAAGTATAGAAAGAACTTATATAACTCAGCATCAAAAACAAATAATGGATTAAAAAATGAACAGAGTAAATGAATAGATGTGTTTGCAGCAAACTTTTATATGGTCAACAGGCACATGCAAAGATGTCCAGCATCAGTAATTATCAGGGAAATGCAAATGAAAACCACAATGAGTTATCACCTGATATCTGTCAGAAAGGTGATTCTCAAAAAGTCAGGAAATAACAAGTATTGAACAAGACGTAGATAAAAGTGAACCCTTGTGCACTGTTGATATAAATTGATAGAGCCACTATGAAAACAGTGTGGTCATTGCTCAAAAAAATTTAAAAAAGTACTGCCGTATGACCTAGCGTTTCACTTCTGGGTATTCATTTCAAAAACATAGAAATACTAATTCCAACAAATATAGGTAACCCTATGTTTACTTACAATTTATTTATTTAAAGCATTGTTTCCAATATGGAAAGATATGGAAACAACCAAAATGTCCATAGAGAGATGGCTGGAGAAAGAAATGTGCTATATATTTACAGTAGAAAATCATTCAGTCAGAAAATGAAATCTTGTCATTTGTGACAACATGGATAGATCTAGAGAGAAAGTGAAAAACATTAGTTGTTAAATTGTGTTTGACTCTTTGCGACCCCATGAACTATAGCCCACCAGGCTTCTCTGTCCATGGGATTCTCCAGACAAGAATACTGGAGTGGGTTGCCATGTCCTCCTCCGGGGGATCTTACCAACCCAAGGACTGAACCCAGATCTCCTGCAGTGCCAGCAGATTATTTGCTGTCTGAGCCACGAGGGTAGTCCAAGACCTACAGTGCAATACACTAAATGAAATTAGTCAGGTAGAGGACAATTACCTTATGATTTCACTTATATGTGGAATCTAAAAAAAGAATAAGCAAAACAGATTCATAGAAATAGACAGCAAACTGGTGGTTTCCAGAGGGGAAGCAGGGAACAGGCCACATAGGTAAAGGGGATTAAGAGGTAAGTACTTCCAGTTACAAAATAACTAAGTTTACAATGATGTAATATACAGTATAGAGAATATAGTGCTAGTATTATATTAACGTTGGTGGCAGATAGTAACTAGACTTATCATGCTGATCATTTTGAACTGTATATAAATATTGTATCAGTGAGATATATGTCTAAAACCAATATATTATATGACAATCATACTTTAATAAAAATATCTTCACCTTTTCAAAAACAAAGGAGAAGAGTTTAAAAAGTAGCTGTTGTTTCCTAGAAAGTTTCAAGGACTTAAAATATCTCTCTGTGATTTTGAAATAACATGTAATATAAGGGTGCTATCTTTAATATTAAAAGAAAGATTTATATTAATTGACCTTCCACAGTTATTGTCTAAGGATAAGTATAGGAAAAAAAATCACCAGCAAACAGTTTTATTGTTTTTATTTATATACTGTGTGGTTCATATCACCATCTTTCTGGATAATCAAAGAAAATATGTAGTAGATTCAAGAGACATTTACTGAATGGGGACTATGTAGGGACTGCTCTAAGAGAGGTCTGGGGATGTATGGATGAAACAAAGATCTTGATCTGAGGAGCCCATTCTTAGAGGACACAGCCATGCAAATTATCACCGTGAACTGAGCTATATGTGTATCACCAAGAACAGAGTCTGACTAACTATGCTTATGTTATAACGTCTGGCACTGCAATGGTTAACTAGAGGCAGACAGACCCACGAGGGAAACTCAGGAGGGGCTAACTGTTGAATCTGATCTTAAACGACGATGGAAAGATGCTACATATTGGCCTAGAAGATAAAGGTTGGGTAGGTAGGAATCTTTGTAACTTGGTGGCAAGGGAGATATAAGCATAATGTTGTTAAGCGTAGCTTTAGAATATATTGGAATTGGCCACGGTCTGTGGGGGACTCTGGAGAGCTTCTTTGATATAGCATTATTCCTTGGAGATTCTTCCACATTGTTGTATGGGCTTTCCTTGTGTTTCAGCTGGTAAAGAACTCACCTGCAATGTGAGAGAGCTGGGTTTGATCCCTGGGTTGGGAAGATCCCCGGGTTGGGAAGATCCCCTGACGAAGGGAAAGGCTACCCACTCCAGGATTCTAGCCTGGAGAATTCCATGGACTATATATCCACGGGGTCGGAAAGAGTCGGACAGGTCTGAGTGACTTTCATTTTACTTCCATGTTGCTGTAAGTGTCAGCGGTTTGTTCCTTTTTATTTTTGAATAATATTTTATTGCCTGGATATACTATTATTTGTTTATAAGTTCCTGTACATTTGGGTTGTTGCCAGTTTTATAAGAAAGCTACTATTTTCTTACAAATATTTATGTAGATACATGTTTTCATTTTTATTGCAAAATATCTAACAGTAGAGAAGACAGAGCATATAATAACTATATGGTTAACTTTACATGAAACTGCCAAAAGTTTTTATTTTTTTGAAATTCTCTGTTTTTTTATTTTATTTTTTTAATATAAATTTATTTATTTTAATTGGAGGCTAATAACTTTACAATATTATAGTGATTTTGCCACACATTGACATCAATCAGCCATGAGTGTACATGTGTTCCCCATCCTGAATCCCCCTCCCACCTCCTTCCCCATCCCATCCCTCAGGGTCATCCCAGTGCACCAGCCCCGAGCACCCTGTCTCATGCATCAAACCTGGACTGGTGATTTGTTTCACATATGATAATATACATGCTTCAATGCCATTCTCCTAAATCATCCCACCCTCGCCCTCTCCCACAGAGTCCAAAAGATTGTTCTATACATCTGCATCTCTTTTGCTATCTCACATACAGGGTTGTTATTATCATCTTTCTAAATTCCATATATATGCATTAGTATACTGTATTGTTATTTTTCCTTCTGGCTTACTTCACTCTGGATAATAGGCTCCAGTTTCGTCCACCTCAGTAGAACTGATTCAAATGTATTCTTTTTAATGGCTGAGTAATATTCCATTGTGTATATGTACCAAAGCTTTCTTATCCATTTGTCTCCTGATGGACATCTAGGTTGCTTCCATGTCCTGGTTATTATAAACAGTGCTGTGATGAACATTGGGGTTCATGTATCTCTTTCAATTCTGCTTTCCTCGGTGTGTATGCCCAGCAGTGGGATTGCTGGGTCATATGGCAGTTCTATTTCCAGTTTTTTAAGGCATCTCCACACTGTTCTCCATAGTGGCTGTACTAGTTTGCATTCCCACCAACAGTGTAAGAGGGTTCCGTTTTCTCCACATCCTATCCAGCATTTATTGTTTGTAGACTTGGATAGCAGACATTCTGACTGGTGTGAAATGGTACTTCACTGTGGTTTTGATTAGCACTTCTCTGATAATGAGTGATGTTGAACATCTTTTCATGTGTTTGTTAGCCATCTGTATGTCTTCCTTGGAGAAATGCCTGTTTAGTTCTTTGGCCTATTTTTGATTGGGTCATTTACTTTTCTGGAATTGAGCTGCAGGGGTTGCTTGTACATTTTTGAGATTAATTATTTGTCCGTTGCTTTGTTTGCTATTATTTCCTCTCACTCTGAAGGCTGTCTTTTCACCTTACTTATAGTTTCCTTCATCGTGCAAAAGCTTTTAAGTTTAATTAGGTCCCATTTGTTTATTTTTGCTTTTATTACCAATACTCTGGGAGGTGGGTTGTAGAGGATCCTGCTGTGATTTATGTTGGAGAGTGTTTTGCCTATGTTATCCTCTAGGAGTTTTATAGTTTCTGGTCTTATGTTTAGATCTTTAGTCCATTTTGAGTTTATTTTTGTGTATGGTGTTAGAAAGTGTTCTAGTTTCATTCTTTTACAAGTGGCTGTCCAGTTTTCCCAGCACCACTTGTTAAAGAGATTGTCTTTTCTCCATTGTATATTCTTGCCTCCTTTGTCGAAGATAAGGTGTCCATAGGTGCATGGATTTATCTCTGGGCTTTCTATTTTGTTCCATTGATCTATGTTTCTGTCTTTGTGCCAGTACCATACTGTCTTGATGACTGTGGCTTTGTAGTATAGCCTAAAGTCAGGTAGGTTGATTCCTCCAGTTCCATTCTTCTTTCTCAAGAATTTGGCTATTTGAGGTTTTTTGTATTTCCATACAAATTGTGAAATTATTTGTTCCAGTTCTGTGAAAAATACTGTTGGTAGCTTTGATAGGGATTGCACTGAACCTATAGATTGCTTTGGGTAGTATACTCATTTTCACTATATTGATTATTCCAATCCATGAACACGGTATATTTCTCCATCTATGTGTATCCTCTGATTTCTTTCACCAGTGTTTTATAGTTTTCTATACATAGGTCTTTTGTTTCTTTAGGTAGATATATTCCTAAGTATTTTATTCTTTTTGTTGCAATGGTGAATGGAATCATTTCCTTAATTTCTCTTTCTGTTTTCTCATTGTTAGTGTATAGGCATGCAAGGGATTTCTGTGTGTTAATTTTATATCCTGCAACTTAACTATAGTCATTGATTAGCTCTAGTAATTTTCTGGTGGAATCTTTAGGATTTTCTATGTAGAAGATCATGTCATCTGCAAACAGTGAGAGTTTTACTTCTTCTTTTCCAATCTGGATTCCTTTTACTTCTTTTTCTGCTCTGACTGCTGTGGCCAAAACTTCCAAAACTGTGTTGAATAGTAGTGGTGAGAGTGGGCATCCTTGTCTTGTTTCCTGACTTTGGGGGAAATGCTTTCAGTTTTCCACCATTGAGGATAATGTTTGCTGTGGGTTTGTCATATATAGCTTTTATTATGTTTAGGTATGTTCCTTCTGTGTCTGCTTTCTGGAGAGTTTTTATCATAAATGGATGTTGAATTTTGTCAAAGGGTTTCTCTGAATCTATTGAGATAATCATATGGTTTTTATCTTTCAGTTTGTTAATGTGGCATATTACATTGACTGGTTTGTGGATATTGAAGAATCCTTACATCCCTGGGATAAAGCCCACTTGGTCATGATGTATGATCTTTTAAATATGTTGTTGGATTCTGTTTGCCAGACTTTTGTTAAGGATTTTTGCATCTATGTTCATTAGTGATATTGGCCTGTAGTTTTCTTGGTTTGTGGCATCTTTATCTGGTTTTGGTATTAGTGTGATAGTGGCCTCATAGAATGAGTTTGGAAGTTTTCTTTCCTCTGCAATTTTCTGGAAGAGTTTGAGTAGGATAGGTGCCGTCTGGTCCTGGGCTTTTGTTCGCTGGAAGATTTCTGACTACAGTTTCAATTTCCATGCTTGTGATGGGTCTGTTAAGATTTTCTATTTCTTCCTGGATCAGTTTTGGAAAGTTGTACTTTTCTAAGAATTTGTCCATTTCTTCCAAATTGTCCATTTTATTGGCATATAGTTGCTGATAGTAGTCTTTTATGATCCTTTGTATTTCTGTGTTGTCTGTTGTGATCTTTCCATTTTCATTTCTAATTCTGTTGATTTGATTTCTTCTCCCTTTGTTTCTTGATGAGTCTGGCTAATTGTAAATTTTATTTATCTTTTCAAAGAACAAACTTTTGGCTTTGCTGATTTTTGCTATGGTCTCTTTTATTTCTTTTTCATTTATTTCTGCCCTAATTTTTAAGATTTCTTTCCTTATACTAACCCTGGGGTTCTTAATTTCTTCCTTTTCTAGTTGCTTTAGGTGTAGAGTTAGGTTATTTATTTTACTTTTTTATTGTTTCTTGAGGTAAGCCTGTATTGCTAAGAACCTTCCCTTTAGCACTGCTTTCACAGTGTCCCATAGGTTTAGGGCTGTTGTGTTTTCATTCATTTCTATGCATATTTTGATTTCTTCTGTGATTTGTTGGTTAGTCAGCAGTGTGTTGTTGAGCCTCCATATGTTGGAATTTTTAATAGTTTTTCTCCTGTAATTGACATCTAATCCTACTGCATTGTGGTCAGAAAAGATGCTTGGAATGATTTCTATTTTTTTTTGAATTTACTCAGGCTAGATTTATGGCCCAGGATGTGATCTATCCTGGAGAATGTTCAATGTGCACTTAGAAAAAGGTGAAATTCATTGATATCTATAGGACATTTCACCCCAAAACAATCAGGTCTAACTGGTCTATTGTGTTTCCTTGTTAGTTTTCTATATAGTTCATCTATCCATTGGTGTGAGTGGTGTATTAAAGTCTCCCACTATTATTGTATTATTGTTAATTTCCCCTTTCATACTTGTTAGCATTTGCCTTACATATTGTGGTGCTCCTACATTGGGTGCATATATATTTATAATTGTTATATCTTCTTGGATTGATCCTTTGATCATTATGTAGTGTCCTTCTTTGTCTCTTTTCACAGCCTTTATTTTAATGTCTGTTTTATCTGATGTGAGTATTGCTACTCCTGCTTTCTTTTGGTCTCTATTTGTGTGGAATATCTTTTTCCAGCCCTTCACTTTCAGTCAGTATGTGTCCCTTGTTTCGAGGTGGGTCTCTTGTAGACAACATATATAGGGATCTTGTTTTTGTATCCATTAGGCCAGTCATTGTCTTTTGGTTGGGGCATTCAACCCATTTACATTTAAGGTAATTATTGATTATGATCCCATTGCCATTTACTTAGTTGTTGTGGATTCAAGTTTATACACCCTTTCTGTGTTTCCTGTCTAGAGAAGATCCGTTAGTATTTGTTGGAGAGCTGGTTTGGTGGTGCTGAATTCTCTCAGCTTTTGCTTGTCTGTAAAGCTTTTGATTTCTCCTTCATATTTGAATGAGATCCTTGCTGGGTAGCATAATATGGGTTGTAGGTTTTTCTCTATCATCACCTTAAGTATGTCTCTATTGAAAGATTAGCTGTTATCCTTATCGGAATCCCCTTGTGTGTTATTTGCTGTTTTTCCCTTGCTGCTTTTAATATTAGTTCTTTGTGTTTGATCTTTGTTAATTTGATTAATATGTGTCTTGGGATGTTTTGCCTTGGGTTTATCCTGTTTTGGACTCTCTGGGTTTCTTGGACTTGGGTGGCTATTTCCTTCCCCATTTTAGGGAAGTTTTTGACTATTATCTCCTCAAGTATTTTCTCATGGCCTTTCTTTTTGTCGTCTGCTTCTGGGACTCCGGTGATTCAAATGCTGAGGCATTTAACATTGTCCGAGAGGTCTCTGAGGTTTTCCTCATTTCTTTTAATTCTTTTTTCCTCTCTGATTCATTTATTTCTACCATTCTATCTTCTGCCTCCGTTATTCTACTGTTGGTTCCCTCCAGAGTGTTTTTGATCTCATTTATTGCATTATTCATTATATATTGACTCCTTTTTATTTCTTCTAGGTCCTTGTTAAACATTTCTTGCATCTTCTCAATCCTTGTCTCCAGGCTATTTATCTGTAACTCCATTTTGTTTTCAAGATTTTGGATCATTTTCACTATCATTCCGAATTCTTTATCAGGTAGATTCCCTATCTCTTCCTCTTTTGTTTGGTTTGGTGGGCATTTATCCTGTTCCTTTACCTGCTGAGTATTTCTCTGCCTTTTCATCTTGTTTATATTGCTGTGTTTGGGGTGGCCTTTCTGTATTCTGGCAGTTTGTGGTTGCTGTTTATTGTGGAGGTTCCTTGCTGTGGGTGGGGTTGGACAGGTGGTTTGTCAAGGTTTCCTAGTTAGGGAAGCTTGTGTCAGTGTTCTGGTGGGTGGAGCTGTATTTCTTCTCTCTGGAGTGCAATGAAGTGTCCATTCGTGAGTTTTGAGATGTCAATGGATTTGGTGTGACTTTGAGCAGCCTGCATATTGAAACTCAGGGCTATGTTCCTGTGTTGCTGTATAATTTGTGTGGTATATCTTGCTCTGGAACTTGGCCCTTGGTGGTGCTTGGTTTTAATGTAGGTATGGAGGCTTTTGATGAGCTCCTATTGATTAATGTTCCCTGGAGTCAGGAGTTCTCTGGTGTTCTCAGGATTTGGACTTTAGCCTCCTGCCTCTGGTTTTCAGTCTTATTCTTACAGTAGCCTCAAGACTTTTCCATCTATACAGCACCAATGATAAAACATCTAGGTTAATGATGAAAAGTTTCACCACAGTGAGGAGATATGGTGACTTAAATTTAAATAATTATTCAAGTTAATTTCACTTCAAAATTAATATATGACTGCTAAATATTTTAACAATACAGATGTAGTTTGTATTTGTGGGTTACATATCTTTTTTTTGGACAGGAACATTCCAAAGGTAGAAGCCTAGTAATGAGTTCTCAGAATTGGCTCTCAACTATATGGAATTGGGTCTCAACTATATCTAAGCCACTCAGATTCAGGTTCTCAGGTACTCCACAAAGGCACAGACTTGGTTGGGCCTGCGTTTTGTGCCCTTCCCAGGTCGGAGCAGCTCAGGTGACCAGGTGCTTGGTGAGCCCTGCAGCCCCCATTTGGAGGCTGCGTCTTATTGCCTTCCCGGAACCAGCCACTCGGTTTTCTGGGTGTACAATGGGCGTGCCTTCTCAGGTGTGCTGTGTCTCTCTGCTGGGCAGCTGGTCTCTGGCTGCGACCCTCCTGGCAGATGTCAACCATCCAGAATCCCAAGAAGTCTGCCTGCTTGCAGTTTGGTAGAGGATGCCTCTCTGGGGCCGCGATTGTCCTCTTCCGGCTCTGGCTGCCCTCACCTGCCTGTCTCTGTCAGGGGATGGGCCAGTCCACAGCTGGCTAGCTCTGCTCAGTCCTTTATTCTGTGAGCGGGCCTGGCAGTGTCTTAGGCTAGGGCTTTTCCTGGGATAGCTACCCCACAGTCTGGGTTGCTATCTCAAGTTAGTTCTCTCAGATTGCCCTCGGATATTGCCCTAAGCAATGCAGCTGTGCCTCCCTGTCCAGCCCCCACTTGCTAGTGGTAGATGCAAGCATCTGGGCTGCTTCTGTGCTGGGAGTTGCCATTAGGAATGTAATCTGTGGGTTTTAATTATTTATTTATTTATTTTTCCTCTCGGTTGTGTTGCCCTCTGAGATTCCAAGGCTCGCTACAGGCCAGCTGGTGAGAGTGTTTCCTGGCATTTGGAAACTTCTCTTTTTTTTAAGACTTTCTCCCAGGACGGATCTCCGTCCCTACCTCTTTTGTCTCTCTCTTTATCTTTTATATTTTGTCCTACCTCCTTTCGAAGACAATAGGCTGCCTTTCTGGGTGCCTGATGTCCTCCGCTAGCATTCAGAAGTTGTTTTGTGGAATTTGTTCGGCATTCAAATGTTCTTTTGATGAATGTGTGGGGGAGAATGTGGTCTTCCCGTCCTATTCCTCTGCCATCTTAGGACCGCCCCCACAAACCATTTTTATAGATGACTATCCCACTTTGCATGCTCTCAGCAAGGCATGAGAATTCTAATCATTCTGGATCTCTGGAAATACTTGGTATTGATCAACATTTTCGATATTAATAATTCAGGAGCAGTGGTATTTTACTATAGTCTAAGTTGCATATCAATAATCTGTAATGCTGAAAATATTTATATGTTCTTATTGGACATCTGCCTATCTTCTTTATGAAGTACATTTTCTTTGTGAAGTACATTTTCAAAACGTCTTGCCTATTTTAAAAATAGGGTTGTTGGTCTTATTTTTTAATTGGAAAAGTTTATTATGAATAAATAAGGTATATTCTAAATGAGTTTGAACAAATTCTGGGAGATAGTGAGGGACAGGGAAGCCTGGTATGCTTCAGTCCATGGGGTCACAAAGAGACATGACCTAGCAACTGAACAGCAAATTCTGAATATAAGTTCTCTCACCCGTATGTTTCCTGAATATAGTCTCCTAGTCTCTGATGTGTCTTTTTATTTTCTACAAAGTGTAATGGAATTTGGGGAGAGAATACATTAATATGCATTTTTTTTCTTGTATGTATTTCTTAGTGCTTAATCCCTGCCCTACTCTTCAAGAGACACCTATTCATCTCAGGTAGAATTATTATTTTTGCATTAGGATTGAAAAATAAAGAGGATGTCAGTATATAGCTTTTCATATATGAAAGGAAATTGTCAGTGTCCAGAAAACAATAGTTTTGAAAATCTGGATTTAATGAAAGAAAAGGCTTTTTTAGATTTTTTAACTTCTATTAATTCATCAAAAGAATAAGTCCTGGACTACTCTATGACATAAAGTCATGAGTAAAAATCCTCTCTTCCTCCCATGAAGAGTGTATTTGAGAATGTGAACAACTTCACAAAGGGTCCATCCAAGGCCAGAAGAGAGAGAAATCAAAGAGCTCATACCTACCATCTTGGCAAACTACGGGAAGAGTTTCAGGGACAGCTTACCAATAAACAAGAGCATCTTGATATCCTATTCAGACTGAAGTCCTTTGGACACCAAAGTAGAAAAGAAAGCAAGTATCACTGGGGTTTTTGTCTTTTGTTTTTCTTAATTAGAACTGTGACAGGGACTATTTCACTGATAGTTTGGTTCCAGCCTATGGCAGTAAGAATGTAACAGTAGAAATTTAATAGAAATAATAAATAGAAATCTATTACAGTAGAAATTTAACAGTAGAATGGGCATGACTGCTTGAAGAGCATGAAAAAGAAACCAGATTAGCATTCCTAGCATCCTTCTGTTCCTGTGGTCATGAAAATGTCTTAGAAATTCTTAAGTAACTTTGGAGTTGGGATGGAGATTTGATGTCAGAAATGCAGCAGAGATTGGACAAAGGCTGTTAAAGCTTTGCCCATCTTTGACAAGCCCCAACGGCTACCCAGACCTGAGAACAATTGAATTCATGTCTAGAGAGTGTTGGGATAGGGTCCGGTCTACACAGGGAATGGTCAAGCTCTTGAGGAGAGCTTTCTGTACAGAGAAGACTTCCACTAGCTGTAGCAGTGGCAGAGGCAGAGGATCGCAGGTGTCCCAGGAATGCTATCAGTCTGATATCACCTCAGATGTCATCAGTATAGGAAGTAGCTCAACCACTCACTCTGCAGTCTAGACCAGCAAAGCTCAAACAATTCCACAAATATCTCTAGTGTCCTTGACTCCAACACCCATGTCATCTGTCGTCTCAGATATCATTTTAGAGAGAAGTAAAGGGATATGGAGAAAACATGGCAGATTCAGCATTTGTCTGAAAGACTTTGAGTCAACAAAGTGTGACTAAATCAGAGGCAGCAAAGTGGTTAGAATTCCTCCCACCCTAACGTTATACAGGAGATGAAGTAGGTACAAGAGAAAGATTAGATTCATAATTGGCTCTGATGGTTTTCTGGATACTTTCTGAAATTTCCACATTTGCTTGGACAGCTATAGAGTCTATGATTGAATTTTTAGCTCTTGAATTTTAACTATTAGAACTAAGCCAGACACAAAATGTAAAGAACAGCTCTCTGAGCTTCCTCTCTGATTGCTAGTCTTTCTCTTTTGATGCATTGCCTTCTGCTTCACATATCCAGCTTTCGTAATATAAACTTTAAAATTCCGATTTATTCTCTCCTTATCAAGGAGAGGGTGATGAGGTGTGAGACTAACTTAATGCAACTCTCTCAGCGCTTTAAAGCATTTCTGATTCCTTAGCTCAGCCAGACCCACTCTCCTCATCTGTGGTGATTTTACTCCCTCCCTCAGTCAAGTTTCCTCTACTGTTCCCTTGTGCACATTTGAAGCCAGATTATGAACATGGATCAAGGTGCATCTCCATTCACATAAGATGATGCTTTTGCCTTCTGTTTAAATATTCCTTAACATTTTTGTAACACTTAATAACATTAATATTTGTGAAAAATACCCAAAGGAGCTATATGCTGAAATTACAGAGAGGACCACTAGAGTCCTATTAAGAATCTGGGTCTGGTCCCAGTCAAGTCAGTCTGTTACTGTTTTCTTTTGGCCTGGTCTCACCTCCTTTGGGGCTTCCCTTGTGGCTCAGGTGGTTAAAGAATTCACTTGCAATGCGGCAGACCTGGGTTCGATCCTGGGGTAAGGAAGACCCCCTAGAGAAGGGTAAAGGCTACCCACTCCAGTATTCTGGCCTGGAGAATTCCATGGACTCTATAGTCCATGGGGTTGCAAAGAGTCGGACGTGACTGAGTGACTTTCACTTTCTTTCACCTCCTTTTGTCAGCAATAGGAAGTCATGCTGTTTTCCAAGCCAATGGAAAACTAACCCTGAGAAATCTGGAGTGAAGTCAATTGGTAAAAACAGATGTTAGGAATAAAATAGTGCAGACTAACTACCTAGGGAAGACACCTCCAACGTGGGGAAGCCCCTATTACATGCCTGTGATACTTAATATGGAACACTGCAGTGACCAGGTGTTCCTTCAATGAAGTCTCCATTCTAGACACATGCATTTCCCAGCACTTTGATTGAGTTTCCTGGCAAGCATTCACGCAAGTAAATATATCGAGATTACTTCCATTGATGTGAAAGACTATGGGGAGACCCGCTAATGGTAGGGTATTACCTTCTGATAACCACACTATTTATACTTATCATCCAGAAAGGCAGAGAACCAGACTGTTCCATTAAGCTGTCAATCAGAACTTATGAAGAAGCACAGATTGTATGTTACCAGTTTAAATGTAACAAGGCATGAAAATTATAGGATTTTGAGAATGCTAGTCATTCTCTTCCTCCAAAAAGAATACTTAGGAAATTATCATTTTTTTCTGAATTCTTGAATATTTAGGCTCCCACAGGCTCTTCATTGTTGGGTTTTTGCAGTCATGTCTCTGCAAAGAGAGATACAGCTTGATCTCTTACATTGCTATAGTGCTTTACAGTTTATGGGGCACTTGTATGTACACTTACTTTCCAAATGATATTCTCTGCAAAATATTTCCTCATCTCAGAACCACGAATTCTAAAAATGTTTCTTAGAAGTCTATTAGTTAGCTTTTAGAATAACAAATCAAATTTGCAATTCTTATAATGTTGCAACAACATTTTGAATGTTTTTAGTGCATATTTGTATGACTTTGAAAAGAGCTAGAGTATTTTAAGTATCACTGTTAACTACCAACTTTTGGAGAAAAACAAGTTAATGGAGCAATCGGTTTTATTTAGTATAATAAGGCATTTCTGTCTTTCATTATTTATAATTTTATTGGGAAAACATGTGCTAATGCAACAATTTTCATAAATGAATAAAACATAAGGCAGAGTAGTAATTAATATAAAAGGATTCAACAGCACATAAAGGTGGTTAATATATTTGCCTCTTCATATATCAATGCCAGTTATAGTTCCTTAGAAGACACTATAGATCGAAAGTCAAGCAGGCTCATTAATTAGTCTTATTCTCAGTTAACTCGAAGGTTTGCTTAAAAAAGGAAATTAGGTTGACTGGGAGCAAGAATGGATAGTTCAGATAAAAAAAGATCAAGAGGGAAAAGTATACAGGAAGGAAAGTGGAAATGTGTCAGCTTGCTTAGCTGCAAAACAGTCTCTGTTAATGACTCCAAGGGGAATAATGTCTCCTGTCTTGTCACTGCCCACAGTGGATGTTTGAGAGGAGCATCAGTGAAGGAGGCTGCAGGACCTGCAGAAAGTTTGATAGAAAATAATGCGAATAACCGGTGTGAGAGAGGGGAAAGGAAAAATGAGAAGAATCTTCAAAGCTAATGTTATTGGTAGCATTGCTATTTGTATAGGTGTTTTGATGAGATTCTTTTGGATGTATGGAAATAGGACTTACTGGTTTGTTCGAGAGGCAGATGCAGATATTATCCAAAAAGGGACAGAGTTCCCATGGGAAGGACAAGAAATGCAGACGAACCAGAAAGTCACCATAGCTGGTCAGGGGTCAGGTCCCCTTGATGGATCTCAACAGAGAAGTATATGGATATCATCACACTGATGCTTCATCCCGCATGATGTGTCTAGCTGTGATCTCACAGTTAATGTGCCTTTTCTTCCCCACTCCCCTTTAGTCTTAATGTTTACTCTAGCTCATAGCTGTATTTTGCTCTAGTTATAGCTTCTTTGTAGACATATTCTTTGCACATTTGTGAGAAGTCATTTTTGCGCTCTCTTCTACAAACTGCCCAATTAGCTGGCTGGATCAACTCATACCCCCTTTGGCCTGAGCAATTGTGATTTGGAGAAAGAATGAAGGCACACGGCTATCTTGGCCTGGCTCTCCAACAAGGCCTGTGGGTAGGGCGATTTTCCTTAGAAGGGCTATTGGCATTGTGTATAGCAAGATGAACAAATCTGAAAAATGGCATACCTGAAAATACAGTTGGCTTTCTTACTTGTCTGTGATTTATGACCTTCTGTTCATATCTTTTGTAGTGTTCTCTTAAGCTTTATTTCTTAATACTCTTTTCACTTCAAAGACTAGGAAATATTCTATGCCTGTTTTTATCAAGAAGTTGGAAATATAAGAAAGTGCTCATATGGATAAATGAATGTTTTCCCACAATCTTTTCTAATAGATTGATCACAGTGCTAAGTGACAGAGCATGAGCACACATGAGTGTTTAACATACAACAGTCTACTGTTTACTTGCTTAGTCTTGTATGATTCTTTTGTGACTCGGACCATAACCCACCAGACTCCTCTGTCCATGGGATTTCTAGGCAAGAAACTGGAATGTGTGCCATTTCCTTCTCCAGGGGATCTTCCTGACCCAAAGGTTGAACCCACATGTCCTATATTGGCAGGCAATTCTTTACCACTGAACCACTAGGGAAGCCCATACAACATTCTACCGCAAACTTATCATTATACGGTTGCTGATTCACAACACTCCGAATTTCATATTGTGTGTTTCTTTTCTTGGGTATGCTGTGGTCATTTCATCCACAAAACTTACTGAAGCTAATTTAAAAATTTTCATTTCAGATTAGGTCACTTGTGTTCCAATTCTTTGTTTTCCGTGATTAGTTTTGGTCTTGTGAATGCTGTCAAAATATTAAGATGTTGATATAGTTAAAATTAAGTGTAAAGTCTAAATCATATCCAATTATTATAGTCAGGTGGAGTGGAAGCCCAAGAAGGACATTTTTAAAAATTCAGGGAGAAAACTGTTTTCCTGCATTTTAGTGTTACATAGAAGGCAACATTTTTAATAACCTGCATAATTGAGCTATTCTCTTCTTAATGAGTCATAGATTGAGAGCTATGCAGCATACCATGAGTAGCTTTTTTTTTGGCAGCTGACCTAATGATCGTTTAATATTGCCTTCAGTTCAGTTGCTGAGTCGTGTCTGACTCTTGGTGACCCCATGGACTGCAGCACGCCAGGCCTCCCTGTCCATCACCAACTCCCGGAGTTTACTCAAACTCATGTCCATGGAGTCAGTGATGCCATCCAACCATCTCATCCTCTGTCGTCCCCTTCTCCTTCCACCTTCAAGCTTTCCCAGCATCAGGGTCTTTTCAAATGGTTCATTTCTTTGCATCAGGTGGCCAAAAGATTGGAGTTTCAGCTTCAACATCAGTCCCTCCAATGCACACCCAGGACTGATCTCCTTTAGGATGGACTGGTTGGATCTCTGCAGTCCAAGGGACTCTCAAGAGTCTTCTCCAACACCACAGTTCAAAACCATCAATTCTTTGGTGCTCAGCGTTCTTCACAGTCCAACTCTCACATCCATACACGATTACTGGAAAAACCATAGCCTTGACTAGAGGGACCTTTGCTGGCAAAGTAAGGTCTCTGCTTTTTAATATGCTGTCTAGGTGGGTCATAACTTTCCTTCCAAGGAGCAAGTGTCTCTTAATTTTATCGCTGCAGTCACTGTCTGCAGTGATTTTGGAGCCCCCCAAAATAGTCTGCCACTGTTTCCCCATCTCTTTGCCATGAAGTGATGGGACCAGATGCCATGATCTTGTGTCATACTAAGTCAAAAAAAATTACTCATGATTTCTTGTGTTCCTTTCATGTAAGAAATGAATTAGCATTGCATGCATTTTGTAGGATATGCTAAGAATTTTTCATGAGGTTGAATATAAACTGTATCCTCCCAGAAATTGTTTTCAGATTGGGATTTAGACAAATAAATACAAGTATACCAAGGAAACTAGACTTGTGTATTTAAAGGCTACTACTCTGAAGTGGACCTTTGTGTCTACCAACAAGAGGTTTTGAGTTCTGCTTTATAATTAAGATACTACCATGGAAAAAATCAGCACAAGTTTACTAGTTGAGTAAGTTTATTAACTAAGTGATTATTGATTGGGAATAAAACTTTTGGAACATTTTCAAAGATTCTGTCCTTCAGAGTATAATTGCATATTCAATGTAATATAATTTGTATAATATAAATCACATGGTTTGTGAAATTCTTAGTAACAATAAAAAACAAAGCTTGAATCATAGCCATGATAAAACTAAAGCAAATTATGACTTGACCATTAAAACGTTTCTATTTATGTTCCATGCCATTTGAAACATATAATTTTGCATCTAGCTTTAAAGTCCTTGGAAACTGGTAGGAAAGTCAATACATTTTTTCCTTCTTCTAAACAGCATTGCTTATTTTTGTTTCCTATGGTGAGTCAAGGAAGGATTTGGAAATAAGCTCAAAATTATTGTTTCTCTATGCTACAATATACTAAGCCAGAGATTCGTAGTGCAAAAGGCACATTATATGCCATTTAAAAGCTGCATGTTTTCTAGGAAATTATTAGACACAGATTCAGCCATGAAGCTAATATTAGGGGTAAATAATAGTAAGAGCAATGCCATTTCATTTCCTGGACTATTGCTCCAAACACACACTAAATCAATCTCAGTAAAATGTCTTCAGACATTTCATCTGCCCTAAGAGGCATGAAAAACCTTTTGGCTTACTTGAGATGAGATTAAGTCTGTCACACATTACCTACCTCTGATATTTGAGTTGCTTTTTTAAACCAACCAACCAAACCAAACCAAAACTGATATTGCAGTAAATACTGTAAAGGAATGATTGACTAATTCTGGTAAAGGAGATAGCTTCCTAATTTGTAGCTTTTGGAGAACAGACTCTCTTCATAGGGTTTGAGATAACAAATGTTATTTCAAAATCCACTCTATTCAAGGCACAAAGAAGGTGTTATATGGAAGAAAGTAACTTCAAACAATGTAGCTGGGATCTAAACATATGAAAACAATTAAGTTATGGGATAATAAACAACCTTTCTAGCCTGCCAACTATAAAACTCAGTGAGAAGGAATGCATGCCGAATTGTTGGTCTCTTTTGTTGTTGTTCAGTCACTAAGCCCTGTCTGACTTTTTGCAACCCCAGGGACTTAGTTTTCCTGTACAGATAGCCATGTTGCGCACACACAATTGAAGTCCTTCAATGTGGAACTGCACCATCCATATAGCAGTGACAAAAAGGAAAGCTACTTGAAATGATTTCAATTACAGAAGATCATGTTGCCAATATTTGAATGTATACTTTGTGGTCAGTAAATTAGCCTTGTACATTAATACATATATAATCAAGTTTCTTGGAGGTAGTTTTCATCAAACTCAGCGGAATGATGTAATAAGGATATTATTTGATTCATTTTTTTAATGGTTTAACTTTTCATTGAGCCTTACTTTCGTCACTGAGTTCTTGTGAAACCTCCACGGAGCTGAACCCAGTGCCTGACACATATAATAATAGCTATTTGTTGAAAATATTTTAAGTAGTCTCTTTCGCTCATATAAGTTTATGGATGTCCTTTAATATTTTCATATGAGTGTTTCAATGCCCTGTAAGGTATGGACATTAATATTTTCTTGTAGTTTATTCTTAAGAATTGATAGTAATGATGAAACCAAAGAATGAGCATGTAAAGCACAACAAAAATGGAAAGTTCAGAAACTACAAAAATTTAATAATGTAGATACTTTGTCCTTTATTCTTGATTTTGAAACAGGATAAACTTATCTTCATTAAGTGCCTATTTTCGTTTTCTAGTTTATCTCTTTTACCACAGAGTTGTGGTAAAGGTCAATCACTGAAAAGATATTTTATTGTTACCTACCAATCTCTTTGATACAGGCTGAGTCATGGTCTGGTATCATTTTAAACTAGATACGATTTTTCTGAAAGCAATTCATATTCTATTTGATGGACTTAAACTACATATAAGATATGATGAAATTAATTTTTTGGAAGGAAGGATAAATTATAAATACAAACCTTATGTGGTATTTTTTTTACAAAGTCATTTTGACTTTGAATATTTGCAAAGTAATATTTCTCTATACTTAAATTTTTTATATTTATATAAAGAGCTAAACTGGGAAAACATGAAAAATAATCATCACTAACAAGAATGAAGTTATTATAGCAAAATAAGCCAAAATTTAGAGTAGTTAGCTAAAGTTAAAACAAGGAAAATTTCATTAAAACACATTTTCTATGTCTAAAAACTCTCAAATATTCATTTTAGTAAGCAAAAGATTTAATGCTATTGAGTTTTCATATAATATAGTTATAAATAATTTGTGTGTTTTTAGATAAAGCTATAATTAATTTTACATGTGCAAAATACAATTATTGCTTTGAATGACTTCTTAAATTTTAAAATGAAGTGAAGGATTTAAGCTGTTGTTTCTCTAAAGGAAACTTCACCTTGCGATTTTTGATCCAAATTTAAATGGTTCGGTTTTAACTCAATAATTGACTGTAACAAAACAAGGATTTAAATTTTTTCTGTAAATTGCATTTTAGAATTTATTGCAGATATAAAGAATCCTTAATTTTCTCCAAAGAATTTGTTTTTCTAGTATAACTTAAAATTATCTTACTAATAAGTGAAAGTACTTGATAAAATTGAATTCAATTATTTAGATTGCAAAATTCTTAGAAAACCCATTTTTGAGACATTTCTCACAAGGACAATAATTTAGCTGGTAATTTCTTTTATACTCAAATTGTTAAAATAGCTATTTTACTGTATTTTAATAACTCTTCCTAGATGAAACATTTCTTTTATAGTTTATATATATATTTTCATAATTTATCATAGTTATGATCAATTTAGGTTTTTCTGATAAAGACAAAAGATAACAGAGATAATCTATTAGAAAGTAAATTAAAGTGAAACAAATGGAATAATTTTGATGGCCTTGTTATTGATACTTTCAAAACAGGATTAAAATCTAATCCTCTGTACATGAAAGTTCTGTTTAAGGTCATAACTCATGGATTACACTCTTACAAGACAATTCCCTTTGATTTCAGGAAGGGTTATTATTTCTGAAGCAACAAATTTCATTTTTTTTCCTCTGGAAAACTCTACATATGCAGATGATAAGCTACTCTAATTAAAAAGGAAAATATGACTTCAGTTTATCTGATTTGACTTCTCATCTAAATTCTCCAGCTTTTTTTTTTTTTTTTTTTCTATCAATCACCTAAGCTACAAAAGTATCATGAGAATTGGTTTTCTCTCCCTGCACAACGTATTTAACATCTTTGGCAATCTTAAATAGTCTCAGAAAATACATGTTTGAGAATTGCTCTCAAACAAATCAGTAGTTTGAGAGCATAAACTTTTCAGGATAATCCTCTCTGTGGTGCTGTATTTAGCGGACATTGTTTCCCAATAAAATCCTTCTCACTTTCGCTACATATGCTTTTTTAAATTGTGTTTTGCATTCTAGATCTGTGATTTGTGTGTGTGTATATGTGAAATATCTCTCTCTCAGTAGCATAGTTGTCATTGTTTATAACATTGATTCCTCCTTATAACTTTTTTTTTTGATAAGCCTCCAATCTTATCTGTATCATCAGACTTCAAAAACAAAATCAGCCTGAAGATACAGATGTAGATTCTGGATATTTACCAGTTGTCTAGATTTTGCCAGTTCCTAGGCAAGTACCTGTTTTCTTAGAGGTGAGTGAATGGATTCATATATACCAGGAGACAAATATTTTGGAAGGGATAAGCATTTGAGTAATATATATATATTGTGTGTGTGTGTGTTAGTTGCTTAGTCATGTCTGATTCTTTACGATCCCACGGATTATAGCCTGCCAGGCTCTTCTGCCCAGGGAATTCTCCATGCAAGAATATGAGCATGGGTTGCCGTTTCCTTCTCCAAGGGATTGTCCCGAACCAGGCATTGAACCCAGGTCTCCTTTGTTACGGACAGATTCTTTACTGTCTGAGCCACCAGGGAAGCGCAGCAGTGAGGCATCTGATTACAGCTATGATGGGCAAAGTGGAATGTCAGTTCGCTTCCCTCTAATTTTCTCTCTTCCTCATTTGCATATAAAAAGAAGAAAAATATTAATGATTATTTCTAGATTAATCCTATAATTTATTTAATATTGTTTATGTTACCTGGTATACTTGCAGGAATGCAAACCAAAACCACTTGCAGAACATGTATTTTCTGAGACTATTTAAAATTGCCAAAGATGTTAAATATGTTGTGCAGGGAGAGAAAAATGGAGAGAGAGATGACTTGAATCTAAGAAAGGTCCCCTCCCAAACATCACAGTGTACAGTCAAAGAAAAGGAATGGCCCTTGACTACTCCCCTCTCGTTTTCAGGAAAATTCACTCTATACTCATTTCTTTTCCCCGTGGTCAGGTTGGCTGCATCTCCAAACACTTGTAAGTACTGTATGTTCTGACATATCCTGAAGTCATGCATTAGCACCTTTTCATTCCGCAAAGGGTGAGAACAGATATCTTTTGGCAGCTGACAGCAGGGAGCAGGCAGAAAGAATGGAGAGGAAGCTGGAGCATGGGGACACTGCAGTGGCCTGGTGGCTAGCAGGACTAATGCACCAGCTGTGAATAACCCTCTTTTTTTTTCTGCCGCCCATCTACCCAACAGATGTCTCTCTGTCATTGTCATGTCCTCAAGCTATCCCAGTAAATGATTTGCGCGTTGCAACTGAGTCACCCATGTGGCAATCGAACCTCTTCACAGTTCAAAATTGTTGTGTGTGCACGGAGGAGGGCCCTGTGGTTGGACTGTACTCTGGCAGGAGCTGGGGGGGCTGGGGGGGAGGCGCCCGAGAAAGAGAATGCAGAAAAGGAAGCAGGAGCCAGAGTGGGTAGTGAAATGTCAAGGTTACCTTGTTTTGCCCGGAGAATTACAAAGGAGGACACGTGAATGTCTGCCTCCATTTGGTCTTTGGACTCTGTTAGGCTGAAGCAGCCCCTTGCTGCTCTGCTAGACATACATATCACTTTGAAAGATTAAAAAATGAAGAATGCAGTGATCTGTATTGTATATATGCTTTATTCTGTGGAAAGAATGTTAATAAATATACTGTGAGCCTGCAAAGTTTGCCAATATAAATAATGTGGCATTTCAAAGTCTGTCAGTAACTGTAATTGAATTTTTCAAAGTAAAAATACAGTTTGGTTATAAATTGGAGTCATGCTTGACATTAGTTGGGCATTAGAAGATATTAATTAGATACTGCTCACTTCTTCTCTGGTTTCTTTACATTAAATGAAATTATCGGGAAAAAGGAATTTGCAAGCGTGCAATTTAGAAATTTTTATTCTCAAAAACAAGCTGCCTGGTAATTTTTAGTGGAAGAATAAATGCTTATTTTTAAAAACCTTGTCAGTGAGCTAAAACATGCCCTTCCCAATCTGAACACAATATGGAAAAGCTAATCCATTTTAATACTTTGTAATGATAATAAGCTACAGTGAACAAGTAGCCTAGGGAAAAGATGGTAGTAGTCACCTTTAAACAGAGAGAGAATAGCAAGTAATTGTACATTTTTACACTAGGCTGATGACAACATTTCCTGTGACTTTGAACTTACTTTGGCTGTCACCAGCCTGGCAAACATTCTGCATATCAATCAGACAGTTGTATTTCTTGCATGACATTTGCAGCCTAATGTAGACATTTACTTATGTGATCCCTATATGTAAGCAGACCGTTTATCTGTAAATAACTGTGTTCCTTCATGCTACAGATGCTGCATGTAGAACTGTTCAGACCTTTTAGATTTCAATACCACATGTAATTTTCATTTACTGTTGTTGTTCTTGCTTAAATCTGTTTCCCTCCTCCTTTGGCATGGTTCACTCCTGAGCGTGTGGTTTATGTGATTGTGTAGTGGTATGTGTGTCTGTTTTCCAGCCGTTAATTCTATTTCTGGAAGCTCAATCCAAATAATTAACAGGGTTTGAATCTAATTTTTCTTAAGGATTTGTCATGTTGCTTTCTTGTTTTGTGTTTAACAAGATACTGTAGTTAATTATCACAAAAATATATCCAGATATTGACTTAATTTACATAATATAATGTATTCTGGGTGTGTTTCAATATTTTTTTAGTTCCTGTTATCTTGCTTTTGAGTGGACATATTTAGGGGGAGCAATCTTTTTGTTTTCAGTTTAAAACAAAACCTGGAGTCTAGGTCTCCAGGACCTAGTCTCATTAGGTTCTTTCCAAATAGCTTATTCTTTAAAGACTCTGCTTTTTTATTAAAGAAATCAAGTGTCCCTGCACTGAATCATGTATATTATTCATAAGTATACTTATTTTCTAGCTGGTCTCATCTCCAAGGTAAGCATTTTTTTAAGTTACTTTTAATTTTATATCGGGGTATAGTTGATTTATGATGTTGTGTTTGTTGTAAAGTTGTTCAGTTATATCCACTCATGTCCAGATTATTTTCCCATATAGGTCATTATAGATTATAGGTAATTATAGAATATTAAGTTCCCTGTACTATACAGCAGGTCCTTGTTGGTTATCTATTTTACACATACAAGTGTGCATATGTTAATCCCAATCTCCTAATTTATCCCTCTCCTCTACCTTTCTCCTTTGGTAACCATAAGTTTGTCTTCTAAATCTGGGAGTCTGTATCTGTTTTGTAAATAAGTTCATTTGTATCATCTTTTTTGATTCTACATGTAAGTGATATCATATGATATTTCCCCTCTGTCTGTCATGCTGAGTGAAGTAAGTTAGTCTCTAAGTCCATCCATGTTGCTGCAAATGGCCTTATTTCATACTTTTTTGAATATATGTACCACATCTTCTTTATCCATTCCTCTGTCAATGGACATTTAGGTTACTTCCAAGTCTTTTCTATTATAAATAGTGCTGCAATGAATATTGGGGTGCATGTATCTTATAGAGTTATGGTTTTCCCCAAATACACACCCAGGAGTGGGACTACAGGGTCCATGGTAGTTCTATTTGTAGTTTTTTAACAAACCACAATGCTGTTCTCTAACCTACATTCCCACCAACAGTGTATGAGGGTTCCCTTTTCTCCACATCCTCTCCAGCACTGTTTGTAGACTTTTGGTTGATAGTTGTTCTGACTAGTGTGAGATGATACCTCATAGTAGGTTTTATTTGCATTTCTCTATGCTTATGCTGAACATCTTTCCATGTGCTTTTGGGCCATCCATATATTTTCTTTGAAGAAATGGCCATTTAGATCTTGAATTGTCTACTTTAAAAAATTTTTATAAGTCTATAAATTTGATATGCTCACCTTTATAGAAAACAAATACACTAAAATACAACTCCCAGGGAATTTATTTAACAACTCTATTCAAGGAGAGAGGCGTGACTTCATCAAGATGGTAACACAAGTTTTTCCTGACCTAGCTTTCCCTCACAAGAACAGCTAACAGTGATAACTCATGGACAACACACCACTGAGAGGATCCTAGAAGATGGGAGTGAGGAAGAAGCACCTCTTTGCACCACAGAAACCAAGATGGACTGCCTCGGACAGGTAAGAGAAGTCACTCCACAATGTTGTCGCTTTCCTGAGGCTATGGTTCTTCCAGTAGCTAAAAAAGAGCCCAGGGCTTACATCCAAGACCCCAGACATTGTGGGTCATTTCATGAGAACCCTTCCTCTGGACTTGCCCCAGGAAGATTGCAGGGGAATTTATGAGGCTCAACTGCTACAAATCTGATTGTGGCAGAGAAGAGGAGGGACTCCCCACAGCCATCACTCAAGCTCTTTACAGACCAAATTCCTATTTGCAAAGCCCAAGGAGTAATGTCAACCACCCCTTTTCTCATCTGCAGAAACAAGTTGGAGAGGCAGTCTGACCAGGGGGCCCAGCGGGGCTCAGGTCTTCCTACTTCAGGTTTTTAAACAAGGAGTTCTGCCAGGGCCTGTGGGCAGAACAGGCTCCAAGGCTAATGAAAGAGCTGCATAATAGCTCCACTTTCTGTGAATCTTGGCTTCTCTGCCCAACCAGAAAATCTGGGAGTTGCCGGAAGGGGGCAGAAGCCATCCAGAGTCATAGTTTCACCCACAGCAGGGTCTGACCCCAGTCTCTTCTGACAGTAAGGGCTGGTGGGAATACCTGGAAGCTTCCAAGCCAAGAGACGAGCAGAGCTCATCACCCCCAGAACAAAGTCTGGGGGTGTTTGTTTGGGCAGGAACTAAGGGCATGGGTCAGCTTGAGGCCTGGAGCTGTTTCTCTGACTGTGTCCAGGCAGGGAAGACAATTTGTAGCCACAGTTATTGCTGAATAGAGCCTTTAGCCCGCCAGACCAGGGAACCTTACCAGAGAAGCTGTGTGTTTCATCCAATAGCTCTGCATACAGTGGTCTTGAACAAAGAACACAGCAGTGGCTTCACCTGACCAGAATATTCAATATGCGCTCTTGCTTTATTCAGGTCCCCAGTGATCCACATAGGCCCTTCTACTGCTATCCAGCCAAGGCAGGGAAGCTAACTCATAGCTTTACTTAACTGCTGCAAATAACTCCAGTCTTGACAGTCTAGTAAACCTTACCAGAGAGTCCAGACAGCTGTGAACCCCTTCCTGTAGACTCACTTGGGCAGAGAACAAAACCAGTGACACAGCTGACCCCCATTTCCAACTGACCTCAACACTCAAACAGTTGCATTGTCCCCAAACAGACCCTCACAGCAAATCCAATCTTAAGGATATAGCCAACAGACACATCCAGAAATCCAAACTGAGCTCACTACTGAAGAACTGCTCTGCATAGTGAATCTACAAAATCTGGAAGGGGAGACCACTTATTCAAACATGCAGATACAACAGAAGGAAACAGGGTTATGTAAAATCAGGTAAATATAATACAAGCAAAGGAAACTAAAAAAGTCTGATAACTGATTCTAAAGAGATGTGTATCTATGAGCTGTAAATTTCAGAATAACCCTTTTAAAGAAGTTTAGTGAACTACAAGAACACAAACAAAATTGCAAAAATAAAGTTCAACAAACAAATTATGAAAAAAAGAAACCTAGGAAATTCCAGAGCTAAAAATGTGATAAACGATCGGCAGAATTCAATAGAAAGTTTTAATTTGAGAGCAAAAGAATCAGTGGTCTAAAAGATAGGACATTTGAAATTTTCCAGTCAGAGGGGCAAATAAAGAGAAAAAAAAAGACTAAAGAAATCTTATGAGACTTATGGGACACAATAAAAAGAACAATATTCATTCACACATTATGAGAATTCAGAGGGAAAAGAGAAAGGAACAGAAAGTATATTTAAAGCAATAATGGCTTAAAACTTCTTAACCCCAGGGAGAGAAATAAACCTCCGAATCCAAAAGGCCCAAGAGCTGCTAAATAAGGCTACACCAAAGTACCAAAAGTGAAAGACAAAAAATATTAAAAGCAGAAAGAGAGATGTTATGTACAAGTGAATCCCCTAAGACTATCAGAGGATTTCCCAACATGAACTTTTCAGCTATAAGAGAATGAGATGACATGTTTAACTACTGAAAGAAAATACCTGTTAATCAAGAATACTATACCTGACAAAGCTGTCCTTCAGAAAGGAGGAGGGATTAAGATGACCCTACATACACAAAAGTTGAGGCAATTTATTTCCACTAGACTTGCCTTACAAGAAAGGCTAAGGAGTATTTCTTGAGTAGAAATAAAAGGATGCTAATTAATATCACAAAAGCATAAAGCCATGTAAAACTCACTGGTAACGATAATTACATAGTTAAAATTGGATTCTATAGTCAAAGTTGGATTCTTTAATATGATAATGGTAATGGTTGTGTATAAATCACTATAAAGAAAAAAAATAGTAAAAATAACCAGAACTACAAAATTTTGTTATTAGTTATACAACTTAAATATACTGTAACATGAGTAACCTAAAACGTGAAGGTAAAGAAAAGTAAAATATAAGGCTTTATAATTCTGCTTAAGTTGTTACAAGTTTAGAGTGTTATAATTTAAAGATATTTTATGTAAGCCTCATGATCACCACAAAGGAGGAACCTTTCTAATCATAGAAAAGAACATGCTAAACATCAAAGCATCCTGATATTGCAAGACATCTGGATATTATATAACCCTTAGGCAGTAAAAAAAAAATGTATGAACAGTCCAGATCCTAAGGCCAAGTAATCTAAACTATAACCATGGCTGCAGTCGTGCCCTTTCTTCCATCAGGATTACAGAGGCAGTTTGGTTTCAGTGCTCATTTGCATTCTATGGCCATAGATTGGAGTGGATGTGTTGGAAAAGGTAAACATCTGGGTAGAGAAGAAACAAGCATTCCCTGAGAAGCACTTTTACTTACAACCTAAGCAAGAACCCGTTGTCACCTTTCTACTTATCTTTTCTTGAAAAGTACATGAAAATATGAGATTTTACTCTTGTTCATTTAGCATACTTTCTTCTGAGTTTAATGATAGTAATAGAGGGAATCTCATCTCGAGTTTCTTCTCTGTTCTCAAAATCCAAAAATGAGCCATATATATGTATAATGTTTTTTAAGAAAGCAGTTGGGATTCTTGTTCAAGATACTAACGCAAGAAGCTCCTGAACTCACCTCCTTCCATAGACAAACCAAATCTATAGCTATATATGGAAGGATTTCCTGTGAAATAAGCCCCCAAACTAGGTGAGCAATTGATGCTTTCAAATTGTGGTACTGAAGGAGAATCTTCAGAGTCCCCTGGACAAGAAAATCAAACCAGTCAATCCTAATACCCTGAATATCCATTGGAAGGACTGACACTGATGCTGAAGCTCCAATAGTTTGGACATCTAATGCAAAGAGCTGACTCACTGGAAAAGACCTTGATGCTGGGAAGGATTGAGGGCAAGAGGAGAAGGAGATGACAGAGGATGAGATGGTTGGATGGCATCACTGACTCAATGGATACGAGTTTGAGCAAACTCAGAGATAGTGACGGACAGGGAAGCATGACATGCTGCAGTTCAGGGGGTCACAAAGAGTCAGACATGACTCAGCTACTGAATAATGAAAACAAATCCTATACATCAGGCAAATCAGAAAAACACCCACACTGAAGCAGATAGGAGTGGCTGATACACAATCTCTCCATAAACCCTACCATTGGTTTGGCAACCTACAATCAAGAGGGTACTCTACATGTTTCTGAACTTCTTCCTGGAGTGAAGGGTTTGAATCCTTCATCTGGCACCCCAACTTTTAAGACTTAAACCTGAGAGATCACTTCGTCCAAAAGAAAACATCTTTGAAAGCCAGTGGAGCTTGCGTGTTCAACACCCACAAAGCTATAGTGAGCTGAGCAGCAGTTCTAAAAGGGCTTGCATAGACTCACCATAATAGCTCAGTTGGTGAAGAATCCACCTGCAATGCAAGTGCCTCTGGTTTGAGTCCTGGGTCAGGAAGATCCCCTGGAGCAGGGACAGGCTACCCACTCCAGCATTCTTGGGCTTCCTTTGTGGCTCAGCTGGTAGAGAGTCCGCCTGCACTGTTAGAGACCTGGGTTCGATCCCTGGGTTGGGAAAATCCCCTGGAGAAGGGAAAGGCTACCCATACCAGCATTCTGACCTGGAGAACTCCATGGTCTGTATAGCCCATGCGGTCGCAAACAGTCTGACACAACTGAGTGACTTTTGCTTTCACTTTCATAGACTCACCACAGCTACACAATGGCAGAGGCAACTGACTGAAATGACTCTTTCCATTCAGACAGCTATGGAAGCCATCCTAAAAGCTTCAGCCTGATAGGCAGGCATCTAATTTTACCTACATGAAGAGCCCACTGAAATACCTGCTGAAGAACCCAGAGCCTGGCAGAAGCCATTTGTATGCTCCCCCTCTGCCTCACTCCAAGTCACAGCTGTCTCACAGAAGAGCTTCTATACCTGTCTGGTACCCTGAGTCTTGTGACTGCTACCCAGGGGACACCCCTTGATCACATGGCTCTGGTGGGCAGTTAGGCTTAAATTTCCAAGTTCCACACATCAGTAACAAATAGAGGACACGATACAGAGACACAGAAACACCTAGTCTTTTCAAGAAAGAGGCCTGTTAGCTTGTCCTAACAGCTGTGATCTGAGGACAGGCTTCTAATTAAACATGCATCTGGGAGCTAACCAGAATCATCCTCTAGAGACCAAGGAGGCCAGTGGGTACCAACCTCACAGTCTGCCTCTGCCTCACTCCAGTTACCACTATCTCTGAGCAAGGAGCTTGTACACATATCTGGTATTCCAGCTTTTGTGTTTACTGCCCGGAGAAGACATCCCTCGATAACCTGGCTCTGGTGGCCAGTGGGGCTTATGTTCACAGGTCTAATAGTAGCAAACAAATTATCCTTAACTAGCTATCAGCCCAGGGCTCAGCAAAGAGGATTAGACAGAAATACTTCCTAGGATTCCTCCAAAAAGGGTATATTTGCATATTTCAGAAACTGCTGCCTATAAGTCCAGTTTACAACCGGCTTGAATTTAGGTGCTGATTGAAATCTTCCATTTAGTACAAGGAGCCACTAAGAAAAAAGTACAGTGCTGAAGAACAACCAAAAACTAGGGTAGGATTATATAGTAAAGTTCATCTCCTACGTAAGGCTACACATCCAAGTCTGGGAGAGGTGGCTACTTTATCTACTATATTTCTATTTCTTCACCAATACATAAAATGAAGTAATAGCAATATTTTCCAAACTGAAGAAAAAGATAAAACTTGAGGGAAAAAGCCTTAATGAGATGGAGATGAGTGATTTACCTGATGGAGTTCCAAATAAGAGTTATAAAGATACTGAAGTGAGGAAATAATGCATGAATAAAGTGAGAATTTTAACAACAGGATAGAAAATGGAAGTACCAAACAGAAATCACAGAGCTAAAGAACGGAAGAACTGAATGGAGACAAATACAATAGGAAGAGTTCATAAGAAGGCTAGATGAAACAGAAGCAAAGATCAGTAAATTGAAAGACAGGGCAGAAGAACTCATCCAGAGTGGGGAAAAGAAAAATGAATGAAAAAAGACTGATGGTAGCTTGAGGAACTTATGTGACAACAAATGGAATGATACTCATATTTACCCAAGACAAGGTGAGCGAAAGGGGCAGAAAACTTATTGGACTAAATAATGGCTGTAACCTTCTCTAACTTGGGGAGGGAAACAGACATGCGGATCCAGGAAACTATTAAAGTTCTAAATAAAAAGAACTCAAACCCATGCCAAGATTACATTATGAATCACGTGTCAAAAGTTAAAATCAATGAATCTTAAAAGCAGCAGGAAAAAAAATCAGCTTGTTATGTCCAAAGGAATCACCACTAGACTATCAGCCAACTTTTCAGCAGGAACTTTGCAGGTGAGAAGGGTGCAACATGATATAATAAAATACTAGGGAACAAAGATTCCAACAAGGAATGTCTACCCAACAATTTTTTTTTTTTTCAGAATTGAAAAAAGATCAAGAGTTTTTAGGCAACAAAAGCTAATGGATTTCCTCATCATTAGACTGGCCTTACAAGAAATAATAAGGGACCTTCTCTAAGATGAAAAGTTGCTGATTGGTAATAAAAGTATAATCTCACTGGTAAAGGTAAATATATAGTAAAGTTTAGCTTAATCTAATGTAAAGTTAGTAGGTAAATCACTTATAATGCTAGGTAAGGTTAAAAGGCAGAAGTGATAACTACAACAACAATAATTTGTTAATATGTATACAAGACAAAAAGAAGTAAACGATGATGTCAAAACCATAAAACTTTTTAAAGTGTTAGTCGCTTAGTCATATCTGACTCTTAGTGACCCTATGGACTGTAGCCTGCCAGGTTCCTCTGTCCGTGGAATTCTCCAGGCAAGAATATTGGAGTGGGTTGTCCTTCCCTTCTCCAGGTAATTTTCTCAACCTAGGGACTGAACAGGTCTCCTGCACTGCAGGCAAATTCTTTACCATCTAAGCCACCAGGGAAGCCCCATAAAACTTGGTGGGGGTGTAAAACTGTAGAGTATTAGAATGCACTCAAACTTAAGTTGTTATAAACTTTAACAATCTATTTTGCTATTTTATATACATTTCAACGTAATCCCAAAGTAGAAACCTACACAAGCATATTTCAGAGATATTCTAGGTCACCTCAATAAAGCTAGTCACACAAATTTTTGGTTTCCTAGTGTGTATTAAGGTTATGTCTATACTGTGTTCTATTAAGTGTGCAGTAGCAGTATGTTTAAAAATATTTATAAACCTTAATTTAAAATATAAAACAAAAATATTACAGTAGTGACATAATAGATCAAAGTACCCCATAAAAATATAATAATGAAAAAGCTTGAAATATTGCAAAAATTACAAAAATGTGGCATGGCAATATGAAATGAGCAAATGCTGCTTGAAAAATGGCACCAGTATGCTTGTCAGATGCAGAGTTGCCACAGATTTTTATTGCTTGTATCAGTACAGTAAAGTGCAATAGATGAAGTACACCTATATTACTTACACAGAAGACAGAGTGGAAGAAATCTAAGCGTATCCCTACAGATCATCAAATCAAAAGGCAGAAAGCAGGAGAAGCAGCAAACAAGGGACTGCATCACAGCCAGAAAACAACTCATGCAAAACTACTCAGTCCATGGCACAAGTACCCTAAATGTAAGGGGACTACATTATCCCATCAAGAAGAATAGAGTGGCTGAATTTACACAAACTCTGCATGCTGCCTACAAGATCCACTTCATGTATAAGGCCACACACAGACTACAAATAATGGCAGAAGATATTCCATAAAAATGGAAGCCAGAAGTCATCCGGGGTAGCCATACTTACATTAGGCAAAAGAGACTTAAAGACTGTAATAAGAGACCAAGAAGGTCATTATAATAATGATAAAGCAGTCAGTCCAACAACAAGATATAACATATGTAACTATTTATGCACCATACATATGAGCACCTAATATAAAAATAAATATTAACAGACCTAAAGATAGAAATAGATAGCAATCCAATAATAAAAGGGATATCCCACTTTAATACCCTCAGCTGCATCAATGGATCCATCATCCAACAGAAAGCCCAGAAATAAAGCCACCCAAACATAGTCAATTGGTTTGTGACAAGGAGCTAAGAATATGTAACAGGGAAAGGGCCATCTCTTCAATAAGTAATGCTGGGAAAATGGAACAGCCATCATGAAACTGACCCTTTCTCAACAACATATACAATTAACATAAAATGGATTAAAAAGATTTGAGTGTAAGACCCGAAACCATGAAACTGTCAGAAAAAAACATAGTAAGCTGCTTGACATCAAGTATAGCTTGATTTTTGGAGCTGACACCAAAAGCAAAGGCAACTAGAACAATAATTAACAAGTGGGATGACATAACACTAAAAAGCTTCTGCACAGCAAAGGAAACAACAAACATAATGAAAAGGCAACCTTAGGGGGGAAATTTTCAAATATATGATAAGGGGTAAATATCCAAAATAAAGAATTCATACAACTCTAAAAAATGAGCTAAAAATTCCAATTTTAAAAATGGGAAGAGTATCAGATGGACAGATGACTAGCAAGTATATATGAGAAGATGCTCTACATCATTAATCATAAGGGAAATACAAATCAAAACAACAATGAGGTATCACTTCATATCTATTAGAAGAACTATTATCAGAAAGATGAAAAATAAATGCTGGTGAAGATGTGCAGAAAGAAATACTCAGGCTATGTTCGTGGGAACATAAATTGGAGCAGTCACTATAGAGGACAGTATAGAGGCTTCCCAAAAAATTTAAAATAGAACTAACCTACAATCCCACAGTTTCACTGCTGGGTATTTATCTGAGAAAACAAAAACACTAATTTGATATCTGTACCTGCATGTTCATTTCAACAGTATTACAGTATCTAAGACATAGAAGCAACCTAGATGTCCAGTGATGGGTGAATGAAGAAAATGTGGTACATAATGTAAAGCTGCTGTGTATTAGAATATTATTCAGCCATAGCAATGAATAAAACCCTGCCATTTGTAACATGGGTGGACCTTGAGGGTACTTTGCCAAGTGAAATATGTTAGACTGAGAAATACAGATTCTGTATGACTTCATTGTATTTCCACACCTGCTCAGTCATGTCTAACTCTTTGTGACCCCATGGACTGTAGCCCGCCAGGCTCCTCTCTCCATGGGATTCTCCAGGCAAGTATACTGGAGTTGGTTGCCATTTCCTTCTCCAGGGGATCTTCCTGACCCAGGGACTGAACCGGCATCTCCTGTATCCCCTGCATTGGCAGGGGGATTCTTTACCACTGAGCCACCTGGGAAGCCCCCAGAATACTGGAGTGGGTAGCCTTTCCCCTCTCTAGGGTATCTTCCCAAGGTAGGGATCAAACTCAGGTCTCCCACATTGCAGGCAGATTCTTTACTAGCTGAGCCACCAGGAAAGCCCAAGAATACTGGAGTGGGCAGTCTATCACTTCTCCAGCAGATCTTCCTAACCCAGGAATGTAACTGGGGTCTCTTGCATAGCAGGTGAATCCTTTGCCAGCTTAAAAATTGAAAAAAAAACCCTTCATAGACACAAGGAATAGATTAGTTCTTGCCCAGAGTTAGGGGATGGGTTGGGCAAAGCTGTGAAGGGAATCAAAGGGTAAAAACTCCCAGGATGTATTGTACCACTGATTATAGCTAATCATATATATTTATGATTGAAATATAATTATATTTCAAATATACTTTGTTGTATATTTGAAAGTTAAGAGAAAAAAATCTCACAATTTTTTCTTGTGATGAGAACTTTTATCTGTATGTAATGGATGCTAACTAAACTTCTTGTAGATTTTTCAAAATATGCAAATATTGAATCACTATAAACCTAAGATGAATACAATATTATATGTCAGTTATACCTCCATAAAAAACAAAGTGGTCCTATACAGTATCCTGTGAAATTTGTTTTGGCCTTCATATACAAAGCAAGGACACTGAAGTGCTTACAAAACAAATGCAAGCCTCTTTAAACAATGCTGTGTATATCTAGATTGTATGTCTGTTTACATGTAGGAGGTTTGATTGTTTATTTGACTTAGATACTTACAGTTATCTATAAACATGTTACAAAGCTATTATAATATAAATCTTAGAATGTATAGTCTTATTAAAACTTTAATCATGTGTTAAACCCACCAGTGTTCTTGGACAAATCATATTTTTTCCATATTTCAAAAGTGATTGATTTTCAGATATCTGGTGGCCAATCAGAACTTTTGAGTAATATATGACAATATATGCCCAAAGATCAAACCTTATGAAAAACATTGCTTAAACACTTAAAGGGAATCTGTATGTAGAAGATAATTGAGAGATATTAGATCAGTACATAAAACTAAGTATATATATGATTAAAAGTCCATAGAAAATACTAGATATACATTTTTATAGTGATTAAACCTACATGACTAATAATGTAGCATAATTTTAGCAGCTATGATACAAACTAAGCAATATGTCAGTGGCTTCATACAGTTGTTTTGCTTCTTGTATTTGTAACAGTAGAGAGCTGACGCACACGTTCTGGGTTGCTTAGTGACCCTGCCTCATTAGATAAGTCAGGTAACTTGATTCCTTCTACCCTGTGGCTCTGCCATTCCCTGGAGCCATTCTGTCCTCTGCAACGAGCTGTTATGTTGCGAACAAACCAAAAAGATGTGAAAGATACGCCTACTTCATAACTGTCACTGTAGCACATCACTTCTATTAACATTCCTTTGGAGAATGGTATGATCCCTTTAAATGGTTTGAGAACAGAGTTCTCTGTTGGCAACCGTTTCACAAAATATCAGAAATAATGTGAAAGTTTCAAAAGGCAGAAAATGGACTTAATCAGTCCTAATGAATAAAATCAGAGTCCAAAACCTATCTAGGAGAAGACATTTATTACAGAAGATAGTAGTTACAGAGGGCTCGTAGTGAGGTGACAAATACAAGTGAGACCTGGTATGGTGACCAGTGTGAGTTAGTGAGCATCTCAATGATGATAGACAGGTCATTTAACCCCCACAGGTTAACAAGTGATGATGCTGGGAAGGTTAAAGGGAATGGAAACAGGATTGCAAGAAGATACCTGCACTCCCACGTTTATTGCACTATACACACACACACACACACAGACACACACACATATACACACAATGTGAAGTGTTATTCAGCTGAAAAAAAGAAGGGAATTCTGCTATTTGTGGCAACATGGACGGGACTTGAGAAAATATTATGCCTGGTGAAATAAGCGAGAACCAGAAGACAACTACTGTATGCTATCGCTAATATGGATAATGTAAAAGTTAACTTTGTAGAAACTATAAAACACTGGTTGTCAGGAGCTAATTGACTGGAGGATTGAAGAGATGTTGGTCAAAGGGTACAAACTTGCAACTAGAAGGTAATTAAGTTCTGCAGACTAATGTGCAGCACGGGGCATAGTCAACAATAATGTACTATAGATTTCAAAATTTCTAGGAGATTAGTTTGCAAAAGTTCTCACCACAATAATGAAATGAAAATTACATAACATGATAGCAGTGTTAGCTAAAAGCATGGAGTTAATCATATTGTAATATAGAGATGTATCAGTTCAATGCTTTTAAACATTCTAAACTTTACAAGGTTACATGTCTATAACTCAACAGAAAGAATAAAATTTAAAAATATTAAAAAGTTCACAAGTCATCATAAAAATATAAGCTAACAATCTGAATAGAAAAAAAGGTAACTATATTGTGTATTTAAATAAGATAAATGACAAGCTAGAGTTAATAGATAATACGAAAGAAAACTTTACCAAGTAAGTAAATGTATGTGTATCTATGTACGCGTGCACGTATACACACACACACATATACCTACACATACACTTGTTATGTATACTTGTGTGTATATAGATCTTGGATCTCTATCCACACAGATACTTCCATGTTAAGGAAAATACATTAGTTGTAAATTATAGAACAAGTTAAAATGAATTACAAAGTATTTGGAAACAAAAATGACACTTGAGAATACTATGAATCAAAACCTGTCACGTGTGACCAAAGCTGGAAATATTTAGAGCTACAAAATTCCTTATAAATAAACTAAATTTTCTATTAATGAAGCTAAAAACAAAATGAAATCAATTAGAAAAATAATATTGGTTTGGCCAAAAATTTTGTTCAAATTTTCCATAAGATGTTGAAAAGACTAGTAAATAAGACAAACCTTTGGAAAGTCTGAACAATTGGTTTAGAGAAGAGAGTCAAAAATTAATGTTAAAAACACGAGGGTACATAATTATATATACAGTTTGAGATTACTATGTATAATTTTATATACCTATATAGAACTTTTATGTTTGAACACACAGATTAAACTTTTTATTTTCTAGGAAATCTTAAATCACCAGATTCAAGAAATACAGATATCTAGTAGGCCAGTAACTATAGAAGATATTATGTATGAGACAGATATTTCTCTATCAAAGACTCCAAGCCCAATAGTTAAGTTCTAACAAAAATGGCAATGAACAAATAATTCTTTGTTAATTTGAGGGGAGAAAGAGAGAGGAGGAGAGGGAGGGTGTGAAAGGAAAAGGGAGACAGAGGAAGTTATTTAGCATTTTTCTACGAAACTATAATAATGGTAATTTTAAACCTGGGCAAGGATAATAAGCAAGAAAAGCTAATTTTACACAAAGAAAGATGTGAAAATCCTCAATACAAGGTTATCAAAATAAAATAGTGTTATTAAAATGATACTGTTGTTTATAAAAATACTATTAAAAGAATAATGCATTATGACCATTATCATGGAATAATCTCAGTTTAATATAAGAAAATTTATTAATATAATTACTCACATAAACAGATTAAAGAACAATTATGATCGCCTCAATAAATCTCACAAAAGAAGTTGATAAAGCTCAACACTTATTCTTTATTAAAAAAAAAAGTCTTAGCAAATCAAGAATAAAAACAAAATTTCCTTGATCTATAAGCTATTCAACAGAAAGCTCCAGCATGTGTCATTTTAATTAAGATACATTATAAGCATTACAATTCAATGCAGTAACAAGATGGAACTTCTCAGTTCAAAGTTACTTTTTGAGATTATACTAACGGGTTTAGCCCTTGCAGCAAAGAGGTTAAAGAAATTAGATATATAATACTCAGAATGGTGTGATTTTTTCTTGCTATAGATTATAAGATTATCTACTTAGAAAATCTAAAAATGTAACCTTTTAAAACTCTTATAATTTATAGAAATTTAAGGAAAAAACTACTATCTACAAAAAAATATAGAAAGTTAACCCCAAATAAAATTTTACCCTATTCACAACATCCTGGTTTTCTCTTTATTCACTTAAACTCTTTTTACAAAGATAAACTTGTAACTGATAATAAAATGTTTATCTTCCAAATTTTATGGGTATTGTGAGCAGTAAGAAGCTGCCTATGCATATTGTTAGGAGATGAGTGCCAGTAATGAATCAATTTTAAAACATTCTGAAACACATTTCACATACTGAAAAAAAAAAAGAAAATCTATCTGCTATATTGGAATGGAAAAATACAAGTGATGTTGATAATGTTGCTTTAGAAATTTCACATGCAGTTCCAATTTCTCTGCTCTCCAACAGACTTGAAATATATTTTAAAAGGTCCCTACTATAACAACTCATTTTAATACAGTATAATTTCTCTGTAATCTAAACACTGCAACTCTCATTTACCTCTGGAAAAAAATGTTATAAAACAGAGATCATTAATCTGCATGTGCTTATGTTTATGTTAAACAATGGGCATGTATTAATTTTATAACAGTATTCTAGTAGTTTCTAGGGACATCTTAGTTTGTATCACTCACAAACATAACTCCAAAGTTTTAAACGTAAGACAAAGCATTGCCCTAGAAAGTTAGCACTGATTAAAGCCACAATGTGGTCTTTTGTGCTTGTGTTTTTAATAAAATATTATCAGTGGTAAAATGTAAATAAAAAAGCAAATTGCTTCATTCATCATGCATTTTAAGCAGTTAAAATGAATGAACTCTCCTTTGAGAAAACATCTGACTAAGCAAAATAATGGTTATGAGTTGGAGAAAATGTTTAATGAACTTCCTTGTTAAAATGCAGTTATTTTAGAGCCCATTATTGTTTTAAATTAATTGAAGTTTCTTTGCTCAGAGACTTTTTTTCTTTTTCCACTTAATATACCAAAATAAGTGACCTTAGTAATTCATGTGGATGCCAAGAAGTTACTAAGTGGGGAATGCTGGTTGACATAACAGCATGTGAATGGAAGAGTGTATCCATGAATCTTCTTATTCACTCATCTGGTGTCAATTCAAAGGCAAAGATGTTGCCAATGATTGAGCACAATTGTTCTCAACAGCTCATACTGTAAGCTGCTGATTGATATTCATATTTTATTTCTTCTTGTTCTGAAAACACACCTATTTACTATATATATGGAAGCTGAAATTATATTCTGTCTGCAGAATATATGTGTATACACACACACACATACATACATGCACACATACATACCCATTTGTTCAGGGCAATGGAGCAAGGTTCACATAAAGCTTATAGCAGCTTTATTCATAACTGCCAAATCGTGGAAGCAACCTAGGTGTTCTTCAGTGGGATGGATAAACTGGTACATCCAGACAATGGATTATTACTAAGTGCTAAAAATAATGGAGCTTTCAAGCTATGAAAAATATCAAGGAAACTTAAATACATATTATTATGTGAAAAAAGCCAATATGAAAGCTATATACTGTATAATTCCAACTATATGATATTCTGAAAAAAGCAAAACTGTAAAAAGAGTAAAAAAAAAATCAGTGGTTGTCAGGAGTTAAGGGAGAGAGAGAAATATATAGGTGGGGCACAGAAGACTTGTCAACAGTGAAATGGGGCTGTTTGATACTATAACAATAGGCATATGACACATCTTTGTCCAAGCTCATGAAATGGACAACATCTAGAATGAACCTTAAACTTTGTTAGGTGAGAATGATGTGTCAAAGTAGGTTCAATGACTACAATAAATGAAGCACATGAGACATGTTGGTAGCAACGGAAGCTATGCATATGTGGGAATAAGGGATATATGAGAAATCTCTATATATTCTACTCAATTTTGCTATGAACCTAAAACTGTTTTTTTTAAAAAAATTATTAAAAACATGTAAACCTAATATACCAGTGGTTCTAATATTTAAAGTAGGCCTAATATTGAAAAATAGAGAGTTCTAAACCATGGTGAATCAATAAGATGATTCAATATGAAATGAATTGATAATGCCAGGTCCATGCTTTTATAAGGAATATATTGTTCCTACACATGGTAGAAATTTAGTAGATATAATACAGTGTTTGCTTAAGCTATAGAGTAAGCAAAAATAGAAATTTAAATAAAGAGAAGAGGAAAATTTATGGAAGAACTAATCTTAACAACAACAATACTAACAGATCATAGCTAGAGACATGGTGAGTGAGTCCATTCATAGTAGAACAGAGAGATAGCACATGATGTGGTATCTGAAAACGAAGGCTAGCAAATATGGAGGGTTTGCAATTACAAGGGTGGGTCTGAATCCAGAGCTGACTCAGGTCTCTTAATAGTTTTGTGATCTTGGCCAAGTTAATATTTGTCCTAAACAATCCATTTCTCTCCTTCTTCATTTATGGTGAGGTAGCAGCTAGGTAGACGTGAATATTAAGTGAGCATAACTGGGAGAAGTACACAGACAAAATTTCACCAACATAATCAAGATTTCTGAAGCGTGAAGCTGACATTCCACTGCAGTCCAGATCCTATGGTACAAGTGATAGAAGTGAAGAAATATGTGTTGAATGAATAAATAGGAAAATGTGGAGATAATATAACACATAATTGTGAAGGATTATGATCCTTCAGGTGGGAGGGAAGAAAGAAATGAAAGAGAGAAAGATATATTTATACCTATTTATACCTACTGTGTATCTTCAGTATACAAATTCTATAAGCCATATACATTCTTTTAGCTTCATTAATAGAAAATTTAGTTTATTTATAAGGAATTTTGTAGCTTTAAATATTTCCAGCTTTTGTCACACATGATAGGTTTTGATTCATAATATTCTCAAGTGTCATTTTTGTTGGTATTTGACTAGTGAAACTGGACATTTAATATATTCTGGCTATGATCCTGCACCATTACATACACAAATCATTCATTCATTCATTCATTATGGTCATTTAACTGACCATAGTATGCTAGGTTTCAGGATAAAGTCTTAAATAAGACAATCTCTCTGCCTTCCTGAAACTCATATTCCAAGCCAAAATGGGGAGATTGACAACCCAGATTTCACATTTCTTTTATCAGGTAGATTTAACAACAAAATTATACAGGAGTATATTCAAAATCTTGAAAAACATACTTTACATTTTTATTTGTAATTTATGAATGGAAAAAATCACTCTTTTTAGGGAACAGTTCTATGAGTTTAGACAAATGCATACAGCTGTATAACCATAATTAAGACACAGTTTTATCATTCTCCCCAAATTCCTTGTAAAAGCAAGCTTTTAGTAAGCTTTTGGATTTTTTCAAAGAAAACAAACTTAGTGCAAGAACAGCCCAAGTGATTCAAATTAAAAAAAAAAATAAAGTTCTATAAGTAATCTTAAGGCATATTTAGCTTCAAGACAAAGATCATTGCAAAGTAGCTTAAATTAAAACACAAAAACATGGGATACAGTCCCTGTTAGTGAATATAGGAGTGTCTTGTTTAAGTAACATGTGGTATCACTGCCTACGGGAACCATAGAATAATTTCTCACTCCATCTCCTTCTCCTGCTCCGCATAACCTCTTGTCTTTGCAGCTCTCTGAGTAACTGCTCATCCTGTGACCATGCCTTCTCTAAAAATGGCACCCTCAAACCCCATGTCCACATGATGTCACAGACTCTGCACCCACAGAGAACTAACATGCACAAATTCAGGTCCCAAAATCCAAGAAAAAATGTTAGATGTAGCCAGGGAGGTGAATCATATGAAGCACAGAGTTAGTCATTTTAGAGAATGTAGAATGGCTTTGTCAGTTTCCTACTTGATTGCAATGACATGTCAGAAAGAGCTGTAGTATTAAGAGAAGTAATATTATTACCAATAATAGAAATACCAGAATTCCAAAAGTCAGAGGCTCAATTAAAATAAAACTAAAAGAAAAGATGGATTCCAGGAATAGTGGCCAATGCTGAAACAAACTGGCCAATATTTAGAATCTTGAGCACTGAGGAAGACTTACAGATTTCCTGGAAAAGTTTTGGAGGTAACTGTTACCCTAACTTATTGTGATTAACTTAAACTCATTAAGAAATAAACACTTCTATTGCATGGCATTGACAATGCAAATAAAACTTTAGTGTTTACAAGTGAGTTTCTAGACAATCAAACTTAAAATTCTTGACAGATTTTTGACACTGTCCACAGCAGTTGATAAAAAATAATCTGTTTATATTCCTGTAATGACATAGTAGTGATATTGGTCTAGCATGTTAAGATTATCTCCCACTAAATTTGCATGTACAATAACTTTTGCTCCTAAATGTCCTGATAAGGAAATGGTGTAAACTCAGGTTCCAGTTACATTGTCAAGTATCTGTGAAATAAAATAAAAACCAGAAATCCTAGAAATAAACAGAAAGGAAAGATTGTTTTACTTTTGTTTTCTTTTCTATGAGCTCCAAGGTGATAAAGAGATATGTAGAACGTATCTTTTCCTCATACTCAAGCCTAGAAGAAAATCAATAATTCTATCTGAAATTTAAAAAAAAAAAAGAGTGGGAAATTAAAATGTTTACAAAGTATGTTTTTAGACTCTAAATTCTATCTAAAAGTTTTACATTATTAGTTTAGTGAAAATGAACCCTGATTCAGTAAAATAGAACTCACTGCCAGAGAGTTGTTTTATATATTCATATTTATATTCTTTACATAGATAAAAAGTTATAAGCTATCGTCCAGGTTCTCCTCTTTGGCACCAGTGGTTCTCGGTACCATGAAATAAAATCTATTCACGTGCGTAGGCACGTGAACACATACACACGCACACATATTTAAACATAGCACCACATTATGTTTTGCTTCCTTCCAAGCAGAAACGTGATGATTATCGAAATCAATCATGGACCAAGACGGCTACTGCAAAACTTGCTACATAATTAACATATGTATACTACTATGTATAAAACAGATAACTAATGAGGACATGGAGTATAGCACAGCTCTGTGGTGACCACGTGGGAAGCAAATCCAAAACAAGAGAGGGGATGTACATATATGCATGACTGATTCACTTGGCTGTGTAGCAGAAAGTGACACAGCAGTGTAAACCACCTATACCAAAACGAACCAAAGATGTGGAACACATATATAATGGAATATTTCTCAGGTATAACGAAGAAAGAGACAATGCCATTTGCAGCAACATGGATGCAACTACAAATTATCATAGTAAATACAGTCAGTCAGAAAAAGAAAGACAAACTCCATATGATACCACTCAGATGTGGGATCTAAAACATGACACAAACGAACCTGTCTACAATGGAGAAGCAGACTCGCAGACAAAGAGAACCGACTGTGGTTGTCCAGGGGGAGGGACCGGGATGAACTGGGAGTTTGGGGTTAGGAGATGGAAACCATTCTATTTAGACTAGATAAAGAGCAAGGTTCTGATGTATAGCTCAAGGAACTATTTTCAATATCCTGAACTATTTTCAATATCCAGGATATTGAAAGGAAAAGAATATTTAAAAAGAATGTAGAAAAACTTACTACATATATCAATAGGGTCACAGAAAATAATCAAAATTAGTACAGTAAAATCCTACACTGATGAGAGGATTGGGCTAAGCATCTGAAATCTTGGTGCAGAATGGACATATATCTATGGAGAGAATGTATTCTGCCTTTTGAACTGGATAACCTGCAAGCATATATTTGTTCTATCATCTAATGATCCATCGTTCATGGAAAAAATGCTGTGTTCTTCCATCCTCAATCCACCCGAGGACTCTGAGAAGATACTTTCAGTTGTAGTTAAAGTAATGGACACAGTCTTTACAATTTTGGAAACTGGATTTTGAGCTACATTTCTGGCTAGTTTTGATAGAAAATACATGCAGCAGATAGAGGTTTAATGTAGTTGAATTCCCCATTATTCAGTGACTAATTACTCATTTTGTGGTGATCCTGGTCTGTGACTTCTCTCTTTTTTCCCTCTGGCTGCCTGCCTTTGGCCATTTCACAGTTCATTAGCACTTTCAGAATCTAATAGGCAAGTGAAGAATAAAGACATGATTCAGATCAGTCAATTTTACAGTTTTGTATCACTGGGACTACAGTTTTGGTGAGATGTGCTATTGAAACTAATATCTAAAATGGAATCCAAAAGGCTTTTCTGAATTTCAGATAATCATTTTCCATCATCAGAAATACCCAGATTGAGTCCACTGACTTGGCATAACTAAATAATTTTTTTTAAAGATTTTTTTCTCTGTTGAAATCACTTCTCTTTCTTATGTAATTACCCAGGATTCACTGGTTTGCTGCATAACATAGACACATGACAGACATAGAATGTGCTCAATTAACATCATGGAAAGAACACACTGCATTAAATTAAAAAATCTGCCTTACATCACCATCTTATTAATGGCTTTTACTCAAAGTAAATGAATAATCTAATAAGCAAATAGAATCATCTAAATAATATTATTATACATACCTGACATATATACACATCTAAGTATATATTTAAAATAATATGTAAATAAGTATGTGGTTTACCTACATGTCATAGTTACAGCATTTTGTCTAGTGTAATTCTTCACATATTTTCTGGTCATTTATATGCTATTTATATCGCTTCCTTGGTGGCTTAGATGGTAAAGCATCTGCCAACAATACGGGAGACCTCGGTTCAATCCCTGGGTTGGGAAGATCCCCTGGAGAAGGAAATGGCAACCCACTCCAGTATTCTTGCCTGGAGAATCCCATGGATGGAGGAGCCTGGTAGGCTATAGTTCATGGAGTCACAAAGAGTCGGACACGACTGAGCAACTTCACTTTCACTTTAACTTTGTATGGGGAAGCATATGTAAACGCATGGTGATATCATGACAATGTATGGCAAAAACAATAATAAAAAAAAAAAAAACTTTGTATGCTATTTGCATATATATTCTCATATTTTAAGATTCATATCTTTTCAATTACATATTTTTAATTAAGATGAGTAATCATACTTAATATAGTATTGCTTCTTTTTCAGAAATAATTGTATATCAAGGCTAATAAAACAAACCCAAGCCCAAGTGACTTCACTTATGTAAACTTCAGTTACCAATAAAATTACTGTGAGACATAAATGGGAAAATGTAAAGATAATGTATTGTCCCAACACCTAGGGCATAATAAACTATCAACAGATAGCATCTTACATTATTAAGATTATATACATAGTTATATGAGCTTCCCTGATAGCTCAGTTGGTAAAGAATCCGCCTGCAATTCAGGAGACCCTGGTTTGATTCCTGGGTCAGGAAGATTCGCTGGAGAAGGGATAGGGTACCCGCTCCACTATTCTTGGGCTTCCCTTGTTACTCAACTGGTAAATAATCCACCTGCAATGTGGGAGACCTGGGTTCGATCCCTGGGTTGGAAGATTCCCAGGAGGAGGGAAAGGCTACCCACTCCAGTATTCTGACCTGCAATACTGGGGTTGCAAAGAGTCAGACATGACTGAGCGACTTTCACTTCACATAAGTATATGCATGTGTTTATTTGCCTTTGCTTATATTTTCAGGGTGAGAAATTTCACCTCAGTCCTACTTTGCCTATTACATACTTGTCACTCTGGGAGAGTGACACAATCTCCCAAAGGATGGTGTTCCATTTGTACTATGTACAGGGTTTACCTATGCATTTCAGAGATCTGAGGAATCTTCCACATTTAAAAGGGCCAGACTCTAAATACCTGGGTTCCAGTCTTGACTATGCTTGAATAAACTGTATATAACTGTGAATAAAACATTTGACTTTTTAGACCTCCAAAAATGGCCATACTTCTTGATGAGGAAGAAAGGAGAGTGAAAAAGCTGGCTTGAAACTCAACACTCAAAAAACAAAGATTATAGCATCCAGTCCCATCACTTAATGGCAAATAGAAGGGAAGAAAGTGGAAGTAGTGACAGATTTTATTTACTTGGGGTCCAAAATCTCTGTGGGTGGTGACTGCAGCCATGAAATTAAAAGGTGTTTGCTACTTGGAAGAAAAGCTATGACAAACCTAGACAGCATATTAAAAAGCAGAGACATAAACTTGCCAATAAAGTTCTGTCTAGTCAGAGCTATGGTTTTTCTGTAGTCATATACACATGTGAGAGTTCGACCATAAAGAACTGAAGCTTTTGGTGATGCTTTAGAAGACTCTTGAGAGTCCATCAGACACCAAGGAGGTGAAACTAGTCAATCCTAAAGGAAATCAATCCAGAATATTCATTGGAAGGACTGGTGCTGAAGCTGAAACTTTGATACTTTGGCCACTTGACGTGAAGAGCCAACTCACTGGAAAAGACCCTGATGCTGGGAAACATTGAAGACAAAAGGAGAAAGGGGTGGCGGAGGATGAGATGGTTGGATAGCACTGATCCAATGGATATGAATTTGAGCATACTCTGGGGGACAGAGGAGGACAGAGGAGCCTGGAGTACTCTAGTCCATGGGGTCACAAAGACTCAGACACAACTTAGTGACTGGACAACAGCAGCAACTGTGCAATACAACGAGGATATACAATATCATGACGTCACTGAGGTGTTTTGTAATCCATCAAAGAATATTAAAGTAGAAATACTAGTATTAACAAAGGAGAACTATGCATATAAAGCAGTTTAGATTCCATTCTATAAACCTCCATAAAGTCATGAACACTACAGAGTCAAGGGTAGTAGTAAAGTTTAAGATGACAAAGGTGGCATTGACTTGCTACTGCAGGGATCTAGGCAGTTTAATAAGAAAGGGGCATGTGCGAAGAGGTGACGAAGCTTAGCACAACAAAGCCTCAGGAATGCATTTATCATAATGATTTCAGTTAAGACTTATTCACGTACACAACTCGAATGTATGTACCCATTTTTGTCATATTGTAATTTGCAATTAATTATAGGATGCAGCCACTTGCATATCCAGTCTCATATCTGATTTTCTACGTGACAGATACTTGAACACCAGGGTCTAAGGAAGTGTTATGATCAAATATAGTATCAGATTCAAGTTCATTACATATAGTATTAACTGGCTCTCTCCCAAATCACTAATTCCATTTCACACAATTTATTTTATTACTCTGAAACCCCATTAATATATTTTAAAATATTTTCTCCCCTTCCAAGCCCTACCCTCATGTCCATACATCATATTCCTGTGTCTGATGTGAAAAGGGAATGTGTTAGTCGGTGGTGTCCGACTCTTTGCAATCCATGGACTGTAGCCCACAAGGCTCCTCTGTCCATGGAATGCTCAAGGCAAGAATACTGGAGTGGGTTGCCATTCCCTTCTCCAGGGGTTCTTGCCAACCCAGAGATTGAACCTGGGTCTCCTGCATTGCAGGCAGATTCCTTCCTGTCTGAGTCACCAGGGAAGCCCTATGTCTACCACTAGACAATGAGTCATTTTGACTCCTTTTGTATTATCTCAGCTTATAGAAACAGTTTATATAATGATCAACAACGAATTTGTATTATTTGGGAGATCTACTGCTCAAACATTTTGTTACCAGCTTATCTTGCATATTAGAGGGCTTTTTTTCTTCATTACAAAGTCTTACTTTCCGTAAAGGAGTAACCCGAGTTAGATGTTTTCTTCACACTCCACTAACCATTTTTTATGTTGCAGGGTTTGGGGCACCCTTTGCTCTTATAAGTTTGAGAAAATTTGATAAAATGAGACTTCTTCCTGGGTGTACTTCAAGGTATGTTAAGATAGCCGCCCCTCTGTGGTTTACATATCCTGTGTTATCCTCCTCCTTCTCTGGAATTGTCTCTTCCTAAGCTGGAATCAAGATTGCCAGGAGAAATATCAATAACCCCAGATATACAGATGACACTACCCTTATGGCAGAAAGTGAAGAGGAACTCAAGAGTCTCTTGGTGAAAGTGAAAGAGGAGAGTGAAAAAGCTGGCTCAACATTCAGAAAACTAAGATCATGGCATCTGATCCCATCAGAGGAAACAGTGGAAACAGTGTCAGACTACTTCTTTGGGCTCCAAAATCACTGTAGATGGTGATTGAAGCCATGAAATAAAAAAATGCTTACTCCTTGGAGGGAAAGTTATGACCAACCTAGATAGCATATTAAAAAGCAGAGACATTACTTGGCTAACAAAGGTCTATCTAGTCAAGGCTATTGTTTTTCCAGTAGTCATGTATAGATGTGAGAGTTGGACAGTGAAGAAAGCTGAGGGCCAAAGAATTGATGCTTTTAAACTGTGGTGTTGGAGAAGACTCTTGAGAGTCCCCTGAACTGCAAGGAGATCCAACCAGTCATCCTAAAGGAGATCAGTCCTGGGTGTTCATTGGAAGGTCTGATGTTGAAGCTGAAACTCCAATACTTTGGCCACCTCATGCAAAGAGTTGACTCACTAGAAAAGACCCTGATGCTGGGAAGGATTGGGGGCAGGAGGAGAAGGGGACAAAAGAGGATAAGATGGCTGGATGGCATCACCGAGTTGATGGACATGGGTTTGGGTGGACTCTGGGAGTTTTGATGGCCCAGGAAGCCTGGCGTGTTGCAATTCAAGGGGTCGCAAAGAGTCGGACATGACTGAGCAACTGAACTGAACTGAATCCAGTTCATGTATCTTGTTTGTCTTCAGGAATATACCTTGTCTCTTACCCTTGTTTTCTCCCCCTTTTTTTTTTGTGTATATATACATCATATTTACACTAAGGCAAGAATGATGTCATGGATTTCCTGAGTAATCTGCATTTTTTGGTATCCAGTAGCTTCTCACAAGTAATTAGGAATATACTAGACATTTAATAAATATTAGTTGAATTGATTGAATAAAAATGACTAAGTACTCTGAGCTAGACTAGGCATGAAAGTATTTAGATGAAAAGCTACATTGATAAATAATTCAGTTCAGTTCAGTCGTTATGTCATGTCCAATTCTTTGTGACCCCATGGACTGCAGCTTGCCAGGCCTTCCTGTCCATCGCCAACTCCCAGAGTTTACTCAAACCCATGTCCCTTGAGTTGGTGATGCCATCCCACCATCTCATCCTTTGTCGTTCCTTTCTCCTCCCGCCCTCAATCTTTCCCACTATCAGGGTTTTCTCCAATGAGTCAGTTCTTCACATCAGGTGGCCAAAGTATTGGAGTTTCACCTTCAACATCAGTCCTTCCAATGAACATCCAGGACCGATCTCCTTTAGGATGGACTGGTTGGATCTCCTCACAGTCCAAGGAACTCTCAAGAGTCTTCTGTAACACCATGGTTCAACACTTCTCCAGCACCACAGATACATAGTTGGATGACCAAAATGAAACCAGCAAGTGAAAGACTGTAGGGGCGATTGACAGAGAGGAATTGAGCATCATGAGGAGGAGAAAAAGAGAATAAAAGACATGGAGAGAGAAGTTCTTTTAATAAAGGCCAATATTTTCCAGAGGATCATACATTATTAGACACTCCATGTACCTCCTTTGTATTTCTGTTTTTACAATAGAGCATCTTTGTCCAGACTATTATTTTAAACTTCTTTGACTAACACAGGCTATGTTCAGTAAATGATAATAAGGCATGTTTGAATAGTAGCTTTTGTTTTTACAAAAGAAAGGCCAATTGGGTTAATTTTGTACATATGACATTATTATTACTGTTTTTCAAGAAAAAAATTAAGTTAACATAAGACTCTTTATAAAAATTCATTGACAGTCTCATTTTGTGAATGGAAGTAAATTACTAGACACTGGTAAATATTACTACAAAATGGAGATGCTCATTTTTATAAAGATCTCCCAACTATAATGAGAGACAGAGTACATGCACACACATACATGTATGTTTGTATATATATTATACACATACCTTAGAGACTTTATAAAATGTGTATATATATATACTTTATAAAGTGTGTTTATATATATATATATATACTACATATATATGTATACACACATATATCCTTTATTTTAAAAAGACACTCACAAATGCATACATCTAAAGAGAGAAGACTACAAAGTAAAAGTTTGGTAAATCTGAAACTCCAAATTCAGTAAGATGCTGTTACTATAAGCCAATGAGGAAAAACTGGGCTAAACTACCATTGCTCCTTGAACAAGTTCGGGATGAGGAGTGCTGATTATCTATGTCATCCAAATTCTGCCTGTAAGTTATAGTTGGCCCTTCCTCATACACGTGCTTCCTCCTTATCCAAGGTTCTTCCATATTTGCACCTACAGATTCAACCAACTACAAACCATGTAGTACTGTGGTATTTACTAACAGAAAAAAAAAATCAAGTATAAGTGGACCCACACAGTTCAAACCCTCATTGTTCAAGGCTCAAGTATAATTATTTCAATGCCATAGTAGTATATTTGAAGCATTTCAACAGTAATTGAGTATGTTAAGAATGACTACTAGAACACAGAGACATTTTCTTATGGAACTCTCTGCATATCAATTTATTTAAAATAAAATTATTTTCTATCCTATGTTGAATATTAATCAAAATATTTGTTTATAAACAGTGATACATTATGATTATTAGGTTGCAGAATATCTAATTTACCCGGATATTCTGAGCCTATATCTGGATGTTTTTCTAATATTTAAATGGAATTATTACAAACAATATCTGAGTAATATGTTATATTAGATCCTCTGTTACTAAAATCTCATTATACAAATAAAAACAAAAACATAAAATCACGCTACTGATAATGAATTAACTCAATGTAAGTATGTGCTTGCTTTTTGTTGTTGATATGGTCTTAAAAACAACCATACGTGGGAAAAATTGCATACGGTTCTGATTTATTTTTTTGGTTCCATTTCCAACATTATAATGAAATTACTTGCATAATTAAACTAATATTTTGGAATTATCATATGATTCAACAATTTCCTTATGGAAATACCCAAGAGAATTGAAAAAAATGTTCATACAAGATTCTACATGAGTGTTTATACCAGCAAGATTCATAATAGTCAAAAAATGTAAACAACACATACTTTCATCAACTGATGAACAAATATACTGGTTAATCATATTCATGCAACTAAACATTAAAAGGAATGAAGCACTGATATTTTCCACAACTTGGATAAACTTTGAAAGTACTATGTTTAATGAAAGAGATCAAACACAAAAGGTTACATATCACATGATTCTGTTACATGAAATATGCAGAATAGGCAATTTCATAGAGACAGAAAGTAGGTCTGTTACTATCAGAGAATAGAAGGAGGCACTGAACAGCACCTACCAGCAGGTGTAAAATTTATTTTTAGGGTGACAAAAATATTCTGGAATTAGTGGTGATGGGTTTGCAACCGTGTGTGTATATGAAGACTAGGGATATGTTTAGTTTCTAACAGCGAATTGTATGGTATGTGAATTATATCTCAAGCCAAAAATATTCTAAAAAAAAATATTTGAGATGAGTCTTAACTGTTTGATTTGACCAAATTTTAGAGTAAAGATTGCAATATTCCCTACTTTGGAGAGTTTTCAAAATTAGGATATTAATTTTATCATTCATAACATTTATTCTCTATAAACAGTTGCTCCATAGCCTTTCCTATGGTCTGTAAGCAAATATGATTATTTCTCTCACAAAATGTTTGATTTCTAAAGGTAGCAAAAGATCTTGAATATGAGAATTCCATGTGTTTCCCATCCCCCACAAAAAAGTAAAAATATCAAACATTATCTGAATTCACAAATCAAAAGTATAATTTCTAGGATGTTGGACCAAGAAAAAACTAATTGTAAATATACATATTTCAGGATATAAAAGTTAGAAATTTAGTAAGACTCTTTTCTAAGTTTGTTACCTTGCTATCTCCTTTAATTTCTAAAGGAAAGAAACTATATCTGCTTGTAAATTTCTAACACAGAGACAATCTCTGAAGTTATACAAAATTATCCTATAGCTCATTACAGATAGGTTACTGATGAAAATAAAATAACGAATCCACATTGCAGATCTGAAAAATAGCTGTGTACAATTTTTCACAAATTTTTACCCACTAACATTCATCCAAAAGCAATCCAGAGCTCAAAGAACCTGGTATACTATAAACTAACAAAACAATCAAAAGAGAGAATTCTAAAAGACTTTCATTTTTAACTGGCAGATAGTAACCAAATAGTAGAAAAAGACAAAATAATATAACCCAATATGGAATGTAGGTATCAATTTGAAACTCTATTTTCCTGGCAATTAATCACTTCCTATGAATGTCTAAATATCTAAAGTATTTTCACAAGTTTCTGCCTTTCATAAAAAAAAAAAATCTCATCTCTCACTGCTTCCCTATGAAAATCTTCCATTCCAGCCAGGTTTGTCTTTCAGCAGGAATCTAAGAACTCAAGTGAATCAGGATCCATGAAGCAAGAAGGCCTGGAGATTGCAGAATGGTGAGAAGTGATCAACTCTTAGGGACAAAGCTATGCATGCAAGCAGGTGATACTCAGAAGGAGCAGATTGTGCTAATGTGGATATACATGCCTAAGACTATGAAATTACATCTTTAAGATGCTTCATTACTAAAACACTTTAGAACACAAAGCTTTATGGCATAAACAAGACAGAGTTCTAAAGATTAAAGAAAGAAATAAGGAATCTAGAAAGTTATAAGAAAGAGATCAACATAATTTATTCAAAAGGGGAAATTTTCAAAACAAATGATGTAAAATTGAAAAAAAATTCCTGCTATGTATATGTGCCTATGGTTTTAATTACTGTTTTAAAATAAAACTTGAGTTGTATTGAGCTATTTCAAGCATTAAAAGGCATTTAATTAGTTATATTATTTGAAGATTTTAGATGATTGGCTATTAAATCCAATTATTTAAAATTCAAGAAAAAATTGATTTTATATTCTTCTGTGTGTTAAAATATAAAGGTGATTTTAATATTCCACATTTTTAGGTTTGAGCCAGCAGCCAGCAGTTGAAATTGACATGTGAGAGTTCTAAGTCCCAGATGCTAGCTGCCAACTGCCTTTTTGTTCTTGTTTCCTTGGAAACGGAGGTTGGTTTCATGAAAACAAGGTAAGTACAACTTTTACAGGAGAGAAATGGAACACTCCTTTGTCAACTTGCTGGTTGAGACCTATGAGCGCAGCTTTGCAGAAAACACTGAGGTTGGAAACCAGCTGAGGCATAGAGATGTGGATGACAAAGCATCAGTATCCATGTTCCTCCTACTTAAATTGACTGTAGGAAAATGACACAATAAGATAGTCAAAATGATCAAATCAAAATAGTCAGAACTTTATCAAGAAAAAAACATTTGAGCCTAGGTTGAAAACCATGAGATACAGCACCTCCAACAATGAAACACTTTTAAATGTTCAGTTATGTTAAACAGGCCTTTACTGAGGGACACCCTGTGTCAGTGTTTCTCAGAATTCACAGGGCAACCCACCCGTAGAGATCGAGGGGACAGGTAAGGTAAGAGGAAGCAAAAGAAGACATCTCCTGTCCCAACAGTGTTTTACAAAAGTTCTTCATGTGATTCTGAGTCTCCTTATCCCTTCTGCCTTTGTAAATCACTGGTCTGACCTAGCTACCTATTTTTTTTGGGGGGGGAAAGAGGCACTAAGGCACAGAAAGATATAATTATTCACATAAAACCTGAAATCTCACTAGTGGCAAATTAGAGAACCTAGTATTCTTCTTGTTTCAAACATGTCTATTTTACACAGTGTTACAGATTGCTGCTATAGTTATGATTTCAAAATTCTCTTGATCATTTATTTTTCTTTAGATATCATTAGCTGAATGTAAAGAAATGTAATCATGGTATGTTAGGATCTTTCAAAAAATATAAGGATTTAAATAGTTACCACTTGAAAGCTAACAGTTACTTTTTTAATATCATGGTTTAGCTGTGGATGCTATACATCATAAGCTGGAAAATACAGCAAAAATTAGGAAACGATATCACTTTGTTTTTTTTAAAAAGTAACTTAATCAGAGATGATCCTTTTTGCTTTACTTTAAATAACAGGATTTATTTATAAAAAAAAAAATATCCACTAAGAGTTGTACCATACTGTGTGGAGATTCTTTGTATCGCTGAAGTGAATTGCGGACCAAAACAAAGGCTATAAAAGCCCATGGCTACATCTGTTACCTGTTTAGGTTTCTTAAAAACATGCTTACATTTTTCAAAATTGGAATTCTTTGCTTGTATCACAATAATGACTTAGTAAATTGTTGGGTGTTGTCTGCTACTTTAAGAAAAAGAACTGTCTCTTTAAAATCATGATAAAACCCAGAACTTAAAAAGCTAATTTCTATTTCAGTGAATCAAAGAACAGTGATTAAACACAAGGTTCCTTCAATGATGTTCTATCACAGCCTTCATGTTTCCCATCACACTACATATGGTCCAATTGTTTACAGATTACAAAAAAAAATCCCTGCTCAGATGTTAAAACAAGATGTTTTCTTCACTTTCAAATGGCAGGCTGACTGCCAATTTTTACAATTAGGTATTCTGTGCAAAGAAAAAAAAAGTTTAATTATCACGGTTTCTTATGTTTGGACATTACTCTTGTGATGGCTATCAACCTGAGGCCTGACAGAAATGAACTCTGCCCCATGACATGGGGGGGAAGCCTCATGGGAATACAGCTTTTTGTCAGGGAGAGGGAGTAACCGAGAGCAAAAGCATCTTCGCCAGAAATAGGTATCGCAACATCAAGGCAAACCAGCCACCTGGCAGTGACGTTTCCCTATGGCACCGTCTGGCAGAGAGAATTTCACAGTGTTAAATAATAGGGCTTCACACACCATGAGTGCACCTATCAGTGGGTCACTGATTCCTTAGAAAAGACTTGCTGAAGAAAGTAGAGTCACACTGGCAGTAGGAAGACCCTCTTTTCGATGCTAAATCCCTGTTTATTGCATGACCTCAAAGTTGGTGTTCTCATTCCTTAGAGGGATTGTTTGGATCCACATGACATTGTCAGAATATTGTTAGCTGGAAGTTGAAGAAAATGGATTAATGAATTGATGTACTTAGAATTATATGTATAATATATTTCAGTGTCTATATACCCTCAAACCTCCAAAGAGCCTAGCTTTGGATACAGCAGTTGATTTAAAAATCATATGATAACACGTGGCTCCAAGAACAAGGCTCTTGGCAGGTGGAATTAAGGGGAGGGGTCTGGAATGTGCTGAATTGTTTTGCTCCATTGTGTTTGGCTTTAATAAGATTCTGCATGAAGCATCAGCCATTTAAAAATTACTTAATGAGAGACTATTTTGAACAGTATGGGAAAATTGAAGCGATTGAAATCATGACTGACCGGGGCAGTGGCAAAAAGAGAGGCTTTGCTTTTGTAACCTTTGATGACCATGACTCCGTAGACAAGACTGTCATTCAGAAATACCGCACTGTGAATGGCCACAACTGTGAAGTGAGGAAAGCCCTGTCTGAGCAAGAGATGGCTAGTGCTTCATCCAGCCAGAGAGGTCGAAGTGGTTCTGGAAACTTCGGTGGCGGTCGTGGAGGTGGTTTCGGTGGGAATGACAGCTTTGGTCGTGGAGGACACTTCAGTGGTCGAGGTGGCTTTGGCGGCAGCCGTGGTGGTGGCGGATGTGGGGGCAGTGGGGATGGTTCTAATGGATTTGGTCATGACGGTGGTGATGGAGGAGGCGGCCCTGGTTACTCCGGAGGAAGCAGAGGCTATGGAAGTGGGGGACAGGGTTATGGAAACCAGGGCGGTGGCTGTGGCGGGAGTGGCAGCTACGACAGCTGTAACAACGGTGGAGGCGGAGGCGGCTCTGGCGGTGGTAGTGGAAGCAATTTTGGAGGTGGCGGAAGCTACAATGATTTTGGCAATTACAACAATCAATCTTCAAATTTTGGACCCATGAAAGGAGGAAACTTTGGAGGCAGAAGTTCTGGCCCCTATGGTGGTGGAGGCCAGTACTTTGCCAAACCACGAAACCAAGGTGGCTACGGTGGTTCCGGCAGCAGCAGCAGCTATGGCAGTGGCGGAAGGTTTTAATTGCTGCCAGGAAACAAAGCTTAGCAGGAGAGGAGAGCCAGAGAAGTGACAGGGAAGCTACAGGTTACAACAGATGTGTGAACTCAGCCAAGCACAGTGGTGGCAGGGCCTAGCTGCTACCAAGAAGACATGTTTTAGACAATACTCATGTGTATGGGCGAAAAACTCGAGGACTGTACTTGTGACTAATTGTGTAACAGGTTGTTTTAGTTTCTGTTCTGTGGAAAGTGTAAAGCATTCCAACAAAGGGTTTTAATGTAGACTTTTTTTTGCACCCATGCTGTTGATTGCTAAATGTAATAGTCTGATCATGACGCTGAATAAATGTCTTTTTTTTTTTTTTAATGTGCTGTGTAAAGTTAGTCTACTCTGAAGCCATTTTGGTAAACTACCCCAACAGTGTAAAGTTAGAATTCCTTCAGGGTGATGCCAGGTTCCATCTGAAATTTATTTACAACATGCTTGGTGGAGAAGCTGTTCTCTTCAGAACCTTGGTGTAGTTGAACTGACAGTTACTGTGTTGTGACCTGGAGTTCACCATTAAAAGGGTCACCCATGCAAAGTCATGGAGGGTAGTTTTTGGTTATTGATGATTGTTGGCACATCCTATGCAATATATCTAAATTGAATTATGGTACCAGATAAAGTTATAGATGGGAATGAAGCTTGTGTATCATCCATTATCATGTGTAATCAATAAAAGATTTAATACCCTCATGAAAAAAAATTACTTAAGAAAATGATAATGAATATATGTTTCAGGAAGAGCTGTGCTAGTATGGTGTCTAGTGATAATTCTGTTATGTTTCATGTGGTCTGTTTAGAAGCAGAGAGGAGGAGGAGCCAAAGGCGAACTTTCTGAGGTTTGTCCAAACCTGGATGACTTTGCATGCTATTCAAAGATTTGGTCAGTGGATGAAAAGCTTTTGTTTATTTTTAAAACCTATAACGTAAGAACTTTGGCTACCTTGAGGGACATGCCTCTTATTAAAATTGTGTAAAAATTATTAATAGTTTCATAGTTGATAACATATTGGTGACAGAAGGGGATAGTCAAATGGCAATGGAAGGATAATTGAAATTCTCTCATCTCACCCCACTCTTATTCCCAAGGGTAACATTGCTAGTCCCACAACAGTTCTAAATAACAGGCTATTCCCTCTGTGTCTTGTTTTATCATTGTTAGACCAGATCAATGTGCTCTCCTGTAGGAAACAACTGGGCTTCTCCCGCGCCTCAGCTGGTAGAGGATCTGCCTGCAATGCAGAAGAGCCCGGGTGGATTCCTGGGTTGGGAAGATCCCCTGTAGAGGGGGAAAGCTACCCTCTCCAGTATTCTGGCCTGGAGAATTCCATGGACTATGGTCCATGGGGTCACAAAGAGTCAGAAATGACTGAGCGACTTTCACTTTCAGAAAACAACCGAGGAGTCTACCTCAAATCTGCCCACTTCTCTTTCACACATGAATTTTGTTAGTTTTATTATAGTTTTTCTTTCTACTAGTGACTCTCATTTAAAATTTCTTTGCATGAATTTTAATTACGTAAGGAATATATCTTCTCCTTAAAAATCTAAAATAGTATAGGTAAAACTACTATCTTCTTTGACTCTCTTTTAATGTGCACAAATAACTGAATATATATAAGGCTGTGATTCAACAAAGAAATTTCTCATTGGTCAAGTGTCTCTAGTAATCATGTATTTGTCATTTATTAGTCACTAAGTCGTGTCCAACTCTTTTACAACCCCATGGGCTCGTAGCCTGCCAGGTTCCTCTGTCCATGGGATTTCCAAGGCAAGAATACTGGAGTGGGTTGCTATTTCCTTCTCCAGGGGATCTTCCCAGGGATTGAACCCACATTTTCTGCATTGCAGGTAGAGTCTTTACCACTGAGCCACTAGGGAAGCCCACATCATGTATCCCACAAAGTACAATGGTATGTGACATATAGAGCTTATGTATGAAGTTGAGAGAAGTCACAGCATTTTTGTAAAAACAATGGGGTCTAGTTGCTTTATATAGTTTGTGCTGTATACAGAAGTGAATCCACTGTATATATACATATATCGCCTCCCTCTTGCACCTCTCTCCCTCCCCCTCTATCCGACCCATCTAGGTCAGCACAGAGCACGGAGCTGAACTTCTTGCAGTATATAGTAGGTTCCCACTAGCTCTGTTTTACACACGGAAGTGTACATATGTCAATGCCAATCCCCCAATTCATCCCAGCTCCCTAGCCCCATGTGTGCCATCTGTTCTCTATGGTTTCATCTCTGTTCCTGTCCTGCAAATAGGTTCACCTGTGCCATTTTCCCAGTTTCCACATATATGTATTAATATTTGATATTTATTTTCCTCATTCTGACTTACTTCACTCTCTTCAATAAGTTATACTAGGAAAACTGGAGAGCTACATGCAAAAGGATGCTATTAGAACATTCTCTAACACCATACACAAAAGTAAACTCAAATGGATTAAAGACCTAGATGTAAGACTGGACACGATGAAACCCATGGAGGAAGACATAGGAAGAATGCTCTCTGACATAAATCACAGCAGGATATTTTTTGGCCCAACTTATAGCATTTACTTTTAACATGCTGCCTAAAAGTTCACTTCAGGTTAAGAGGATGAAAATAGAAACTGGCTCAAAACTACAGTGATCCTCCAGTAACAAAAATTTCATAGCATTTTTATATTATGGTTCATTCATTCTTAATTTATTCACTCATTAAATTATTCCTTCAGAGTCAGATATTATGGATACTTGGGCTTCCCAGTTGGCTCAGTGGTAAAGAATCAGCTGCCAACGTACAAGACACAGGAGACATGGGTTTGAAACATGAGTCGGGAAGATTGGTGGAGGAAACGGAAACCCACTCCAGTATTCTTTCCTGGAGAATCTCATGGACAGAGGAGCCTGGCTACAGTCCATGGGTTGCAAAGAACTGAGCACACCCTCAAGCACATTATGGGTACTCGAAAGATTAAGAGCCAGATATTATTCTAAAGATATCAAAGTGTAGTAGAGAGAGCAGTGGTTCAGTTCAGTTCGGTTACTCAGTAGTGTCTGACTCTTTACAATCCCCATGGACTCAGCACAGCAGGCCTCCCTGTCCATTGCCAACTCCCAGAGTTTACTCAACCTCATGCCAATTGAGTCACTGATGCCATCCAGCCATCTCATCCCTCTGTCGTCCCCTTCTCCTCCTGCCCTCAATCTTTCCCAGCATCAGGGTCTTTTCAAACGAGTCAGGTGGCCAAAGTATTGGAGTTTCAGCTTCAACATCAGTCTTTCCAATGAACACCCAGGACTGATTTACTTTAGGATGGAGTGGTTGGATCTCCTTGCAGTCCAAGGGACTCTCAAGAGTCTTCTCCAACACCACAATTCAAAAGCATCAATTCTTCGGCGCTCAGCTTTCTTCACCGTCCAATTCTCACATCCATACATGAGTACTGGAAAAACCATAGCCTTAACTAGACAGACCTTTGTTGGCAAAGTAGTGTCTTTGCTTTTTAATGTGCTGTTTAGGTTGGTAACAACTTTTTTTCCAAGGAGCAAGCGTCTTTTAATTCATGGCTGCAGTCACCATATGCAGTGATTTTGGAGCCCCCCAAAATAAAGTCTGTCACTCTTTCCACCGTTTTCTCATCTATTTGCCATGAAGTGATGGGATTGGATGCCATGATCTTAGTTTTCTTAATGCTGAGCTTTAAGCCAACGTTTTCACTCTCTCCTTTCACTTTCATCAAGAGCCTCTTTAGTTCTTCTCTGTTTTCTTCCGTAAGAGCAGTGGTGAGTCTCCAGTTATTGATTTTTAAGCCAATATGAGGTCATTCAAACTAAATATTAAATCTCTTTTCCAACGGCTGCCTTTGATAACAATAGAGCCTCCTATTTGGATGGTGGGGTATAATATATGCTTTTCTACAGTCTCCTTTACATTTCTAATGACTCTGCAACTCCCTTTTTATGTCTGGTTTATTGTTTCTACTTCTTATACCAAGAAATGTATTTACACAAAAGATCTTCATTAACTTCATTAACGAAGCCATGCTTCCCCTTAAAAGGTTGCTAAGTCCTACTTTTTCATATTTTTCATTATTATTTTGAGGAGAAGTTAGAATTCTAGTAAAGGTCATAATTTACATAAACTTAATAAAATTTGACCTGACTCTTGGGTTTACTTAATGTAAACCTTCTTAAGAATCTCTTTAATTCTAAAATATTAAGCCTAATTAACCCAAACAAAATTTGACATTCTGACTATGATACTGAATATAGTTCTCTACAGTATTTAAGTTTGGAGGGTTAATCCACAACATGAAGCCAAGACTACCAATTACCCATGCCAGAATCTTCAATAATTTAATCTCTAAAATAAAAGAAAAAAATAGTAGGCAGAAAATATTCATGATTCCTTTTTAAAGGAATGAATAGGAGCTGGGCCAGGTCACAGGAAACCAACTTTGGTCAGGACTCCAATTCAGTTTAAGTGATTTTGGATTTCTGGGTCCAGTTATATCATTTGCAGGGTGAACTGCCCAGGTACATGCAGTTGTAACCTATTTTATGTATACTTCCTGTATATCGATGAGGAGAAGAAATCAATTATTCAATTATTATTATTAATGTTATAATATTATGGTGTGTCACACTAGCTCATAGGAGAGTAAAATACATATAGTGATCAGAGAAGCTATCATAGAAGATACTAGATGCATTATGAAGGATGGGGAGAAGGGCATTACATAGAAATGAATCTGGAATTGAAGCAGGTGACATCAAGCTTAAGACAAGAAAATCACGCAGAGAATGTGATGGAGTTTGAACAAAGACCAGCCCAGAGGCTATTTAGATAAAACATTAGTTTTCCTAGGCACTAATTTTAAACATTGTGTTTTTTCCTTTTTGGGTAACAGAATATTTCTTTCAAATGATATCTCACATAGTAATAGTTCATTATTATATAAAATACATTAAATAAAATTATAGTAATGAAATATCAGTTTTAAGAAAAAGTTCTTTAGATTTATTTTACCATCACTAATAGCAATAAGAAATATATTTTTAAAAACTCAATAATCTGAAAGTTAGATTTAGTATCAAAATAATTCTTTTTTTGAATTTAATTTAGCTTTATTTTATTTATTTATTTATTTATTTGATCTAGAGAGGTGTATTTTTATTTTTATTTTTTTTTCTGTGATTATTTAAAAAAATTTTTTTTATTAGTTTTGCCATACAATGACATGATATCGCCATGGGTTTACATATGATCCCCCTCCAGAACCCCCCTCCCCCCGGGAAATCTCGGTGCACCAGCCCCGAGCATCAATCCTGAGCTGGCAATTGATTACACATATGATAATTAACATGTTTCAATGCCATTCTCCCATATCATCCCACCCTTGCCCTCTTCCACAGAGCCCACGAGTCAGTTCTACACATCTGCGTTCCTTTTGCTATCTCGCATGCTGGGTTCTCGTTACCGTCTTTCTAAATTCCATATATATGCATAGTCAAAATAATTCTTAATGGCTAATTTTTTTTAATGATTAGGTTTTAAAGAGATTGCAAATGAGAAAAGAAAGATCTTCTATACACTTAGGTATCATTTCTGGTGCTCTTCATTCCATTCTAAGATCCTAATTTTTCCTTCATGTATTGTTCATTTTATCACTAGATACTATATTTGGGTATTTTTTATATTTTTCATTCACTATTTTAAAGTGTCACATTTTCCTCTGTCTCTTTGACCATATGAAGTATATTTTTAATAGCTGTTGTTATGGATTGAATATCTGTTCCTCCCCCTCTATATTGAAATCCTATCCTCCTAGTGTGATAGTATAAAAGGTGAGGGTTTTGAAAGGACATTAGGTCATGGAAGGACCTCTCAGGTATGGAATCAATGTGCTTTTAAGAACATTATAACTTTATCTTTATAACTTGCTATATAAACTTTTTCTTTATATAACTTTCTCTTATACCTTTATCTTTCTGCTGTTTCTTTCTGCTATGTAAGCATATAAAGAGAAGATGAACATTTGCAAACCAGAAAAGAGGGCCCTGACCAGTATTTGCTGATGCCTTGCCCTTGGATTTCCCAGATCCTAAAACTGTGCTTCATTGCAATGCCAAAGAATGCTCAAAATATCACACAATTGTACTCATCTCACAGGCTAGTAAAGTAATACTCAAAATTCTCCAAGCCAGGCTTTAAGAGTATGTGAACCGTGAACTTCCAGATGTTCAGGCTGGAATTAGAAAAGGCGGAGGAACCAGAGATCAAATTGTCAACATTGTTGGATCATTGAATAAGCAAGAAAATTCCAGAGAAACATCTACTTCTGCTCTATTGACTATGCCAAAGCCTTTGACTCTGTAGATCACAACAAACTGTCAAAAATTCTTCAAGAGATGGGACTACCAGACTACCTTATCTGCCTCTTGAGAAATCTGTATGCAGGTCAAGAAGCAACAGTTAGAACTGGACATGGAACAACAGACTGGTTCCAAATAGGAAAAGGAGTAGGTCAAGGCTGTATATTGTCAAGGATGCTTATTTAACTTATATGCAGAGTGCATCATGAGAAATGTCAGGCTGGATAAAGTACAAGCTGGAATCAAGATTGACGGGAGAAATTTCAATAACCTCAGATACATAGATGGTATCACCTTTATGGCAGAAAGTGAAGAGGAACTGAAGAGTCTCTTGATCAAAGTAAAAGTGTAGAGTGAAAAAGCTGGCTTAACTCAACATTCAAAAATGAAGATCATGGCATCCGGTCCCATCACTTCATGACAAATAGATGGGGAAACAATAGAAACAGTAACAGACTTTATTTTCTTGGGCTCCAAAATCACAGCTGATAGTGACTGCAGCCATGAAATTAAAAGACTCTTCCTCTTTGGATGAAAAGCTATGACCAACCTAGACAGCCTATTATAAGCAGTGACATTACTTTGCCAACAAAGGTCCGTCTAGTCAAAGCTATGGTTTTTTCAGCAGTTATGTGTGGATGAGAGAGTTGGACCAAAAGAAAGCTGAGCACCAAAGAATTGACGCCTTTGAATTGGGTTGTTGGAGAAGACTCTTGAGATTCCCTTGGACTGCAGGCAATCCAACCAGTCCATTCTAAAAGAAAATCAGTCCTGAATATTCATTGGAAGGACTGATGATGAAGCTGAAACTCCAATACTTTGGCCACCTGATATAAAGAACTGACTCATCTGAAAACTCTCTGATGCTGGGAAAGATTGAAGGCAGGAGGAGAAGACAACGACAGAGGATGAGATAGTTGGATGGCATCAACGACTCAGTGGACATGAGTTTGAGCAAGTTCTGGGAGTTGGTGATGGATAGGAAAGCCTCGCATGATGCTGTCCATGGGGTCACAAAGAGTCAGACATGACTGAATGAGTGTACTGAACTGAAAACTGTGAGAAATAAACGTGTTCTTTTTAAGCCACCCAGTCTATGGTATGCTAATATAGCTGCCCAAAGTAGCTCAGAGTGTTGTTTTAATGTCCTCATTTCTAATTCTGTCTTTTTTTGTCAACTCTGAGTCTGTTTTTGTTGACTGATTCTTCCTCTCAACATAGGGCCCACGTCCTGCTTATTTACATGACTAACCACTTTTTATTTAATATTGACATATAATTTTACTTTGGTGGCTGGATTTGTTGTAACCCTTTAAATAACTATTGAGCTTCCCTGGTAGCTCGGCTGGTTAAGAATCTGCTTGCAAGGCAGGAGACCCAGGTTCGATTCCTGGGTCAGAAGATCCACTGGAGAAGTGATAAGTACTACTGCAGGTACTACTCTTGATGACTCTACCCCATACCCTGTGCATTAGGAGTTTGATCCATTTTGGATTACTGGAACACAAACCACTCCCACTCCATCCCTGGAGTTTAATCTAATTTTTTCTGGTCATTATTTCCCTATTTTCAGTAGTTACCTCACATGCAAGTGCAAATAAGTATTTGGTAGAAAAACTCAAAGGGATTTTTCTGAAGACCTTCGGAGTATCTCTCTCTCCTTCAATCTTTCTGCATAATATTTTACGCTGCAAATTCTAACCCCTTATGAAAGATGAACTCTGCACCACTCAACTTGGAGAAACTGCCAGTCTCATAATGGGTTCTGTCCAATAATGTGGCTGGGAACTCTCTCAATACAGTGAGCTGGTATGTCTAGGGTTCCTCTCATTTGCTCCATTTCTCAGGGATTACTATACTCAGCTGCCTATTGTCCACTGTCTAAAAAATCATTGCTTCATATATTTTGTTGAGGTTTCTAGTTATTTAAGGTGAGATGGTAATTTTTATCCCTGCTATTTCATCATGGCTTGTTTGCAGAAATCCTTGATGTATTTCTGTATTTGTTTTACTGAGAGAAGAGACACAGAGAGGGAAGAATGTAAGGAAGAGGATGTGGGAGAGGGAAGGAGGAAGAGAGAGAGTTAAGAAAGTTAATTATGAATCACAAATAACTATAGTTGTAAAGCAGATAATCCTGATTGACCTGAAAATTATAGGATTTTCTTAAATTAAAATGATCAAGAACTTTTAAATTATTTTTAGTAGGAGATCATTTGTTTTAAAGTTAAATCACTAAAATATCTAACAAGTGCTCACATTTCTTTTACTAAATATAAAAATCATATAGTTGTTAAACAGAATACAATGTCTGTATCACAATATTCTCAGAATACAACATATTACTTTTTAAGTGCCATTGTGCAAATTTCTGTGATTCTATGGAGTGAGAACATGCCATTCTGACATTTCATTGACCATGGCTTATATTGTACAAGCTGAATATTCATTAGATTTAAATGAGTGGATGTGCATACATCTGAATTAAGGAATGGCAGATGGAGGAAGAGAAGGAGAGAGAAGAAGATTAGTGGGAGAAGGAGGAAAAATATAATACTGACAATTTTCTAAAAAGTTCAGATTGCAAAATTCTCTAAGAGTGTATTTAGAAGAAACTCAAATATAATTATAGAGGGAGCCAAGGATGCTTTATATAGAGTTCTGAATTATATTTCCTACACACTTGTTGAAGATATCATTTTTTCTATTTAGATAGCTAATATAAAATTGTTGAATAGTTATTTTTTAAAAGCTTCAGATAAAAATGAATGAAATCATTTGCAGTAACATGGATGGACCTAGAGATTATCATACCAAGTGAAGTAAGTCAGAAAGAGAAAGCAAACACCTTATGATATCACTTGGATGTGGAATCTAAACTATGATACAAATGAACTTATTTACAAAATAGAAAATAGGAAAGAAGGTGAGGGAGGGATAAATTAGGAGTGTGGACTTAAGCTACTATATATAAAATAAATATCAAGGTCCTAGCATATAGCACAGGAAACTATATTCAAAATCCTACAATAAACTGTAATGAGAAAATATTTGAAAACAACATATATTATTGTTTTTTCTTGCTGTGCAACAGAAACTAACACAACATTGTAAATCAACTACATTTCAATTTGAAAAATTCACCTCAAAACAGAATTTCAAAATGATTGATATGTAAAGATAATGCAGAGAAGTAATGGAAAATTAGTAGGAAAGAAAGGGAAGAGTCATCACCTGGCCCTCAAAAACCAGGATACAGTGTTTGGACTCATTCTCTAAGCCAGTGATGTCCAAACATGAGGTGTGTCCCATTTACAAATAATGAACCATGAGGAGGCAAATACAAAAACAGGTTTTTTTGTTCTTTTTTAAAATTCATTTAAATATTTTAATTAAATTTTTAAAATTATTTTTAAAATTTATTTATTTTAATTGGAGGCTAATTACTTTACATTATTGTAGTGGTTTTAGCAATACATTGACGTAAAATTTTGCAATATTGTGTTGGGTTCTGCCATACAATAATGCAAATCAGCCATAATTCTGTATACATCCTCTCCTTCCCTAGCTTCCCTCCCTCTCCTCCCCTCATCCCATCTCTCCAGATCATCACAAAACACCAGACTGGGCTCCCCATACTAGACAGTAACTTCTCACCAGCTACCCACCTTACACCTAATAGTGTGTGTAAGCTGATGCTCCTCTCTCCAGTCACCCCACACTCTCACTCCCCGACCATGTCTGTAAGTCCATGAATCACTCCCCAATCATGTTTATAAGTCTATAAACTTTCAGTACTGTGTACATATCTAATAGCCCTTTGGATATGATAGAGGTATAAACATGCATGAGTATATGTTCAATATTATTTTCTTAAGCACAATTGCATAATTAACAATTCTAGAGATTATCGTTCTAAGCAAATGGGGCAGAGGAAATAGAAACTTCTTAAAGAAGTAACAGGACCAGAGCGTGATTTATGAAGACTATCCCAGTGCCTGTGTGTAGAGCTGTCTCAACTATCAGTACCCCAGGGAGACAGAATGAGTCCATCTTTAGAAGTCTTATTCCTCACTAATAGTCTCTCATCTCTGTTAGTGCAAAACAATGATTCTGTACTAAGCGGCCATTTGAGATCATTTTAAGGGTGAATAATTTGGAATATTATTTCATTAGTGCAAAATACCCCAGAACAGACATTTGCACCATTTACACAGGCAGTGCGGGAGACCTGGGTTTGATCCCTGGGTCAGGAAGATTCCCTGGAGAAGGAAATGGCAAGCCAATCCAGTATTCTAGCCTGGAAAAGCCCATGGATGGAGGAACCTGGCGGGCTACAATCTGTGGGGTTGCAAAGAGTCAGACATGACTGAGCAACTTTACTGTCTTAGAATTTGGCCCCTAGAATTCCAGAGGATTATTAGGCATTAGCCTGTGGAAGAAACTACCAATCACATCCCATGCTTCATTCTGGGTAAAGCAGGAGTGGTAGTGTTCCTTGGCTTCTGAGAGCACTGCCTGAAGGCACAGTGATACAGACATTTAACTAGCTTTCTTTTTGGAGGGATTTGTCCTGCTTAAAGGCACTATAGGGTATAGTGTAAAAGGAAGAGTGTGTGTGTGTGTGTGTGTGTGTGTGTGTGTGAGAGAGAGAGAGAGAGAGAGAGAGAGAGAGAGATACTCTGGTGAAGAGGAATCTTAATAATTAGCAAGCTTGAAAAGACTTTAAATATCAAGAAATAAAAGGTGAACATGCTAAACAGGTAATGGATCAGCATTTTGATGCTGCTAAAAGGGGATAAATGTAAATACAAAGACCATAAATTAAAGTTATCCTTTATCTTTTAGGTGCTAGCTACAATTAAGACATAGTATTTTAAGAATGTATTATGAAATTAAAAACTAAAAAAAAGTATAAATCTTTCAATTAAAAATAATTGAAAGATTTCATTAAAAATAAGAACTTTAATTTTAATTCATATTGAAAAAGAAGACTTTTTTAATGAAACCTTTCAAGTAATAATTGTGTTTTCAAATTTAAGTAGTGGCAGTATACATTTATATAATGTATAATAATTATAGGCCTGTGCTGTCCAGCAGTTACATCTAGCCATAGGTGGCTATTTAAAATTATATTTAAAATAATTAAAATTATATAATATGAGAAATTTAACTTTTCTGTAATATTGGCCACATGTTAGGTATGGACAGGTGCTACTGTTTTTGACAGCTCCATCACAGCATTGGTGTAGACTATTACATTTAAATTAAATCTGAAAATAATTTGAGAATTCACAATAATAAAACACTGAAGATATTTTTTCTGTATTTACATTTGTATGTGGAATACATAAATGATAGCTATTTCAATATTTAGAAAAAAACTACTAACTTTTTTTTTAATTTTAGAGATACTGAAGTGAAACCATTTTGATAGGCATTTTACACACAAAAATGGAGCTATAGCTAGTAACAAGTGGTTGTCATCTATGTGATTAATTCACAATGCGTACCACTTGTAATCAGGGAATCACTACAATGGTCTGTTATCATTCCTTCAATTAAACAGGGAAATAATACATTTTACAAGAATAAAAATTAATATGCATTTGGCAATCTATCAAATTAACTCATAATCATTGTGAATTTCTCAATTAAAGCTGTAAACCCTTCCCTTACTCAGAATAATATTAACAGAATTTTTGAAACAAAAGGATAAAGTTGATCTTTTAAAACATATCTGTACTAAGTTTGATAAGTAATTATTATAATTAGTGCTTTTGGAGAATATTTTATTAGATGAATTCAGTTTTCTTCTTAATAAAAGAAACATATCTAAGATGGGTAGATTTCATAATAATCAAAGTTTAAACTTATGACATCTAAGGTAGGACCAAAAGGATAACAGGATTTGATTTAGGAAGGCGATATCAGCAGTTTAGTCCTAGTGTGCTTTAGGTGTAATTTCACTGTATGTTAAAGCTCTCGTGTATTTGGGTATAATTTAATCCAGCCACAAATTTACAGATGGAGTGATGAAGATGCATATACATATGTGTAAATTAAGAGGCAAATCCAAAGTAGAGCCCAGTTTTCCAGAGTACCAAGGCAAGAGCATATCTCTTTTTGTACAAATGTCAAAGAGGCATGAAAAAAAAAGGGACATTAGCTTAGCAAAAGCAAATAGAATCCAATGCCTTATCTTATCATTAACCATTTGAATAAGGAACATAACTTCCAAGGTTACACATAATTCATATCTGACATTCATGATGATAGGAATAAATGTCCACTAAACTGCACATAAATCATTACAGAATAATTCTTTTAGACATTAACAATTAGAGTGGTAGTCAAAATGAAAACGATAAATCCAAAGTCTTGACTTGGCATACCAGGCCCTGATTGAACTGGATCCAACTGAAATTCTATCGCATGCAATAGTAACACATGGCTTTGCTTTATTTAGTCAGTAAAATTTCAATCCAACACACATTTACTACAGTTGTCTATTATATATCTCGAATTATTTCAGACATTAAAGTTCATCCCAGAAAGGAGGCACTGTTTACTATCTTCAAGAATGGAGAAAGATAGGAAAGCAAATCTTGCCCATCTCCTTGAAGACATTAATATTATAATAAAAGAAAATAAAAAATTGAAAAAAAGGTATTAAGATCTCTGACAAACACCCATGTTATGAAATACTTAAGATGGAGTCCATTCATGCATTAAAGAAATAATCCATGATTTGAATTTCTAATTGCCTTCTCCACATTTTCAGATTTTCTAGTTTCTTCAAATTTTAACATATGTAACTGAAAGAATAACTCCTATTTTACTAAAAATCTGAATTTCTCCTTGTACTCTATTGAGCATGGACATGTTCAGTATAGAACTGGACATGGAACAACAGACTGGTTCCAAATAGCAAAAGGAGTACATCAAGGCTGTATATTGTCACCCTACTGATTTAACTTACATGCAGAGTACATCATGCGAAACACTGGGCTAGAGGAAGCACAAGCTGGAATCAAGACTGCCGGGCAGATGACACCACCCTTATGGTAGAAATTGAAGAGCCTCTTGTTGAAAGTGAAAGAGGAGAGTGAAAAAGTTGGCTTAAAACTCAACATTCAGAAAACTAGGATCATGGCATCTGGTCTCATCACTTCATGGCAAACAGATGGGGAAACAGTGGAAACAGTGGCTGACTTTATTTTGGGGGGATCCAAAATCACTGCAGATGGTGACTGCAGCCATGAAATTAAAAGACGCTTACTCCTTGGAAGAAAAGTTATGACCAACCTAGACAGCATATTAAAAAGCAGAGACTCAACAAAGGTCCGTCTAGTCAAGGCTATGGTTTTTCCAGTAGTCATGTATGGATGTGAGAGTTGGACGGTGAAGAAAGCTGAGCACCAAAGAATTGATGGTTTTGAACTTTGGTTTTGGAGAAGACTTTTGAGAGTCCCTTGGACTGCAAGGAGATCCAACCAGTCCATCCTAAAGGAGATCAGTCCTGGGTGTTCACTGGAAGGACTAATATTGAAGCTGAAACTGCAATACTTTGGCCACCTGTTGCGAAGAGCTGACTCATTGGAAAAGACCCTGATGCTGGGAAATATTGAAGGAAGGATGAGAAGGGGACAACAGAGGATGAGATGGCTGGATGGCATCACCAACTCAATGGACATGGCTTTGGGTGGACTCTGGGAGTTGGTGATGGACAGGGAGGCCTGGTGTTCATGGGGTCAGGAAGAGTTGGACATGACTGAACTACTGAACCAGCTAGACATCTAGGATTATCCTTTATTCCTTCTCTTATATATCCTACTTCTATTCAGCCACCAAATAAAATACTTCCAATTTAACCTCTCAGGCGTTTTTCAAATCCATGCTTTTGGTGTCCATCTTCACTAATCTTGTTCAGGTCCCTATCATCTTTCACTTGGATATCTTCAGTATCTGCTAGTAGCCCTCTCTTATTTTAGTGTTACCTGTCCTCCATCCACTTTATGAAGATAGGAGCATTTTAAAAGGCAAATTTGAACATGTCACGCTCTTGTTTAAAATTTTTTTAAAGTCCTTCACTGCCCTGAATAATATGAGCTGATCTCTCTACGTTATCTCAGGAATACCTTTACTATATAGCAATATGGAACTTCTTTCAGTTTCTCCAATCCACCAGGTTCTTTTTGCCTCTGGAGTCTACATTTGCTAGTCTCTTGGCTTTAAATCTCACCATCACCTTTTCTTCCTTTGATAGAAAACTTCTATTCAACTCTCAGGATTCAGCTTAAATGTCAACCCCACCAGTAAGTACTCCCAAACCCTTCAAATCTAGGTAAGTGTTCTTTTAGTTTTCTTGACTTCCTTTTTCACAGCATTCATCACATATTTTGAAATGACTAGAAGTAGTGAAGCAGGACCTAATTTATGCTGTTATCTGCTGTACCCTCTGTTCCTGCCATATAGAATGGGCTCAGTATTTATTAAATGGAAATTTTAATTTCTGGGACACATTTTTTTCTATCTTAAGATGAACAAGTTAGTGTAACAGATTCACTTTGAATACTCTTCCAGTTTTAAATTTCTCTGATTCTAAGATTATAGATCCTTAAGTTCTTAAACTGAATGCTGCTGCTGCTAAGTCGCTTCAGTCGTGTCCGACTCCGTACGACCCCATGGATGGCAGCCCACCAGGCTCCCCCCATCCCTGGGATTCTCCAGGCAAGAACACTGGAGTGGGTTGCCATTTCCTTCTCCAGTGCATGCAAGTGAAAAGCGAAAGTGAAGTCACTCAGTCGTGTCCGACTCCTAGCGACCCCATGGACTACAGCCTACCAGGCTCCTCTGTCCATGGGATTTTCCAGGCAAGAGGACTGGAGTGGGGTGCCATTGCCTTCTCCCTAAACTGAACAGACAATTCTTGATTTCACAGATTGCTACTGTACTGTTTCTTTTATACATTAGATGTCAGTGCTTATTTTTTAATTCATCTCTGTATTCCCAGTCCCTTGCTATCCATAGATCTTCAGTCTTTATCAGATGAGTACATATTAAAGTACAAAATAAGAAATGTGGTATTTTCCCCAAATTTATCATTTTAAATTTCTAAAAATTACAATGACAGTTGTCCTTTGATATTTGCAGACCTGACTCATTGGAAAAGATCCTGATGCTGAGAAAGACTGAAGGCCAAAGGAGAAGGGGACAGCAGAGGATGAGATTGTTGGATAACATCCCCAACTCAATGGACATAAATCTGAGCAAACTCAGGGAGACAGTGGAGGACAGAGAAGTTCAACATGCTGCAGTCTGTGGGATCACAAAGAGTTGGACACGACTCAGAGATTGGACAACAAACAACATCCAGAGGGTACTGGTTCCAAGAGTCCCTGCAGATACCAAAATCCATGGATACTCAAGGCCCTTATATAAAATGGCATAGTGCACTTGGCCCTCCATATTCACAGATTCAACCATCTGTGGATTCAAACAACTGTGGATGGTCCTAAGCTGACTGAATCCAGAGATGTGAAGCCCTTGAAGGAGTGTCAATTGTATATTTATTTAAAAAACACATGTAGGAGTAGACCTGTGCAGTTCAAACCCACATTTTTTTAGGGGTCAACTATACTTTTAAGTGAAATTTTAATGCATTGTGAAATACTAGATTCAGAAATACCCTAATTTTAGCAACTTTTAAATAATTTTTTAAAAGCATGCAGTATGGAGCACATTCAAGTTTTACTAACCTCTTTTTCCTCTCCCTTTTCTACTAGAAACATCTTCAAACCTTAGAAGGTAACTTTTTATGACTATAGCAGAGTCCATGTTTTTATGCTTTCTTTTGAATAGAAAGGAAATGGTTCTATTTAGCAGACAATAGTGATAGATAAAATTGTAGCCACTCCCAATTACCTTCCACCCCCAGCTGCTATTCATGAATGAGGCTGAAATCTCCCTCTACTGCAAAATCAGGAAAGAAACAGATGCATCCCCATAAGAAAGCTTCCATCTCCACACAGTCACAGTGACTTCTGCACACGAAAGAAACAGAGTCACCCTAGAAAATAAATGAAAAGACCTATTAACTGGGTGTCCTAATAAGTTAGTACACTGGATGAAATCGGGGCTTTGTCAGAGCAGGGAGTAAGAATAAGGTGAAGTTAAATACAGAGAAGCGTGGCAGGCTACAGTCTATGGGGTCCCAAGAGTCAGACATGACTGAGCGACTAAGCACACACAGCACATGCGAATATCAGGTGGACTAGAAGGGAGGAAGTAGGAATGCGACAAGAAACAATATTATTTTTTGTTCTATTGAGCATATATCCCTCATATATGAAAGCATCTGGTATACACAGATGTTTATTTGTAAATACAGTCAATTATATTTAGTCCTAGGATGCAACTTTTTGTTCCCTTCCAAACTGTATTTGTATGTGTTTGGCTAGGCTAAGTACTAAACTTATATTCTGCTAAAAGAAAATGCAAATTTAATGGTATAATTTTATAGATTGAGAGGAATACAGAAATTTAGAATCATATCTCTTCCTAGATATCTTGAAATGTTCTTTCTCTGTGCACTACATGCATCTGTTCTGGCTTTGCTATCAACTGGCAGTAGCACATGGGAGAATCATGTAAGTTCCTTAGATCCCGTATATAAAATGAAGCACTTCATTATTTCACTTACAAAGTCCTCTGTGCATACACCTGATAAATTTATCATGCCCACAGGATGTGTGCTCATGATAGAGATGTGAAATTAGCCTCATATATCCTGACATGTTTATAGTATCAACCTTTAAGTACATGTCTGTGTATTTATTTATTCTTGTAGCAACAGCAGCAGAGTATCCATGTCTTTCAAATAAAGAGGTTCTTGCATTACAAAAAGGTTTGAAGTCAACAAGTTAAATAAAACTAGTGATCTGGTAACTGTATTCAACATAAAATTAAAATAAATAACTACAAAATTGTAAGCGGTTGTTCACATGCTTTTTTCCTGGTCAAACAAATCAGTCTTTAAATAGGCCTGCTTGAAATTCTGAATATTTTTTTCTATTACACTCATTAGTTAAGATTATCACACTATCATACATTTAACTATGTGTTAAATTTATCAATAGATTAATGGCAGGATAATTACTTTTACCCCAATGAGAGCAAGTTTTCTTTTTTTTTTCAAATTCTCCCAAACGGCAGTTTCAAACTGTTTTGCTTATTGATCAAATCAAAAGAATATATCTCACTGATCATGGGCTCTGATCAGAGTGTGCTTACATGTTAGTTATTTCCTGTGAATCCTTGATATTTTTTCTGTGTTAGGACTGAGTCAATGAGTACTTGTATTGTCAGAGTCTCTCTTTGAATAGCTCAGTTATTCTTATATGTGGTTGATCCTAAGATGCCAAATTGTCAAATATAACATTCATTTATTAATGACATTTCTGGAGAAAAGAGACACTACTTTAATAAAGCAAGCATGTACATCAATTCTGCTGCTGCTGCTGCTAAGTCGCTTCAGTCGTGTCCAACTCTGTGCGACCCCATAGACGGCAGCCCACCCGGCTCCCCTGTCCCTGGGATTCTCCAGGCAAGAACACTGGAGTGCGTTGCCATTTCCTTCTCCAATGCGTGAAAGTGAAAGTGAAGTCACTCTGTAGTGTCTGACTCTTAGAGACCCCATGGACTGCAGCCTACCAGGCTCCTCCATCCATGGGATTTTCCAGGCAAGAGTACTGGAGTGGGTTGCCATTGCCTTCTCCAACATTGATTCTAATAAGCACTAAAATGTATAATATATGAAAATAGAGAAGGGAAAACCGAATTACGAAAAAAATGATAGATATGTATATTTATTACTATATGTGCATATAAAATATTTTATCTGTATACAAACACACAAATTTTCTTTATGCACTCAAATACAACATATCACTTTATGGTTGTAGGAACTAATGCCTAAAGTAACTAAACTATGGAAAGGAGTACAACAGAGTGAATTTAAGGAAAAGAAAATTTGAGTTCCAGACTTTATTCCAAGCCTGCCATTTTTTCCTAATCTGTGTGATCTTGGAAAGTTATTTAATTCATCTCACCTAGTTTCCTCATTTGTAAAATGGGAATATTCATAAAACTCCACATAGGACTAAACCACTACCACCATATAGGACTGTTATGAAATAATGGATATAAAGTGCTTAGAATAGCTAATGTTTCATAAAATTGCTCATATAAATAATACAGTTTTAGAATTAGGCCCTTTTTCTTCCTGTTTCAGCTGAGAACTTTGAGATACTAAGTGTCATCTGTTCCAATACTGCAAAGTGGAAATCTGGATCACTTAAGGAAGGCTAAGCAAAAGCAGCAGCCTAGATCCTTAGCTGAGCTGACCACTCACTTCCAACCTATAAAGAGGTGAAGAGGATTCAAATAGTCATTGGGTACTAGTGGGTTCTTCAAGGAGCTGTCAGTTTGAAATGATACTCAATTTCACCCAGCCCCTTTCATACAAGGAGTTTACCTTGTGGTCCCCTGGAATCTATGGGGCTCCAAGCTTAGACCTGACCCTGTGTTATAAAAAGTGGGTGTGTGAGAAGTATGGTTACTCATCCATGGGAAGAGGATCCAGAGAACCAGGTAGCTTCAGAAACTTTCTACAGAAGCTTTCTACATTGCCGTTTGATATAAGAGCAAGGATGTATGAGTGTTTCTCAAGAACCAGAAGTGAACAAGTGGAACAGAGTGGGCCAGAGAACGTGAGATGCTAGCTGTACTCCACCTGAGAAAGACTACATAACAGTTTCTCACAGACTTTAGTGAAGACTATGAGAGAAGTTCCAGAAACAATACGAATCTTCTGTAAGACGACTGCATGGAGAGGCAAAGTGATTCCCTCAAAAGAAAGAGAAAACGACTAGATTCCCAAGGGAGAGAGAAAGAGGATAAGCATGTGGTGGAAGAAAAATGTATTGCTTCCATCATGGGGAGCACTGCAGAAAGTTTCTTGTAGTTTCAAAGCCACTCCAAGGAAAGGAGGCAACATGGATCACCCAACCAAGAAAGAATCAGCTATAAACATTGTTCAGAGCCAGAGGCGGCCAGTTCTCCATGGTGTGTCTGTCCTTACGTGCTGTTTCCCCACCACCCTGACCCTCATGCTTCCTTTCCCATCACAGCAGATAAGACTCTTGGGTAGGGGTAGAATCTGACCAGAGGACAGGATAAAGGGAGAAGCTGACTGTAGTCGCTAGCCTTGTCACAGGCTACTAACCTCAAAGGATCCTGGACAAGGTAAGGAAAAGATGCTTTTTAAAATAAAGTTTGGAGATTTTGAAGATCACCTGGTTTATACCCGTGCTAGCCAGTACAGAAGCCACTAGCCATGTTTGACTATGTAAATTTAAAATAAGTAGAATTAAATAAGACCAAAAATTCAACTCATTGATCATATTCTTCCATATTTCAAGTGCTTGATAACTACATGTGGCTGCTTTACTGGACAGCACAAGTATAGAACATTTCTAGTAGCACTGGCTCTAGATATTACCAATTTCTGAACTAAGAATTTTGCTTGCTTGTTTGTTACTAATAGTCATCAGGAGATTATTTGTTATCACCTGAGTATAAGCAGATGGCCTGACTTCACAGAGAAGAGTGAAATGGCTAGGAATAGAGAAGAGTAGTTGATATTTGGATTGCACACTGAGTTATAGCTCTTCAGTATATCGGTTTTACATGGAGGCAAAACTCTCAGCCCTATTTTAAAGTATCAGTCATCATTTGCAATAATAAAAATCGAATGTATTGTCTGTGAATCTATCTCCCTTCATTTTTTTTTCTTTCTTGGAAAACTTTAGGTAAAGTGAGAAAAGAATATTAAACAGTCAGTAAAGGCATTTGTTGTTGTGTTAGTCACTCAGTCATATCCAACTCTTTGCAACCCCATGGACTACAGCAGGCCAAGCTGCTCTACCCATTGGATTTCCCAGGCAAGAATACTGGAGTGGAATGTCATTTCCTTCTCCTGGGGCTCTCCTTGACACATGGATTGAAGCCAGGGTCTTCTGCCTTGCAGGCAGATTCTTTACCATCTGAGCCAGCAGGGAAGCCCATAAAGGAACATTTAAACCAAATAAAATAATGCCATTTATAAGGTTCTGAACTTCATTCTAAATTTTTTAAATGCTTCTGAAAATAAAAGTATTACTTGAATGTGGTAAGTATTGTAAAAATGTCATTTTATAGAACTGAAAATATGAAAATTTACATTTAACTTTTGTGAATTTGAATTGTTGTGATAATAATAAAATGTATAGTCATGATAATTTGGTCATTAATATAAATAATGCAGACAATTAAAAAATTTCTTGGATTCTCATGAGTTCCAGTAATCACTATGGTTTTCTTTTTTGCTATGTATCCAGCCCAAGACAGAAGGCAAGTAGATTTAGGCCACTTATAAACATATTTGTTCTCTTTTTATCCACTACTTTCTGAAGATTTAATGTGACATATTAAAAACATAAAATCATATGAAATACTTCATCATAAACACCAACCCTACAAAAAATTCTTAGCACATTACTCCATGGGGAAATAAGTGTAATCTTTCTGCTGAAAACATATGGCAAATTCACAAATAGTGCTTTTGCAGGTGCTTTGGATGAGAATAATGTTGCTTATAAATCTCCAGGAAAGTTATAGTATGTTAGTGCTGGAGATGCTAGAGCGCTTCAAGTCCACTCCCCACCCTTGACAGATGCAGAAATTGAGGTCCATTGTCATTTGCCTTGGGTGGCACACGGGCTTTACAAATGTTACCAACAGGCAATTTAGAATGGGAAAAACGAAATTCACCCATTGGCCCTGACAAGTATTTGTTGGCAAATTTGGGCAAGGTGCCCAATATCTCCAGACTTCATATTCTTCCCGTGTAAACTGAGAATAGTAATAGAACACTTATCTCATAAATTTCTTATAAGATATGTTTGTAACAGACACAATTTATTCTAGCCATCATTTTTCTTCTCATTTAGTGCTTTAGATGTTTCTTGGGATCACATGCCTAAAGTCACACAACAAAGTGAGTGAAGTGGTAAGCCATTCACCTTTCTCCGTATGTTCTCAGCTCAGGGATGCCAGCCCCTCAGTTGGTGCCAGCCCATGGTCAGGCTTGTTAAGCCATTTTCCCCAAAGCAGACTCCTAGTGCCAGAGTACGTAGGATTAAGACAATGTCCATTCTCAGCTACATTCATTCCAGACTCCTCTTTCACATTCGCACACTTGACTCCAAAGCAGAGGAAATCCCCTCAGTCCCAAGTCTTGCCCCACTTCCTTTCCCCAAATAAAAGACACATTTTTCAAGGAAAAACTACATCTTCTTACACATAAATTTTGTGTGTAGCACTTTGACATAGGCTATGTCAGTCAAGAGACAAACTGGAGCCAAATTAATAGAAGCAGAACAAGAAGAATTTGTGACTGAACCAAGTCACAAACCATTTCACAGACAGCACAGCCTGTGTTGGGGAAACACTGGCTATAGGTAACGGGGTACCAGAGCTGGCTTCGATTTTGCTTCCAAAAGTGAAAGTGAAAGTAGCTCAGTTGCAACTGTTTGCGACCCCAGACTACACAGTCCATGGAATGCTTCAGGCCCGAATACTGGAGTGGGTAGGTGTTCCCTTCTCCAGAGGATCTTCCCAACCCAGGGATGCAACCCAGGTCTGCTGCATTGCAGGTGGATTATTTACCAGCTGAGCTACTAGGGAAGCCCTTGCCTTCAAAGTACATGACAATCCAAGTATGCTTTAGGCAACCGTCAGTAAATGCTGGGAAGTAGAGATCTGTCAAATAACTGAAGATATATCACCTGACCAAGCAAACACACAGGAGCCTGAAACAGTGCTGATGGGAAGAAACCTTCCGAGATGCAGCAGCAGCCAATTTATTCTCCGAGGATAGAGAAGCAGCCTTCTGACAGCACACACTGTTCTGTGTTCTGACACACTTCAGTCCGATTTTAAAGCCTAGGCTTTGGAACTCAAAAAAAGTTTCCCCTTACTCTGCAGATCAATCAGTGTAATTTTCAGAAGGTAACAGATGCTCCAAGGACTAACTGACCAAATGGTACAAGGACAAGAGTTAGGAGAAATGTTAAGGGAAATAAATACATCCCTCTTGTAATGTGAAAATAGATCCCACTATATCAGGAGCTCCAAACAGGCAAAACACATCACCAGAAAATATTAGGTTAGCTCAAAAGTTCATTTAGGTTTTTCTGTAAGATGTTATAGAAAAACTGAAAAGAACCTTTTGGTCAACCCAATAGGTGACAATGTGTAGATGAGAACTGAATTAGATATAATTCTTTCTGTAACATTAGGCTCCCTGATACTCATTTGCACCCAAATTTCTGAAAGAGAAAGTATAACAGAATTTATGGAACAAATCAGGGCTTGGGAAGACATATTATGTTAAGGATATATGTTTCTATATTTTATAGTTATCAGCAAAACTCAATAATGTCCATGTTAAAAAAAGGACTTGGTAAGCCTTTGTCACCAACTTTTAGAGAGTTTGGTATAAGAAAGACCTGGAAGACACATGCTCTATATGGTTGTACTGTATTCCTTGGGTGACTTGACTTGAAAGTCTCACCTCTTGGCTTCTTGACAAGCTCCCCTTTAATAATATTTTCCTATATTCCTAGTTAAGGTGCTCTCTCTCAAGATCTCTCTCAAGAACATTACTTAGACTTGTCATTAGCAGCAATTTGCCAGTCCTCAAAATATCCATTTCTATCATCTACTGATACCATCCTTAACCTTTCCATATTTTGTAACTCAATTGCAAAAAATCAAGGTCTTCACTGAAGTGACAAGAAGCCAATCTTTCCTTCCACTTTTACTTTGAGTCCCATCCCATTTGCTCTTTCATTTTTCTCTTTCTTTTGGCATCATTATCTATCAACAACTACATATATTTATTGAAAATATGTGCTGTAATGTCACCTGTGCTTAAAATTGCCCCCTCATTTTTCTGTTTCCCTTTTAATAAATATTCTATTTCCTACTAACTAGTCAGCCCTCACAGTCTCTTCTGTTTGTTCTTCCTATCACTGTAAAACTGCATTGTCAAAATCACCAATAACCTCCATCACACCAAATCCAATGGATAGTTCCACTCTCTCCTATGTTCCTGAGAATTGAGACCTGTGGACCCTGCTCTGCTTGGCTTCTCTCCCCTCCACTGGCTTCGCTGTCCTGTCACTCTCCTGACTTTTCCTCCCATTACACGCTTTCTTCTGTTTCCTTTGGTCTCACTTTTCTACCCATCTCTACTTGGAATCTCTTTTGTTCTTTATCTATACTCTCTCTTTAAATAATCTCAAGTGGCTGTAAATTTTAATTGCCTCTTGTATGCTGATGACTATCAACTCCATCTCCAGTATCTCTCCTGAGTTCCACTCTAATGGATCCCACTGCATATATAACTTTAAGGTCGGATGTCTAATAGTAAATTCTCCTCAAAGCAGGTCCCTTTCATAGTCTTCTCCCTATTAGAAAAGGCATTAACTTCCAACGCATTTTTTTTTAAGAAAAACTCCCAAGAACTATGAAAACCACAAACAAAGAAAGCTAACCAAATTATCACAAAGATCACAGTCTCATATTACTAAATGAAATTTATGACCCATGCCGTGCAGGGCCACCCAAAATGGACAGGTCACTGTAGAGAGTTCAGAAAAAACATGATCTGTGGAGAAAGGAATGTTAAACAACTTCAATATTCTTGATGTGAGAACTCCAAAAATGAAGTTGAAAAGGCAGAAATTTATGGCACTGATAGATGAGTCCTACAGTTTGGTAGGTGCCCAATATACTACTGGAGAAGAACAGATAAATAGCTCTAGAAAGAATGAAGAGGCTGGGCCAAAGCAGAAATGAGGCTCAGTTATGGATGTATCTGGTGGTGAAAGTAAAGTCTGATGTTGCAAAGAACAATATTGCATAGGAATCTGGAATGTTAGGTCCATGAATCAAGGTAAATTGAACATGGACAAGCAAGGGATGGCAACAATGAACATGAACACCTTAGAAGACAGTGAATTAAAATGGATTGGAATGGGCAAATTTAATTCAGATGGCCATTATATCTACTACTGTGGGCAAGAATCCCTTAGGAGAAACAGAGTAGCCCTCATAGTCAACAAGAGAGTCCAAAATGCAGTACTTGGGTGAAATCTCAAAAACAGCAGAATGATCTCAGTTTATTTTCAAGGCAAACCATACAGCATCACAGCAATCCAAGTCTATGCCCCAAACACTAATGCCAAAGTTGAAGTTGAATGATTCTAGGAAGATCTACAAGACGTTTTAGAACTAACAACAAAAAAAGATGTATTTTTCATCATAAGGTAGTGGAAAGCAAAACTAGGAAATCAAGAGATACCTGGAATAACAGGGAAGTTTGGGCAGTACAAACTAAAGTTTGGGGAGTACAAAATAAAGCAGGGCAAAGGCTAACAGAGTTTTGAAAAGAAAACACACTGGTCGGAGAAAACACCCTCTTCCATCAATGTAAGAGACAACTATACAAATGGACATCATCAGATGGTAAACATCAAAATCAGATTGATCATAATTCTTCACAGCTGAAAATGGGAAAGCTCTATACAGTCATCACAAATAAGACCTGGAACTGGCTGTGACTCTGATCATGAACTCTTTATTGCAAAATTCAGGTTTAAATTTAAGAATGTAGGGGGAAAAATAGACTATTCAGGCATGACATAAATTAAATCTCTTATGATTATATGGTGGAGGTGATGAATAGATTCAAGACATTAGATTTGATAGACAGAATGGATGGAGCTTTGTAATATTCTACAGGAGGTATACAAAGTCATCCACAAGAAAAAGAAATATAAGAAGGCAGAAAAGCTGTCTGATGAGGCCTTACAAATAGTTAAGAAAATGAGAGAAGGGAAAAGCAAGAGAAATGGGAAGAAATACCCAAATAAAAGCAAAATTCCAGAGAAAAGTACAGGGAAATAAGAGAGCCTTCTTAAGTGCATAATGCAAAGAAATACAGGGAAACCAAAGAATGGAAAAGACTAGAGATCTCTTCAAGAAAATTGGAAATATCAAAGGAACATTTCATGCAAGGATGGGCACAATAAAAGACAGAAATAAACAGGAAAGATTAAAAAGAGGTGGCGAGAATACATAGAAAACTATACAACAAAGGTATTACTGACCGGGATAACCATCATGGTGTGGCCACTCACCTGGAGACAGACATCCTAGAATGGGAAGTCAAGTGGGCCTCAGGAGGCTTTACTATGAACAAAGCTAGAAGAGGTGATAGAATTCCAGCTGAGCTACTTCAAATCCTAACAGATGATGCTGTGCAAGTGCCACACTCAATATGCCAGCAAATTTGGAAATTCAGCAGTGTCCACAGGACTTCCAAAGGTCATTTTTCATTCCAATCTAAAAGAAGGGTAATGCAAAGAATGTTCAAATTACAAAATGGTTGCACTCATTTCACATGCTAACAAAATAACACTCAAAATCCTTCAAGCTAGGCTTCAACAGTATGTGAACTGAGAAATGACAGATGTACAAGCTGGAATTAGAAAAGGCAGAGAAACCAGAGATCAAATTGCCAACACCTGTTGGATCATAGGAAAAGAAAGAGAATTCTGGAAAAAACAAAAACACACATCTACTTCTGCTTCATTGACTACGTTAAAGCCTTTGACTGTGTAGATCACAGCAAACTGAAAAATTGAGAGTCATCCCCTAGGCAGGTGGTAAGAAGTCTAGGGGTCTCCAAAGAGAGAGGGTCTGGAATTCTCAAGGAGGAGAAAAGAACAAACTTTTTTTTCTTTTCCCTCTGCATTCCTTAGCCTTAGTCAATTACACAACTCAGTTTAAAGTTTATACTAGGGATTATACAACAACAATGTATCCAGCTGGAGGACAGTTTCTCTTTCCTGAAAACCTTCTGACTAATCCTGGTATTTTAAAATGTATATTATGGGAGTGGGTCTGGAGGATCTTTCTGTTACCAAATGCTAATCCTGTTATCTTAAAATGTAAATTATGGGAGTAGGTTTGGTGAAGTCTTTACAAGGAATATATAACAATAATGTAACCCACCTGAGGACAGTCTCTGGATTAAACTTTCTGGCTAATCCTGTTATTGATTCAGTATATAGCTCCATTGCTAACTCTAGCAAGTGGGTACTCTTTCTGCCCCCTTCTGATGTCTATGTCAGAAGCTTTCTCTATCCCTTTTATACTTTAATAAACTCTATTGCACAAAAGCTCTGAGCGATCAAGCCTCATCTCTGGCCCCAGATTGAATTTTTCTCATCCGGAGGCCAAAAATCCCAGTGTTCTTTTCATGGCTTCAAGCAACAACCTTTCAAAATTCTTAAAGAGAATGGAATACCAGACCACCTTACCTGTCTCCTGAGAAACCTGTATGCAGGAAAAGAAGCAGTAGTTAGAACCAGACATGGAACAAAAGACTGGTTCAAAATTGGGAAAGGAGTACATCAAGGCTGTATATTGTTCCCCTGCTTATTTAACTTATATGCAGAGTACATCATTTGACATCCTGGGCTGGAAGACTCACAAGCCAAAACCAAGATTGCTGGTAAAAATATCAACAACCTCAGATATGCAGATGATACAGCTTTATTGGCAGAAAGCAAAGAGGAAATAAATATCCTCCTGATAAGGGTGAAAGAGGAGAGGAAAAATGCTGGCTTAATATTCAACATGCAAAAAAACTAAATCACAGCATCTCATTCCATGAATTCATTTGGCAAATAGAAGGGGAAAAAGTGGAAACAGTGACAGATTTTCTTCTCTTGTATTCCCAAATCACTGTGGATGGTGACCACCATGAAATTAAAAGATGCTTGATCCTTGGGGAAAAAAACTATAACAAATCTAGACAGCGTTTTGAAAAGCAGACAGCACTTTGCTGACCACGGTCATAGCTATGGTTTTTACAGTAGTCGTGTATGAATGTGAGAGCTGGACAGTAAAGAAGGCTGCTGCTCCTAAGTCGCCTCAGTCGTGTCTGACTGCGCGACCCCACAGACGGCAGCCCACCAGGCCCCGCCGTTTCTGGGATCCTCCAGGCAAGAACACTGCAGTGGGTTGCCATTTCCTTCTCCAATGCATGAAAATGAAAAGTGACAGTGAAGTCGCTCAGTTGTGTCCGACTCTTTGCAACCCCATGGACTACAGCCCACCAGGCTCCTCCGTCCATGGGATTTTCCAGTCGAGAGGACTGGAGTGGGGTGCCACTGCCTTCTCCGAAAGAAGGCTGAGCACTGAAGAACTGATGCTTTCAAATTGTGGTGCTGGAGTAAACTCTTGAGGGTCTCTTGGACTGCAAGGAGATCAAACCAGTCAATCCTAAAGGAGATCAACCCTGAATATTCATTGAAAGGACTGAAGCTGAAGCTGCAATACTTTGGCCACCTGATGAGAAGAGCTGACTCACTGGAAAAGACTCTGATGCTGGGAAAGATTGAGGGCAGAAGGAAAATGAGGTGAGAGAGGATGAGACAGTTGGATGGCATCACTGACTCAATGAATATGAATTTGAACAAACTTCATGAGATAGTGAAAGATATAGAAGTTTGCCTGCTATAGTTCACAAGGTGGCAAAGAGTCAGACATGACTTATAGACTGAACAACAACATCTTCTGTTTCATATGATGCTTTTAAGAGAAGGAAAACATTAATGATATTTTAAATTCCATCTTTAACCCTGAGTGTCCCTGGAATAACACCAATAGTGCTGCCAAAAAGCCACAGGTATGTAGCACTAGACAAAGGAAAATATAATTTTGGATGACTTATTGACAGTTCTTTCTGCCTCCACTACTGTACTGTAAGGTTAAAAGTTGGTAGCCATATAAATTCTATAACTACATAATGTTGGGTTCATTTTACTTTCAGGTTTATGAAGAACTTTTTGTTGCTGTTGTTGTTCTTGTATTTTTTTTGGGGGGGAGGGTGGGGAAAAAAGAATGAAAAAATATCACTAATGCTTTTTCCTGTCCTCTTCTCCCTGGAATATTTTGTTCCAGGAAATTTCCACCTATAAAGATAACACTCAACTTCTAAAGACTACCTCAAATGATGCCTCCTTTGTCACTATTACCCAATTTCTCAGCTGAAACTGATCTCTGACTCTTTGAGACCCCATGAACTGCAGCATGCCAGACATCCCTGTCCATCACCAACTCCCAGAGTTCACCCAAACCCATGTCCATTGAGTCAGTAATGCCATCCAACCATCTCATCCTCTGTCCTCCCCTTATCCTCCTGCCCTCAAACTTTCCCAGCATCAGGGTCTTTTCCAATGAGTCAGCTCTTTGCATCAGGTGGCCAAAGTATTGGAGTTTCAGCTTCAACATCAGTCCTTCCAATGAACACCCAGGACTGATCTCCTTTAGGATGGACTTGTTGGATCTCCTTGCAGTTAAAGGGACTCTGAAAAGTCTTCTCCAACACCACAGTTCAAAAGCATCAATTTGTCGGTGCTCAGCTTTCTTTATAGTCCAACTCTCACATCCATACATGACCACTCCATACATGGCCACTGGAAAAACCATAGCCTTGACCAGACGGACATTTGTTGGGAAAGTAATGTCTCTGCTTTTTAATATGCTGTCTAGGTTGGTCATAACTTTTCTTCCAAGGAGTAAGCGTCTTTTAATTTCATTGCTGCAGTATTATCTCAAGATCACGTAAGAAACTAAAGTCAGAAATATACTCCACAAGAAACAAACAGCAAAAAGTCTTTACAGTAAACCAAAAACAGAAAAGTTGCTATTCCTCCCAAGAATGAACCAAAGCCATATCCATTATTTTGAAAACTAAAGTCGTCAGAATGAGCTATTATCCTGTGTAAAAGGTGAAAAACACAACCTTGGGTATATATGACGTTCCCTTTCATCTAACAGAGTTAGTATAAATCTTTGCAGCTGCTTTCCTGAAGAAATGAAATTAAAATGATGAATATAAACCGCTGACGCTCCTCATATAGCTGTGACCCGTTTGGCCTTTCATTTCTCCCCCTACCCCCACCTTACTTCTGCATATCCCTGAACATAATAAGCCTGCCACCACTAATGTTATAAAGTAGTAATTGTTCCTAATTGGTAGGGAGGCGACAGACCATTCTGGTAATGTTGTGAAACTGTAAGAAAGGAGGAGTGAGAACCTTCACAGGCCCAGCAGTAATTATCCACTAATTTGGCCTGTTTGTGTGGGGACAGCTCATTATAGCCCTTAAGAAACCTCAGAATAAAGAGGGAAAGTAGGTAGGAGGCAAGGTTAAATAATTAGTGTTCAGCAGGTTTTTTGATTTTTTTTTTAAGATTCAAAGAATAGGATTGAAGGCGGGAAATGTGACCAGAGTAACAATTAAGAAATGGTAGAACATTCTGAACTAAATGAGCTTTATGTTTTTGTGGGAGTAAGGGTATTTAAGAATCCTATAATATGGCATAAAAAATGGCATCTCACGTTTATGGCACACTTTCAGTTATGACCCTGATCATCCCTTTACATTTTATGGTGCCAATCTTGTGCATAACAACAGATTTATTCCCATGAGTTCTAGAAAGATTTTCAGTTTTCATAAAATGGTATATAAGAAGGTATTCATACCATTTTCTCTTTAGCATTTGTAGATTTGCTTTGTGGGTTGAAAACATTTATATGTACACGTATGTGCAAGTAGCATACAGAACTTGCAAAGAAGTTGTTATTCAACTACAACTTTGTTAGTAAAACAGAATCCCCAAATTTCTCATCTCTATTATCTAATACCTCTATTTCAAGGCCAAGTATACTTACCCTTGGCTATATATGTGTTTCTATCACTGTTGTTTAACCCCTAAGTCATGTCTGACTTTTTGTGACCACAAGGACTGTAGCCCACCAGTCTCCTCCTGTACATGGGATTTTCCAGCCAAGAATACTGGAGTGGGTTGACATTTCTTTCTCCAAGGGATCTATCTGACCTGGGATCAAACCCACAGCTCCTGTATTAGCAGGTGACTCTTCATCATTGAGCCACCAGGAAAATCCATGTTATGTTATACACACATATTTGATAAATAACTGGTCTGTATATAAGTGTTTCAGAATTTTTTTAAGGACATAATTTTTAACACTCTCTTTAAAGGAAGCAATATTATTCCAATCAACTTATGTGATTGCAATTAAAGTTCTTTGTCTCCTTAATACAAAGTGAGGTGCAACAGATGAATGATTTTAAGTTAAATAATCTCTATAATATGATTCACTCAGAAAAGAGCTATGTATGGCTTAAATATATTCACACTGAAGGACTTTGGGAGAAGTTCTAGAATGTTATGTATCCCATCCCTTTCCTAAGTGGTAAGAATACAGCTAACCATAATAATAAAAAGAAATAGAAGTGACTCATCCAAAAAATTTAAGTGAGAATGTGATGTTAACATAACAAAGATTATAATATTTTATCCCTGTATGGATTAGATAATTTTGCCCTATTGTAATTCAAAATGAACTTTCCTGAACCAAAGTTGGGTTGGAAATTCATTCTGGCAATAATGGGGATTGTATGGTGCTAATATGAGTAAATTAGTAAAGATTATTACCAGCAGTGGGATTGCTGGGTCATATGGCAGGTCTATTTGCAGCTTTTTAAGGAACCTCCACACTGTTTTCCATAGTGGCTGTACTAGTTTGCATTCCCACCAACAGTGTAAGAGGGTTCCCTTTTCTCCACATCCTCTCCAGCATTTATTGCTTGTAGACTTTTGGATGGCAGCCATTCTGACTGGTGTAAAGTGGTACCTCATTGTGGTTTTTTTTTTTTTTTATTGTTTTTGCCATACATTGTCATGATATCACCATGGGTTTACATATGCTTCCCCTCCGGATCCCCCCTCCCTCTTCCCTCCCCCCCGGGAAATCTCGCTGCACCAGTCCCGAGCATCAATCCTGGGCTGGCGATTGATTAGACACATGACAATTAACATGCTTCAATGCCCTTGGCATACACACTGAGGAAGCCAGAATTGAAAGAGACACGTGTACCCCAATGTTCATCGCCACATTGTTTGCAATAGCCAGGACATGGAAGCAACCTAGATGCCCATCAACTGACAAATGGATAAGAAAGCAGTGGTACATATACACAATGGAATATTACTCAGCATTAAAAAAAATTCATTTGAATCAATTCTGCTCAGGTGGACAGAACTGGAGCCTATTATCCAGAGTGAAGTAAGCCAGAAGGAAAAACAACAATACAGTATACTAACGCATATATATGGAATTTAGAAAGATGGTAATGAGAACCCTGCATGCGAGACAGCAAAAGAAGCGCAGATGTATAGAACAGTCTTGTGGACTCTGTGGAAGAGGGCAAGGGTGGGATGATATGGGAGAATGGCATTGAAACATGTTAATTATCATATGTGTAATCAATCACCAGCCCAGGTTTGATGTTCGGGGCTGGTGCACCGGGATGACCCAGGGGGAGGGAGTCGGGAGGGAGGAGGGAGGGGGGTTCTGGAGGGGCAACATATGTATACCCATGGCGGATTCATTTCAATGTATGGCAAAACCAACACAATAAAGTAAAGAAAATTTAAAAAACAAATAAATAAAAAATAAAAGCAGAAAAAAAAAAAGATTATTACCAACAGTTGAAAACAATTCAAAACAAGCCACAAGTGCTATCTACTAACAATTAAGAATTATCTTCAATTATGAAGAAAGAATTGCAGCATATGAATGACTGTATTTGTTATAGTTATATTCCTTCTCTTTGAAACATTTGTTGGTATCTGTCACTGAATGGCATGTTTTTAACTACTTTACAACTCCTGAAGTTCATGTCATATTAAATGTCAAAAAAAAATTATTTCTATATTGGCATTTTCACCTTTTTATTTTGTATTCCATTAGATGAGTGGTTTTCCAAATTGCTTTTGTCAAGATCACTTTGAAGACTATAAGTAACTCCATGTCATTCTTTCAACTTGCACTTTTACTCTCCTTAGATACCCTCGCCCTCCCTGTTCATGGTCGTATCTGGTTCTTTGCAACCCTGTGGACTATAGCCCTCCAGGCTCCTCTGTCCATGGAATTTTCTAGGCAAGAATACTGGAGTAGGTTGCCATGCCCTCCTCCAGGGAATCTTCCAAACCCAGGGATCTAACCTAGGTCTCCCACATTGCGGGCAGATTGTTCTCCAGCTAAGCCACAAGGGAAGCCCAGGAGTACTGGCGTGGATAGCCTATCCCTTCTCCAGGGGATCTTCCAGATCCAGGTATTGAACCAGGGTCTCCTGCATTGCTGGTGGATTCTTTACCAACTGAGCTATCAGGAAAGCCCACCTGGGAATCCCCCAAAACTATTAATACTTACTGCTACTGAAATCCAATTTCTAGGGATATAATAGACTGTAGATGCTCAATCTACATTTCTGAGCAACAGCATCTTAGACAATTAATATTTGAACATATTCTTAGGTTCTTATGTTTGATAGTAATATTTCCTCTGAAATTAAATGAGCACACAGATTAATCATGATGTTTTATCTGACTCATTAGAATTGTCACTTTTATTGATCATAAAGTCCTCAAGCTTATTATCATCTCTCTTCCAAATGTGTTCAGTATAGATGTTTTAGTTCTAAACTGCTATATTTTAGATGATTACTACAGAATATGCCATTTCTCATGGAGTCTTCGGTGCACTGCCTTTCATTTTCTATCCTTCCTTTCAGGTATCATGGGATCATGTGCCTAGTTCTGACTACTGGGCTGAAAGTGAAAACTGTAACTGGCACTTCTAAAGAAGTTAAGAGAGGGTATATGTAATACATGCTTCATCATTCTCTAAATTTGAAGACACTGGAAAGTACATAGAGATAGAACAGCAACACAATACAGAGCAATGTAGAGCAACTTAATTTCCCATCAAGAAGATTAAAAACAAATGTTTCCATTTTTTTCAACCTATAAAGTTACTTTTAGTAAAAATTTGGGGTATTATGAATGTTGAAGAAAATAAATACTTCTACCAGTATAACTAAAAATCCAAATCAAGAAATAAAAATATATCTGAAAACCACTGAGTCAATCAGTACTGAAGCCTCCTTTAATCTGGAGAAAAGGAACCACAGATGAAGAGCTGACCTTTTGGTGACAGCTTTCCCCCTGAAATCTTTATTTTCAATATGATTAATTAACTAATTAGTTATTACTATTATTATTTTTGTTGATGGGCAAGAGACAAATAATCCATCCAGGTGCCTAAAACAAAGAAGCAGAAAAAACTGATGGGTCTTTTTATAATCTCAAGGGGATAGAGAGACAAAATTGTAGTTTGGAGTTGTTCAGGCAATAAATGATATAAGGAGTTAAAATCCTGGAGAGAAAAAGACATGTAAATTTTAAGGGGCAGTAAGATTAATACCTAGGTGACTTAACAGAAATGATGGATGGCAGAAGACAAAGGAATGTCACAATCAAAGTACTAAGGGAAAATAGCTGCCAACCTAGAATTTTGTATGTAGCTACACTATCCTTTATACATGAAATCAAATATATTAACAAACAAACAAAAATTGAGAAAAAATTTGTTACCAGAAAATCAAACTATAAGAGATACTCGGTGGTGATCACCAAGCAGAAGGAAAATGATCCTGAAGAAAACAGTGTTATGCAGCTTTATTCTTTGTCAAGATTATTTTTACTATTCTGTGTGGTTTGTGTGTGTCTGTGTGTATCATAGAAGTGTTGAAATTATTTGTTCTAGTACTGTGAAAAACACCATTGGTATTTTGATAGGGATTTCATTTAATCTGTAGGTCACTTTGGGTGCTATGGTTATTTTAACAAAATTATTCTAACTCATGAACATAGTGTATCTTTCCATCTATATTGTCTCAATTTCTTTCATTGTTGTCTCCTACTTTTCTAAGTATAAAACTTTTACTTCCTTAATTAGATTTACTCCTAGGTATGTTTTCTTTTTGATATGATTGTAAATGGAATCATTTTCTTAATTTTTCCTTCTGATAGTTCATTGTTAGTGTATAGAAATGCAATGGATTCATGTAGAGTAATTGTGTATCCTGCAACTTTATCAGATTTATTGATGATCTCTTGTAGTGAAAAGACATCTTGGGGATTTTCTATGTACAAAATCATATTACCTGAAAACAGTGACAGTTTTCCTTCTTCCTCTCTAATTTTGACTTCTTTTCTTTCTTTTTCTTATTTGATTACTGTGGTTAGGACTTCCATGACCATGATGATGAAAAGTGGCTTTAGTCTTTTAACCTTCCTACTAACTTAACATGTGGTCTATTTCCTAACTTTACTGTATATTTGTCTTTACCAATTAGCTTTTTCCTTTCATTTTTTTTTAATGTTTCTAGTCATGACATTTGTTTTTTCACTTAGAGAAGTCCCTTTAATATTTTTTGTAAAGCTGGTTTGCTGGTGCTGAACTCTTTCAGCTCTACCTATATGTAAAACTTTTGATCTCTTCATCAAATATCAATGAGAGCTTAGCTGGGTACAGCATTCTTGGCAGTAGGTTTTCTCCTTTCACCACTTTAAATACATTGTGCCACTCCCTTATGGACTGCAGAATTTCTGCTTAAAAGTCAGGGCTGAAAGAGACACATGTACCCCAATGTTCATCACAGCACTGTTTACAATAGCCAGGACATGGAAGCAACCTAGATGCCCATCAGCAGGCAAATGGATAAGGAATCTGCAGTACATATACACAATGGAATATTACTCAGCCATTAAAAAGAATACATTTGAATCAGTTCTAGTGAGGTGGATGAAACTGGAGCCTATTATACAGAGTGAGGTAAGCCAGAAGGAAAAACAACAATACAGTATACTAGCACATATATATGGAATTTAGAAAGATGGTAACGAAAACCCTGTATGTGAGACAGCAAAAGAGACGCAGATGTATAGAACAGTCTTTTGGACTCTATGGGAGAGGGCAAGGGTGGGACGATTTAGGAGAATGGCATTGAAACATGTAAATTATCATATGTGAAATGAATCGCCAGCCCAGGTTTGATGCATGATACAGGGTGCTCAGGGCTGGTGCATCGGGATGACCCAGAGGGATGGAATCGGGAGGGAGGTGGGAGGGGGGTTCTTGAAACTGAACGCATGTATACCCATGGTGGATTCATGTCAATGTATGGCAAAACCAATACAATAAAGAAAAAAGTCTTGAATTTGTTACAATAAAAAAAAAAGTCAGGTGATAGCCTTATGGGAGTTTACTTATATGTATATGTAACTTGTTGCTTTTTCCTTACCACTTTAATATTCTCTCATGTCTTGCCACTTTAATTATAATGCGTCTTGGTGTGACCCTCTTTCAACTGAATGTGTTTGGGATTCTCTGTGCTTTCTGTACCTAGATGTTTGTTTCCCAGGTTAGAGGAGTTTTCAGCTACTATGTCTTCAAATATGTTCCCTAGTCTGTTCTCTCTCTATTCTCCTTCTGAGAGTGCTGTAATGCAAATGGTAGTATGCCTGATCTTATCTCAGGTCTCTTAAACTGTCCACAATTTTTCTTTTTATTTTTTTTCCTCTTTCTGTTCAGGTTCAGTGATTTCCATTACTCTGCCTTCCAGCTGCTGAGCAGTTCCTCTGTATCATTTAATCTACTGTTGATTCCTTTAAGTGTATTTTTTACTTCAGTTCTTCCAAATTTGTTTGCTTTTTTTTAAACATCTTCTAACTCTTTGTTAATATTTTCATTTTATGTGTTTGTTGTTCTTCATGATCATTATCTTAAACTTTTTATTGAGTAGATTGTCTATCCCTACTTTATTTCCTTCTTTTTAGGGGGTTTTATCTTATTCTTTCATTTTCATGTTCCTCTGTCTTCACATTTTACCTAATTTCCTATTTCTGTGTCTTTTGTAGGCTGGTTATGTTTCCTGATCTTGAAGAAATGGCCTTTTGTAGCTGATGTCCTATGCCTCCCAGTAGCATACTACCCTCTGCTCATCTGAGCTATATGCCCTACCTGTGGGACCCACAGTTGGTGCTTTGGTCTGCTTGTGGGTAGTACCAGGATCCCAGATTTCTTGGGGCTGGTTGTATACCCACTCATGTCCCAGGGCTCCTGCCAGTTCACTGGTAGACAAAGCTGGGTCTTAGAAATTCTGGTTGCAGGGCCCTCAGGATTCCAGAATTATGTTTTGGCCTGTTTGTGGGCAGGGTACAGGCCCATGGTGTTTTAAGGAGGGTATGAACACACTGGTGGGCTAGTTCCAGTGCTAGTGGTCTGCTACTGGTGAGCTGAGTCAGGTCCTACGTCTTTGCTGCAGGACCCTAGAGGTTCAGAGACTAGAGCTGGTGCACTGATGTATGGGGCCAGGTCCTAGATTCTCTGCTGGAAAGGGCCAGATCACAGGGTGGCTATAGGTTCCTGTGGTTTTGAGCCATAGAGCTGCTTGAGGGTGGGGCTATGTTTCCTCCTAGCTTGTTGCTTGGCCTGAGGTTCTCCAGTACTGGTGCTGATGGTCTGATGGTGGAGCTGATTCTTGGTGCAGCTAAGCTGTGTGCTATGCTTAGTCACTCAGTGTTGTCTGACTCTTTGCGACCTCATGGACTGCAGCCTGCTAGGCTCCTCTGTTCATGAGGATTCTCCAGGCAGAAAATCACAACATTCTGTAAAGCAGTTATCCTGCAATAAAAAATAAATTAATTAAAAAAAAAAAAAGAATACTGGAGTGGGTTGCCATGCCCTCCTCCAGGGTATCTTCCCAACACAGGGATCGATCCCAGGTCTCCCATATTGCAGGCAGATTCTTTATCAACTGAGCCACCAGCAGAGCTACAGGGAGGATTCTAAAATAGCACTTGCCAGCATTCGTGCCCGTGTAGTAGAACAAATTCCTCAAAATAGCTTTGATGCTACTGTCTGTATTCCCATGGCAAACCCCAGCTGCCTTTTGTCTTTCCACGAGGCTCTTCAAGATCAGCATGTGTGTGTCTTTCCCAGGCTCCTTTCAAACGACTACTTCTGCTTTGATCCCAGAGCATGTGAAGTTTTGTGTGTGTCTTTTAGTAATGGAGTCTCTATTTCCCACAGCCCTCTGGCCCTCTCAAAAAGTAAGCCCTGTTGGCCTCCTTCAGAGTCAGTGATTCTTGGGGCTCATCTTCTCTGGACAGGATTCTCAGGCTGGAAGCCCAGTGCAGGACTCCAACCACTTGTTCCTTGGAGAGAACCTCTAGTAATTATCTTCCTGCTTCTCCTATTTGTGGATCACCCCTCTCACCTATCTTGTGGTTACCTCTTTACATCTTCAGTTGTAAAAGATCTTTCTACTATTGTTCTGGTCTTTCACATCAATAATTTCTTTTTAAATATTTGTAATTTTGCTGTTCTCCTAAGAAGAGGTAAGCTTACGGTCTTCATACTCTGCCATCTTGGACATTCCTGTTTTACCTTCATGAACTATTTCTCTGTAGTATGCAATGCTGTTGGATGGCATTTTACCTACGGCGGAACTTGTTTCAAAATTGGAGTCAATCCTCTCAAATCCTGCTGCTGCTTTATTAAGGAAGTGTAGGTAATAGTTTAAACCCTTTATTGACATTTCAAAAATCTTCAAAGCATTTTTGGCCAGGAGTAGATTCCATCTCAAGAAACTACTTTCTTTTCTCATCTGTAAGAAGCAACTACCTATCTGTTAAAGTTTTATCTTAAGATTGCAGTAATTCTGTCTTATCTTCAAGTTTCACTTTTAATTCAAGTTCTTTTGCTATTCCCCTGTATTTGCAGTTACTTCCTCCAACAAAGTCTTGAACCCCTCAAAGTCATCCATGAAGGCTGGACTCAACCTCTTTCTAATTTCTGTTAAAGTTAATATTTTGACCTCTTCCCATGAATCGTGAATGTTCTTAATGGCACCTAAAACTGGTGAATCCTTTCTAGAAGGTCTTAAACTTACTTTTCTCAGGTCCATCAGAGGAATAACTATCTATCGTAGCTATAGCCTTATGAAATGTGTTTCTTAAATAATGCCTTGGAAGTCAGAATTACTCCTTGATTCATGGGCTGCAGAATAGATGTTATGCTAGCAGGTATGAAAACAATGTGAATTTTGCTATACAGCTCTGTTAGAGTTCTTGGTGACTGGGTATATTGTCAGTGGGAAATAATATTTTGAAAAGATCTTTTGTCTGAAATTTATGCTTCAACATTGGGCTTAAAATATTTAGTACACCATGTTGTAAACAGATTTACTGTCATACAGGCTTTGTTTACCATACTGAGAGCACAAGTAAAGTAGATTCAGCATAATTCTTAAGGCTCCTAGAATTTTCATAATGGCAAATGAACATAATTGTAAATTGGCTTCACCTTAAGGTCATCAACTACATCAACTCCGAACAAGAGTCAGGACAGTCCTTTGAAGATCTGAAGCCAGGAAAAGACTTCTCCTTTCTAGCTATGAAATTCCTAGATGGCATATTCTTCCAATAGAAGGCCATTTCCTCTACATGGAAAACCTGTTGTTGAGTATAACTACCTTCATTAATTAAATCAGCTAGATCTTCTAGATAAGGCTGCAGCTCCTACCTCAGCATTTGCTACTTCACCTTGAACTTATATGGAGAGAGCTTCTTTCCTTCTATCTCATGAACTGATCTCTGCTGTCTTCAAACGTTTTTTTCTGCACCTTCCTCATTTCTTGCAACCTTTGTAATATTGAAGAGAGTTAGGGTGCTCCCTAGATTAGGCTTTGGCTTAAGGAATTGTGGCTGCTTTGACCTTCTCTCCTGATCACTGCAACTTTCTCCATATCAGTAAGAAGGCTGTTTCAGATTCTTTTGATTCATGTGACCACTCTAATAGGACTTCTAACTTCCTTCAAGAGCTTTTCCTTTGCACTCACCACTTTGCCTAACTGTTTGGCAAAGAGATCCAGCTCTTGCCCTGTTTTAGCTTTCAACACATCTTTCTCACTTAGTTTAATCATTTTTAGCTTTTGATTTAAAGTGAGATATGTGTAACTCTTCCTTTCACTTGAGGTCTTTGTAGGGTTATTAACTGGCCGAGTTTCAATATTGTTTTCTCTCAGGCAATAAGAAGACCCAAAGAAAGGTAGAAAGATGGGAACAGTGGGTTGCTGGAGCAGTCAGAACACACACAACACTTACCAATGAAGTTTGCTATCATGTTTCACCATAGTTCATGCAGTTTCCAAACAATTATAATAGCAACATCAAAAATCACTGATTGTAGCTCACCACAGCAAATACAAAAATAATGAAAAGTTTGATATTTTGTGAGAACTACCAAAATGTGATGCAAAAACATGAAGTGAGCAAATGTTGTTAGAAAAATGACACCAAGATGTTTCCTCACTGTAGGATTGCCACAAACCTTCCATCTGCAAAACTGTGATATCTGCAAATATTACAAAATATAATATTTCACAAATAGTTGGACATGACTTAGCAACTGAACAACAACAGTATCTTCAAAGTGCATTAAAGTGAAGTCAGTAAAATGAGATATGCCTATAGTCAAATTACAGACATAGGATTAAGTAATTTGGGCTTCCCAGATGGTGCTAGAGGCAAAGAATCCTCCTGCCAATGCAGAAGACATAGGAGACATGGGTTTGATCTCTGAAATATAAGCAATCACATTTTAAACTAAATATTCCAGTTTAAAAACAAAACATTTAAAACAATTAAAAGCTTTCTGATTGCATGCTATTTAAAGAGATCTCTGCTAAATAGGACAAAAGCACATTAAAATAAAGCTGTCAAGAAAAAAGAAAAAGATACACAAGCCAAGAGAAATGGTTGCTGACACATTAATGTCAGAAAAAGAATACTGAAAAGGAGTATCACTAGATTTACAGAGTAATTTTGTAATGATTAACACATTAATTCACTAGGTATATACAATTGCATATGCAGAACAGAGCTACAAATTGTAGAAAACAAAGTGTCAGAACTAAAGATTAATAAATCAGTCTATAATGCAAGTGGCAGAATTCTTCACTCAATAATTGATAAAAAGATAAAAATTTCCAATAAGACAAAGAAGTTATGAAAAGGAAATTGATCAGCTATGCCTTTCACTGCAGGGAAATTAAAGTGATCACAATTAACCAAAAGTGTATATTCCCCTATGTTCGGAAACATATTGAATGACTATATGGTTAGAGAATAAATCATAACAAAAAAGTAAAGTACTCTGAACTAAATTATAATAAAATATTAGATAACAGAGTTATAGGATACAACTAAAGCTAGTCTTAAGTGGAAATCTATAATCCTTAAACTCTGTAATAGAAAAAAAGTTTTAAAAAGGCTAAAAGTCATGTGTGTTATATAAGAAAGACAAAAAGCCACATGAACTTTGGAAAAGATGAGCAAAATAAACTCAAAGTTAAAAGGAAATTGTTAAGCCCAGAGAAGAAATGAATACAGATAATAAATACATATTAGAGAGTTTCAAAAAATAGAAGTTGATTTTTAAAGAGTAATAAAGTGATAACCTTTTCAACAAATGTTCAAGAAAGGATGACAGCACAATTTTATCAATACCAGGAATACATTAAAAGAAATTATGTCAATACACTTGGAAAATAACAGAAAGCGGACAAATCCCTAAAAGCCAATCTGAGAAAGCAACCCAAAAGTTAAATTAAAACATTTCCACAAATAAAGCCATGAAAACCACTGTCCTTTGTCAGTAAAATGTACAAGTAAATTACAGCATTTGGCAATAGCATAAGAAGTATTGCTATGTGCCATATGAATGAATCTCATAAGAGTAGTATTAACTGGAAACCACAAAGGACATTTCTGTTATTCCATTTATATACAGTTTGAGAGGGGAAAACCAATCTGTGGTCTTAAAAATCATAAAGGTATTTACTTTGTGAGGAAGTATAGGTAGGGAAAAAGCAAGAGGGTGCTTTGTGGGAGGCTGGTGGTATTTTATTTCTTCAATTTGTTCATTATACTGGTGTGCTCACATCATGAAAATTCATCAATTTGTTAATTCATAATTTGTACAATTTCTGAATAAATCATGGTTCTCAACCAGTGCCCCCTACCCTAACACACACATTCCCAGAGGACCTTCCACAATGCCTGGAGCTGTTTTGGTTGTCATAGCTTGGCAGGAGTGCTGCTGGCATCTAGTGGGCAGAGGCCAGAGATGCTGGTAAACATACTACAGTACAGAAGACAGCCTCTCTCAACGCAGATTTCTGGTTCAAAGCGTGTCAGTAGATCCAAGTTTAAGAAATCTTGATAAATATAAATCAGTATCAAAAAAGAGAGAACTATATTGACATAAACTTTACTCTGTGTGGAAATTTAAATACATAAATGGCCAATTCCATCAACAGACAACGTATATAGGGAATGCAGAAAATGTGTTAATAAAATGTGAGTGCAGAATAATAATAATCTAGAATTTTAATCCAAATTCATGTGTAAGGATTTTAAGAATACTGCAACTAAAATCATACATACTGTAAGTCCAAAAGTTTAAAAAATTAAGGTAAAATAAATGTGCCTTAAAGCTTACATATATAAGGAGAGAAGTGAGTATTTATTATAAATCCATATTTCCTATAAGCCAAGTCAAAAAAGGAAGTTATGGGATGCATAATTTTAATTTTCTGATAAAATGAAGCATATTAATTCAATATAAAGGGGGAAAGAAAACCCCAAACTCTACTGACTCAGTTTTTTTTTAAATGGAAAAAATATCATCTTTTATTAACTGTATCAATTTTAAAGCATAATTAATGAAAATGACCTTGATTACACTCAAATTCTATTATTAATTTCAATATACAGTTATACATACTATATTTTATATATGATATATGTTTCAACATATTATCTACTTTCAATTCTGTGAGCCATACAGTCAAAGACTTTGGCATACTTAATAAAGCAGAAGTAGATGTTTTTGTGGAACTCTTTTGCTTTTTTGATGACCCAGTGGAGTTTGGCAATTTGATCTCTGGTTCCTCCGCCTTTTTTTTTTTTTCTTTCTTTCCTTTCCTCTTAACATTTTTTTTTTATTGTTTTTGCCATACATTGTCATGATATCACCATGGGTTTACATATGCTTTCCCTCCGGAATGCCCCTCCCTCCTTACTGACTCAGTTTTGAAGGAGATTTGTGATGTGAATAGTTTACGAAAGTCCATTGAACAATATAATGTTGCGCACTGACCCAAGAAGAGTTTTTAATAGGGATAGTAGTTTGTAAAACATGCCTATATGTTTTTAAAATCAAATATCAATGTCAAGGGCATAGCATAAAATGTACACTGTGCATGAGTGGCACACTCTCTGAATGGCAGATGGGAAATAAGGTGGCTGGGATGATCATGAAAATTCAACACGGAGATATGGACCTCAAGTCTTCACACCAGGAGTTTGCAAACTAAGCAGTTTCCATTTCTCACCATGGACCATATCTGTAAACAAAATTGTATTGGAATATATTCACATCCACTCATTTACCTAGGGTCTATCCCTCTTTTCATTATACAGTGGCATAGGTGAATGGTTGTGACAGAGACCTTATGTTCCCAAAGTCTAAACTATTTACTATGGGGCTTTTCAAACAAACAAAAAAAATGCTGATCACTACAGAGGAAAAAACTCAATACTTTAGTCCATCCTTCAGGTTTCAGTAGTACTGTGTAAACTTTTTGGAAGAAGCAGTATAGCAGATAGTTTGAATTCTTTATTAAGCCTAGGAGTAGGAATATTTCAGGTTATTGATTAGAAGGAAACATAATTATAATATAACTTGTTATGAAAACCTTCTAGGGCTTCCCTGGTGGCTCAGATGGTAAAGTGTCTGTTTACAATGAGGGAGATCTGGGTTCAATCCTTGGATAGGGAAGGTCTCCTGGAGAAGGAAATGGCAACCCACTCTAGTATTCTAGCCTGGAGAATCCCATGGACAGAGGAGCCTGGTGGGCTACAGCCCATGGGGTCGCAAAGAGTCGGACACGACTGAGTGACTTCACTTTTCTTTGATGAAAATCGGATAAGCTTCCATCTGTTCTTTCCTATGCAGATAATCTAACAATCCTAATACAAGAAATGTAAGTCTCCTCTATTTTTTAATACAGCAATAAAGCTGTGTGCAATTCTAATCCTAAATTCCTCTATTTTAAAATCAGAAATTTGGACTAAATCAGTACTATGGTAGGCAAAATTCTAAAGAGACACCCCCCAATATTTTCATTGCTAGTTTATTCAAACACTAACCTAGGTACTGCTACGAAGGCACTTTGCATGTATATAATTAAGATTACTAGTCATCTGAACATAAAATGGAGAGATGGCCCCGGTTTCACAGAGGTTCAATGTAGTCACATGAATCCTTAAAGGTACCAAAGGAAACAGAAAAATCCTTCAGTGAAATGTAGTGGAGGAGGAAATCATAAAGATGAAACAGGAAAGAAAGTCAGAGATATAGAAACAGAAGGATTTACTCACTATATCTGGCTTTGAAAATCAAGGAAGGATTCAAAGAATAACATAATTATTCTTATTAAGTTCTGAATAAATCTCTACAAGCCTTTTAAAAAATCATTCAGCTGTACACTGTTTCTTCATAGGAAAACAATTTTATAATGTTTTTTCAGAAACGCAGAGGAATAGTTTTCTACTTTCCTTTGAAAATGTTTGATATATCACTTTATTATTGTTATTATTATTAGGCAAGAAAAGTTTATTTCAGTTTGACAGCTAATTAGTAATGGAATATGAATTTTAGGATTGCCGTCACACTGTAGATGAACTTTATCAACATTCTTTTGTATATGAGTAATACAATCTATAATATTTTTCTGTGCGTGCTGCAGTAAGTCACGTCAGTCATGTCTGACTCTGTGTGACCCCATGGACTGTAGCCTGTCAGGTTCCTCTGTCTATGGAATTCTCCAGGCAAGAACACTGGAGTGGGTTGCCATGCCCTCCTCCAGGGGATCTTCTTGGGTTTTTCTAGAGACTACATTTCCCTACATGCATGTGAGACTTTTTTTTTTTTTTGGTCTTATACTACTCACATATTTTTGATACTGGGTGCCTAGAATTTGTCCATATGACCTCTGGTCCCTATGCCTTTGGGTCATGATATTTGGAATAGTTAGTAATGGCTTAACTCTACATGCAAGGGATTGCAAACCACTTAAGTCCATAAGCCAAAAATAAATGCATCTGCATCTCAATATTTTCCTAGCAAAATATCCCAAATATTCATTCTTAAATGCCAACTCTTATGGAGAGACAGGGTGAAAGAAGACAACAATCTTAACTGACTACTATGAAAAGGTTCTACCTAATTTTACAAAATAGCACGGCCAAGTAGCAGTGTTACAGGCTTCCTCCGATGGCCTTGAAAGGGTAAATGAGAATGAGGGTCCTTGAAGCTGAAATAAGCATCACTTGCTTTACAGTAAAACTACTTCTGACTACATTAGGTTATAATACAGTCATTTTTCTTTCAAAGATTTATGGTCAGTTGCTATTTACGATGAGCTGTCCTAGTGTGGTGATAAATTTCAGCTAATCCATTCTTTTGGATAGTGTTGGTGAAATGGCTAATTGAGATTATTAGCACAGTCTATGAACATATTGCCTTATTTTAGTGCTCTTAATAAATGAGTTAATTGGTCAAGGATAGTATATTTTAGTGATCAGTGGAATTTTGTTAAAGGCATAATATTCAGAATGGCAAAATACCTAACTGCTTTTTTATATACTGTACTTAACCTAATATATCACCTCTTCTTCCTAACATCTAAAGTTATAACAAATCCAACTTGTGGCAATATTTTACATAAATATTTTCCTTACTCCTAAAGTAGAAGACATGTCCCTTTGTTTCAACAGAAAATGTCAAATACACATGCTAGTCCCTGTTACCTCTATGAACAGATATTACAAGATTTTTTTGGTTAGGGATTTTACAAACTATGTCAGTTTGCCAGTAATGTGATTAAGTGGAAAAGAGCAGATTCTAAACTTCAACAACATTCTAGCCTCATTTTTTATTAAAAAATTACGTCTAATATCAGCATGAGGACGGACGAGATAACAAAAGGCGCTCATAGGATTGAGAATATGGTGTCTGAAACCTTGTGAGTCCAGTAAATTTTTCCTTGGAGTGATTCACCTCTAAAAGTGAGAGAGTCTATGTTATTGTGAAAAGTGGAGTTCGGTTTGTTTATGTTTAAATTGCAGCAAATAAAAAATAATTTTGTTCTCAAGTTTTCCTGTTAAAAATATACCCCAGGAATGTAATAACATAATGTTTCTTTTCAGTATACTTTGAATGTGTTTTTAAAAATGTAGATATACTCCATCAAAAAAAAAAAAAGAAGAAGAAGATGAAAGTGTAGAAAATGGAAAAACAAATGGCCCTCTGACTTCTAGTTAACTGAGTAACCAAGGTCGTTTTGAATAGATGTGATAGAGGCAACTGCATATATACAGCATCCTGAATTTAGAGAATTTTCTCCAAAAGAATGATGAAGCAAACATAAAGAATTGCGTGAGACAGTATTTTGAAAACAGAAGCACTTGAGAAATATTTTCCATTTTTAAAATAGGATAACTATTTGCCAAATGTTTAAGTTGGGTGACTGCTACAATATTTAAATTTTTGTATGAAATTAGCAGTCTTTTGGCAAAAAAAAAAATTATACAAGACAACTGCCAGATTAAAATACATACACTCAATCTGTCCTTTAACTCACCACTCATCCTCTCCTCCTGTTTTTCTCTTTTTTCTTTCTTACTCCTTTAATCAGAGAAAAGAAGTGTCGTTTTTTTCTTTGTAATCAGAAATGGAAATAAATCCTGCATGTGTGAAGACTAAACAAAATGATTAATCACAGACCATTCTGAGTTTATTCAAAGCATTCTGGTATAATATTTTTAATCCAGAAGAATATATTTCTTGTTTATAGAGAATCCAAAATAGCTGAATAGGAGCATATGTTCATGCATCATGGACATTTAAAAAATGTCCACATAACAACTGTTCATTTGCTAATATTCTAATTAGTTATAACATTAGTTATGAGAGCACTGAAAGAAGAAAATTTTGTTAATTAAATCTGGTCCTTTCTGACAGCAAATGTAAGTGGCTTTGAACAAGTTGACCTTTTCTACCTGTCTTTTCCCCTGAGAAGTAGGACACCCATTCTTTCATGTGTGTGCCAAGTTCCTCTGTCAACCATTCTTTTAGATAAAAATGGTGTCTCATAAAAAAAGTATCTACTACAACACCCATACCACACACAAGGGCTTTTCTTCAAAACACCTATTGAACTTTGTATGCAGCAAAGTGCTTTGTCTACTTTCTATTTTCACAAATGCGATATAAAAGATCTGTACTCAGAGGCTGAGATTTATCAGAATTATTTTTAGTGCTTAATTGGGGCCATTGGTAAGGAACACAGGCATGTCTCTATTTGTGAGCATGCAATGATGAAGAAATCGATTTTAATGCTGTTGTTACTACTGCCTTGATTTACACTGAATTACCAGTAGTTCTACCTGTCCTCCTATTTGCACTATCAATGCCAGTATCAACACAGTCGGCAGGATAAAACATAAGATTCATAAAATTTACTCAACACTTCAACCATTTACCTTTTATACTCATTAGACATTTACCTAAAAATCATATCTGAGGATTAGTTGGTATTGGTAACAGAGTCCAGGCACATCTAGAGATGTATTCATTTGTAGGTACTATTCTCCAAGTGAGATATTGCTGATAAATATTCTTCATGGGTTTTCTGATAAATCTTTAATTCAATGAGTTACTGAATCATTTGGAAAATGGCACTGCTGTGATTTCTTTTACTGACTGTTCATCCAGTAAACATTCAATAATTCAAGGCTTGTTTTAGATTTTTAGTTGCTGTATTAATTTTCTCCAATAAATACGATTCAATAGATTACTCTATAATAAACCTCTGTGGTTCATTTCTAATAAAAATATGTAACAAGAGCTTATCATATCCATATTTAAAACAGTATATTTTTATTTAAATTGTGAATGACTGGTCTCAACATTACATCTGTGTGACATTGTGACACTATTCAAACATGTCCTGTCGCATGAGACATCAAAAGGTAAAGTACTGACATCCACAATCCCCCCAAATGTACACCCTTTATTTCCTATTTATAGTTCTCCCTATTTCTTTTGAATCATTTTCCCCCTCTTGTGAGTCAGATAATTCTCTGGCATTTAAGTTTCATCTCTTTCAGCATCTTTAGAGGTTGTCAGTGCAGCTAAGTGTTGATAAAGCGAGTCTTCCACCTCCCCTGTGCTATGTAAATAATCCAATTTTAAAAAGAAAACGAAGGTATTGCAATCTTTTCTTTAAAGTGAAATACTTTAAGTTTCCAAAAAAAATGTTGTAGATAACTTAAAAATTCTATAAACTTTTAGGAAAAAAGTTCTTTTTATATTATGCAAAGCTAAATAGCAAAGTGCACTTATTTACTATGTTTTACATATGAATGTAAGGAAAATTTCAAGATTTCAAAATTAGGATTTTTTGAGTGACAAGAGGATACAGAGATTAGAAGAGGTATAAGTGAAAACAACTAGTAACATCAAAGAAAAAGCTTCAAGAGAAACTGAGCTACTCTCTGAAAATGCACACGTTTATACCTTAAATTTACCATGTTAGAAAATTTTAGACAACATGAGAACATAAGCACATGTTCCATGCCATGAGAGCAATGATATCATCATATATCATGCAGTCTCTGGAATACTGCATTAAAGACACATCAGAAAAGGAAGTGATGAAGGCAAATGGCATCTTATATAATGAAAATAATTTTGATCTTGTGACTTTTAACTTATACTCTGACTGAGTCTCAAGGTAACTCACTCTTGGTAACACTAGTCTAATGGGATAATTGAATACAGAATTAGTATTTATTCATTCTTGCCATCTCTCTTACCAAGTCTGTTCTCTTGTACACTCCATACCTATCCTGTGTATTGCTTTAAAAATTTCAAACACCTGTTATCATAATAGTTTTAAATATCCCCACATTTAGCTCAACATAGCAACTAATTCAATAAGGAAAAATTCATTCTTACAATTACAAAACCTGGAAGAACTTTAAACAACCTATTGAATTTTTGCAGTTATTTAAAAACTATATGAATTCATATTTTTTAAAATATTTCTCACATATTTAAATGTGTTTTAATGTTAAATACAGGTAACATATTGTTATAGGTGAGCATATCTTAATCCTATACTAAAAACAAAAAAGCAGGGATGTGAAATAGTATTTATTTTATAGAAATATGCTTCACAATGAATTTTAAGGGAAATATCTATATCAAAAAAAAAAAGAACAACCTATCGTTGGTTTGACACAATTTGGAAGAGGTAAAAGCAAAAAAAAAAAAAAAAAGAGTGGGGAAGAGATGCAAGAATGGGGACAAATTTACCAAATAATAGGAACAAAAGAATAGTCTTCACCCATAAAGAAACCAAGATCATGGCATCCGATCCCATCAATTCATGGCAAATAAGAGGGGAAAAAGTGGAAGTAGTGACAGATTTTATTTCATTGGACTCTAACATCACTGTGGATGTTGGTTTCATGCAGCCATGAAACTGAAAGACACTTGTTTCTAGGAAGGAAAGCTATACCAACCTAGACAGCATATTAAAAAGCAGAGACATTAAAAACAACAACAACAAAAAAAGCAGAGACATCACTTTGCAGACAACAGTCTATATAGTCAAAGATATGGTTTTTCCAATTGCATCATAAATAAGGCTGAGGGCTGAAAAATTCATGTTTTCGAATTGTGGTGCTGGAGAAGACTCTTGAGAGTCCTTTGGAAGGCAAGGAGATCAAACCAGTCAATCCTAAAGCAAATTAACCCTGAGTATTAATTGGAAGGACTGAAGTTCCAATTATCTGGCCACTCGATGAGAGGAGTCAGGTCATTAAAAAAGACCCTGATGCTGGGAAAGACTGAAGGCAGAAGGAGAAGAGGATGAGAAGGTTAGATAGCAACACCAACTCAATGGGCATGAATTTGAGCAAACTCTGGGAGATAGTGGAGGACTCAGGATCTGGCAATAAAAAGAAATGCAAAAAAGCAAAATGGCTGTCTAAGGAGGCCTTACAAATAGCTGTGAAAAGACTGGAAGCAAAAAGCAAAGGAGTAAATGAAAGATATTCCCATCTGAATGCAGAATTCCAAACAATAGCAAGAAGAGATAAGAAAGCCTTCCTCAGGGATCAATGCAAAGGAATAGAGGTAAACAACAGAATGGGAAAGACTAGAGATCTCCTCAAGAAAATTAGAGATACCAAGGGAACATTTCATGCAAAGATGGGATTGATAAAGGACAGAAATGGTAGAGACCTAACAGAAGCAAAAGATATTAAGAAGAGGTGGCAAGAATACACAGAAAAATTGTACAAAAAAGATCTTCAGGACTCAGATAATCACGATGGTGTGATCACTCACCTAGAGCCAGACATCCTGGAATGTGAAGTCAAGTGGGCCTTAGAAAGCATCACTATGAACAAAGCTAGTGGAGGTGATGGAATTCCCGTTGAGCTATTTCAAATCCTGAAAGAGGACGCTGTGAAAGTGCTGCACTAAATATGCCAGCAAATATGGAAAACTCATCAGTGGCCACAGGACTGGAAAAGGTCAATTTTCATTCCTATCCCAAAGAAAGGCAATGCCAAAGAATGCTCAAACTACTGCACAATTGCACTCATCTCACATGCTAGTAAAGTAATTCTTAAAATTCTCCAAGCCAGGCTTCAGCAATACGTGAACCATGAACTTCCAGATGTTCAAGCTGGCTTAAGAAAAGGCAGAGGAACCAGAGATCAAATTGCCAACATCCAATGGATCATCAAAAAAGCAAGAGAGTTCCAGAAAAACATCTATTTCTGCTTTATTGACTATGCCAAAGCCTTTGACTGTGTGAATCACAACAAACTGTGGAAAATTCTGTAAGAGATGGGAATACCAGAACACCTGACCTGCCTCTTGAGAAACCTATTGGCAGTTCAGGAAGCAAAAGTTAGAACTGGACATGTAACAACTGATTGGTTCCAAATAGGAAAAGGAGTACATCAAGGCAGTATATTGTCACCCTGCTTATTTAACTTATATGCAGAGTACATCATGAGAAATGCTGGGCTGGAGAAAGCACAAGCTGGAATTAAGATTGGTGGGAGATTTATCAATAACCTCAGATATGCAGATTATACCACCCTTATGGCAGAAAGTGAAGAAGAACTAAAGAGCCTCTTGACGAAAGTCAAAGAGGAAAGTGAAAAAGTTGGCTTAAAGCTCAACATTCAGAAAACTAGGATCATGGCATATGGTCCCATCATTTCATGGCAAATAGATGGGGAAACAGTGGCTGACTTTATTTTTCTGGGCTCTAAAATCACTGCAGATGGTGACTGCAGCCATGAAATTAAAAGATGCTTACTCCTTGGAAGGAAAGTTACAACCAACCCAGACAGCATATTAAAAAGTAGCAACATTACTTTGCCCACAATGATCCATCTAGTCAAGGCTATGATTTTTCCAGTAGTCATGTATGGATATGAGAGTTGGACTACAAAGAAAGCTGAGTGCTGAAGAATTGATGCTTTTGAACTGTGGTGTTGGAGAAGACTCTTGAGAGTCCCTTGGACTGCAAGGAGAGACAACCAGTCCATCCTAAAGGAGGTCAGTCCTGTGTGTTCATTGGAAGGACTGATGTTGAAGCTGAAACTCCAATGCTTTGGCTACCTCATGCAAAGAATTGACTCATTGGACAAGACCCTAATGCTGGGAAGGATTGGGGGCAGGAGGAGAAGGGCATGAAAGAGGATGAGATGGATAGATGGCATCATCAACTCAATGGCCATGGGTTTGTGTGATAAACAGGGAGGCCTGGCATGCTTCGGTACATGGGGTCACAAAGACTCAAACACGACTGAGCCACTGAACTGACTGACTAACTGAGGAGCTGAGGAGTTGGCATGCTGCACTCTATGTGGTCATGAGGAGTTGGACATTACTTAGCAACTGAACAACAAAACACTGATACTTTAATGCGAAGATTATCTAGGTTAATATTTTTGACAAGCAGAAGTAGGTAACAACAATATTTAATTTTATATTTGTAATGTATGTAAGTATACACTTATAGAAGTATATATACTTTTTTACCAATATAAATTTAATAATACAGATAGAAGATATGGGAGTTTGGTGGGACATCTGAGCCTCAGCAGACGTCCTTGAGAACAAGGGGGACTCTGTCACAAAACTGAAAAAAAAATGAGTATGTCAGTCAGTCTTCAGGGAATTGTGGTCTGCTAAGCTGTGACTTCAGGTCTTCAGTGTCATTCTGCCAATTTTAGAGGGAGGTCTAATTGCTGAGGTATCACACTCTGCTGCTGCTGCTGCTCAGTCACTTCAGTCGTGTCCGACTCTTCGCGACCCTATGGACTGTAGCCCACAAGGCTCCTCCATCCATGGGATTTTCCAGGCAAGAGGACTGGAGTGGGGTGCCATTGCCTTCTCCAATCACACTCTGACACATTAAGATTGTGGAAATGAGACCTTATCTTTTCTTGTTATAAACTCTTTCTATTAAACTTCTGAGCATGATGGTCTTTTATAGTCATAGCCATTTTCTACCTGGGAGAGGGATTCCTGGTGGCACTAGTGGTAAAGAACCTGCCTGCCAATACAGGAGACCTTTGGGTTGGGAAGATACCCTGAGAAGAACATGGGAACCCATTCCAATGTTCCTGCCTGGAGAATGCCACGGACAGAGAAGCGTGGCAAGCTACAGTCCATAGAGTCTCAAAGAGTTAGACACAACTGAAGCAACTTAGCATTCACACACCACATGGAGAATATGAGCCTGAACTGTGAAGTCCAGTAGAAGCAAGAATAAAGCAGAACAGTGACATGGATAAATTAACAGAGCTTCAGTACATTCCAACTGATACAAGCCTCTATTTTCAACTTCCATTTTATCAGAGTTACTAAATTTTCACTTAAGCTAAATTGGATATGGTTTCTGTTACCTGCAGTAAAATAATCTAGACTAATACAGTAATTCATTTTATCTATCTCCCATGGAAAACATCCCAGTAAAGTTATAAGGCAAATTTAGTAGAAGATAAATTCCTTTTGACAGTTAGAGGCTTAATTAATACACTTTCCCCCCTTCCAATAACGATTTTGAAATCCCTGCACTATGAAGTCTCCTGTTAAATTTCAGGCTATTACATTGGATGTGGGGTGGGGAGCTACACAAGGAATAAGGCTACTTCAGCTAAAATTGTTTCACTAAATACTGTAGGGAAAATGTGTTAAACATAAGGTTTATTTATCTATACGTGTGTGTATGTGTGTGTGTATGTGTGTGTGTGTGTGTGTGTGTGTGTGTGTACGTATATATTTGTCCAAGAATAAACTCTTTTTTCCTCCTTACAGATAAATATCCAAATACTGGGGTCCTAAATCCTATATGTTAGTCATAGAAGACAAATTCTTATGATTTTTTGACACATTTGTACTGCTAGACTTCACTAAAGCATATGAAGCACACATGTTACCCTGACAGCAAAGAAATGAAAATTATGCACTATATATATTTTTCATTGGCATCTTTGTAGACCTTGCCAGTATCTGAACTGTTAGAACATGGTTGAATGTCAGTTTTGTGCAGGAATTTTCAAGCAGGTTTGTAATAGTGCTGAATATATTTGGTCATAAATTTTACTATTCAGAAAAAGCAAACTTTGTCCAAACATGAAATTTTATAAACATCCATTAATTGTTCAATATAGCAAAGCTTTTGAATTCTAGATATTCTGTTAATACCGATGTGGTATTCAGTGGCTTTCCTCGAGAAAAACAATATATCCCCTATTTTTAACACTGAGTTTCGGCATATAGTTTCAATAGTGACCTCATCTGTCAGGCTACTATAAGAAAGCACAGTGTTAAAATAGCACTATGGGATTTTAGAGTATTTAGAAGATTTTAAAAGGATTGAGTTCATTAGTAAGTGAGAATTATAATAAACTTTGAAAACACCCTCATAGTTTCATTATTTTATTCCATCTTGTTATGTAACTGCTCTGAGGTCTTTGATATTGAAATCATAGCTAATGGACAGTTCACAGGTTTTAAAGAAATTGGAAAGGCCAATATTTTGAGATGATTTGCCAAATTTTTTTAATTTAGTATTGACATTCAACTTTGAATTCTAATAAAGGAACTAATATTCATTATTGAAACAAAATATGAATATTCAAAAGGGAAGCTCACCTCATCACTATGGAATTCTGATGAGTATATTTTACCTATATACCCACAAACACATATATATATTCATACATAATTGAAAAAATAATATAATTCTGTGATAGATAGAAAGTCTAAAATAAGTGTGGCATAAATAGGATAGAACTTAATTTTTATTCATGAGAATGAAGTGCAGTAAGGCATGACTCCGCAAGGAATTCAGCACACAGAACCTTCCAGCTCATGGTTTAACCAGCCTTAGGATGTGACATTCTGTCCTCATGGTCCAAAATGGTTGAGCTATTATGTCAGCATTCCAGGGAGTAGAATAGAATCATTGACCACTAAACTTATAATGTGATTTATAAGTTTAAGTTATTATCCTTGTCCTTTTTACTTGAATGGGTAGAAATATTTGGCTGATCTGGCTCTCTAATTTCTTAAACTGAACAGTCAGACATTTTCAGTATCCACCTTAAATAAAAGAATTTAAGGCCATAATGCTTTCTTTCAGTACAGCTTTACTATAATTCATTAAGTTTTTAGATTGTGTGTGTGTGTGTTGCTGTGCCAGGTCTTAGCTGTAGCATGTGGGATCTAGCTCTCTGACGAGGGATCAAACCTGGGTTCCTTGCACTGGGAATGCAGAGTCTTAGCTCCTGGGCCACCAGAGAAGTCTCTAGATGTGTTCTTTAGCACTTCTCAGAAAATGTCATTTTAATTGCAATTTTCTCAGTGATGTAGGAATTATCTTAGAAGAGTGTTTCATAATTTTCAAACAGTTGAAAAACTTGAGAGTTTTTTTCTTGACTTCTAGGTTTATTGCCCTAAGATCAGTATATATTGCTTTTAAAATGTCTACTTTTCATAAGTCACTAAAGCTTCCACTGTGGTCCCCCCAAAATATACTTATAAATCTACATGTATATATACATGTGTGCATATATATAAGTTATACAATGCATATAGTGTTAGATTTTCAATGGTTCACACTAAAAAGTAACAAGGAAAATTAATTTTCATAACATTACTTTTTTGTATAAAGTCTTAGAAATTTGGTATGTAGTTTATACTTAAAGCACATTTCAATTTAAATTAGCCCCATAAATGAATTCAGCAAGGAAGCAGGATACAAGATTAATGTACAGATAGCAGTTGCATTTCTTTACACAAACAGTATCAGAAAGGGACTGCAAAATAAGTTTTTTTTGAATTACATTTATTTAAAAAAATAAAATACTTAGGAATAAACCTCACCAAGAAAATGACTTATGAGAACTATAAAACATTAATAAAAAAAAGTAAAGATGATTCAAAGAAATGGAAAGATATCCCATGCTCTTAAACTGGAAGAATTAACACTGTTAACATTGCAATACTATCCAAAGCAATCTACAGATTAAATGTAATCCCTACCAAATTACCCAGAACATTTTTCACAGAACTAGAACAAATAATCCTAGATTTACATGGAACCATAAAAAATTCAAATTGTTAAAGCAATCCTGAGGAAAAAGAACAAATAGGAGGCATTACCCTCCCAAATTTCAGACAGTACTATAAGTTATAGTAACCAAAATAGCGTGATATTGGCACAAGAATAAACACACGAATCAATGAAATAGAACAGAGTACAGGAAGAAAAAAAAAAAAAAAACTCCACACATCTATGGTCAATCTTTGAAAAAGGAGCCAAGAATATGAAATGAGGAAAAGAGAGTTTATTCAGCAAATGGTCCTGGAGAAGTTGGACAGCCATATGTAAATCAATGAAGTTAGACACAGTCTCACACAATGCACAAAAATAAACTCAAAATGGCTTAAAAGTCTTAAACATAGATATAATACCCTAAAACTTCTAGAAGAAATAATAGGCAAAATATTCTCTGGTATAAATTGTACTAATATTTTATCATTTCACATGCCAGCAAGGTAAAGCTCAAAATCCTCCAAGCTAGGCTTCAACAGTACATGAACTGAGAACTTCCAAATGTACAAGCTGGATTTAGAAAAGACAGAGGAACTACAGATCAAATTGCCAACATCTGTTGGATCATAGGAAAAGCAAGACAATTCCAGAAACACATATACTTCTGCTTCATTTACTACACTAAAACATTTGATTGTGTGGATCACTACACACTGTGGGAAAATTCTTAAAGATAAGAGAATACCAGACCACCTTACCTGCCTCCTGAGAAACCTATATGCAGCTCAAGAAGCAACCATTAGAACCGGACATGGAATGGACTGGCTCCAAATTGGGAAGGGAGTACATCAAGGCTGTATATTGTCACCCTGTTTATTTAACTTATATGCAGAGTACCTCATGCAAAACACCAGGCTGGATGAAGCACAAAGCTGGAATCAAGACTGCCAGGAGAAATATCAATAACCTCAGATATCCAGATGACACCACCCTAATGGCAGAAAGTAAAGCAGAACTAAAAAGACTCTTGATGAAGGTGAAAGAGGAGAGTGATAAAGCTGGCTTAAAACCCAAGATCCAAAAAAACAAAGATCATGGCATCTGGTTCCATCACTTCATGTCAAATAGATGGGGAAACAACGTGACAAATTTTATTTTCTTGGGCTCCAAAATCACCGTGGACGGTAACTGCAGTCATGAAATTAAAAGACGATTGCTCCTTGGAAGAAAAGCTATGGCAAACCTAGACAATGTATTAAAAACCAGAGACATTACTTTGTTGACAAAGGTTCGTATAGGCAAAACTATGGGTTTTTTTCAGTAGTCATGTATGGATGTGAGAGTTGGACTCTAAAGAAAGCTGAGAGCCAAAGAATTGATGCTTTTGAACTGGGGTGTTGGAGAAGACTCTTGAGAGCTCCTTGGACTACAAGGAGATCCAACTAAATCAATCCTAAAGGAAATCAGTCCTGAATATTCATTGGAAGGACTGATGCTGAAGCTGAAGTTCTGATACTTTGGAAGTGAGGACAACAGAGGATGAGATGGTTGGATGGTATCACCAAAACACAGATGAGTTTGAGCAAGCTCCCAGAGACAGTGAAGGACAGGGAAGCCTGGCATGATGTGGTCAATGGAGTCTCAAAGAGTTGGTCATGGCTGAGTAACTGAATGACAGCAATGTTTTCCTAGGTCATTTTCCCAAGGTAATAGAAATAAAAACAAACAAACAAAGATAAACAAATGAAACCTGATTAAAATTACAAGCTTTTGCAAAGCAAAAAAAAGAAGTGTTAGTAACATCTGATTCTTTGTGACCCCCATGGGCTATATGACCCCATAGCTTGCCTGGCTCCTCTGTCCATGGAATTCTCCAGACAAGAATACTGGAATGGGTAGCCATTCCCTTCTCCAGGCGAATCTTCCCCACATAGGAATCAAACCCAAAGGAAACTATAAACAAAATAAAAACAACCTACACAATGGGAGAATATTTTCAAAGGATGCAACCAGGAAGGGTTTTAATTTCCAAAATATGCAAAGAACTCATACAACTCAACAACAACAAAAAAGCAAACAACCCAACTGAAAAAATGGGCAGAAGGCCTAAATAGGCATTTCTCCATAGAAGACATACAAACAGTCAATAGGCACATGAAAAGACGGTCAGCATAGCTAATTATTAGAGAAATGCAAATTAAAACTACAAGGAGGTACCATTTCAAACTATTCAGAATTGCCATCATTAAAATGGCTACAAATAATAAATGCTGGAGAGGGTGTGGAGAAAATGAAACTCTCTTACGCTATTTGTGGGAAATAAATTGGTGCAGCCACTATGAAAAACAGTATGGAGATTCCTAAAAAAAAATAAATAGTAGAGTTGCCACATGATCCAGCAATACCACTCCTTGGCATATACCCAGACAAAGCTATAATTCAAATACACATACCCCTGTGTTAACAGAAGCACTATTTACAATAGGCAAAACATGGAAACTGCCTAAACGTCCGTCAACAGATAAATGTGTAAGACACAGTATGTATATACAGTGGAATATTACTCAGCTATGAAAGAGAAAGAAATAATGCCATTTACAGTAACATGGGTAGACCTAGCAATTATCATAAGCACATAATTAATTATCATATTAAGCACAATAACTCAGAATAAAAAGACAAAAAACATATGACATCACCTATATGAAAAGTGCAATTATGCAGTAGTTTGAGCGTTGTTTGGCATTGCCTTTCTTTGGGATAGGAATGAAAACTGACCTTTTCCAGTCCTGTGGCCTTTGCTGAGTTTTCCAAATTTGCTGGCATATTGAGTGCAGCACTTTCACAGCGTCCTCTTTCAGGATTTGAAATAGCTCAACTGGAATTCCATCACCTCCACTAGCTTTGTTCATAGTGATGCTTTCTAAGGCCCACTTGACTTCACATTCCAGGATGTCTGGCTCTAGGTGAGTGATCACATCATCGTGATTATCTGAGTTGTGAAGATCTTTTTTGTATAGTTCTTCTGTGTATTCTTGCCACCTCTTCTTCATATTTTCTTCTTCTGTTAGGTCCATACCATTTCTGTCCTTTATCGAGCCCATCTTTGCATGAAATGTTCCCTTGGTATCTCTAATTTTCTTGAAGTGATCTCTAGTCTTTCCCATACTGTTGTTTTCCTCTATTTCTTTGCATTGATTGCTAAGGAAGGCTTTCTTATCTCTCCTTGCTATTGTTTGGAATTCTGCATTCAGATGGGAATATCTTTCCTTTTCTCCTTTGCTTTTCACGTCTCTCCTTTTCACAGCTATTTGTAAGGCCTCCTCAGACAGCCATTTTGCTTTTTTGCATTTATTTTTCTTGGGGACGGTCTTAATCCTTGTCTCCTGTACAATGTCACGAACCTCTGTCCATAGTTCATCAGGCACTCTGTCTATCAGATCTAGTCCCTTAAATCTATTTCTCACTTCTACTGTATAATTACAAGGGATTTGATTAAGGTCATACCTGAATGGTCTAGTGGTTTTCCCTACTTTCTTCAATTTCACTCTGAATTTGGCAATAAGGAGTTCATGATCTGAGCCACAGTCAGCTCCCAGTCTTGTTTTTGCTGATTGTATAGAGTTTATCCATCTTTGGCTGCAAAGAATATAATCAATCTGATTTTGGTGTTGATCATCTGGTGATGTCCATGTGTAGAGTCTTCTCTTGTGTTGTTGGAAGAGGGTGTTTGCTATGACCAGTGCATTCTCTTGGTGAAACTCTGTTAGCCTTTGCCCTGCTTCATTCTGTACTCCAAGACCAAATTTTCCTGTTATTCCAGGTGTTTCCTGACTTCCTACTTTGGCATTCCAGTCCCCTATAATAAAAAGGACATCTTTTTTGGGTGTTATTTCTAAAAGATCTTGTAGGTCTTCATAGAACCATTCAACTTCAGCTTCTTCAGCATTACTGGTTGGGGCATAGGTTTGGATTACCGTTATAATGAATGGTTTGCCTTGGAAACAGACAGAGATCATTCTATCATTTTTGAGGTTGCATCCAAGTACTGCATTTTGGACTCTTTTGTTGACCATGATGGCTACTCCATTTTTCTAAGGGATTCCTGCCCATAGTAGTAGATATAATGGTCATCTGAGTTAAATTCACCCATTCCAGTCCATCTTAGTTCACTGATTCCTAGAATGTCAACGTTCACTCTTGCCATCTCCTGTTTGACTACTTCCAATTTGCCTTGATTCATGGACCTAACATTCCAGGAGATCAGTCCTGGGTGTTCATTGGAAGGACTGATGCTGAAGCTGAAACTTCAATACTTCGGCCACCTCATGCAAAGAGTTGACTCATTGGAAAAGGTCTTGATGCATGGAAGGATTGGGGGCAGGAGGAGAAGGGGAAGACAGAGGATGAGATGGCTGGATGGCATCACTGACTCAATGGACATGGGTTTGGGTAGACTCTGGGAGTTGGTGATGGACAGGGAGGCCTGGAGTGCTGCAGTTCATGGGGTCGCAAAGAGTCGGACACAATTGAGCAACTGAACTGAACTGAATTGATATGAAAAGTGATCAGGAAGATTGCCTAGAGGAGGGGATCATGACATGTATTTGGACTGCGAGTCCAAAATAAATTACAAATCAACAAATCTACAAACCAAAACAAATATTAAAAAAGACTCCCAGGTACAAAGAACCAATTTATGGTTATCAAGAGAGGATATAAGGTTGGGAAAGAATGGGAATTTTGGATTAGTAGATGCAAACTATTTTATATATGATGAATTAAACAAGGTCCTACTATATAGCACAGAGAATGCTATACAAATTTTATTAAAGAGTAGTGGTGAAGTAACTATACAGCTTGGGTCAGTTTTGTTTTTAAAGTGGTCCTGTGGGTCATGTGTTGATTATTTTCACTTTCAAAAGTGTCCTGGTTGATGACAAATTATATAGTCACCTAATTACTGACTCATAACAATCACTGGGAAGCTGGAGAAAGATACTGGAGACTAAGCTTCCAGGCACAATATCTGAAAATATGCTGCCTGTTGTGGTTAGTTGCTCAGTCGTGTCCAACTCTTTGTGACCCGATGGACTCTAGCCACCAGGCTCCTCTGTCTCCAGGTAAGAATACTCGAGTGGGTTGCCATGCCCTCCTCCAGGGGATCTTCCCAACACAGGGCTCGAACCCAGGTCTTCCTCATTGCAGGCAGATTCTTTACCATCTGAGCCACCACTGGCCTGTTAATAATGCTGCTGCCACTGGTACCATCACCAGCAAGCTTGAAAGGTCAGGCTCTCCACTTCGGTGCAATAGCTTCTGTCATCCATGCCACTTATGCTTTAGGAATTGTACCATGCGCCTACTAATATCCCTGAAATGTGCACACTTCCAGGAATGAAGACATCTCAAAAGTACTATTTCTCCATTCTGAATCAGTGTCAAGTAACTGCACCTGCCTCTTCAGCATGCAAGTCAGAGCATTCCTTGCAGTTAGGATGCAGGCAGTTCTGAGCTTGGCCAGTCACACACACCGCTGCCACACAGTAAGTCTATCATTTTTCTTATGGTAACTAAACTTAGTTTTCTGGTTAAAGTAGAAATGCTTCCCTTTACTTGAACTTATAGCTTCCTAAGTTTTTTTTTCCCCCTCTTCCTATTTATTTTTTGAAGAGGTGGACATTTTCTAAAATGTGATTGTCTTTATTCATTGGAAACAACATATCAGTATCATTCTACTGATTATACACTTAAAATTCATTAAATACATGGTATAGTGAACAGAAAATATAATACCCTTAAACACAGTTTCATAGTTCAAGAATTGATGAATTAAGTGTGCTCAGAGAATAACTCCAAGGACTCAGTAAATCTTGAAGGCATTGAATTTGTATAAGAAGTGGGACAGATATGATTGTAAGATGGGTTGACAAAGAAAAGTCCTAACTCTTGACTAAGTAATTAAATGTTATCATATGAAAGAGGAGAAACGTCTTGTCTCCACTTAAAGATAGAACTAGGATAACCAGGTTCATCATATGGGTATTAATATTTCTACTTAATACATTATTTTGAATTTATTTTTGTTAAATTGTTAACAGAGTTTTTATACTGAATTAGAGATTGTTGTTAATCCACAAAGACCCACTTCTAAATCTAAGACTAGAGTGTGCTTCCAAACAAAAGGCTTTATTGTTAAAAATAGTAAGAAACAAGTTGTCTTGAAGATAGTATGTTATCCACTAACCAGTTCTATAGTATCATTTCAGAGAACATATTGTCAATTCATTGGCAGGCCAAAGAGCCCAAGAAGTAGCACAATTGTAGCTTTACATTTATGCCATTCCACCAGGTTATGTATGAGTAAAACTAAATTGGCACAAGTAAACTAATTTCAGATGAGGACACAGGATCTCAGAGACATTAAGTAATTCGTATATGACCAGATTGCTAAGAAACAGCAGAGACAGTATTCAGGAGTCCATGAGTGCAAGCCCAACATGGCTCCAGAGCTATCCATTATGACATGCCTTGTGTATAAAACAGTCTACCTTTGAGAGAGATTCAAGGAAGGTGTTATTAGTCTCCAAATAAGAATAGCATTATCTATATGAAAAACTGAAGTATTTTATAAAGATAAAGAAGGTTCTATTGCTAGATAGCTAATAAGTAAATAATTACTGTTAGGAAAACAGGCAATTGAGTTTCAATTGTCCAATCACTTTTCTTGTTGTTGTTCAGTCGCCCAGTCATGTCCAACCTTTTGCAACCCCATGGACTGCAGCATGCCAGGCTTCCCTGTCCATCACTAACTCCCAGAACTTGCTCAAACCCATGTCCATTGGGTGGGTGATGTCATCCTACCATCTTGTCCTCTGTCGTCCCCTTCTGCCTTCAGTCTTTCCCAGCATCAGGGTCTTTTCCAGTGAGTCGGCTCTTCAAATCAGGTAGCCAAAGTATTGCACAGTTAGGAAGTTAGGAGCCCATTAAGGACTCATGAATATTCTACATCTAATTATAACAGACTGAATTATGGGAAGACATATGGAAGACATAAACAATACAGCCTGCTGTTATATAACTTGAAATTGTCAGTCGGCTTTGAACGTATGCCCATTTGCATTTCCTTTCATTGACTAGTGATAGGTACAAGCCCTACTTTGCACTGGACATAGCACAAAGGAGGAGACGAGAAGTATAAAAGGGGGAAGCCAAGAGCGATCGATAGGAAGGATGAGGAGGGAGGGCCCTCCTTTGGGAGGGCCTGACTAATAAAGGATTTGTCTGCTTGAGCTGAACTGAGCTGTAACTTGTCTGTCATTCAACACCTTTTGGTCCATTGCTCCAAATTTTTGTTGTGATGAGACAAGAACAAGGAAGAGAAATAAACCCACTGAATTTTTCAACTAGTGAACTTCAAGTATATACAACTAAGTCAGATATATATTTCCTCTGGGCAGTGAGTGGATTTTCAGATCAATACAACTGTAATGTAGACCAAGCATGGGAAGAATATCTGCAGAATTATTTTTAAGAAATAAACATTTCATTTTTGTACAGTCAGATACCTGGTAATTATGCCTTCACATGGTTGGTTATAGCCACATGAAAACTATCAACCACTCTGTCAGCACCGTATTTCATCTCCATAGCTATGTAGTCTATTTTCATGACTTTCTATTTGCATTAAATATTATTTACCTGAAAATATTTGAGCACACATTATCTTTGTTATATAAACCTAGCCTTAGGGAAAAAAATGAGGATATGAATTTTAACTTATTCTGGTTAAACTAATTATATAGATAACATTAGTAATGCTTTCTCTGTGCTTCACAAGGCAACCAGGTTTTCCAAGGTTAAAGAAAAAATCTTTATCAGTACTATCAACAAAGTCACCAACAAAAAGCTATGTTGAACCCCTGAGAAATGCTTTATGTAGAGCTACTTCAGTTATATATTGCCTTGAGGTATCTATGTGATATCACAGAATTTCAATTCTCTTCTGGTATTTTATACATTCTTTCTATCATTTTTTCAAAAATAGTCAATGGTAAATATATTTAAGCAGATAAATGCTAACCACTTATACTCTTCTAAGAATTATTGAAGTTTTGAAAATTCTACACAAACCTTTTAATTTTAATGACATAATTAAGTGGAAAAAATTGTTGAAATTTTAAGGTCAAATAATTATTTTAAAAATTGGCTGATATAGCCACCGTAGAGTATTTATAAACTTATGCATCATAGAGTAAAAATACTCTCAGATAAAAATGTCCCCATGGTGCTCATATTTGAAAGCACATGAATTAAATATGCCTCCCTCATCTCTGGTGGTACATGGAATTTTTATGTCTTAACTAGGCTTTTGTATTTATTTTATGTAAAAATACTAGTATGCCACTAAAATTTTTATTTTTGTGTAAATGTCATAGCATACGATATAAAAAACATAGCATTGCCTCTACTTAAAATGCTCCAGTGTTACATCCCAAAATTGCCTCTAAATTCTATTGAATATAACATACCTACCTTCCTTCTCTTATGGACTGCAAGAATATTTACCTACATGTCATCCTTCCCCTTTCAATTTCAACAGCTAGTTTATTTCTTTTGCTCAGATATATCTCCCCTCGTTTTTCTGACATACTGAGTGTGGATATTGTATCTTTACAATTCAAAATTTTCTAAGCTTTACACTCATATCAAAAACTTATATCAAAAACTTGTCTAGTTAGAAAGATGGCTCAGACGGTAAAGAATCTGCCTGCAATGCAGGATAGATCGGTTCAATCCCTGGGTTGGGAGGATCCCCTGAAGAAGAGCATGGCAACCCACTCCAGTATGCTTGCCTGGAGAATCCCCATGGGCAGAGGAGCTTGGCGGGCTACAGTCCATGGGGTCACACAAAGTCGGACATGGCTGAGCAACTAAGCACAGCACAGAACATTAAAACTAATATAGTGAAAACAATTAGATGTCCAGGCTCTGGGGCTAGCTACCCTGGCTCTAACACTTTTGTGTGCTGGTGAGCAAGTTCCTGGAGCTCTTAGTGCCTCAGTTTTCTAATCTTCAGAGGGAGGAAAATAAGAATGTTCACATCTTTGGATTGTTGTGAAGACTAATGGGATAACCCACTGAGTAGGACCTTCAAACAATAAATGACACAAAGAAAACACATATCATAGTTAGATATTTGGGGAGTTTTGTTGCTATAATCATTATTACTGAACAATGATAGTAATCATTATTATCATTATATAATCTGATTTAATTTGAAAGTCATCTCTTAAAAAAAGCCCACTAGGCACAATATAGAGCCAGACACTGAAGATATAAAGATATAAATATGTTCACTTTTGAGAAAAAGAAATAAACCACAGAGAATATTATATGATAAAAAAGAAAATGTGGAAAATGCACATTTAGATTTATAAGATTCCAACAATACACAGTATTTGAACTCTATTTGAAACAAAATTTGAAAATCTGAAACAGTCATAATTTCCTTACAATAGGAAATCATCTTCCATTAAATCACTATTTAAGATAGCACCGGTCACTACTTAACATGATGTTATACAGACATTTTTTAAAATTTGTTCATTTACTCTTTTTTTCAATAATCTCTAATTTCCATGAAGCCCGAGGCTTCCTTTTTTTTTCTTCTGTTACTATTCTGTCAGTGCCTTCCTTGCATATCGTAATTTGGACATGTAGGCTGACTATATGGTGTTTCCCAAACTGATTTTTCTTAGACCTTTATCCCTGTGGCTCATTTTATGGAATTGGTGTACCTTGGAACAGACTTTGGAAGACATACACACTGCATATTTCCAGTTTCGTTCTCCATGTCCACTTTCCGTCCTTGTCCTCTCACAATTTGCCCTGGCATGCTGATAGCATTGACAGGCTCCCTTTCCTTCTGTTTCTGGTTGGATTTAGTCCATCAGAAACAGTAATAAAAGATCCAGAGGAAAGAAGGAGAATGGACTGATGAAGACATTTGTTCTCCAAGTCCCTCTTCCTAGCTTATTGTTGTTCGGCTGTACCTTTCCTGAAGGCCACATGTTCTGTGGAGTGCTTCTGTTCATAAAGCTACCATGTGTACAGGCACCCTCCTGTCCCCCTTGTCCCATCAGGCTAGCTTTGGACAAGCTTTCCCAGGTCCCTAGGCTCTCCTTTTTCAAGCCAAATCTGCTGTGCATCTTAGACAGGCCCTTTGACAAACCGTCTCCAATCATTCAGTTTGGTTATACCATCTGTTTTTCTGTGTGTGTTGTCGCTTCAGTCATGTCTGACTCTCTACGACCCTATGGACTGTAGCCCACCAGGCTCCTCTGTCCATGGGATTCTCCAGGCAAGAATACTGGAGTGTGTTGCTGTGCCTACTTCCAGGGGATCGTCCTGCATCTCCTGCATTGGCAAGTGGGTTCTTTACCACTAGGGCCACCTGGGAAGCATTGCTAAAGCCCTACTTCACACTGAGTTATAATCCCATTATATCTTTAGTCTTTTAAGTGAATGGGTATTTAGGTAGGGTCTGTCTCAAGATTTCTTCTTTTCTCAGTCTACTAGATAGAGGTTTTAGAGGTCCACAACTGGGCAACATAAAGTAAGAGTACCCCTGCATGTAAAACGTTATCTATGTGACAAACAGGTATTTGATTTCTGTGGAGAGAGTCCATATATTTGTAATAATTCTCAGAAATAAATAGGAGAATAGTCATGCTCCTATAATTACAATTCCTACTCTTTGGCAGCATTTTCTGCATTAAAATTAATACACATGGAAATGGACATGGGATGTTGATGGTTGTTGATGTCCTATATTACAAAATTTGAAGCTTTCAGCTCCCCTCAAAGCCCTATATAAGGCTTTAAGATTCATAAAAAAGGGGAAGAGAATTGTGTCCTGTGGAACTTGTCAATGGAACATCGTGACTATAAAGACTATAGAATCTAAAATAAACTTTCCAATTTAGAGTTATAGAAAACTGTAGTTTCTTCTAAATTTGTAGTTTCCAGATATATCTGTTATCTAAGTAGTGACCTGAATTATAGAAAATACATAAATTCTATACAACCCCAGGAAATGGATGGTCAGGAAATAAAGAAATCGGCAATGTTCACTCCTTCTGTAAGCTTTCAGAAAGCGATGCATTTATCTCTCCTTAAGGGTTGGTCACTGTCCTCCCAAATGGGAAACTTTGCAAAGAGTATCAAAGTTTGCCAGGTTATCCTTCCCAGGATGCAGGCATTATAACCATTTTCAAGTTGTCAATGAAAAACTCAGAAGCCTGAGTAACAGTCTTGTTTCACAAAGGTCCCCACTAGGGGCTTGGAGACTTCCTGAACATTAAGTTATTTGTATACAGCATTAACATTCCCAAACTTCAAAAAACAGGTGTGATTTATGGTAAAAATGTGCTCTCCCTAGACCATAAGGTGTGTCTCTTATCTTTATTTAGGAATATACCTTTCTAGAATTTTAGAAATTGGGTAGATTAAATTTCTGGAGAAATACATTTCACTTTTGTTTCACATCCTATAAAATTCTTTAGAAAATATTTATTTCCTATGTCTTTTATTAAGTGCTAGATATAGAAATGAACAAAACTAACAAATTCTACCTTTGTTGAGGTTGGTCTACATTTTTAAAAATTTAGATATATATGCCATAAAAAGTCGTACATTTTTACATACTTTTGCCTATTTGACAAAGTTAATTTACAGATATTATCTGTATTCATCTTCGTCAGCAAGTCTATAATTGTCTAGATGCCAGTGAATCTATATTATCATTGTGAAATCTCAAGTGTATACAATAAGGTATACACTTTATACCTTATATTTATGATTCCTTTAAAAGTAAACGTAAGGCCTCCTTGATGGATTATTGTTGAAAAAAACAAGAATTAAATTGAAGAAAGTAGGGAAAACCACTAAGCCATTCAGTGAGTGAAGTGAGTGAAAGTCTGCCAGTCATGTCTGCCTCTCTGCAACTGCATGGGCTCCACAGTCCTTGGAATTCTCCAGGCCAGAATACTAAAGTGGGTAGCCTTTCCCTTCTCCAGGGGATCTTCCCAACCCAGGGATCAAACCCAGGTCTCCAGCATTGCAGGCTTATTCTTTACCAGCTGAGCCACAAGGGGAGCCCAAGAACACTGGAGTGGGTAGGCTATCCCTTCTCTAGCAGATCTTCCCAACCCAGGAATCAAACCAGGGTTTCCTGCATTGCAGGTGGATTTTTTACCAACTGAGCCATCAGGGAAGTCCAATCCATTCAGGTATGACCTATATCAAATCCCTTATGATTATACAGTGCAGATGATGACTGGATTCAAGGGATTAGATCGGATAGACAAGAGTGCCTGAAGAACTATGCATAAAGGTTTGTAACACTGTATAGGAGGCAGTGACCTAAATCAACAAAAAATAAATGCAAAGCAGCAAAGTGGTTGTCTGAGGAGGCTTTGCAAATAGCTGAGGAAGAGGAGGAGTGAAAAGCAAGCAGGAGGGGGTTTGGAGAAAGGGAAAGGTATACCCAACTGAATGCAGAGTTGCAGAGAACAATAAGGCTTTTTCAGTGAAGAAAGCAAAGAAGTAGAGGAAAACAATAGAATGGGAAAGACTAGAGGTCTCTTCAAGAAAACTGGAGATATCAAGGGAAGAGTTCATGCAAGGCTGGGCAAGATAAAGGAAAAAAATGCTAAGCATCTAACAGACGCAGAAGAGATTAAGAAGAGGTGGGCAAGAAGACAAACAAGAACTATACAAAAAAGGTATTAATGATCTGGATAATCACCATGGTATGGTCACTCACCTGGAGTCAGACATCCTGGAGAATGAAGTCAAGTAGGCCTTAGGAAGCATTATGACAAAAGCTAGTGGAGGTGACGGAATTCCAACTGAGCTATTTAAGATCCTAAAAGATAATACTGTTAAAGTGCTGCATTCAATATGTCAACAAATTTGGAAGACTCAGCAGTGGCCACAGGACTGGAAAAGATCAGTTTTAATTCTAATCCCAAAGAAGGGCAATGTCCAATAATGTTCAAACTACCTTACAATTGTGCTCATTTTGCATGCTAGTAAGTTTGTGCTCAAAATCCTTCAAGCTAGGCTTCAACAGAATGTGAACCAAGAACTTCCAGATGTACAAGCTGGATTTAGAAAAATCAGAGGAATCAGAGATCAAACTGCAAACTTTCACTGGATCATAGAGAAAGCAAGGTGATTCCAGAAAAGCATCCACTTCTGCTTCACTTATTACTAGGAAGCCTTTGATTCTAAGGATCATAAGAAACTGTTGAAAATTTTTAGAGAGATAAGAGTACCTGTCTCTTGAGAAACCTGTATACAGGTCAAGAAGCAATAGTTAGAACTGGACATAGAACAATGGACTGATTCAACATTGGGAAAAGAGTAAGACAGTGTTGTATATTGCCACCCTGTTTATTTAAGGTATATGTAGAGTCCATCATGTAAAATGCCAGGCTGGATGAATCCCAAACAGGAATCAAGATAGCCAAAAGAAATATAAACAACCTCAGATATACAGATCATACTACTGTAATGACTTAAAGTGAAGAGGAACTACAGAGTCTCTTGATGAAGGTGAAAGAGGAGAGTGAAAAGCTGGCTTAAAATTCAACATTCAAAAAACTAAGATAATGGTATCCAATCCCATCACTTCATGGCAAATAGAAGAGGAAGAAGTGGAAGCAGTGATAGATTTTATTTTCCTGGGCTCCAAAATCACTGTGGTTGGGGACTGCAGCCGTGAAATTAAAAGATGCTTGCTCCTTGGAAGGAAAACTATGACAAACATAGACAGCATATTAAGAAAGGCATAACTTTGCTGACAAATTTCCATGTAGTCTAAGCTATGGTTTTTCCAGTAGTCACGTATGGATGTGAGAGTTGGTCAATAAAGAAGGCTCAGGACTGAAGAATTGATGCTCTTGAATTGTGAGGCTAGAGAAGACTCTTGAGAGTCCCCTGAACTGCAAGGGGTTCAAACCAGTCAACTCTAAAGGGAATCAACTCTGAATATTCATTGGAAGGACTGATGCTGAAGCTCTAATAATTTACCACCTGATGCAAAGAGTCAACTCATTGGAAAAGACCCAGAGGCTAGGAAAGATTGAAGGCAAAAGGAGAAGAAGTGGCAGAGAATGAGATGGTTAGATTTTGACTGACTCAACGAACATGAATCTGAGCAAACTCTGGGAGACAGTCAAGGACACAGGAGTCTGGCATGCTACCATCCATTGAATCACAAAGTGTCAAACATGACTGAGTGACTGAATAATAGCAACAACAACAAAGATGAGGCATCATATTTTATAGTCTAATTTTGCTTCAAAATTAAATATTAAATCTATTGTATAACTATATGGTATATAATATGGTGGTTATGGGGCAAAGGAATCTTTAAATTTAATTGGTAAAATGGCTAATTTTTCTAGTCTGCTTATAAAAAATAATTACATTTTAACAAAATTATTGAAGCCCTCATAGTTGAGTTTCTTTCAGTGTGGTTTTTCACACACATATATCAGCATTGCCAGGCATACTATTATACTAGATTTTAAGAATCACAGCCTCTCTCAATTACTTGAAAATTAAACTGTAATAGTGGCAATAATGATCATAAAAATAAACAATAGTAATGGTTTCTTTGGTCTTCATAGTTATACTTCTGTGA